>JARWLC010000017.1:22304879-22949046 GCA_033318265.1 Phyllotis vaccarum
ATTTGCCTTTCCCTTATGGCTAACATTTCTCCATGTGTTCCTCAGCCACTTTAGTTTCCTCTATTGAGAATTCATCATATAGCTCTGTCCTCCATCTTTTAATTGAGTTATTTGTTGTTGTTTTTATAACTAGCTTCAGAAACAGATAATTTTCTCAATATGTACCACTTACTAAAATTAAATCAAGATAAGATAAACAATTTAAACATACCTAGTGAAGTAGAAGCAGGTATTAAATGTCTCCCAACCAAAAAAGGTCATGGCTACATGATCTTAGTGCACAATTCTACCAGACTTTTAAAGAAGAGTTAATTTCTCTCAAATATACTCCTCAAAGTATTCCAAAAAATAAGAATAGAAGAAACATTGCCTAGTTTATTTAAGAATAGAAGAAACATTGCCTAGTTTATTTAAGAATAGAAGAAACATTGCCTAGTTTATTTCATTAGGCCATAGTCACTGTGATACTCAAACGACGTAGAGACCCAACAAAGAAAGAGAATTACAGACCAATTTCCTTCATGAACAAAGATGCAAAAATACTCAGCAAAATACTTGCAAACCTAACCCAAGAAACCATCAGAAAGATCATCAACCATTATCAAGTAGACTTTATCGCAGAGATGTGATATTTCAATATTTGAAAATCAATAAAGACAGTCTACCATATAAACAAACTGAAAGGAAAAAAAAACACCACATGGTCATTTCATCAGTTGCAGAAAAGACCAGCACTCCTTCATGATAAAAGTCCTGGAGAGCTTAGAGATACAAAGGATACACCTAAACATAGCAAAAGCAGCAAGCCTTTAGCCAACATCACACTAAGTGGAGAGAAACTCAAAGCATTTCCACTGAAACCAGGAACAAGACAAGCTTGTCCACTCCCTTTATATCTATTCAATATAGTGCATGAAGTGTTAGCCAGAGTGGTAAGACAACTGAAGGGGACCAAGGTGATAAGATTGTAAAGGAAGAAGTCAAAGTATCTTCATTTGCAGGTGATATAAAAAAAAATATAAGTGACCCTAAAAATTCTACCAGGGAGCTCCTACAGCTGACAAACACTTTCAGAAAAAGTAGCTAGATACAAAATTAACTCACAAAAATCAGTAGCTCTCCTATGTACAAGTGACAAACGGACTGACAAAGAGATTAGGGAAACAACATCTTTTGCACTAGCATCAAATAATACAAAGTATCTGTTTTAACTCTAACCAAGCAAATGAAAGACTTGTATGACTTAAAACAATCTCCAAGTCATTAAAGAGAGAAGTTAAAGAAGATATCAGAATGATATTCCATGGTCATGAGTTGGCAGGATTTACATAATAAAAATGGCCATCCTGTCAGAAGCCATGTACAGATTCAATTCAATGCAATCTTCATCAAAACTCCAACACAAGTGTTTAAAGATCTTGAACTGACAACTTTCAGCTTCATATGGAAACACACACAAAACCCAAACCCAACAGGATAACTAAAACAGTCCTCAGTAATAAAAACACTGCAAGCACCACCCCCAAATTTAAGTTGTACTGAAAAGCTAAAAGCCACATGGTATTGGTACAAAAGCAGACACGGATATATGGAATCAAACCAAAGAACCAGACAGCAACACACCTACGGACACTTGATTTTTGTTAAAGCAACCAGAAACATGCAAACATATGCTGGGGGGTCGGGGGGAGACAACTTCTTCAACAAATGGTTCTGGTCAAACTGGATATTTGCATGTAGGGACATAGCACCCTGCACAAAACCCAACTCCAAAAGGATCAAAGACCTCAACATTAAACTAGATACACTGAATGATACATGAGAAAGTGGGGACCAGTCTAGAATACATTGGCCAAGAGAAGCATTCTTGAGCCAAATACTGATAGTCCGGGCATTATTATCAACAATTAATAAATGGGACTTCACGAAGTTGAAAAGCTTCTATAAGGCAAAGGACACTATCATTTGGACAAAGTAGTAGCCTACAGAATAGGAAAAGATTTTCATCAATTCCACACCTGATAGAGGACTAATACTCAAAATATATAAAGAACCCAAAAACTAGATATCAAAAGCCCCAATAGTCCAATTAAAAATGAGGTATAGATCTAAACAGAATTTTCCATATAGGAAATTTAAATGTCCAAGAATCACCTCAAGTATTGTTCAACATCCTTAGCCATTTGGGAAAAATAATCATAAGTACTTTGAGATTCCATCTTATACCTATCACAATGGCTAAGATCAATAACACAAGTCAGCTTATGCTGACAATGATGTGGAATGATGGCAATACGTATTCATTACTGGTGGGAGTGAAAACTTGTACAGCAACTACGGAAATCAATATGGCAGTTCTGCATGAAGGTGGGAACCAATTACCTCACGATCCAGCTGTACCATTCTTGGGTATATACCCAAAGTTCACTTTTTCCTACCACAAGGACACTTGATCAAAACCATATGCATTGCTACTCTATTCATATTAGACAGAAACTGGAAGCAAACTAGATATCTTTCAACTTAAGAATAGATAAAGAAAATGTAATAATTTACACAATGGAGTATTACTCATCTGTTAAAAATGACAAATTTAATGACATCCTTAAGTTTGCAAGCAAATGGATAAAACTAGAAAAAAATCAGCCTGAGTGAGGTTACCTCAGACACAGAAAGATAAATATGGTTATGTTATTTGCTTATAAGTAGATAATAATCATTAAAAAATAATAATACCAAGCTATAATCCAAAGACCCAGAGAAGTTAGGTTTAGGGAAAGGGCCTGGGGAGACACATAGATTTCACTGGGGGGGGGGGAATAGTAATAAGTTTTATGGGTGGACTTGGGGATGGGTAAGTTGGAAACAGGAAGGTAAGGTAGGGAGGTGTAGGGGAAATAGGGTTGAGAGAGAGAATGTGGGGAGAATCAGATCAAATAGAGGTACATTTGAGGGGTGATATACAAAGCTAGTGGAGTGGAATATTCTTAAACTATATGAAGACAATCCTAACAAAGTCTCAAAATACTGAGAGAGATGGAGTTCTATCTGGCCATCTCTTGTCTTCAAATGAAGCTTCCAGTATGGACTAGTTAACATCCAACAAAGTTGTTGGCCAAAAGGGTCACATGAAAATACCCAAACAACCCAGGCTGTTGTCAAGAGACTAGGTTGCTCCCCACAAACCAACAGCAAGGCTCCATACACTCACACAGCACATTGAACATGGAGATGTCGAGCAGGTACTTATAGTAAGCCTTCACCCCTACATTCTAGAGTCTTTGATACAGGAAGTCATGTTGCAGGATACCAAAAGAGAAATGCAAGCACCAACTCAGCCACAAAACCTTTGATCTACAATCTGTCCTACCTGCAAAATATGCTAGGGCAATGGTGGCATAAAGCTTGTGGGAGTAGCCAACCAATATCTAACTTGATTTAAGGCCCACTCCACAGGATGAACCTGACATGGCTTGGGTGACCAAGAACCAGAGACTAGATAGCCAGGAAACCTGTGGGAAAACCAAATACTCCTGTTCTAAACAAAAAGAAAAAAAGTAACAATAAAATGATTCCTAATTATCTTCTTCTACACTCATTGATCAGGCCCTTATTCAGCCATAAATGAGAAGCTTTCTCCTGCAGTAGATGGAACAAGTACACAGTCCCACAGCCAGACATTATGGAGAGAGGGAGGGAGAGACCATATAGCATACAGCTCTAAATAAAATGTCCCCATCAGCCCCCACCCCCCACCCCAGGACAAAGGGAACCCTGTGAGAGTGGAGGAGGTAAGAGTGTAAAAAGCCAGAAGGAGGACACCGAGAGAACAAGATTCTCCAAATCATTATGAGGCTGAAGCAGAAGTACAGGACCTACACGGGCCTCTGCTGGGCCCTTTGCATATACATGATAGCTCTAGTTTAGCATTTTTATGGGATTCCTTAGTGTGCGAATGTGGGTCTCTGATTCTTGTGTGTGATCTTTGGGTTCTTTTCCTCTGAGTTGCCTTGTCCAACTTTAATACGATGGTTTTTGTTTTAGCTTATTATATTTTATTTTGTCATGTTTTGTTGTTACCATTTACAAATGGCTACTAACTGGAAGAATTAGAAGAAGGGAAGCTAAGATATACTGTGTGAGAAAAGAATGGACTAGAAAAAGAAAGAAAAACATTAGCATAACACAGTCGCATACTTTTGTAGAAACAGTGTATTTATCTTTAATGTAGGTTAAAAAAACAAATAGGGAATATAAAACTAGATATTAACCACAACTTTTAAAGGGTTACTATAAAATTTTTGTAAAGGGGTGAGCACTTTTGTAGCACAAGGCCCTGGACTTAACCCTAGGATGGAGAGAAAATGCAAACCCTCACAAATGTTCCATAACACAATTTTTCTGTTCCATGGAGCCATAACTGGTTTCCTGGTTAGGATCACTGCTAAAGACAGGATCCTGTGGTCTTCAAGTTTCATTTTTGAGTGAGAAGAGTCCATCTCAGGTCATCAGGATGGCATGAAGGATGGGTACCATGACCACTAGCCGAGTTATAATCCAAAGTACTCCAGAAGATTTGACTGAAAGAAAAAAAAAAAACCCAAACACTTAGCGCTTTATCACTGTACTGAGAAGGAAGAGGGGGACTGGACATAGGGATGGACATAGGGATGGCATTCTTAAAACTGGAGAAATGGTTCCTCCCTGAACATAATACCAGCTGCCTAGAAAAAACTTCCTCCTTGCAAAAACTCAACCTCTTCAGATGTAAAGACTTTGGAAATCCCTCAAATGTCATTGGCTTGGCTGAATCCTGTGATCAATGTTTACCTTGACTTTGTAGGACCAGGAAAGAACCAATCTAGTATATTGAAGGGCAGTGAGATATGGCCATGTCAGGTGCACTGCTGACTGTAGGAACAGAGGGACCACTTCTCCCTGTTTCTCTACCTCAATGGTCATTTAAACTAACTAGGAAGAAATAGGGGGAAATGACATGGAAGAAAGAAAGGCAGAGCACAAGGAAGGGAAGAGAAGGAAACGAGGAATGGGGGATAAAAGAGAGAATGGAAATCGGAGTGCTTTCTAGGAAGTTCCCACTGGCAAAAGAATGACAAGGTTGGGTTAGCCCTTCTCAAAAGACAGAGGTGGTTTTATTTTCTCTGAAGTCACTCCTGCTTTTAAAGGACCAGGATTACACCTTTTTCTTTTCCTAGGTCTCAGAATGTTATATTGATAGGAAAATGGCCAGCCTAATTTTGCTCTTATAACTCCACGCCTATCACATTGGATCTGCAGTGAGAGAGCATGCAGTGGGATTATATTGTTACATTGTAAATAACTGTCCTGATTACTGGTTTAATAAAAATGCTGATTGGCTGAAGGAAGACAGAAAGACTAAGTAAACTCTGGGAACAGGAAGAACAGAGCAGAGATGCCACAAACTTGCCAGACAAGTCAACAGATACAGAGGACAACTATGCTGCTCTGAGAAAAGGTACTGAGCTGCATGGCTGAACAGGATAAGAATCATGGGTTAGTTTAAGGGTGAAGAGTTATCAAGTTATATGCCTGGGCTCCAGGTCAATCAGCATAAAATTAATGTAAGCATCTATGTGTCTCTGTGAGACTGCAGGACAGTGGGTGTGCAGAACTGTGGGACCATAGGCCAGAAACTAATACAACAAATGGCAGCCCAACATGGGGCAAAATGTACCCTCAAAGAGCCATAGAAAGCTTTAAAAACCGATCTAGAGCACAGAAACAGAGCCAAAAGCAGCTTCCAAGTTGTGTCTCTCACGTGGGCACAGTAAAGAGACTGAGTGTCATATGGGATTAAATTACAAAATGATACATTTGTTGCATGCAATTTAAGATGAACAAGGCCAGTTCCTGAGCCTCAACGTAAACAAGGAGCTGTATATGGTGGATTTGAGGTTTCTGTCAATAAGGACAAAAAGAGAACAGAGTCAAAGATGGCTTCTTAATGGTGGTGTTTTCTTGGATTAGCTCTGTTTGCTGGAGGCAAGCAGTGGCTTGACTTTTTAAAGAGAAGCTTCCTTACTCAGCCTTAGAGGCAAAACACTGGTAAGTCTTTTAAGAGGCCCTGCTGTCAAATACTTAAATGGAGTTCATGAGCAGCAGATGGCAAAGCTTTACTTGGTGGTTATATGGACCCTAAAATAATTCCCCAGAGTGGTAACTGTGGGTTCTACCAGTACCTGTGCTAAAATGCTAAATTCTGTGAAGTTAGACTAGGAGCTGGGTGGAGCTAGCCAGCCATCCTAGCCAAGACTTTAATCCTTAGCCACACCTTTGCAGATTAAAGGTATGTTCAGAAACAGAAAGAAATAGAGGGAGCTGGAGGGAGCCAAGCAAAGGTGTGGTCAGAAACAGAATAAGATAAGAAATAAGAGATATACAGTAAAGACATATTTTAAAGAAAACTCTAAATGGTTTAGAGTGTGTTAAAATATATATAAGCTTTAGAGAGAAAAGAAAAATGATAAAGTCCTTAAAAAAATAAAGTAAAAAGATAATAAGCCACATAAAGATGGAAATTACAAAGAGTGCCTGGATACTGTGTGTTATTGTTTTGTCTTTAAGTTTTTTGACTGAAAATGAAGTAGTAAAAGCTGCTAAAAAAAATATTTTATTATAAATGCTGCTGGATTAACTCAACCTATATATTTTATAATTGACTTTAAAATTGAAATAAAAAGATATTTTTATTTTTATTTCCACAGAAAATAAAAGGCTATGGATTTATTCCTGGATAAAGGACACAAAGTTTGATAGAGGAAGACCCTTTGAAAAGTCTCCATTGGAAACGGATGGCCCAGATGAGCCAGCATTTCAGAGCATCTCTGTTGAAGTATCCTCTAAGCTCTGCATCCAAAACATCTTCAAGGAGACTGGCTGAGCTGACCCAGTCTTACAGACTACTCCACTAAAGACTTGTCCATAGTCCTAAATTTTTCTTTGGATCCCCATAAGTTGGAAGTAGCCTAGCGAACAATGTCCTCATCCCCCCAAAATGGATTATGGATGTTTATGTTTGTTTACAGTGTTATTTATAAGTTGTTAAGAATAATGAGGAAAAAATTATATTAGATTTGGGGTTCTTCTTGCTTTAAAAAGAACAAAGGGGAAATGTAATAGGATTATGTTCTTACATTGTAAATAATTGTCCCGCCTACTGGTTTAATAAAAATGCTGAATGGCTTAAGGTAGACAGGAAGTGTGGGTGGGACTACCAGACCAAGAAAACTCCGGAAACAGAGCAGAGATGTCATAAAGATGCCAGACAAGCCAGAAGATACAGAAGACAGCTATGCTGCCCTGAGTAAAGGTACTGAGCCACGTGGCTGGACAGGATAAGAATCATGGGTTGGTTTAAGGGTAAAGGGTTAGCAAGTTATATGCCTGGGCCCTAGGCTGATCAGCATAAAATTAATGTAAGCATCTGTGTGTCTCTGTGAGACTGCAAGACAGTGGTGTGCAGAACTGTGGGACCATAGGCCAGACACTAATACAACAAGAGCATGTTAGGACAGGATGAAAAGGCATGACTAGTCGGCTGAGATAAGAACAAGAACATCCAGGCCCATAGCCCGTGTGTGGAAGCAGAGGCAAAGAAACAAGCCTAGATGACCAAGTCCTGAAAAACACAAAATAACAATGTCCAGAATGGCCAGAATGTGGGCCCTGGTAATCTTACAAATCTAGGCTCAGCCACTCGTCTTTAATAAGCCAATTAAAAAGACAAAGTAACAGTGAAATCATGGGGGGGGGGGGAGTTTATTGAAACTACATTGGGAAGAGGGACAAATATGTCCAGTAACATCCCCACTACAAATTCCATATTCAGGTTTTAATGTGAAGTTCAGGTTATAGTAGAAGGCAAGAGATATGTATAAGTAAGCTATCTTAGTCAAAGTGTGGTCCCATATGACACTGTCCTGGTTCTAATGTCTCCTGCCAAGGTGTCATAACTAGATGAAATCTCTTTCCTGTAGACAAGTCCTTTGGCTTTGTACCTCTTTTTTTTTCCTGCCAATATCAGATTCCTGGAAAAAATATAATTTCTTGGGGTCTGTTTTAGTCAGTGAAGAAACACCATGTCCATGGCAACTCTTATAAAGTGTTTAATTGAGGCTTGCTTATAGTTTCAGAAGTTTAGTTCATTGTTAGCATAGCAGGAAGCATGGGAACATGAGGTAGATGTAGTGCTAGAGAAAGAGCTAAAATGTCTACATCTGGCTCAGAGAGAGACCTTGGGCCTGACCTGAGCATTTGAAACCCAAAGCCTCTCCGAGTGACTTGCTTCTTCCAGTTAGGACAGACCTACTGCAACAAGGTCAATAGTGGGCATTCAAATATAGCCTGTGGACACCATTCCTATTCAGACCACCACCCTGTCCACTGTTCTCATGGTCTAATATCCAAAAGGAAGGTAACATTACCTCTTTATTAGAATATCTTTATTCCTACCAAGATGGTTATAGTTCTACATTTCCCTACTCTTTGTTTTTATACATCAGTCTTTTTTTAATTGAAAAAAAAATAACGTTTTCATACAATATATTCTGACCATAGTCTTTCTTCATTCCTTTCCTCCCAGGTCTTCCTCATCTCCCTGTGGGAGATTGTGTTGTTCCATTGTAAATAATTGTCCCACCCACTGGTTTAATAAAAAGCGCTGATTGGCCAAAGGTAGGCAGGAAGTATTGGCGGGGCTACCAGACTAAGAAAACTCTGAGAACAGGAAGCACAGAGCAAATGCTGGAGAGAAGCCGGAAGAAGCAGAGGACAACTATGCTGCTCTAAGAAAAGGTACCCAGCCACATGGCTGAACAGGATAAGAGACATGGGTTAGATGAAGGGTAGAGAGCTAGCAAGTAATATTCCTGGGCCTGAGGCCGATCAGCCTAAAACTATTGTATGCATCTGTGTGTCTCTGTCTCTGCCAGTTTGCAGGTCTGTGGGTCTTTGGGCCTAAACCTTGAGGCTAGGCCCAAAAGTCCAGGCCAGAAACCTCATACTACAAATGGCAGCCCAACATGGGTCATATAAATGATATATACCCACATAAAGCCAAAAAGCTTAAAAAATGGTCTAGAGCCCCAAGCAGCCTCTGCATTGTGTCTCTCACATGAGCCATGGTACAGAGACGTCCTGGTGAGGTATGTGGGCTTGGGCTACAATGGCGGGCTATTGGAGTGCAGCTTAAGGTGTAAAATGGCTTGTTCCTCAAGTCTCACAGGACCCTCAATATAAGCAAAGCGTTATAAATGATGTATTTAAGGTTTTGTTCATAAGGACAAACACAGAACAGAATCAAAGATGGGTTTCTAGTCTAGTCCGGTGTTTTCTTGGATCAGCTCTGTTTGCCAGAGGCAAAGTGAGGCTTGTGTTTTTGAAGAGAAGCTTCCTGGTTCAGCCTTAGAGGCAAAACACTTGTGAGTCTTTTAAGAGGCCCTGCTGCCAAATACTTAAATGGAGTTAATGAGCAGCAGATGACAAAGCTTTACTTGGTAATTATATGGACCCTAAAATTCCCCAGAGTACATGGGCTAAAAAGATAAATTCTATGAAATTAAACTAGGAGCTGGGGGGGGGGGCATCCACCCATCCTACCAACCTTGAATCCTGGCAGATTAAAGGTGTGTTCAGAAATTGAAAGAAATAGAAGAATCCTTGGCAGATTAAAGGTGTGTTCAGAAACAGAAGAAATAGAAGAATCTGGGTGGAGTCAATCACCTTAGCCAAGCAAAGGTGTGGTCAGAGACAGAAAAAGTTAAGAAATAAATATACAGTAATGACAGTATTTTTTAAAAAGTCTAAGTGGTTTAAAGTGTGTTGAAAAAATATATACATAGGCTTAGAGAAAGAAAAGAAAAAAGGTAGAGAAAGCCTTTAAAAAAGAAATAGAGTAAAATAAATAAATAAATAAATAAATAATAAGCCACGTAAAGATAGAAAATTCAAAGAATGTATGGATACTGTATATTATTGTCTTATCTTTAAGCTTCTTGATTGAATATGACTTAGTAAAAGCTGCTAAGAGACAGTTGATTATAACTGCTGTTGGTTTAATTCAACCTATATATTTTGTAAATGAGTTGACTTTAAAATTAAAATCCAAAGATATGCTACTTTGGAGAAGAGGTTTTCTTTTTATTTTCACAGAAAATGAGAAGTTGTGGATTTATTTCTGGATAAAGAACATAAAGTTTGATAGAGGAAGACCCCCTGAAAAATCTCCAATGGAAATGGATGGCCCAGATGATTCAGCATTTCAGAGCACCTCTGTTGAAGTTTCCCAAGCTCTGTATCCAGAACAATTTCAAGGAGACTGGCTGTGATGACCCAGCCTTACAGACTACTCCACTAAAGACTTTCCATAATCCTACATTTTTATTTGGATTCCTATGGGATTGCCAACATCCCCATTCAGCAGGAAGTAGCCTAGAGAACAACGCCCACATTCCCAAAACATGGATTATGGATGTTTGTGTTTATTTACAGTGTTGTTTATAAGTTGTTATAGATAAGGGGCGGGGAAAGAATATTAGATTTGGAGTTCTTTTTGTTTTAAAAAGAGAAAAGGGGATATGTGGGAGATTATGTTGTGTTCCATTGTAAATAATTGTCCCACCCACTGGTTTAATAAAAAGTGCTGATTGGCCAAAGGCAAGCAGGAAGTGTGGGCAGGGCTACCAGACTAAGAAAACTCTGAGAACAGGAAGCACAGAGCAGAATGCTGGAGAGAAGCCGGAAGAAGCAGAGGACAACTATGCTGCTCTAAGAAAAGGTACCAAACACCATGGCTAAACAAGATAGGAGTCATGGGTTAGATGAAGGGTAGAGAGCTAGCAAGTGATATGCCTGGGCCTGAGGCCGATCAGCCTAAAACTATTGTATGCATCTGTGTGTCTCTGTCTCTGCGAGTCTGTGAGTCTGTGGGTCTTTGGGCCTAAACCTTGAGGCTAGGCCCAAAAGTCCGGGCCAGAAACCTCATACTACATCTCCCCATCCATCCAACTCCACACTTTCATTCTCTGTCTCTTTAGAAAACACATAAACAAGAATAAAACAACAAAAAAAAGAATAAAGAAAAAGTGTAAGAAACACATACATATGTAGACACATATCATCAGAAACCGTAATATATAAGCAAAAGACCAGCAAAAGTAAAAAAATGCCCAAACAAACCATGATGAGACAAAAAATATCTCCCAAAATACTACTGAATTCATTTTGTGTTGGCCTGGGCATGGGCCTGCCCTCTTTGGGGCCCAGAATAACTTGATCATACAGAAATGTGGGTCCCAGACAGAACAGCTTGGCTATACAGCTGCCATGACAGGTTTAATAAAAACCAGCCAGACAGTAGGCCTGAGAGTCTCTCACTAGCAGCACCTGGAAGTTCCAGGAAAAGCCTGTAACAGACACCACCCAGGGAGGGGCCAGCATCTGTGGGGAAGTATTTGATATTCCAAACATTCTCAACTGAAAGACAGCCCTTGAGCCCAGCACACACCTATTTCCCTTGATGTCGCTAAAATACCCCTAGACAAATGTCAGCCAATCGGGGTCCTGAACCCTGGAAATCCCCCAACCCAAACTTCTATGATTAAAATAAAGAAAAACCCTACCCTGCCAGGCCTGGTGCTCTCTGCTCTAACTGCTGGGTCTGGACAGAGAGACCAAGCTTAATCTTTAATAAAGGCTCCTTGCTTTTATATATAGGATTTGGTCTCTGTGGTGGTCTTTTGGGAGTCCCCTTGATCTGGGCAAAACATCCTCTAGTGTGGTTTGTTTATTCAGTGAGGCTCCATCAGAGAAAACTAATTTTTTTCTTTACAAGCAGTTGACACTTGGAGATAGATTCTGGGTTAGGGACGGGGGCTTATGTGCACATGCCCCTCTCAGTGCTGGGACCCCATTTGGCTCAGAACTATGCAGGCCCTGTACATGCTGCCTCGGTTTCTGTGAATTCATATGTGCCTCAGTCCTATTGTGTCTGTAAGGTACTGTTTCCTTGGTGTCTTCCATAGCCACTGGCTCTTATAATCTTTCTTCCTCTTCTGCACAGCTCCCCAAGACCTGGTGCACCTCAGACTTGAGGCGTAATAATCTTGCATCTGAAATAAATATCACAAATAGAATACAAGTAGGGGCCACAGTCAGAAGACAGCGAGTGTCAGGCAATTGTGCATAAGAATACTTTCTCCATAATCCTTTGGTTTTAGTTGCTTTGGGAAGAATTGGTTCAAGTGACTCCATTTTTATTGTTGACTTTGAGACAGGGTCTCGCCATGAAGAGTACGCTGGCACCAAACTATTTTATCCTTCTGCTTCAGTCTCCCAGGCGCTGGGATTAGAGAGCCAGTATGCTTCACTTTCAATAGCCAGTATTGAAATGACCTGTTTCCAAATGGAGAACACATGTTTCTCTTAGGATATCTTTATTCCTGCCAGGAAAGTTACATGGACGTGACATGGGTCACAGAAAATATTGTAACCACAGGTATGAGCTAGTCTGAAAATAAACATGTATCAGGGCTGAAAGATGGTACTTTTAAATATGGATGACTTGATGGTTAGAGTTCTGGAGACTGTAAACAAATTCATTAAGGGGTTCCTTCAAGTCCAGATGTCTCCAGAGTTAGAGGAACCAAATCTAACTGAAATGTTATTAGTTTATCATTAACTACTTACTATTGGGGTTTATTTTTCCAGCATCAGTGCCAGATAGATTACATGTATCCTTTATTCTTTGTAGCATTGTAAGAACTATTATTTTGTCTTACATTTAAGAGAAACATAGCTTTGAGAAACTAAGCCACCCAATTAGCCACTAAGAGACGATGATAGTTAAACTTAGTTGTCATTTTGATGAGCTGTGGACTCACTTAGGAGATGCACATCTGAGATTGTCTGCCTACTAAGGATCTTCCTAGAGATAATTCGCTGAAGAGGGAAGGTCGACACTAAATGTGGGCAGCATCATTTCAAAAATGGGGAACAAAAGGTGGGGAAGGGGGAAGTCCACTGAGTCCCCACTCTCTGCTTCCTGACTGTGGACATGGCAAGAACAGCTGTCTTACGTTTCTGTGGTCATGCCTTCCTCATCAGGATGGGTTGAACTCTTTCCTTTCCTCTCTTAAGGTGTTTTGTATGGTATTTTATCATATCAACAATAAAAATAACTAATTCAGAGACTATATCAGGAAAGACTTGAGATGTGACTAACTCTAAAACCTAGGACTTTAGTGGTGCCTGGGTAGGTCTGAATTAAAGGGGAGCAACACTGTGTGTGAATAGGTGCTCCTCAGCCACATAGAGAAATCTGAAACACGAAGCCTGGAGTTTGCCTTCCTACTTTTACCAAGGAGCACAATGCTAGACAGTCTCTACTGGAGGAGCCCTTGTTTCTTTGCTTGGGCTTTTCCCACACTTTCCTTCTGTCCCTAATTGTTTTGATGTCAGACTCTCCTACAATTACTTAAGACTCAGATTTTAAAAAACAATAAGGTGAGGTGGCTGGTAGATGGCTATAGAGCCAGATAAAAGCCAGGTCTCTCAAACACCAGTGACACCTTTGAGACTCTCTACAACCTTCTCTGTGAGAAGGCAGAGGAGGAACCTCATATCTTTCTTCATTCAAAAGAAACCAACCATCATGTGCCCATTTCAGCCCCCTGGAAGATAATACTTACCCAGAGAACAAGGTGGAGTGAAGTACAGTGTATCATTTTTATTGCTTACAAGATTCCTGACTTGGCAGGTGTAAAATGTAGACTTGTTCTGAGGAGTTATGGTAAGTTCAAGCACATCTTCTGGACCATTTTGGGGAAGAGGCCCTGAATCCCCATACCAAGTGTAGTTAATGTTCTCGGCCTCTACCTTACATGATAATTTCATATGACAAGAGGCAGTCAAATCTTCAGTCTTCTCAATTTTTATGGAAGGTTGGGGCACAGGATCTGAAAAAAGACTGTTATTAGACAACGGGCTTGTGTATTTTTGTGGCATTTATGATGCAAGGATTTGGCTAACAAACTCCAAAGGTAACCAGAGAAGGGGGCCATGGTGACTATGGACAAGAGAATCCTACAGGGAAGTAGAGCCGGGGGGGGGAGGGGGGGGGGGGCGACGGACACGACACTTTGTCTGCAAGAGGGCCAGAGTTCACTACATGCAATTAGGAACTAAATGGGGTGATGGTCATCTGTGAGCCAAGTGATAATGGGGAGACCAGTAGGCTTCTGACTGTGTTTCCTAACTATCTGGGATACCCAGGGCCTGCTCTCTAACGAAAACTCACAAAAGCACCAGCAGGGGCAACTCTCTCTGCCCCTCAAGAATTCTGGGGTTCAGATTCAGGGAGAATCCTGAAGAGCCTCAACCTGCACATAGCAAAACCCTTTACACTATCATTACAGGATGCTTAGATCTATAAACTTGCCACCTTTGCCTCTGTTGTAAATTAGAAACTCGTAAGGAAATGTGGAATTGTTTAGTTTGCCCAGACGATGTCTTTTTCTATATGACTTTCTGTCTAAGTACTTAATAAACTCATTAAGTATGCTTCATTCTTGTTTGCCATGAATTCTTTCGGGGGGGGGGGGGCGGTAGTCAAGGATCCAGCTTTACCTGAACAGAAATCCCCAAAGATGAACTCTTTAGGCCACAGGTGGCTGTGTGTGGTTTTCTCCCACCCAAAACACACATTGTGCTGTGACCATCTTATAAATTATAAAATATGATGACACAAAGGGACGAGAATATATAAATGTAATGGCAAAATAGATGTATTGGTCCTTCCCTGAGGAAAATGGAACCTGGACCTTGGGTTGTTTCTGAAAACATTTTTATTTAATTCTGGGCCAAGGGAAATGTTTTAAGTCCACTCATTTTCAAAGAGGAAAGATAAAGAGTGTTTCTATTCATTCTTGCCTCACACGTTTCCTTGTTCTTAGCTCTGCCAGTGTAGCAGGGAGACATACCACACCACAGCCACCAGTGGCAAAAGGAGTTTCCTGTCCCTCTGGGAACCTCCATTTGGATGAAGCTGGACCCTTGGTACTGCCTTTTTGATTTATGATGTATTTTTCTTTATGGGTTTCTGATTGGGGCACACAGCCACACCAGGAGTTAAGTCACGTTCATAGCGATCTTGTGGATTCCTAAGGTTCAGCACTGAACTGACTCTGATCTCAGTCTTATGTCTCTTAGGCCTTCTTAGCTCTTCAACAGTCATTTGACTTGCTTGAGTTCCTTAAAACAACTTCTCCTTTTTTGGTAAAAGTTCAAAGAATTGGCTTCCTTGACTTGTCTCCAAAGAACCTTATATGGACAAAGATACATTAATCTCTTACACCATGGTACCACAGCTACGGAGTAACTGACCAGAGGCTTTTTAAAGTACTAATAGACACATAATTACTGTACATATTTGTGAGATACTATATGATCATTAAACGTACAGGTGTAATAATTACTTCACGAGAATTAATACTTGTCTCCTCAGATACTTATCATTTCTATGTGTTGGGAATCTTTGAGATATTCTTTTTCAGCTAATTTGAAATACTGTGCCATGGAACCCTAGTGATAATTCCTTGTTTAACTTTATGTTGGTTTTCATAATCCAGCTTTACCTAGTGACTACGAGGTCTCTTGGCTTCCACAAATGAGTGAGAACATGGGAGTGTTTGTCTCTTTGTACATAGCTATTTTATTGAGTCAGAGCTTTTGATCTAGGTCTGTCTGACTTCAAGGATAATTTCCCAGTCTTATTTCCATAGGACCTGGTTAGACTTAGCTGTAAGTGAAAATTTTTGTCATACTCAATCTGGTAGAACTCTTCTAAATAACTGTCTCAATTTATATTTTTAGTATACTTTTGTCTATAAGTCTCATGAAGTCTAAATTCAGACAGAACTGAGTTACATGTAAAACTAATTTAGTTGGGGAGTATCATCCTAAGTGAGGTAACAGGCCCAGAAAGACAGACACGGTATGTACTCACTCATAAGTGGATTTTAGACATAAAGCTAGGAATATCCAGGCTGCAAACCACAACCCCTGAACAGCTAGGTAACAGGGGGAACTTAAGAGAGAGACATCAAGAATTCCCCTCGGAAGGGGAAATAGAGAAGATCTCCTGAGTAAATTGGGATCATAACAGGGAGTGAGCAAGGGGAGGTGGGAACAAACCATGAGAGAAGGAGATGGTTGAGTGAGAGGAGCAACAGAGGGGGAGAAACAAGAAATGGATATTTGATAGAGGGAGCCATTGCGGAGTTAGAGAAACCTGGTGCTAAGGAAACTTCCAAAACCCCACAAGATGTCCCTAGCTAGACTCTAAGCAATAGTGGAGAGGGTGCCTTAACAGGACTTCCCCTATAATCAAATGAATGACCACCCTAACTGTCATTATAGAACCTCCATCCAGAAATGGATAGAAGTAGAGATCCATAGCTAAGCACCAAGTCAAGCTCCTGGTCCAGCTGGGGGGAGAGAGAGAGGGAGAGAGAGAGAGAGAGAGAGAGAGAGAGAGAGAGAGAGAGAGAGAGAGAGAGAGAGAGAGAGAGAGAGAGAGAGAGAGAGAGAGAAGAGTGTTGATGAGCAAAGGGATGAGGATCATGAGGAGATGGCTGACCCAAGCTATTGGGAGCTCACTGAATCTGAAATAACCATTGAGGAACCTTCAGGGAAAGGAACTAAACTCTTCAAGGGTAGATGACTGTCAAATGGTGTGGGTAGTTGTTTATGGAGCCTCTTGCAGTAGGACCAGACTATGTTCCTGGTGCATGGACTGACATCTCGGAGCCCATTCCCTACAGAGGAACACCTAACCCAGCCTTCATACTGGGATGAGGGACTCGGACCTACCTCAGCTGGATATGCCAGACTGAACTGACCCATTTTGGGACTCCTTGCCCTTCTTGGGGAATGGATGGGGAGATGGGGTGGAGAGAGACTAAGGGAGGACTGGTAAGAGGGAAGAGAGGGAAGCACTGGTATATATGAAAAAAAAACTCTTTTAAATAAAAAAAAATGTCTAAAAAATAATTTAGGTTGCTTACAGGATGGCAGGAAGGAACTAGATAAGAAATGGTCTTTGTTTCCGGTCTGGTATGGTTTGTTTCTGTTTGTGGTTCCTCAAAAGGGTCTCACATGGAAGGCTTGGCCATCAATAGGCAGTACTTGTGGAAAGTAATTGGTTCAAATGGCTCTAATTGCACCAATTGATTGATTTATTGATTGTCTGAATAATTGAATGGACTATTGAGAAATGGTAGAAACTGGAAGGAGGGACCTAGTAAATCACTAGGAACATGTCTTTGAAAGGTCCTTCTTATCCTTAGCCCCTGATCCTAGTGTCTCCTTCCTAGCCTGAGGTGAGCAGCTCTGCTCCATTGATATCCCCTCTTCCCCCAATATGCTGTGCCTCCCACAGTTCCATAGTGATGGAGCCAATTGACCATGGCCTGTACAACCTCTGAAGCTTGGAGCCCAAATAAACCTTACCTTATCTGAAATCTTTGTCTGAAGATTTTGTCTTAGGTACAAAACCTAACACATTTTCTCTTTAAATCTTAGACTTTTTAATATTAAATGGGCAACAGTTATCAGCTTTGATATCTGCCAAGTCAGGTTTGCTCACACGTAGATGTGTCTCTGGGATAAATGAATTAAATATGTCCTTCTCTCACCAGTCAGCACCCCCTGCCCCAGTAGGCCAGCAAGGTCCTTCAATAGGCATTTGTTCCTTGACTCAAAACTCACCAAAAACCTTCAGGGTTGTCGTATACTCTACTTCGGCTTCATACAACACTCTCATGTGGTAGGCACCTTCGTCTTCTCTGCAGACTCTATAGATAAGAAGTGCACCGCTTTCAGAGTCAAGTTTGACCCTGTCCTTAAACGAAGACTTGTAAATAGTCACTGAACCATTATATTCATATTCTAAAATCTTCTGTTTGATAGTGTAAAGCCATGTGAGACGTTTGTAGGATCCAAGTGGTTTCTTGAGAGCTTGCAGGGTTACGTTGCTGCCAGTTGATGCGTTTACCTCTGGTTGTGAATGATCTGTCAATAAAAGCCAGAGTGAGACCCATCCTGGAGAAAGCAGTGCAGTCCAGTGTCCCAGTTTTAGCTTGAGCTGGCAGAAGAGGAAAAAGGTAGAGCCCAAGAAATGCGGTGGGGCAGGGTGGAGCAGAATATATTAATTATAATCCCAAAATGTTGCTGTCCTACGAAAAGATAAAGGACACTAAGCTGATCCTGGTACTTTCTTGTTCACAGCCCCACCCCTCTAAGGGTTTCAAATAAATTGGTTCCAAGTTATCTCCCTCTCTGAGCTTATTCCCTTCTTGTTCAGTTTTATTGAATAAGCACATTAGTTACAGACATAGATATTGTTTATTACATAGTTATACTCTAACAGATTTAATTCACACATGTGAGCTGAGCATAAAAATGAAACGACCCGAGCTAGGAGTGTACCTTAGTTATTACAGTGCTTTTCTGGAAGCCTAGCCTTCAGGAGACACGGGGAAGAGAATCACAAGACCAAGGTTCTCCTTGTCTCCATAGTAACTTGAGGCCAGCTTGGGCTACATGAGACTCTGTTTCAAAAACAGTAATAGTACAATATGTTGATACTAGATTTAAGACAAGGACAAGGTGGTATGGGACTGAGCCATTTTATGGGATATAGAATGGGGGAGAGCTGGGAAAAGCTCTTCAGAGCAATGCCTCTAGTGTGAGTTAGAAGATGTTTAAAGATAATACTTGTTGAGAATCATGTGTTGGGTGCTATATGAGGAGACAGAAATATGTCAGTGAGTTAAACATAAGAGACTCTTGAGCTAACAGCAATAACTAAATATTCCTGCGAGGGAAGCAGGTAAGCTGCCTAAAGATCTTTACTTCTCCTTCAACTTCTTCAGATTTAATCCTCCAACCTTGTCTCCAGATCCGCAGCAGGGCACCTGTTGGAAGCCACTCCCCCATCCCCAGTGAGTCCCACATATATCCCCTTCCAAACTTCTTTACCCACACCCATTGCTGTACCCTAGTCTCCACTTCCAACGGACATTCCCTGGGAACCCTCAGACTACTCTGTTTAGAGAACAAACAGACTCACTGAAGACCCTCATCCTCTCTCTGTTCCTCCAGTCCAGTCTCTAGGTCTTAGCCCCAGCTCTGTAGCTTTAACTGTGTTCTCTCCTCACACTCAGGGAACTAAGCAGATCCTGATGGAACATCTTGCTCCCCTCCATTCTGCGGACACTCTCAGCCCCTATAACCCATTCTTTATTCTAAGTGTCAGCTCCAAACACCCATAAAAACATTTTAACTGCAACCCTCAGTGGCTACAACACCTATCAGGACACCAGAAGAACTTCCTACCAAGCAACAACCACTCACTATTCTAAAATCCAGACAGGAAAAGAAAACCAAGGCTCAAAACACCCACCAACAAAGACAAGACCAGACGTTAACACCTAGAACTACAGTCTCCCAAATCTCAGATGCCTCAAGCCACTGTAAAGACACAACCAATAATAGCCAGGACAATAGGGCTCCAACAGAGCCCAGCATCCCTCTAACAGCAGACATTTTCAAGGTGTAAAAGACCAAGTAAATTATAAAGGCAAACATTAGAATTACACCTGACTACTCAACGGGGACACTAGAAGATAGAAGTGTCTGGTCAGACGTGCTGCAGATTCTAAGAGATCACAAATACCATTCCTGACTAGTATACCCAGCAAAACTATCGATTACTATACATGGAGAAAATAAGATATTCCATGATAAAAGCAAATTTAATCAATACATGTCTAAAAATCCAGCCTTACAGAAGATACTTGAAGAAAAAAAATCTGAGCAAAAGAGGTTAGCTACATCTAAGAAAACACAGGGAATAAATAATCTTAGAAAAGCCAAGTCAAAAGAAGGGAAACCACCCCCCCTACACACCACCATTACCACCATCACTACCACCACCAAAAACAAAACAATAGGAATCAACAAACACTGCTTGTTGACATCTTCTAATATGAATGTTCTCAATCCCCCAATTTAAAACACACACACACACACACACACACACACACACACACACACACAGACTAGTAGAAGAGGCATAAAAACAGACTTCATCCTGCTGCATGCAGCAAACACAGCTTGATATTAGGTATAGACATTGAATCAGGGTAAAGAGTTGGAGAGATAGTCCAGGCAAATGGATTAAAGGAGCAAGCTGGTGTTGCCATTTTGATATCTAATAAAAGAGGTCTCAAATCAAAACTTATCAGAGCAGATAGGAAAGAAGAATAAATATTCATCAAAGGAAACATCCACCCAGAGGACATTGCAGTTCTTAACATCTGCATCCCAAACACAAGGGTACTCACATTTGTAAAAGAAACATTGCTATAGTTTAAGTCACACGTTGACTCTTACACACTAACATCGGGAGACTTCAGTACTCCACTCTCACTAAGGTACAGGTCATCCAGACAAAAAAATAAACAGAAAAATGTTGAAGCTCACTGACCTCTGAACCAAATGAACCTAACAAATATTTACAGAATATTTTAACCAAGCAGAAAAGAATATACCTTCTTCTCTGCATCTCATGGAACTTTCTCCAAAATTGACCACATACTCAGGCACAAAACAAATTTCAGAAGATACCAGAAAATTAAAATAACTCCTTGTATCTTCTCTGACTACCACAGATTAATGTATCAACAAAAACAGAAACAATAGGAAGCCTACAAACTCATGGAACTGAGCAACTCACAGCTAAATGAAAAATATATCAATACAGAAATTCTTTCTAGAATTGAATGAAAATGAATATACAGCATACCCAAACTTATGGAACACAATTAAAGTGGTTCTAAGAGGCAAGCCTATAGCACTAAAGGTTTATATAAAAAATTTGGAGCGATCTCATACTAATAGCTTAACAGAACACTTGAAAGCTTTAGAACAAAAAGAAGTGACCATATCAAAGAGGAGCAGAAGGCAGGAAATAATCAAACTTAGGGCTGAAATCAACAAAATTGAAACAAAGAACCAATGAAACAAAAATTGGTACTTGGATAAAATCAACAAGACCTTATCTAAATTAACTAACAGACAGAGAATGAATGTCCAAATTAGCCAAGTAGGAAACAAAAAAGTGGGGTATATAACAACAGACCCTGAGAAAATCCAGAGACTCATAATAACATACTTCTAAAAACCTGTACTTCACCAAATTGAAAAATCTAAAATAAATGTATAATTTTTCCATCCATTCCACTCCATGAAGTTGATTATAAAAAGCAATTTAAACAGACCAAGTAAAACTAAAAACAGTTGTTAAATCAAAAGAAGTCATGGCCAGATGGTTTTAGCTCAAAATCCTATCAAACTTTAAAAAAGAGTTATTGCCAATGCTCCTCAAATTATTCCACAAAATAAAAGCAGAAGCAACATCACCTAGTTCATTTTAATGAGGTCACGGCTACCCTGATACTAAACCACATAAGGATTCATCAAAGAAAAAGAATTATAGACCAGTTTCCCTTATTAATATAGGTGTAAAAATATTTGCAAACTGAATTCAAAAACTATCAAAAATATCGTCAAGCATGATCAATTAGGCTGCAGCCCAGAGATGAAAGGATGGTCAATATACATATGTAAGTAAATATAGTCCACCACATAGATAAGCTGAAAGAAAATCCAAATTATCATCTCATTAGATGCAGACAGGCCTTTGACAAAATCCAATAGCCCTTAATGATAAAAGTCCTGGAGAGATTAGGAATACAAGAGATATACCTCAATATAGTGATGGCAGTTTACAACATGCCTGTAGCTAACATCAAAATAAATATACAGAAACTCAAAGCATTTCCACTAAATCATGAACAAGACAAAATTGTCTACTCTCTCAATGCCTAGTCAATGTAGTGCCTGAAGTGTTAGCCAGAGTAGTAGGACAACTGAAGGAGATCATGGGGATACAAACTGGAAAAAAAAGAAGTCCAAGTATCTTTATTTGTAGATGATCTGATTGTAAACATAACTGACCCTAAAAGTTCTATCAGGAACTCCTACAGCTGATAAACACTTTTAACAAAAGTAACTGGATATAACGTCAACTCACAAAAATCAGTAGCACTACGGGTGGTTTGAAAGAAAGTGACCACAAAGGGAGTGGCACTATTAGGAAGTGTTGTTTTGTTGGAGTGGGTGCAGTCTTTGGGAGGAAGTGAGTCACTGTGGAAGTAGATTTTGAAGTCTCCTAGAGGCTCCAACCACACCCAGAGAGGCAGCCCACTTCTGTTGCCTGAACATCAAATTGTAGAAACCTCAGCTCAGTCTCAAGCACCATGTCTGCCTCATGCTGCCCTGCATGAGGACAGTTAGGGACTAAACCTCTGAACTGTAAGTCAGCCACCCCATTAAGCATTTTTCTTCGTAAGTGTTGCCATGGTCATGGTGTCTCTTTAGAGCAATAGAAACCCTAAGCCAGAAGTTGGTAGCAGGGACTGGGGTATTGCTGTGATAGGCCTGACCATGCTTTTGTTTGAAGGAATATGAACTATAAAAATGAAGATTAGACAGTGGATTGAATACTTTAAGTGCTGCTTAATGGTCCATCCTAGGAGGAAGATGGAAGTCAGTGGTGTTAAGTGTGATTGGAACTGTGGGGGGCTGGCTCAAGAGGTTTCTGAGAAGAATTTTAGTGTGATGCCTAGAGATTGTTCTTGTGATATTTTGGTGAAGAATATGGCTGATTTTTGCCCTTGCCCAAAGTGTATGCCCGAGACTAAAGTAAAGATATTTGGATTAATTCCATTGACAGAGGAAATCCCCAAACAGCCTAGTATAGACTCTGTTGTATTACTAATGTTCATGCTTATAAATGTTTATAAGGAGCAAGCAAGTATAAAATTTGAGAAGTGGAGTGGAGCTAAATCCTGTGCTAAAGGAGATAAACTGATTTAGAAACAGAATAAAGGGAATGGTGACCTCAGAGCAAGATCTTACCCAGCTAAATTTCCAATTTGTGAAAAAGAATTAAAGAAAAGCCTAGAGCCAGGTGTGGTGGTGCATGCCTTTGATACCAGCACTCAGAAGTCAGAGGCTGGCAGATCTCTGAGTTTGAGGCCAACTTGGTCTACAAAGCAAGTTTCAAAACAGCCAAGTTTAATCAATAAAGGTAATCATCAAAACCAGAAAGCTGATGAAAATATAATGGAAAGACCTCTCAGTTCAAGGTCAGCCTGGTCTTCAGATCTAGTTTTAGGGCAGCCAAGCTTAGTTAGTGAAGGAAACCATTGAAAACAGAAAGTTGGTAAAGATGCAATTAAATAAGAGGTCCACATTCCAGCCCCAATAAGCAGTAGAACTTGGCAGCTTTGACCATGTGGTTCTAGCTTTAAGGGTAGAGGAAAGGGGCTATGGAATATCCCTTCACAACTAAGAAAGCCTCTGAGACCAGGCATACGTCAGGGGTGTTCCTAAACGAAAATCTACAGAGGCCACTGTATCAGGCTGTGAAGGTGAAGCCTGAATTGCGTTGGAGACCCCAAGATATTGGAGGTACCAGAGTTTGTGAAGTTTCCTGCTGAGAAAAGCTGCTAACAGGGAATTGAACAAACTCAAGGAAAAGGAATATGTTGCAGTCAACAAAGTCAAAAGAAGTTGGAGTTTGGAGTTTGCCTGGCTGGTGTGGGGTCTTGCCTTGCCCCAGTATTTTCTTAGCATGCTCCCTTCTCTGTGTTTTAGAATGGCAATGTATACGCCCTGTGCCTTTGTATGTTGGAAGTATGTGATCTGATTTTTCACTTTAATTTACAGGGGATTACAGTCAAAGGATTATATGAATCTCAGAAGAGACTTTGAACTTTAGACTTTTAAGTTTGAGACTGTGGGAACTTTTGAAGTTTGACTGAATGCATTTTTGCATTATGAAATGGCTACAAGCCTTTGGGGGCCAGGGAGTGGAGTGTTGTGGTTTGAAAGAAAATGTCCCCCAAAGGGAGAGGCACTATTAGAAGTTGTGGCTTTGTTGGAGTGGGTGTGGGCCTGTTGGAAGAAGTGTGTTTCTATGGAAGCAGGCTTTGAGGTCTCATAGATGCTCAAGCCACATTCAGTAGACAGTAGACAGACCACTTCTTCTTGCCCTTGGATTAAAATATAAGGACTCTCAGCCCCAGCATGATGTCTGTTTTCATGCTACCTTGCTTCCCATCATGGTGACAATGAACTAAACCTCTGAACTATAAGTGAGCCACTCCGTTACGTGTTTTCTTTTTCCTTTATGAGAATTTCCATGCTCCTGGTGTCTGTTTCTTCACGGCAATAGAAATGCTAAGACATCTTCCTATATACAAATGACAATGGATTGAGGAACAGGTCAGGGAAGCAGCACCTTTTACAATAGCATCAAATAGTATGAAGTGTGTTAACTCTAACCGAGCGAGTGAAAGACTTATGTGATAAAATCTCAAGTCATTGAGGAAAGAAATTGAAGAAGATACCAGAAGATGGAAAGACCTCTCATTCTAATGGATCTGTAGGATAAACGGAATAAAAATGGTCATCATGCCAGAAGCCATCTGTAGATTCAATATAATCTTCTTCAAAATTTCAACACAATTCCCAGCTTCATGTGGCAACTACACACACACACACACACACCAACAGGATAGCTAAAGCAATCCTGAATCAATAAAAGCTACAACATAAATTCTATTTGCTACTATAATAAAATCTAGAGCCAGATTTGGGGAAAAGCTGACATATCAGAGAGACAGGGAACAAGCCACAGCCAGATCTCACCCAACCAGTTCTTCAGGCTAAAGAGGGCGGGTCCTATTTCCACAAGTCCCCAGACTGACTGGGCAAACAGGCAAAAGAGAAAACTTCTGCCTTCTCCTCCTTATATTTCTTTCCCTGATCAGCTATTTCAATTCCTGGATTATTTTTTTCTTGTGCTAGAATTAAAAGTGGGTGCCATCACTGCCTGGCTCTGTTTGATTTTGAAGTCATAGAGACCCAGAGGATCTCGCCTCCCAAGTGCTGGGATTAAAGGCATGGGTTACCACTCCCTGATTACATGTCTTGGTTCTGTCCTCTGATGTCTCAGGCTATTTTTAATTAAATATCAAATATATCACCACCAAAAGCATCATGGGAGATATCACTAATCCCAATTTAAAGTTGCATTACAAAGCTAAAACCATCATGATATTGGCACAAAAACAGACATGTAGATAATGGAATTGAACTTAAGACTCAGACGTAGATCCACCCACCAATAGAAACCTGATTTTTTTTTTTTTTAAATAGAGAATCCAGAAACACATACTGGAGAGAAAAAAAGACAACTATACAAACAGTGCTGGCCAAACTGGATGTAGGACATACAAAAAGATACAATGAGATCCACACTAATTGTCCCGCACAAACTCAAGTCCAGATGGACCAAAGACCTCAACATAGGACTAGATACACTGAACCTGATAGCAGAGAAAGTGGGGGATAGCCTTGAACTCATTGGCGTAGTAAAATATGTTCTAAACAGAATACTGTTAGTGTAGGCACTAAGATCAACAAATAGGACCTCACAAAACCAAGAAGCTTCTACAAAGCAAAAGACACTGTCGTTTGAACAAAGTAGCAGCCTACTTTCAATAGAGGACTAAAATTCAAAATATATAAAGAGCTCAGGAACCTAGATATGAACAAATCAAATACTGAGATAAAACAGAGGATCAATTTAAACAGAATTCTCAGCATAAGGAACTCTAATGGCTGAGAAATACTCAAAGAAGTGTTCAATATTTTTAATCATCCGGGAAATGCAAATCAAAACTACCTTGAGATTTTATCCTACAGCTGTCAGAATGGCTAAGATCAATAGCACAAGTGACAGCTTATGCTGTCAGAATGTGGAGTAAAGGAAACACCTCCATTGCTGGTGGGAGTAAAAACTTATACAGCCACTATAGAAATCAATAAGGTGGTTTCTCAGGAAGATGGGGATTAATCTACCTTAAGATATACTGCTTGTGGTAGTTTGAATGTAACTGGTTGGGCCCCATAATCTCATAGGGTGTGGCATTATTGGGAAGTGTGACTTTGTTGTAGTGCAGTGGGTAGACCTGTTAGAGGAAGTGTGTCATCATTGTGGGGGCGAGCTTTGAGATTACTACCCAGTGTTTCACTCAACTTCCTACTGCCTCAGCTACTTCTCCAGTACTAGTCTGCCTACATGCCTCCATGCTTCTCCCATGATGATAATGGACTGAACTTTTGACACTATATATGAGCCCCCCCATTTGAATGTTTTCATTTATAAGAATTTCCATGGTCATGATGTCTCTTCACAGCAATAAAATCCCTAACTAAGACACCAAGCTTGGGCATATATCTAAAGAATGCTTCATTCTACTATAGAAACACTTGTTCAACCATGTTCATAGCTGCTCTATTCATAATAACCAGAAACTGTAAACACCCTAAATGTCCTTCAACAGAAGAATAGATTTTTTTTAAAAAAAAAATGTAGTACAATTACACATTGGAGTATTACTCATCTGTTTAAAAAATGACATCATAAATTTTGCAGGTAAATGGGCAAAACTAGAAGGTATCAAAAATCCATAAAGACAAATGTGGTATTTAATTTATTTATATTAGCTGTTAAATTAATAATAACCAAGCTATAATTCATAGAACTACAGAGGTCAGGTACAGAGTAAGGAACTAGGGGGTACAGATAGATCTTCTTAGGAACGGAAAATACAAAAGATAGTTATGGATGGGTGGTGTGGCTGATATAGGAGGACCTATAAGGAGGCTCCTAGGAAAATATCATGAGGGAGGGATATGAGGAGAAACGCCTAAAATAAAGGACATTGTGAGGTGTATCATGGAAACCTGATACAATAGAATCTTCCTAATAATATATATATAACTGATCTAAATTAAATCACCAAATAATGAGAGAGACAGAGTCCCAACTAACTATTTCTTGTCACTAAATAAAGCTTCAGGTACCAGGACTGGGTTACATCAAATTGAGTTGTTAAAGTAGTTCATTTCGCGGAAATTCCCAAACAACTCAGACTGTTGCCAATACGCTACGTTGTTTCCACAAAGTGACAGCAAGTCTCCATTGCTGCAAATAACACCTCCATAACTCATTGAATTCAGAGAAGTCAAATTAGTGCCTAAAAAGAGACTTCACTCTGTGTGCTAGCATCTTCGATACAGCAAGGTACTCTGCACCATACCAAAAGAGAAAAGTGAACACCAAGCCAGTGACCCTCTGATCTACAGTGGTGTCCTGCCTGTGAGATATGCTAGGGCAATGGTGACACAATCTCGTAGGTGCAACCAACCAGTACCGGATTTGACTTAAGTCCCACTCCATGAGATAGAACCCATACCCGACACTCCTTGGGGGACCAAGAACCAGAGTCTAGATAGCCCAGGGACTTTGCATAAAACCAAATACTACAATTATAAATAAAAGAAAACAAAACAAAACAAAAAAGCCTTTAGCAATAAAGTGACTCCTAATGATGTCTTTCTACTCTCATAGATCAGTGCCTTAGTCAGCCCTCATCAAAGAAGCCTCCCTCTTCAGTAGTGGGGAACAAGTACAGAGACCCACAACCACACATTATGCAGAGTGAGAACCCTGGAATATTCAGCCCTAAATGGGTGTCTTTATCAAACCCTCTGCTCACTCACTCCTCAGAGAACTCCATGGAAGTAGAGTCGGAAAGAGTATAAGAGACAGAGAGGACGGAGGGCACCAAGGATCGTAAGAACTCAGAATGAAGCAGCATGCATCCATAGGTCCTGCATGGGTCTGTAGTGCAAATTCTAGTTGGTCTTAATAATAAAAACCCGGAATCGGGTATCTGTGCAAATGCTAAAAGATCAGAAAGGCAAACAAAAACAAGCCACAACCACTTCTTACCTCAACTCCTCAGCCTGAAAGGAGCAAGCGCTTGTCTCTACCCACCTTATATTCTTCTCTCTGCCCAGCCACATCACGTTCTGTCTCCATCTCCCAAGTGCTGGAATCAAAGGCCTGAGCCTCCACCACCTGGCTCTGTTTCTCTTTTAGACTGGATTGATATAGCCCAGGGTAGCCCTGAACTCCTGATCTTCCTGCTTCCTCCTTCCAAATCCTGAGATTAAAGGTGTGTGCCACCACTGCCTGGTCTTTATGGTTAACTAGTGGCTGGCTCTGCCCTCTGATCTCCAGGCAAGCTTTATCTGTTAGAGCACAGACAAAATATCACCACAATCCTCTGGTTTCCAATTTGGTGTTTTTTTATGAGGTTCCTGAGTGTGTGAGCAAGGTATGTGTGTGATTCCTGTGTGTTCTCTTTTCCTTCTGTTTCTTTTATCTTGTCCAATTCAATGTGATAGTATTTTTTATCTTACTATATTCTATTTTGCTTCATTATTATGCCTGTTTGTTTCCCAACAAGAGACAGAAAGCGAGTGGATTCACTTGGTGGCAGAGGAAGAGAAAGGGGAAACCATAATTAGGATATATTTTTTGAGAAAAAAAACCCTATTTTCAATAAAAGAAAAATTAATTAAATACAATAACTGAATATATGATAAAGCATATTAGGCAGTGGTGATTTCTGTGAGAAAGAAAGCAGAGTTATGAATACAGGTGGAGACTTAGGTCAGGGAGATGAAATGCATCTGAGCAAAGGCTTTAAGGAGAGGGAACCTAACTGATACCTCCATGACAGTGATCCAGGTGAGGAAAAGGCCCTCCCTGCAGGGGGGTGTGCTTGCCATATTTAACCAGCACTGCAAAGATCACAGTGGGTAGTGTGGAACCAGGAAGGGGAATGGCTGAAGATAATCAATAAAAGTATTTTTTTTTCAGTGATAATGTTTTACTTTTGCTTAAAAAAAAAAAAAAAATCCAATCAGGTACAGTGACTTGTAATCCCAGAACTAGGGAGGCTGAGTGAGAAAGACCATAAATTTGGGGGCAGCCTAGCTGTCTAGTGAATTTCAGGTTATCCTTGGCTACATAGCAAGAACATCTCAAAAGAAAAACAGAAAAGCTTTTATATTAATAGTAATAAAATAAGACATAAAAATTTTCAATTATTTTTTAAAGCTCCTATAAAGTGACGTATACTAACAAAAGTACTTATAAAAGCTAATCATTAGAACGTAGGAAAGTATAAATCATTTTCATAAAGTATTAACTGAGAAAGTTTGCTTTCAAGGCAGAAGTACTCAAAGTGTCATTGAAACTTTGGAGTTCCTGTGTGAGTCATTTTTCCTGTTGCTATGAAAAATACCATAACCAAAAGCAACTTGGGGGGTGGGGAGAGCTTAGTTTAGAACTCTGAGGTCACACTCCATCACTGAGGGAAATCAGAACAGGAACTCAAAGAAGGAAGTTGGAGGCTGGAACTGAAGCAGAAACCATGGAGGGTTGGTACTTATTGACTAGCTCAGCCTGCTTTCTTATACATTTAAGGACCACCTGTCCCCATTGGCTCAACCCACCCACAACAATCATTAATTAAGAAATGGACTATGGATGGAGGTGTTTTCTCAATTGAGGTTCCTCTTCCTGGATAACTATAGTAATGTGGGAGTGCCTTTCTGTATGCTGTGAATCTCAATCTTTGAATAAAGGAGCTGTTTTGGGCCATGGCAGGCACCATAGAAGAAGTAGGAGGAGAAATCAAAGCATAAGTAGGAGAAACAGGGCGGAGTCAGAGACAGATCGAGCCAGAAGCCCACGGGTGAGCCACGGGCCACGTGGCAGACAGATTAATAGAAATGGGTTGATTTAAGATGTAAGAGCAAGCTAGCAATGTGCCTGAGCCATAGGCCAAACAGCATAGACTTAATATAAGCATCTGAGTCATTTCTGGGGGCCTGAGCAGCTGAGCGGCTAAGAGGTCTGGCGCAGCATGTCTGTGGGTCTCGGACCTCTAGCCGCCCGGGACTGAGAAACCTCACTACTACACTATAGCTTATGTCACCCAACGAAAACCTGACCAGGACAATCCCTTATGTCCTTGTAGGTGCCATAACAGTGTCTTTATGCACCAACATGCTTTATTAAATAGCAATTTAAGCATATGCAATGGGACTGATTGTTTTCAGTCAAGGAGCACAGCCTCTTCATCACTTTCGTGTGATTTCACTCGGTGGGTATTTTGGAATCTGCATAAGAAGAACTAGGATTGGGAGATGTTTAGCTTGAGCTTAAAGAATATATTTACATAGTTCATAGACTTTTTCATGTGAGGTTTTGCCCTGGAATTTCCCCTCTGCTCACTGTAACATCTCATCTCCTCTGTCCGTAGCAAGAGGACTGTAAGTGTCTGCCATCACCAAGAGCCTCCTCCTCAACTACCAAAGATAAAAACATCTATGACCCCAGAGATTTCAAATTTCATTTAACCCTTCATTTCAAGGTTCATTCATCCTTTTGCCCTACCTATCCAATCAACAGACATCTGTTGAGAACTTACCTGTTAGGTTACAAAGCAGGCCCCAAAATGGCAGTGCTACTGATGATGTCTTAAGATGATGCTCAGGGCCCAACCTAGGCAAACAGAACTCTTGCTAGGGAGACTGAAAGCTAAACTCAGCACAAATCAGCACATCTTGTGATCTGGTCTCTGGCAGAAAAGATGGGCCACTACTTCCCTTTCCTGTTCCTGATGGCAAGCCACTGAAAGCAGAGTGCACCTCGTTCCTACTTAACTCAAACAGCCCATGAGTTTGAGACTAGAGACTCCTGCCCTGCTGCCTGTCATATCAAATCTGTTTTTCTGCCCAACCATTGCTCTCTGCTTGCTGAGACATTTGTTCCAGACTCAGCTTTTTCTACCCATGGAGGGTCTAGTTTGGTGGTTTCCACTGAACTTGTTTACACTGAATGCTCTGTTCTTTTACCTATGCAGACAAATCCAGATACTTGTTTCCAAGTTCCATCTGATTGGTCCAGTGCTTATTTTACCATATCTCACAGAATCATTTCAGTCTAAACAGATACTATACAAACCCATGGCCTGATAGCTCTGGGGTTTGATAGCAGCAATTCATGCAGGTGTCTGGCCTATTAGAGCCCATAGCATAAGAGAATATTCCTACTGGGCTTTTTGTTTTAGCTGGTTTTAGACAAAGTATCATGTAACCTAGGTTGGCCTCAAACTCACTATGTAGTCAAAGATGACCTTCAATGACAGATTTTCTTGCCCTAGCTTCCCAAATGCTGGGATAACAGCCATGTACCACCATGTCCAGGACTTTAAGTCTTTGGATATATATTCCACACTTATTCTTACTCTTATTTCTATGTGACTTTAATATGTGGCCTCAGTCAGTGATTTACTACTGATATTTTGGTATATAGAGCCAAATAATACGCATTTTTCTGGTAAAGGAGAAATCTGTTCTGTCATTCTAAGAAACTAAGATTCTAAGAAACCCTGTCCTCTGCCCACCAGATACCATTAACACTTCCTTATCTCAGGCATTGGAACAAAAGTTCTCCATCCTCATCCACGAAGAATTAACTTAAGTCATCCAGGATGGCCTCTCTGACAAGCCTCAGATGTGCACATGGAAAAGCTCATGATAGGGGAAAATAAGCCTTAGACCTTTCCCATGTAGGAGAGTGGTGAGAAGCCGTTGTGAACAGGATGCTGCATCTTCCTCCCAAGCCATTTGCATGTCACAGTTTTAAACTGGCTGAGTAGTATGGCTGCTTGCAAAAATAAGGATGTGGTCTGCGAGTGGTTCAAGCCTCGCTGTGCCTTCTTAATGCTTGTGTGTGCTTATTTTTTTTTTAAAAAAAAAAAGACAGATGAAGCAAGAGTAAAGGGAATGATGAACTGTTGGTGTAAATGCAATGCGACAAAGCAGTTGGTGGTATGACTAGATACTTAAGACAAAGTAACAGTGTTTACCAGTAGTTATAATGGGAATAGAAAAAGTACTTCCTCTGTCTATCTATATTACTTATCTGTTAGAAAAGCATAATATATCTGTTGTGAGCATATGAATGCATCCCAGTAGTCAAAAGTTTGACTCAATAGAAACATGAATTCAAAGCCGTCCTGTGCACGCATGCACACACACACACACACACACACACACACACACACACACACACACACACACGGGGGGGGGGGGGGGGGGGCTGTTGCTCATAACCTTATGTGAAGACATTCTGAGTACCAAAACCACAAATCTTGTAGTTTTAGTAAAATTTCTAAAGAAGAAAAATTCTTAAAGAAGAAATGGAGATGAGTCTTGAAGACATTGGTGTGGTGCCACCTGGAGCTCTCTGATGTGGCCAAACATTTAACAAGCCTATATAAAACCATTTAGGAACTAATTTGGCAATAGATATTAAGAGCCTGGATTTAGGTCTTAGTGACAATACCCAGGGTTATCTTTTCTGATCAGGGAATATAATGAGTTTAGTAGGCCAATTTAACATGGATGTGAATGTAGAAAGGGAGAAACAGAAAGCAGTCATCCTTTTAAGATGTCACAGTGTAGACGGGAAGGAGGACAGAGCATGTGAAAAGACGTAGAGAATGAAGAGAGGTTGCTGTTTTGTTTGCTTGAGAGACTGAAATAGCTTAAATTGTTGTATAAGTCAAGGCTTTTTAGAATCACAGAGCTGATAGAATGATTTATTAGATAAGGGATTTATCAGAGTGTCTCACAGGCTGTGGGCCAGCTAGTTTGTAGAGGGAGATATGTTTCAAATTTAATAAAAACCAGTCTGTAATATCAGAGGTCAGAGCCATCTCTTCCAGTCTTTGTTTGTTTGTTTTTGAGACAGAGTTTTCTGTGTAACAGTCCTGACTATCCTGGACCAGGCTGACTTTGAACTCACAGAGATTCTCTTGCCTCTGCTTCCCAAATTCTGGAACTAACAGTGTGTGCCACAGCTTCTACTGCCCGCTCTGTCTTTCTATGCCTGCCTTAAATACCCTCTTCACCCAGCTGTTTCATATCCAGGTTAAGATTAAAGGCGTGGCACCACCACTGCCTGTCTGGGAGCCTGGAACTCCCTCTGTAAACTAAGATGGCCTCAACTCAGATTTGATGGGATTAAGGTAGGTCACCACTCCCAGATATTCCCTGTGCTGCGATTAAAGGTGTGAGTTACCACTGATCCTCCTAGACTGACTGTGGGTAGATCACTCTGATATCTCATACTGGTTTTTATTAAATTTGAAACATATCCCCACACTAGCCAATAATGGCTATCTCCTAACAGAGAGTCCAAGAATCCAGAAGTTACTCAGTTAATGCCGGTGATGTACCAACTGGTTCTCAGTATACAACAGAATCCTGGAAAAGTAAGTTCTAATGCCAGTGAAAGGATGGACTTGCTAGCAAGAATGAGGGCCAGCAGGCAAAGAGTAACATTTCTTCCTCTCTCTTCTTTTATATATAGGCTATTGGAAAGTGGTGCCAAATTTAGGGTGCTTCTTCTAACTCTAATGATCCCATTAAGTAAATAATAACATCTATCATTCAAGGAAGACAGAGATAAGATTCATTTAAAATGAAGTGAGACAGATTATGTGAGGGCAAGAGGTGATTACAAGGTGAAGTATGAACTTTTCTCAAAATTTGGATTCTTTCATTTGCCATAGCAGAGCTATTGGGGAGTTTCACACTGAAATCAGTGAAGCAAACATAACTATTTAAGAAAATTTATACCAATAGACATATTCAAAAATCAATTAGGTACTAGAGCGGACCAAAAAGAACAGTTAGGATTGGTGAGTGTTACTGCTGGTCAACACCAGAAAGCAGTTGATTGGTCCAGGGTGAAAGAAGATAATGGAGGCAGATGGACTAGCACATATCTGGATGGGAGAGGCAAGGGAAGAATTGAGGATAACTACTAAAGTTCTAGACTAAGACATTGAAAAAATGGATGTGTTATTAATTGAGGCAGATAACAATGAAAGAACAGAAAAGTTGGGGAAGAGAGAGACTATGGAAGAGCTTTAGTTGTTTTGGGGGTTTGTTTGTTTAAGGCAGAATCTTTCTATTATGTAGCCCTGGCCATCCCGAAGTTTGTTATATGGACCAAGCTGGCCTGGAACTCACAGAGTTAACGGCATGCACCACCACGCTTGGTTATGGGAATTTTTATTTTAAGTTGGAGCTGAGGATGTAGCTCAGTGGTAGAGCATTTGACATGTCAGAGGCCCTATTCCTCAAATATGTATTTTTAACACCCTCTCCCATCAGTAGCTGGTCTTCTTCTGGTCCTTTCCCCTTGAGACCAGGTATGGCGGTCCAAATCTGTAATTCCAACAGTCAGAAAGTAAGCTAGTAAGACTGAGAGTCCAGGTTGAGCTTAGCAATGCAGCAAACATGAGGCCAGCCTGTATTACAAGTGACCCTGTCCTAAGAAAACAACAATGGTGGTGTCCTCCTCTTCAAGCTAGATGGGCCTCCATGACCACCTCAGTGAACAGAATGTGAGGTATGACTTGCACATCTAAGTGAGAAATAATAATAGGCACTATTGGCTGGTTTATCTTAACTGACCAGGAGGCACTACATACACTTAGACACTGACCACGTGGATGGAAATGCCTTTCAGTTGACTCTAGGCTCCACTGTGGTCACGCTGCATGTAGGAGAGAATCCTTAAATTAAAAGTTCCTAGTGAAACCCGCCTCCAACTCATGAGTGAAATTAGCTATTATTTTTTGGTATTAGTGCTTTGGAGGTTCGTTAAACAGCAATAAAAAGTCAGAACAAAAATGGTGAGTCAAATTTTGAAAACGTGTCTGGAAAGTCTAGAGCTGATGCTAAAAAGGAAGAACAGAAACTCAGACCTGAGGCCCAGGCGAGAGTTTGGGGCCTGAAAGTTCGTTTATGTGTATCCCTCACTTCCATTTGCCTCGTGCTGTATGTGTGTCCTCTTGAGCATCTTCACATTTTAAAACTTCACTGAATCTGATTAGAAGTTCTCCAGAGATATAGAAATTATGGTAGTGTGCCCATTTTAGAGTGGAGGAAAAAATTTAAAAGCCCTGTAGGATGGAGTCCAGATAGAAAACAGCCTTTCTGGTTCCCAGAATAATATCATTTCCAGTGCACCCTTCTACCTGTAGGGAGAGAGCAAAATGCTACTCAGGAGCAGAGGATACTCTGAATTATCTCCTTGAAAGGGACAGATTAGGGAATCCCAGGGTAGATGAGGTAGGAGTTGCAAATAGTGCTTCTCAAACATTGCTCCAAAGGCAAACATTACAAAAAAAAGAAGAAGCTAGTCACAAGCTCATGAGGTTATGGACATGTAGACCAAAAGGAAGATTTTGCAGTTACTCATAGATTTATTTAACAGTTATTTACTGAGTATACACTGTGCTCCAGGAACTGTGTCTGAGAAGCAATATGCTGATTCAAGACGACAGAAACAAGTCACAAACTACAAGCTGAGCCCCAGGGTTTCCCGGATGAAGATGCATGGAAATGGAAGCCCATGGTGAGGCAGGATGAGCCAAGGGCGCATAGAATTCTAGACTGAAAGGGCCAGAGTTAAAAAGGATGCTTCTTTCTAGGCAAAGTTAAATTCTGCCAACTTGGTCTCAACAGTTAATCAATGCTTTCTATCAGCTCCGCCATCAACAGCCATAATCCTGAGCTATGAGCTGAATCGGTCCAAGGTTGTCAGTATAGTTACAAATGGTCCTGCAGACAGTGCATTCTTGCCCAGTCTGTGCCAAGAAGGCCAGCCAGAGAAGCCTCATGTGAATAACCAGTCAACTCTCCTCCACACAGGGCTAGCTCATCTCCCTAAGACTCGAACACCATCACAGTCTTACAATGCGCAGTAACCTCCTTCATTTTGCTCCTTTTCACCCACGGTGCTAAAATTTGGATCTGTCTCTGAGAGTCATTTACTTTTCAGCTCAGGGCAGGACTCCTTACGTAAATAAGTTCCCAACACCTAACAGAACACATTGCTTCTGAACATAAAACTCTGCAACTAAACAATGAACTGTGTTTCAGCAGAGAGCTTCTCTTATTTAAAAATACATTCCTGTAATTTCGCAGACCAACAGCCATGAGTTACAGTACAGAGAGCCCTACTTCCCCATATCCCCGGGCCCCGTTTCTCATACCGCCTCAGAAAAGAAATGGAGGCAGATTTTTCCAGAATGCTCTTCAGCCTTCCCACAGTCCTGCTGCCGGCATGGAAGCACCCCGCCCAAAAGCCCACCCATGTCCACGGTAGAGGGTAGAGCTATGCCCCGACTCCTCTTTCCTGGCTGACCATGCCGTCAGTGTAGACCCTCAGGCAGACACTTGGTGAAAAGTACCTTGAAGTCCTCTTATCAAAGGCAGAAGCAGCAGCGGCAGGAGCAGATACCATTCCCGTTCTCTGAAGCAGCACATGGTACTTTGCAAAGCTTCCCAGGAACACTGGAAACAACTGTGAGAGAGTACAGGGGCCTTTCCTTCATTCAGGGACAGACACTAGAAACAGGAAGTTGTATGAAATGGGTTATTTTCTTCTCTTGAGGCACTATAGCTACGAGGTGGGAAGTGGGAGGATCTTTTTCTTTCTTTTTTTTCCCCCTCTTGCTATTCTGGAACTTGCTTCGTAGACCAAGCTAGCCTAGACCTCACGGAGATCTGCCTGCCTCTGACTCTTGAGGGCTGGGATGAAAGATGTGTGCCCACACTCCTTCTAGTTCGAAAATCAAAAAGTACTTTTTATCCATTCTGAGGGTTACCCACTCAGAAAGCCCAATAGAAGCTATGAACGTTCTCTTCATACAAAAGCACTGTATTTAATATGGTATGAATTATTATACCTTTGATTCTTAAGACAAATTATTAAGTCAGGAGCTAAGACATAGAAGTACCCATCCAAGCATGGGTGGACAGAAAGTCTGAGACTAGATCCCTACCTAGTCTCATTTTTTCCTGCCTGCTGGTCTTCCTGCATGGCAAATTCATGGTGTGACATTTCAAATTCTCTCCCACTAGACATCATCAGGAGCAATTACTTGGCTTGAAAGACTGGATTTCTTCTTACCCTTGTGGTCTCGGGCATTTTGAACTCAATTTTCATTCTAATTTATTGAGTCTGGATGAACTATTTCCTCACCTAAGACACTATGGGAGACTCAGGAGGTAAGTCCTTGAGATAGCAGAGCTGTAATCATTTCAATATTGAAGTTATTTCTGATTATCAGAATGGAGGTGACCAATATGATGGCTCCTCTTAACCCTGTGAACTCTTGTAGCCATCATCCCACCGGGTGAGCAGGAGAGGACACCAGACCAACATAGCAGGCATCAATATTTGTATCTTATTGAAAGCAGGGTCAGACTTTGCCTAAATTATGTTTCGGCTACAGTTAATTCCCCATGCAGAAAGTTATTCTCCATGTGCAGAAAGATGTCAGGATTATGAGTCTGGCCCATGCCCTTTATAGAAATCAGTTCTGGTCAGCCTCCAATCCTTTTTCTTGTCTCTTTGCATGGTGCCTGCTGTTCATTCTACCCATCCTTCAGTACAGGAGACCGGGAAGCTTTGAACTAGAAGAGAAGATACGGAAGGAACAAATGAGCAAGGTTTTAAAGTGGACTCAGGTAGGGAAGGCTTTAGATCAAATCTTTAAAAAGGAACCAAAGAAGATGGTGAGGTGAAATGAGAAGGGCGTGCAGAGTACAGGAAATCAGCCGGATGTGCTTGGCCCAGCCCTGGGCTTTCTCAGAACTGTCTCTCACCAATCTCAGAAGAGTCTTCCCAGAAAGGCAGAAAAAGGAAGACAGGGCTGCAGAAAAAGAGGACCCTGTATCGGGAACCATCAGAAGCACTTGTCAGTACAAAGCACTGTTCTCAGGCTGGATGGCTCAGTAGTTAAGAACACCTGCTGTTCTTGCAGATCACCCAGCTTTGATTCACATCACCCACACGGTGGCTCAGAACCACTTGTAGCTCCAGTTCCAGAGGATCAAACAGCCTTCTATTACCTGCATGGGCACTAGGTATATAGATGCTGTACATGCAGTATGTGGACAAAGCATCTATTTATATAAAAATAAGCCTAATTAAAATACATTTCTCACCTCAAGGGAAATATATAATAGCTTATTCTTGAGTCAAATATGAGAGACCATAGCTCAGGAACACAGATGCATATAGTACTCATTAGCATGTCCAATGTAGAGTCTGTTTATAAAAGTTTTACAGTTACATATGAAAGAAAGCCATGAATCAAGGCACTTTTGGAATATATTGACAGAAATAGGGGAATCTCTGCAATGTTCTCCGGTGACGTTCTTAGCTTTTGGATTGGTGAAAGCTCTTAATCTGAGTTTAATATATTGCAGGGGATTTCACATAGTAGTCACAAGGATATTTGTCCACAAAGATAGTAAATTATATTAAGGAAAATAAAATTAGGCCAAAATAATTTGGCTTTGGAATTGCAAAAATCCAATACTCCACAATCACAACGTCTAATTCAGTCAGCCAGCCTTGGAGACTGCTTGCCATAGGTATGGCTGTTTTTCTGGGAATTTTAGTTCACATAGTCTAGAAGTAGACACCTGAGGAGGATGTGTTGGAGAATAGAGTAGCTCTGTGTTTAAGGCATTCCTCTACCCTGCCTTTCCTTCTCTCCTCCCCACTCACTCCAACCTTCCTTGTGCCCAGAACCACACCCTCTCTATGCTCTAGAGCTGATTTGCAAGTTTCCTGATCAGCTCCTCTAGGATTTGCCTAGTCTAAGAATCTAAGCTAGAATGCAAAGACATAGCAAATAAAAATTTGAAGTTTTCACATTCTTCCTAAAATATATATGGTTTGCAAGAGTTCCCAATGGAGGCAGACAATAAATTAGGATGCTAATTGTCATTTGGCTCATTCATTCCATCAACACATACCTACCTCGTCATGTGGACTTATTTACTGTCCAAGAGGAAAATAAGATTAGTACTCTAGACTGAGATCTAACTCAGTCGTTTTTTTTCTCTCTTGCCTCCTTGTTAATAACCCCCCCCCCAATAAGTTTCTCCACTGATGCAGTAAACCAGATCAAGTCAACTGAAAAGCAGTTTCATTGAGAGCAACTCCCAGGCAGGTTCTGTGGTCCCAGAGATCAAGGTCAGAGAAGTCACACCCCCGAAACTAAAGCATGGAAATTCTATAGGTTGTTGGTAAGGAGTGATGATGTGTCTGCCACAAGCTGGGTTTGTGCCTAAGTGCGATCAATGCTGAGCACTTGGTCTGGGACTCAAGTGATGGGCAACTTCAGGGGAGGAACCTGCAGCAAACACTAAAACTGCAGAGCTGGGCTTTTTGGCACCTTTCCTTTGTTCAGAGACTCTCTTAATGGGTTAATGGGCAGGTTTGGAGAGAGAGAGAGAGAGAGAGAGAGAGAGAGAGAGAGAGAGAGAGAGAGAAGAAGAAGAAGAAGAAGAAGAAGAGGAGGAGGAGGAGGAGGAGGAGGAGGAGGGAGGGAGGGAGGGAGGGAGGGAGGGAGAAATAGGACTTTCCTGACTGTGCGTGGGGAAGCCGGAGACTCCAGTCTAAAAAATGTCCTTGAGCTTTTTCCCCTATGGAGATTCAAAAGAACCTTCCCTGTTCTGTTTCCTTCCCCTGGCTTCCCTGAACTCTTATTTTTTTAAGTCACTTAATAGAAATTTCAACTCTCAGGAGAACAGGGAAACTCCATGATAAACTAAAGGCATTGTGAAAATGTTTTTAATTAAAATGAATGTAAGACTGTGGTGGTTTGAATAGGAATGGCCCCATAGACTCGTGTGTGAGCTCTTGGCCCATAGGGAGTGACACTATTAGAAAGTGTGGCCTCGTTAGAGGAAGTGTGTCATTGTGGAGAGGGATGTGAGGTCTCATATGCTCAAGCTATGTCCAATGAGGTACACAATCTCCTTCAGCTATCTACAGATCAAGATGTAGGACTCTCAAACCACCGTAGCAGCCACATTGACAATAAAAATTAAAGGTGTACAAAGATCCCCAAAGTCTGTCTTTGGGAACAATACTTTATATGAAGTTTAGGTTTAAATAGAGGGAAAGAGGTATATATAACAACAGATCAATAGCAAAAGCAAAGGGTGAAAATGTTCTAGAAGATCCTCATTCCTGTTAGGGTGGATATACTCTGAACCTTTACCCATCAGGGAAGTGGGGGATATCAGGCCTCCTTGAATACATTGTCCTGTATAGTTGTCAAGGTCTGCTCAGGTGTAGTAATCTGAACTTTGGTTTTTGGGAGTGTTGTTGTTTGGTTTTGGTATTTTGAGAAAGGATTTCTCTCTGTATATCCCTGGCTATCCTGAAACTCTCTCTTTAGACTAGGCTGGCCTCAAACTCACAGATATCCACCCAGCACTGACTTTTGGTTGATATGCGCTGGTGTTAAAACAAAGGAACAGAACACAGCCTTAGCCCAAGAAATCTTTCATGGACTAGCCTGACTCCATCTTAAGGATGGAAGCCATTTTGTTAAAAGATCAGAATAATTTCATTTCTGTTTGTTGAAAAATATCTTTAACCTGTTTCTGGAATTATTTTTGCTCCGTTAAAACAGATGCTCCACAATTTGCAATGCACCTTTAAAAATATTCCACAAAAGACTCCTTTGTAGAAGTTTTGCCAAGATCTTCCAGAAAAATCAGTATCTATGGCAATCACATGAAATGTATTTCCTAAACATTATGACCTAAAGTAGAAGCAATTCATTGGTCCATGGACTACATGTTGTGTTGATGACAGTAGCTCTAGGATTTTAAGAATAGTAAATGATCACAGACTTCGAAGTAAAGTGACCAGTGAATCCCCTAGCAAGGGAATCAATCTGTTTCTTAAAGATATGAAAACAAATATGACTTTTTTCTAGGTAAGAAAAAGAGACAGCATTTTCTTCCAATACAACCTGATTTACCGGGACCTCCTGTCTTCCATCACAGTGTAACTGACGGTCTTTTTCACTTATCTTAGCTGATCTCCCAGAGAACTATCGAAGGCTTCTGCATCAGTGCTAACAGCTTCACAACACCTTTATGTTAGGGAGACACTTCCTTTTATTAAACCTATGAAGCAACCTCTGGAGCTTCCAAATGTCCTTCGAAAGTTTTCACACTTCCTTCAGCATTTACAGAATTCAAGATAGTGAAGCTCTTGGTCAGGAATAAGCTATTACTTAAGAAAACACTATGGATGTTTTGATTTTCTATGGGAATCACTAAAACTTTACAATAGCATTAATAATATTTTGTTCCTATCATTTGTGTGTTCACTGTGGTAACAATTTTAATTTTGTTCAAGAGCTTTTGCATGCATTGTTTGACTGACTGATTGCAAAATGACTGTTTTCAGGTTCTCTGGGTTGTTTCTGGATTTTGACATGCTGCTCACCTTACAGAGTCTGACTAACACTTTGAATGTACCCTAATAAGATAAGGTATCCTGACAAATAATTTTTGAAATGTTCAGTCAAGTTCCTATGTAACCAAAATTCCTCTGGAATACCCCCAAACCCTTGGAAAGACCTTAGTCTTGCAATTTAGGGGGGTATATAAACCTTACTTTGTGCTATGTTTGATGCTATTTTCTCAAAACCTTCTTTAGGGAGATATCCATGACTGACAGGAAACAAACCCTGCACAATTTGACCAAAGAATTTGAATAATGGTCATTTTCTGTTCGGTGAAACTAACATCTTCCTTCTTCTACAAGGCATCCCTGGACTCAAGCACATTTGGAATGTCCATTCTGAAGTGGGGTGTGCCTCTTCAAGTCTAAAAAGCTGTAAAACCAAGGTTGGAAGAAGCTACACAGAGAGGACCAGCAGCCTACACAGAAATGAATCATTTAATTATGTCCTAGAATTGCAGCACTTCGGGGGGTCAAGATATTTCTCCAGGAAGGACCGCAGATACTCTGTGTGACTATGTACAAGCAGACTGATTTCATCATGTAAATTTAAGCAGAAGCTACAGTATCTGATCTTGGAAGCCCTCTCCATTACTGCCTGCTTTTCACAAGGTGATGATAATGACTGATAATGATAGAGTTTTTGAGAATTTGTATTAGGGTTCTCTAGAGTAACAGAATTTACAGAATGAATTCTGTCTGTGTGTGTGTGTATGTGTGTGTGTGCGCGTGTGCGTGTGCGTATGTGAGTGTGTGTGTGTGAGTGTGTGTGTGTGTGTGTGTGTGTGTGTGTGTGTGTGTGTGTGTGTGTGTGCGTGTGTGATTTATTAGAATGACTTACAGGCTATAGTCCAGCTAACCCAACAAAGACTGGCTGTATAGAATGAGGCTTCTGTCCTAGGCTAGCCCCAAGGCCAGATCTGCCTGCTGTTTCCCCAAAAAATGACCCAGACTTTTATATTTCATTCTGCTTTGCCTACTGATTAGGCGTATTGCTAGCTAGCTCTTTCATCTTAATTTAATCTATTTCCACTCATCTGTCCTGCCATGTGGCCCATAGATTATCTGTGTTGCTCTTTCTTTCACATTGTTTCTTGGGCGACTGGATTGTGTCTCCCTTGACTCTGCCCTACTTCCTCTATCTATGCTCTGATTTGCCCCTACTTTAAGATGTTTGCCATAGGCCAAAATTTATGCTCTTTATTCAAGGCATAAATATATACCACATCATTTCCCCTTTTCTGTCTAATCAAAAAGGAAGGCTTTAATTTCAACATAGCAAAATTACATATAGCACAACAGCTATCAAGCAGGAATTATAGTTACAATATCTAGTCTATTTGTATTTAGCAAAATTAAAAAAAATATTCTATCATCTACCTTATCCTGTGAGTCTAAAATTTCATATATAATATATGCCTTTTATAATAACTAAAGAAAACTGTACTTATAACTATCTAATCTTCAACTACATCAAGGATATAATATTACCCAAGTAAAGAAGGAAGTGCAAGCAACTTCCAAAATCTAGAAATGATAGAAATGACACCTGTCTGCCTGGACAGTCACCCAAAATTCCTTTGTAACATTGGGGCATCCATCTTCAGCCTACAGGCCCAGAGTCTCTGGCATACCTTTCAGTGAAGCAGGAAATCTGAAGGACTGCTCTGCCCATTCTGTACAGTTTGTCAGTCTCTTCTCCTTGTGTCCTGAGGAATGTCTGGCAATTTTCTCTGCAAAGCAGGAGTCTGAAGGACAATCTTGGCTTGTTCTGCCAAAGTTCAAAGGTCACTTTCCTATGGGTCATACATGTCCAGCTTATACAGCATACTGTCAGGTAGTTGAGGCAAGAACAGTTTCTTGTCCTGTGGCTAACCATTGCCACAAAGAAAGTAAATTCCATATGGAGTTTTCTTGATGCCCATCAGCCTCTTGAAGTAGATGGGTGCAGCCAGGACCAGACCTGTCTCACTGTTCAGGAAAGTCTAAGTTCTTGAAATATTTCAAATAAATATTATAAATTCTGTAGGTCTTTGAAGTGTTTGAAGGTTACCTATCTAATTGAAATATATCTTTGTATACCTAAAACACTAACATGACTATAAATTTGGTTATCACAGATGACTTTTAATCTGCATTTTTAATTACACATTACAATTTTAAAGGAATTACATAAACATAATATTCTAAACAAGAGTAGAAATATATATACAGCAAATAACAAAATTGACCTTAAATTTGTATCAATAAACCAAAATCCACACTAATGTAAAATATTTTGAGAGTAATAGCTGATTTTTGGATTATAGTAAATTCAACAATGTATCTTTTTAAAATCATTCCTATACCATGTACCCCCCTTTTAAAGAAAGATATTAACTATGACCATTAGCCATTCATAATGAAAACAAACACTTATAAACAATATTTTGGGAATTTGGTCATAGCTTTCCATTACTATTTCCTGCTGTTTGAGGCGCATTGGCAATCTTATGGGTTTTTGAGAGTGGATCATCTTAGTTGCAGCCTTAAAGCTGATGTGGCCATCTCTTCCCATCAAATTTTTTTTCAGGCCGTCTTGGTTGACCAAACCATAATAGCCTAGAAAAAACTCACAGGTTCTCATCTTCTGTGGAAACAAAAGCAGAACCTCTTTTCCAAAGCAACATATCTTTAGACACAAATTTCAAAGTCAAGATACTTTTAAAATGTGTTTGTTTAACTTAGCAGCCTTTGCAATCAAATGTCTTTCTGCAGTTAGCTCATTAAAAGTTTAAAAAATTAAAAAAACACAATAATAACCATAATCCATACTCTGTGTCCATTTTCCATCTTTATGTGGTTTATTATATTTTTATTACTCTATTTCTCTTTTTTTAAAGACTTTCTCTACCTTTTTTCTTTTCTCTCCCACTCTGCGTATTCTTTTCACACACATTGTAATCCATGTAGAGGTTTTCTCCATCTGGATCTGTTTTATTGTGTATTCTTAATCATTTTCCAATCAGAAAAGCTTTTAAAATGCTAGATGGTAAAGCACTGCTTTGACTGCTGACTCTGCCCCACTAGGTGGGTTTTCAACATGGTGGAGGGACCAGAGCCACTCTCATCTTTTCAATTCTTAGGATAGTATTAAATATTGTGGAGCTATTTACCACCACTACTCTGGGGAATTTTAGGTATCACACGCCACTAAGTAGAGCACCTCTGCCCGCTGCTCACTCCACTTAAGATTTGGCAGCAGGGCCTCTTCAAGGGCCACACAGTTTTTGCTGCTAGTGCTGAGTTAGGAGTCCTCTCTTAAAGAAGCTGTGTCTACTCACCACTAGCAAACAGAGCAGTCCCAGAAAATGCTGCTACCATTGACTCTGTTCCCTTTGCATTCAATATGAACAGAAACTTTAAACCATCATATGCAACTTGTTGCTTGTACCAAGTCTTCTGTGAGACTTCAGGAATGAGCCTTGGTGCAGCTTAAACAGACACTGCCATTTTGTAATTGAAATCCAAACATTGTGGCATCTCTAAACCATGACCCTATCAAAGGCACAACTCGGAAGCTGCTTTTGGCTCCCCATTTCTGTGCTCTATAACCCTTTTTAAGATTTCTTGGGCTTCATGTGGGTATTTGGCCTCACACTGAAGCACCATCTGTAGAATGAGGTTTCTGTCCTGGCCTAGTCCTAAGGCTGGATTCACCTGCAGCCATGTTTCTCCCAAAACTGACTTGGATTCTTATATCAATTTCATTCTGCCTGGCCTATGACTTAGGCATATTGCTAGTTAGCTCTTTCATCTTAATTTAACCCATTTCCCTTAATCTGTCTTGCATGTAGCCTGTGGCTTAGCTGTGTTACTCTTACATGTTGATTCTTGGGTGGCTGGATCTTATCTCTCTTGACTCCGCCCTCCTTCCCCTATCTATGCTCTGATTTCCCCACCTATTTCTAAGATGCCTGCCATAGGCCAAAACAGTCTCTTTATTCACAGCATAAAGACATTCCACATCATGGCTGTTCACAAAAAAATCCAAGATTCTACAAGTTTCTCAGCCCACAAGGCTGGATGTATCAACTGGTCTCTAGTAGATGCTAGAATACTGAAGAAGTAGACTCTAATACCAGTGAAGAAATAAATTTACTAGTGAGGGCGAGAACAACCAGTCACAAAACAAAGTTTCTATGGTGGTTTGAAAGAAGAGTCCCTAAAGGGGGTGGTACTATTAGGAGACTTGGCCATGTTGAAGTAGATGTGGCTTTGTTGGAGAAAGTGTGTCAGCCCAGGGAAAGCTTTGAGGTCTCTTTTGCTCAGCCTTCACTCAGTGTGACAGTGAAGTGACCCAGACCATTTCCTATTGCCCACAAAGATGTAGAACTCAAAGCTACTTCTCCAGCACCACGTCTGCCTACATGTTGTCATGTCTCATCGTGATGATAATGGACTGAACCTCTGAAACTGTAGGCAAGCAACCTCAGTTAAATGTTTTCTTTTACAAGAGTTGCCATAGTTATAGTGTCTCTTCACAGCAATAGAAGAAACCCTAAGTCAGCTTCCTTCTTCCATGATTAAAGGTGTGTCTTCCCACCTTAAGATTCTGATCAAAAAGAGTGTCTTCCCACATCAAAGATCCGGATTAGAAGTTGATCTACCTACTTCAAATTAAGCAGAAGCTCACTCACTGGTGTGCCCTCTATTTTTGGATTTTAGATAATTCCAGATGTAGTCAAGTGCTGTAGAATATTATTTTAAGCTATTTTACATTTGTTTATGCTATAGAACACTTGTTTAATGATCCAAAGATGTGTTACATTCTTTCATGTCGCCTTCTTTAAACTCTAAAGCTGTGTTACTTTGCCTGTTTAAAACACCTGATGATCTAATAAAGAGATGAATGGCCATAGTGAGGCAAGAGAAAGGACAGTTGGGACTGGCGGGCAGAGAGAATAAATAGAAAGAGAAATATGAGAGGTGGAAGAAGAGAGATTGAGGGGTAAGGAGGAGAACTCAGGGGTCAGCCACCCAGCTACACAGCCAACCATGGAGTATGAAGTAAAGAAAGGAATGCAAAAATAAATAGAGCTAAAAGCCCAGAGGCAAAATGTAGATGATATTTTAAGTTAAGGCAAGAAACAAGTCAAGCTAAGGCCATCATTTATAATTAAGAATAAACCTTCATGTGTGATCTATTTGAGAGCTGAGTGGCAGGCCCTCCAAAACAGCAAAAACAGTCAAATGGCAACCAAGATTAGTCATCACAAGTACCTACTAAGGCAGATACTTCACAGAACTTTTATGTACATGAGCTTGTTCAAACGGGGCCATCTTATGTACGTGAGCTTGTTCAAACAGGGCCACCCCAGTGAGGACATCCATAAACCCTGCTCTCATTTTATGGAAGAGAAAACTTAGGTCAAGGGTTGAAGATGTAACTCAGTGGGTAGGGCACTAGCCTAGCATGCCAAAACCAAGAGTATGATCTCCCTCCACAACTGCATAAATCATGTGTAGTGGTATGTGCCTATGTGGTAGAAGTTCAAGGTCACTCTATATATGGACACACACACACACACACACACACACACACACACACACACACACTCGGTTCTTGCCCCCCTTCTCTTTCTTCTTCCTCTTCCTCTCCCAAAGTACGTGGACTGGGTCTGGTTTGTGAGTTCTCGTCTCCTGGGGGTTAGAACTATTCTACATGATCTGCCCATGTTTATTCCCCTCCCCTTCACTCTACCTTTAGCCCATCTGCCTCATCTAGTCACAACTGTACATACAGTTTCCACTCTGCTTGCTTTCTCCCTGCATTTACTCTATCCACCCAGTCTAATCACTCGTCTTGTTCTGCCTGTTTCCTTCTCACACATACTCACAGTGACTAATAAATGTATCAGTTCACATTGTATTGCCAGAGCCCCTCTTTCTTCCCTAAAATTATGTTTAAGGAGGTGACTTATCTTTTCTTTATTATTACTGTATTTTCATATTGGCCAACCCATTGATAGGTAGTGATTGTTCTTGCGTGTAGTGATCTACCATCAGGAGAGTGCTGGGGATTGAGCCTAGCATTCTCAACACTAGGCTAGCAGAGGAAATGACACATCAGCTCACTTATAATCCAGGCTCTCCAGAACATTAAAAACATATCCACTTAAAGAAGAAAGATGACTAAAAATTTGATCAATAGCCTAACCCCAGATGTACAAGTCCTGGTGCAAAATTACAGTTAACCAAGGTAGCAAGTTTTCTTCAAAGTCACTGACTCCCACAGTAATACCTGCAGTGAGAATGAGTTAGATAAAATCCCAAAGTGTTCAAAGGAATGATTGTAAATAGCTTCAAGAAAACAAAAGGGCACAAAGTCCTGAACAAATGTTAGGAAAATATAACAAGCAGATAGTTTAAAAGGGGGGGGGGGTCAATATAGGTTCTGAAAATGAAATTCAATAAAAGATTAAAGTAAAGCCTTATTTGTTGGGGCCCGTGCAAGGGGACCAACAGGCAGCATTGGAACTCATGAAATACAGCTGGGCAGTTAGCAAAGCCAAGCCTGAATGAGCCTTGGAGAGGCAAAGAAGACTGCACTGACAGCCTCATGCTGTTACTGAGCATAGCTCTGATTGTTGCCTTCATGGTCACCATGCCCCTCACAATCTCTGGGTTGCATGAAAATTCTCAGGAGTGTGGGCAGTGTTACTGGTCCTTGCAATAATAATGATTGACTTTTTCCAAGCATTGCTGCCGAAGCAGATTAATTCAACTGCCACCCTTAGAATGAATTTCGACGTATAAAATTGTTAGTAAGGTTAGGTTGAGGTGTTTTGTTAATGACTTTGAAGCCTGAAATCTTGGGGAACAATTTAAAGTTTAGAAAGACACACTTTTAGTAGTTGAACAAGGAGCTCATTGATATCAGGGAACAGGAGCAAGAGCAGTCTGGCAATTGCTGGCTGGTGTACTTTTGTTGCTATGATAAGTTGGTGATCAAAGGTGATAATTAATTCCTTATACCCATTTCTGTCTTCTTGTTCTAAAAAGCTCTTGATGAATGAGTGTGCACCCTGAAGACTTAAAGGACAGCTAACTGCTTGGTTTTTATATATAAAAGTTTAGATTTTTTGTTTTAAGATTTTATGCATTATTTTTTGAGATAAATAATAGAGTGATTGATCCTTTCTTTGTAACTGCAAATGCAGCCCCCCAGTAAAAGACAAACGAACAAACAAAAAACTGGCTCAGAAGAACACCTTGTTGGCTTATACTCTGTTAATTTATAACAAGCTGCTTATATACGAATGAATGTATCTGGGTTCTTGGAAATAATTTTTTTTTACTCATAATATATAAAATGGTTAATCATGTAAGGGAAATGAGAAACATGCTGGTTCTTTTAAACCTGTGTTTATAATCCTTCATTTGAAAAGTGGAATGTAACCACATTGGAATTTTTATGTTGCTCGAACTATTTTGCTGGGGAATATAAGCTGTAAGGAAAAAGTTAAGGATGCACAGAAGGAATACATCTGGATAGAGGTTAAAAAAAAAATAGATGAGAGAGAGAGATGATAGAAAGACCCTGAAGGTGGGGTGTGTGTGTGTGTGTGTGTGTGTGTGTGTGTGTGTGGTATGTGTGTGTTTCCCCCTTTTTCCAGCCCACAGAGGATTAAGTTTTACTCTCTCAGATAGAAGAGTCCAATTGAGTGATTAGTTCACCAATTCCATGGTTCTCACTCAAGTTCTGAGCTGCTGAAGGCTGGTTTTCACAGCAGCACATATTAAAACACTGGAAATAAAATTTTCAATAAGTCAAATAAAAATATGCCAGGGAAGGCCTTGCTAACAGAATTAACAACAAAAAGAACATAATATTATGACTTGAAGAATAGGTTGAGAAATTTTAACAATTAGCTCCTGACAAAGATCAACCAATAAAAATGTACAAATGTGCCATGTGAGCCCTATGAGACACTATGAAAAGACAAGATCTGAGCCTAGAAAAAAGAAGATTTTTCATGCTAAAGGCACGGAAAAAAATTCAACATAATCATAGCAGAAAACGTCCCACATCTTCTGGGGAAAGATGTAGATGGGAAGATGCCCATCTACATAAGAGAAACATTCAGAAGACCAAATAAATAAGATTAGAAAATAAACTCCCCACATCACATTACAGTAAAAACACTAAGTATACAGGACTGAACATATTCTTTGAAAGCCACAAGAAGCCAATACCATGTCATGTGTAAAAGCAAGTAGCTCAGGGAATGGAGATATCTAGAGAGACACCATGTCCCTCACTTTGGTGGTCATACTATCCACATAAGGTAAACCAATGAATTGGATTTTCAACCCAGGAATCACACAGGGATTGTGTAGCAGGGAAAGGCTGAGTTCTGGTGCGAGCCAGAGGGGAATCTTGTCTCCCAGAAAGCTGAGGACTGTCACCTTGCAGGAGAGATTGGAGGTGAGATAGTGAGACCACAGTTAGCCTCATGTCTGAGCTGCTTAGCTGTGCATAACCTCGGCATTCTGGGGAGGTAACGAGGGGAGGGTGTATCAACAAATCTGTGTCTCTGTTCTCGAGTGCTGCCACATTGAATAAATCTTTAATTTTCAAAATTATTTTGCTTTTCATTATAAAATCAGCTCATTTTAAAATTTTAGCCTTATGCCTTTTAATAAAAATGTAATTACATCATTTCCCTCTCCTTCTAATTTCTTCCGTCCCTCCTAAGTTCCCCCTCTAACCCATTCCTCATCTCCCAATTCTCTTCCTTGAATATTGCTACACATATGTGCATGCATATCATGTGTGCACAGATATATAAACACATAGCGCTAAGCCCACTTCTGTTGTTTGTGTGTATATGGTTTCAGGACTGATCACTTAGCATTGGACAGTCCACTGGGGCTCTTCCCTGGGAAAGACTAACTTACTCTCTCAACAGTCGCCAGTTGTCTGCAGATCCTTGTCCAGGGGTGTGATCTCATGAGACACCCCCTTCAGCGTTAGCGTGTCTATTGATATTTTCACTGTTAAAATCTTGTTTGTGTAGCCATTTTAAAGTAAAGCTGTTGTCTCTGGCTCTTACAATATTTGTAGCCCCTATTCTGAGGTGTTCCCTGAGCTGTCAGTGCGGGAGAGCTGTGGTATAGATGCATCCACTGGGGACAGTCTTGCTACAATCCATTGACAGCTGCATTGTGTCCACTTCTGCTTTATTGTGGTGGTCTCCATTTGCTAGAAAAGAAGCTTATTTGATGAGGGATGATAGTTATACTTACCTGTAGGTGTGAGGAAAAAAATTATAATAGAGTTAGGATGTTGCAGTGGGGTTTCTTGGTCCCGGGCAGCCAGAGGTCCAGCCCCACAGACCTGCAGCCCCAGACCCCTTAGCCACCCGCCGCTGCTCAGGCACCCAAAATGATTCAGACGCTTATATTAACATGCTGTTTGGCCTATGGCTCAGGCACATTGCTAGCTAGCTCTTACACCTTAACTCAACCCATTTCTATTAATCTTTCCTGCCATGTGGCCCATGGCTCACCTGTGCTCCTTACATGCTTCTTCTTGGGCTGCTGGCTCGGTCTGTCTCTGACTCTGCCCTTCCTTTCCTACCTAGTCTGATTCCTCACCTACTTCTTCTATGGTGCCTGTCATGGGCCAAAACAGCTCCTTTATTTAAAGATTGATATGCACAGCATACAGAAAGACATTCCCATATCATTAGGGATTATGTGGTCTGGCAAAGTGGTGGTAGTAGATTCTTTTCTAATATGTATGGCCTAATTAGCCTTGAGAAGCTCAAGTTTTAGTACTATACATGGTTTTGTTCCCATTGAGTTCAGATCTCAGAACCCATATAATAAGCTAAGTATGTCCCATGCATATGTATTGTAGTAAATTTTATTTGTAATATATTATATATAGGATTAATATTTATTAGAGGGTATTTTAACATTTATGGATATCAATTAAACCTTAGGGCGATTTTTAAGATAAGATGATCTAGGTGATGGATCTTGATTTAATATCTAAGAAGTCAGGAACTAAACAGGCCTCTCAAGATCTCAGCAGCCCTTTTTTACGGGGCTGGCCACACCCCGTTTAGGCTCCCAGGACTCTAGAGACATGCTTTTTAATTTTATCAACTAACATCTAAATTCCACTCACATATGTTTCTAACCAGCACCGAGAATTGCAGAGACAGGAGGATCTTTGTAGCTTGTTGGTTTATGGCCTAATTTAAAAATCATAAGCTTGTGGTCCAGATTCTAGACTCAAAGAAATAAGTCAGAGACTAATATGGAAAGACCTTCCTCCGTCCTGCTCACACATGTGCATGTGCACATGTACATACACACAGACATATGCACACACAAAATAAATACATGTAAAAACCCCTAAGCTTCAGATAAGGGACATTTATACCACCAAATAAGTGTTTGGTATTGACTTGAAGACATAAGACAGATGCCACAATAATGGGAAGAGCTATGAAGTCCATGATTGGCCCAACATGGCGGGTGAGAGAAAGCCAACACACTCCATTAAAACTATATAAGGAGATGTAGAAGAGAATGTGTGTGGAAAAAAAGATGTGAAGGCATAGATGTGGCTGTATAGAGATATGTATGGCTTATGAATGTAAAGTAAGATATGTAGTTGTTTGTATAGAATACAGCAATGTGAGATATGTAGCTGAATGGAGACAGAAAGAGTTAGAGATCATTTTTTAGAAGTAAAAGTTACCATCAGAAGACATATATGTTTCCTTATTTTACCAGTCAGTTAAATAGAAATGTATTCATAATTATCTCAGATTAAAATTTTTTTATTCAATACCTTTGCTACTCTGAGGAATTCCTGTTATTACGCTCAAGTAGATCACGTGAGCTGGCCTCTCAGTCTGTGTTAGACCATGGCAACTCTTAATAAAGAAAAGTATTTAATTAAGGTGTCTTAGAGTTTCTATTGTTGTGAAGAGAGACCATAGCCATGGCAACTCTTATAAAGAAAACATTTAATTGGGGTGGCTCACTTATAGTTTCAGAGGTTCAGTCCAGTATCATCATGGTGGGGAGCATGGGGGTGTGCAGGCAGATATAGCAATGGAGTAATGACTCAGAGTCCTATATCTTTCAGGCAACAGAGAGTCAATTGAAACACTGGATGTTAAATATTTCTACATTAAGTTTTAAACTTAATGATTACTTTATCTCCACTTCTTAGGCCTTCTTACCTGGTCTTTTGATCTAACACATTCAACTTGACATTTATCTTTCCTGAATTCAAATCGTGTACATGCAGTCACCCCTCAGCATCTGCATAAGGAAGGTTAGCCCACATCTGCAGCTACCTATGTACCCAGTTAACTCTTGCTTTCTCACTCTGAGCCTTCTATTTCCCCTACAGTTTCTTCTCTATCTCAATAAATTGCTGACACAGTCAATCAGCTTTTCAGGCCAGATTCTTGCAATTTTTCATAACTCCACTCTGTCATGTCCCATATTCAACTATCAACAAATTCCATGGGCTTTATGCTTCAATTTCAATGTGAGTTGTGTTCCCCAAAGGTCTTTGTTCTAAAGGTTTTGTCCTTAGGGTGATACTATCCTGATGTGCTGTGGATGCTTAGGTAAGGCCTTATGGGAAGTCCTTATGTTTCGGGGCATCCAAATACCTCAGAGAGGATGGGAGAGCATAGGAGCGTGGTTGTGAGTAGTTTGCTCCACTATTCACTGCCTACTGTTGCCATTTGGTGCCCTTCTGAGAGGCCCAAAACAGTGAGATCACCTGATCCTGGATTTGAGCCTCCAAAGCCATGAACTAAATAAATTTTTTTGTCATATTGTTAATTACTTCAGGCATTTCATTATAGTAACACAAAGTTGCCTTACAAATTCTGCCTTGAAAAAAAAATACACAGAATACAAACATATCTCATCATCTTTAACATGTTAACTCTACCAAACTTGTCTCTCTGTCTCTGTCTTGGCCCTGTGAACCCATCAATAGGCTACTAAAGTGCTCATTTAACACCTCAGTTTGTGCTACTCCTCTTCTGTTGCTTGTCCTCCATAAGTCTTAAAATAAAATGCAAGGTTCTTTCTAGGGTCTCCAAGACCCTACATGATGGCTTTGGCTTCCATTATAATGTCCTCTCCTTGAGGCTCATTTTGCACTTGTAATTAGTATTCGAGAATTCTTAAGGATGACATCACCATATGGTAAAGGACAGAACATGGGGGGAAATTCAGGATTCCAGACAAAGATTGCCTGCTACAGCCTGCCACCTTGCTTCTCTGACTTCTTGTCTCTACAGCTGCAGAGTCAGAACACAACTGCTTTTTCCCAGCTGAGACAAACCTGTAGGAAGCAAGAGGAAGCACAAGGTAATTCTCAAGAGTAGTACTGTAGTGACTAAAAAGTATACAAGGGTCAGGATCCCAATGCAGGAAATAGTCCTGACCTCAGGTGAGATGCGCTTAAGTAAGTCAGTTACCGTAATCTAGATATTTCCTTATAAGTGTGCATTATTCCAGGTGATTATAGAGACCACCAAGTTGAGATATCAGCTTTCATAGTCTCTCATTTCTTATTTGGCATTGAGCAAGTGTCCCAATTTCTTCATTTGGGAAATAAGTATGGCTGTAGTTCCAATTCATTAAGGTTGGAAATAATAATGAAATCCTACATGTTAAAAACAGCAAAAATGAATTACATCCTGGTAAAACTTCAGTAACACTGTCATTTAAATAATTTCATATTTATTTTATGTTTATGAGTGTTTTGCTTGCATTGATGCCTGTACGCCATTTGCATGCAGTACCCTCAGTGGTCAGAAGAAAGTAACAGAAGCCCTGAAGCTGGAATTGTGGATGACTGACATCAAACTTGGGTCCTATTCATGTGTAGCAAGTGCTCTTAATGCCTGAACTGTTCATATGGCAACAAAATTAGCTATTATTTTAATGGCTTTTCCTGACTTCTGATCAGATTTCACTTTAGGTGCTATGTATCAATATGTCAAGCAAGGATCAATCATTCTGTTCAATAAGTTATGAACCATATGTCTGCATCATCTCTCCCTTGTCCTGTTGCTCTGAGAACTGTTCTGGCTTCTTCCTGTGGTCCCCCAACAAATTATCTGCCCCCTAATTCCAGCCCCAATAGCTAGCTCACTCAGCTCTCTCTCTCTCTCTCTCTCTCTCTCTCTCTCTCTCTCTCTCTCTCTCTCTCTCTCTCTCTCTCTGTGTGTGTGTGTGTGTGTGTGTGTGTGTGTGTGTGAGAGAGAGAGAGAGAGAGAGAGAGAGAGAGAGAGAATCTCACATACAGACTCAGGCCAGGTTTGGATGGGGCTGTCAAGGAGGTCTGTGGGAAACATGCAGGTACATGTGTAGACAGATGCAGAGATCTCTATTCTGCAGAGATCTCTATTATAGCTACTCCTGTTCTCCTGTTATCTGAGAGAGGCAAGGGGGAGAGAGTGGAGCTTAGCATAGAATCTTATCATTTTTTCCAGTTGTCTAGTACCTGTATAAATGGATACAAATAGATTTACAGAGCATCTCGGGCACTGTGATGAGGTAACGAAGGCTGGTTTTGCTACAAAAGGCCATGCTACCACCCTGAGCTGCAAATAATGGCCAGTTGATGCTGAGAGAGTGTCAAACGTATTAGAAACCTCCATCCCCTCCGTACATAGCACAATTCTGATAAACCATGATGAGCTCTGGTCTCACTAAAGGTTATAGAACATAACAATCCTGTCCTCCAACAGACGCAAATCCAATCTCCTCTGAGTGATGACTTTGCTCAAGATGGATTCCTCTGCAGATTTGGGGACCTACGGCTGCTGACACATTGCTGGGTATAAGTGACACTTGGGGACAGGCCACCTGTACCAGTTAACCTGATTTTAGACAAGGCTCCACTTCATCATGTATTTGAATGTTTTCTTTTTTTGTCAAGCTTTCCTCTTACTCAGATGTAACTCCTCATTTCCCCTTCTCCAAGCATATTCCCTCACCAGACACACTAGACACTCAGTCTTTATAACCATCCCTAACATGTGTGTTTGCCCCACAACCAATGTTCCCCACCCCTAAACCTACCAGGGCAGACTGGAAGTGAAGCATGCCTCCCCTCTAATGCAGACTCTGGGCTCTGATGCAGAAGATGTTCTTAATCAGTGTTCTATATCCCTAGGGTACCACATACTCCTTATAGACGTGACATCTAACTTCCATACATGCATTTTTATTTTGTTTGTTTGAAAACGCATGTGATAAATCTGTGATCTGACAGCTTGTGTTTAGAAAGTCTTATGAAGTATCTCAAAGTTGCTTCTAAGACATAAGGCATTATGATAAGGCTAACACAAAATACATATATGTTTACCTTCTAAGACTACAACAGAAAATTCAAAATTGTAAACTGGACTATTCAAATAATAGGAGCAGTGAATAATGACCTAAGGAGTAGTGTAGTGACTGAATGTGTGCCAAGCAGCAGGCTGGAGTTCCTTCACTCTTCCTGGATGGAATCATGGATTCACAGGAGGAAGAAGTGTGAAGACTTGGTCTCTAAAAGCCTTTGCTTCCTGTTTCTGCAGCAGGTACCTGATTATGCTTGCCTAGGAAGAAACTATAGCAAGCAGTGCCTTCTAGTGCTTAAGTTCAGTGCAACCCTTTGGTATCAGATTTTTGCAAAAACAGACTTGTGGATCAATGGAACCAAATAGAAGACCGTGACATTAATCCACACACCTACAAACACCTGATTTTTGACAAAGAGGCCAAAAATATACAATGGAAAAAAAGATAGTATCTTCAACAAATGGTGCTGCCATAACTGGATGGTAGTATGTAGAAGACTGCAAATAGAGCCATGCCTATCACCCTTCACAAAACTCAAGTCCAATTGGACCTCAACATAAACCCAGCTACACTGAACTTGACAGAAAATAAAGTGGGAAATACTCTCTCCAACAGGTGGCCACTTCCTAAATATAACACTAGTAGCACAGACACTAAGAATAACAATCAGTAAGTACGACCTCCTGAAACTGAGAAGCTTCTGTAAAGCAAAGGACATAGTCAATAAGACAGCCTACACAATGGGAAAATATTTTCACCAACCCTATATCAGACAGAGGAATGATCTCTAAAATATAGAGAGAACTCAAGAAACTAGAGGTCAAAAAAAGTAATCCAATTAAAAATGGGGTTCAGAGGTACATAGAAAATTCTCAACAGAAGAATTTCAAATGGCTAAAAGACACTTAAAGAATTGCTCAATTCCCTTAACCATCAGAGAAATGCAAATCTAAACAATTCTGAGATACCATTACATACCTGTCAGAATGGCTAAGATCAAAACACAGATGACAGCCTGTGCTAGAGGGGATGTGGAGCAAGGGGAACACTCCTCCATTGCTGCTCAAAATGTAAACTTGTACTGCCACTTTAGAAATCAGTATTGTGGTTCCTCAGAAAACTGGGAATCAATCTCCCCAAGGACCCAGCAATACCACTATTGGGCACATACCCAAAGGATGCACTTTCTTACCACAACAAGGGCATTAGCTTAGCTATAGTCATAGCAGCATTATTTGTAATATCCAGAACCTGGAAACAATCTAGATGCCCCTCAACTAAAGAATGATTTAAATAATTGTACATTTACACAATGGAATACTACTCGGCAGTAAAATAAAAAAAAAAAATGACATCCTGAAATTTGCAGGTAAATGGATGGCTCTGGAGAATATCATCCTGAGTGAGATAACACAGATCCAGAAAAATAGATATGGTATGTCCTCATTCATAAGTGGATTTTAGACATAAAGCAAAAGATAACAGGCTATAATCCACAAACCCTGAGCAGCTAGGTAACAGGAGAAAGTTAAGAGACACATCCAGCAATCCCGCTGGGAATGTAAAATAGAGATCTCCTGAGTAAATTGGAATCATGTGGGGGAGGAAGCAAGAGGAGGTGGGAAAAGATCATTAGAGAATGAGATGGTTGAATGGAAAGAGCAACAGAGAGGGAGAACAAAGAAATAGATATCTTGATAAAATGAGCCATTGTGGGGTTAGAGAGAAACGTGGTGCTAGAAACGCATCCAAGAACCCACAAAATGTCCCCGGCAATAGTGGAGAGGGTGCCTACACAGGACTTCCCCTTTAATTAAATGAATGACCACCCTAATTGTCATTATAGAACCTTCATCCAGCAACTGATGTAGGCAGAAGCAGAGATGGATAGCTAAGAACCTACCTGGTTGAGCTCCAGGACCAGCTGAAGAGGAGAAGAGAGTGTATGAGCACCCCCTCCATCCATCTGAAGAAATTTTAATCCCATAGTTTAAACCATAGTTGATGGTATCAGAAAATGGAGCCTGTAAGAACAGATTAAAGCATCAGAGTGAAATCCTCAGGAATAAGATTAGTGCCCTTATAAAAGAGACCTAGACAATCTCTGACCTTTTCCACCATATAAGACTGAGTGAGAAAGCTTCATCTATAAACACAGGTTGACCTCACCAGACACTGAATCTAGCATCATCTCAATCTTATATTTCCCATCTGTCCGAACTGTGAGTAGATTTCTATGCTATTCCATTTACTGCATTTTGCTTTAGAAAGATAAATAACTAAAATGACTCTATTTCTGGCCTTTCCTTCAATATGTTCACTTTTTGAGGAAAAGATATTTAACCAATGCTTTTAAAGATCCTGTATAGTAAAGATCCTGTGTTCTGGGGCTGGAAAAATGGCTCAGCAGTTAAAAGCACTGACTGCTCTTCCAGAGGACCTGGGTTCAATTCTCAGTACCCACATGACAGCTCACAACTGTCTGTAAGTCCAAGATCAGACACAGACATACATGCAGGAAAAACACTTGTGGACCCAACACAAAAATAAATAATTTACTAGGGGCTGGAGAGATGGCTCAGTGGTTAAAAGCACTAAATGTTCTTCCTGAGAACCGACTGCTTTTCCAGAAGGCCTGGGTTAAAATCCCATCACCCAAATGGCAGTTCACAACCTTCTGCAACTCCAAGATCTGACACCTTCACAGAGACATACATGCAGGCAAAGCACCAAAATAAATAAAATAAAAAGAAATAAACTATTTTTATAAAGAGTGCTCATTTCTCTTTTAAAAGAAAAGAATATTACCTTGAGGCTAGGATGTAGACATGGTAGAGTCAAAAAGAGGAAGGAGGAGAGAAGCAAGGTAGGAGAAATATCTCAAGAAAGAGAAGGAGACAGGGGGAGGGGAGAGAGAAAAGAAAGGTAACTTTATAACTTCACCCAACATTTGTCCTTGAATTATGAGAAATAACACAAGAGTCCTTGAAATAATAGTGCCTAGTGGAGCTGTGTATGTTTGGAAGAGATCTACACCAGCTTCCAAGCAAAGCAACTTGGTTAAGGGTTTCGGGATCACACATAACATCAGCTCAAACTCCAGAAGAGCTGAAAATTGGGACCAGCCATAAGTATCTAACCATGCCTGTGTGACAGTATCCCAGCACTAACTCTGGATCTGATGTGCTTCCCCAATGGTCAGTATTCAGTGTACTGCCATATGTCAATAAGAAAAGTTAAAGCTCTTGGTGAGTCTGTGGGCATAGGGAAATTGGAACATGTGTCTTTTGAACCCTCCTGAACTCAGGTTCAGTGTCTCTTCCCTTTAGTAGCTTTGGTCTTTAGTTTATGACCATTCTCTGGTTATACACCAACCCTATCAGCCCTAACCACAGTATCAATTTCTTGTAACTCATGTGAGTCCTTCTACTGAATTATGGAACCTGATTATGGTTTTTTGGGGGAAGTTCCCCAATGTATAAGTTGATATCAGAAATAAGAGAATTGGAGGACTGTGCTATAATTTTGCAGTTGGCTAGCTTTCACAGATTATTTTTGGAGGATGACAAAGCATAGGAAGTGATACCCTTTCAGATCTTACAGAATGAGGATGAACACAGTTATCAGAAGTGGGGATGCATGACAATGAGGTAGAGAGTGGCTTTCTGGTTTGTGCGCGCGCGCGCGCGTGTGTTTGTGTGTGTGTGTGTGTGTGTGTGTGTGTGTGTGTGTGTGTGTGTTAATTTATTATTTTATGCAAAATAAACCAAATTGTTTTTGAGATGACAAGGGAAATAAAGCATCACTGAAGTCTGTTAAAGTCATTGCCACGTAATGACAATTTCTTTAGGTTTATGTTGTAAGCATTCTTTCTGATGTCTGCTTTGTAGGTAGGCAAAGACTTGAAGGATAGAGAAGTTAGACTCCCTAATCAGCAGTCACTCAGCTCTCTCTTGCTGTTCAAGAGAGACTTAAAACAATCCTGAGAAATAAAGGAAGAACAGGAGATCTCACCGTTCCTGATTTCAAGTTGTACTACAAAGCTATAATAATAAAAAGAGTGTAGCGTTGGTGTAAAACTGGACACATTGACCAATGGAATCAAATTTGAGATCCAGACATCAATCTATGCACCTATGGACATCTGCGTTTTTTGTTTTGTTTTTCTTTGTTTGTTGTTTTATTTTTTTAAAACAGAAATACACACTGATTTAAAAAAAAAAAAAAAAAAAAACTTCAACAAATGGTGCTGGTCAAACTGGATGCATGCATGTAGAAAACACAAGGAGACTGACACTTACCACCCACACAAAACTCAAGTACAAGCGGATCCAAGACTTCAACATAAACCATGACACATTAAATCTGTGTGGTAGTTTGAATGTAATAGCCCCCATAAACTCATACATAGGGAGTGGCACTATTAGGAAGGGTGGTCTTGTTGGAGGATGTTGGATAACACACACCTTAATCCAGACCCTGAGGCTGGAGGGCACAATAATCTGGGCCACATCTTCTGTTGGGAGTGTGTCACTGTGGGGGGCGGGCTTTGAGGTCTTTTTCTCAAGCTTCCCTCAGTGTGACAGTCAGTCGACTTCCTATCGCCTGCAAGATGTAGGACACTTGGCTCGTTTCTACAGAACCATGTTCCCTGCCATGATGGACTGAACCTCTGAACTGTAAGCGAGTCACCACAATTAAATGTTTCCATTATAAGAGCTGTCATGGTCATCACTCAAAAGTGGATATTAGATGAAAAGCAAAGGATGACCAGGCTACAATTCACAACCCCAGAGGCTCTAGGTAGAGTGGACCCTAAGAGGAACACATATGAATCACTCTGGGAAGGGGAAAGAGTTAAGATCTCCTGGGTAAACTGGAAGGGCAAAGTAGATGAGAGGGGATGGGGGCAGGAACATGGGGGTTTGAGATGACTGAGTTGGGGGAGGGACAGAGAGGGAGAGCAATGAAAGAGATGTCTTGATAGAGAGAGCCCTTATGGGTCAGGGAGAGGCCTGGTGCTGGGGAAATCCCCAGGAATCCACAAGGATGACCCCAGAAAAGAATCCTAGCAGTGCTGGAGAGGGTACCTAAACTGGCCTTCCCCTGTAGTCAGATTGGTGACTACCCTTATTGTCAGTCATCATAGAACCTACATTTAATGACTGATAGAAACAGATGCATACACCCACAGCCAAGCACTTGGCCAAGTTCCTGATGTTCAGTTAAAGAGAGGGAGGATGGATTGGGGGGGGGGCAGTCAAGAGCATGATGGAGAGAACCACAGAGAAAGCTGACCTAAGCTAGAGGAAGCTCACAGACTCCGGACTGAGACTGCGGAGACTTCATGGACCGAACTAGGTCCTCTGAATGAGGGTGACAGTTGTGTAGATTGATCTGTTTGTGGGGCCCCTGGAAATGGGACCAGGACGTATGATGGGTATATGAACTGGCTTTTTGAGCCCACATCCTATGATGAGATGCCTTGCTCAGCCTTGATGCAGGGAGAAGAGGCTTGGTCCTGCCTCAACTTGATATGCCAGCCTGTGTTGGGAACTCAAGGGAGGTCTTACCCGCTTTGAGAAGTTGATGGGGTTGGGGGTGGGGTTGGAGGGAAGGTGGAGGAGCAGAAGAAGGGGAGGGAGGGGGAACAGGGATTAGTATGTAAAGGGAAAATTTTTTCTTAAATAAAAGAAGGGAGAAAAAAAGAGTTGCCATGGTCGTGGTGTCTCTTCACAACAGTAGTAACCCTAACTAAGGCAACCTGAAAGAAGAGAAAGGAAGGAACTGAACTTGAACTCATTGGAGAAGACTTTCTGAGCAGAACATCAGTCGTGCAGACACCAAGATCAACAACTAATAAATTAATAAATAAAGTTCATGAAATCAAAAAGCTTCTTTAAGGTAAAAGTCACCATCACTTGGACAAAGCTGCAGCCTACAGAATGGAAACAAATTTTTACCAACTCCACATCTGACAGAAGACTAATATCATATAGATGGATATTAAAGATATTAATTTATCTTTAATTAGATAATTACCTAGATATTAAAACCAGGTAATCCAATTTTAAAATGAGGTACAGGTCTAAACATAAAATTCTTCATAGAAGAAATTCAAGTAATTGAGACACACTTAAAGATGTGTTCAATATCCTTAACCATCATGGAAAAGCAAATCAAATGTAATCGACTTTAAGATTCCATCACGCCTGTCAAAAATAGCAAAGATCAATAATACAAATGGCTCATTCATTCTGGTGGGGGTGTAAAGTTATGCATTCATTCTGGTGGGGGTGTAAAGTTATGCATTCATTCTGGTGGGGGTGTAAAGTTATGCATTAACTGTAACAATCAAGACGGCAGTTTCTCAGGAAGTTGGAAATCAATCTTTCTCAAAATCCAGTTTTTCTGCCCTTGGGCACGTACCTCTCCACCCTATCACAAGGATGCCTGCTCAGTCACGTCCACTGCTGCTCTATTCATACTAGCCAGAAACCTAAATGGACTAGAATGGATAAAGAAAGTGCGATGCACTTATAGGGGAGTATTGCCCAGCTGTTGTGGAACACTGCTTTAACTAGGCAGGGGTGTGTTACATTTGTGTATGCTGCATTTGGTTAACTGTGCAAAGATATGTTGCATTTGCTTGATGATGTAAAGATGTGTAGCTTTTCCTGCCTAAGGCACCTGATTGGTCTGATAAAAATCTAAACAGCCAATAGCGAGGCAGGAGAAAGATAGGCAGGGCCGGTTGGCAGAGAGAATACGTACGAGGAGGAATCTAGGCTTGAGAGAGAAAAGGAGAGAGTAAGGGGAGAGGGGAGAAAGGGAACACCTGGGGCCAGCTAGGCAGCGCAGCCACCCAGACAGAGTGGGACACACAGACTGGAAGAAAGATAAAAGGTCCCAAGGCAAAACGTAGATGAAGAGAAACTGGCTAAATTAAGTTACCAGAGCTAGAAGAACATGATGCTAAGCTAAAACTGAACATTCATAACTAATAATAAGTCTCCACATCACAATTTGGGGGTTGGCAGGCTGAGAAGCATGCCACACTCAGCTGTTTAAAAAAATGACATTATGAAATCTGAAGGCAAATGGATGAAACTAGGGGAAAAAAATCATCCTTAGTGAGGTAACCCATATCCAGATAAAATTGGTACGCATTTGCTTATATGTGGATATTACCCTTTAAATAAATGATAGCACACCTACAATCTGTATACCCAGATAGGTTAGTGTAGAGAAAGAGACTGGGGGACACACGCTCTCCATGGGAAGGGGAAAAAGGATGGATTTTATGGCTAGCTTGGGGGCCATGGAGCCAATGGGAGAATGAGGTGGGGAGGTGAAGAGAGACGGCTGAGGAAGGGAACCTGGGGAGAGACATCTAAAATTGAGGAACATTTGAGGTGTAGTATAGAAACATAGTGTAGTGGAAACTTTCTAAAATATATGAAGACGATCCTAATGAAATCTTCAAACAATGATGGAGATGGAGCTCCATCAGGCCATCCCTTGTCACCAAATGAAGGACTGGCTTATATCCAATTCAGTTCTTGTCCAAATAGAAAATAAAAATCCCCAAACAACCCAGGCTGTTGCCAAGACAATAGGTGTAGTGGGATTCAGCCGTTATTTAGGGAAGCTTAGAGCATAGCTTTGGGGTATCAAGACCCTGAATGGGGCATGGCCAGACCTCATTGAGACCGAGATACACTGCCCTTCCTTCCTGTTTTGTTCCCAGAGAGCAGATCAGCCATCCGGTGTGGGACAGCTCCACTCTCCAAGAATTGTCTTAAGGTTCAATTTATATCGTGAACGTTGCTATAAGTTCTCAATAAATATCAATCCTTTATATGGCATATTGCAAGTGAATAATACTGCAATAAATAGGCTGCTTTCTGCAAACTGACAGCAGGGCACCATTGTTGTAGACAACACCCAGGCAACTCGTTGAACACGGAGAGGGCAAACTGGTGCTTATATAGAACCTTCACCAGCATGTTCTGCTGTCTTTGGTATGGAAAGGTATTCTGCAGGATACGAAAGGAGAAACATAAACACCAGTGCAGCCACAAAACCTTTGATCTACAATCTGCTCTGCCTGTAAAATACACTAGGACAATGATGGCACAAAGTTTATGGGATAACTAACTAATGTCTGGTTTGATTTAAGGCCCACTCTATGAAATGGAACCCATACCTGACACTGCTTAGGTGATTGACCAAGAACCAGAGATTAGATTGCACAGATACCTCCTGCCCACAAACAAACAAACAAATAAATAAATAAATAAATAAATGCAACAATAAAATGGTTTCTAAGAATACTCTGCTACATAAAAAATAGGTGCCTTATTTAGCCACCATCAGGGAGACTTCCTCCTCCAGCAGATGAGAACAGATAGAGAGACCCACAATCAGACATGCAGAGAGAGACCTTGGAAGACACAGATCTAGTTGGGATGTCTCCTTCAAATCCCTCTCTTTGGGGAACCCACAGGAGAGGAGAAGGGAGTGTGGGAGCCTAAGGGGATGGTGAATACAAGAAAAATGTCTCTCTAAATCAACTAGTAAAAGCTCATATGACCTCACAGAGACTGGGGCAGTAAGCACAAGGCCTACACAGGTCTCACCAGGTCTTTTGCATATGTATTATAGCTCAGTTTAGCATTTCTACTGGAATCTCAGATTCCTGCGCCCCGTCTTGTGGTTCCTTTCCTTCTGTCAGTTTGCCTTGTCCAAGGTCAATGTAGTGGTTTTGTTTTATCATATTATATTTTACTTGGTTATGTTTTGTTATCTTTTAGAAACCCGTTCTTTTCTAGTGGGAGACAGAAAGGTGTGAGTCTGGGTGGGATAGGAGGTGGGAAGAATTTGGAGGAGTAGAGAGGGAAAACTGTAATCAGGATATATTGTATGAGAACTTATTTTTTTACGCAGGTGGGGGGTGGTGAACAGCTGAACACAAGCAAGAAGTAGAGATACAAAGAGAGAGTGTAGAACACTGATAAAAAGCTGTCAGGAAGAATAGGACCTGAAGATCTTCCTTGCCGGAAGTACAGAGAGCTGCCAGTCTTTAGAGCCAAGAGTCCCAGACTCCAGACAAAAACTCTTAACACTGGCTGCTAGAGGAGTTGGTAACTTTAGGAAAATTCAGCTTCTCAGTTGTCTACTGTTCTCTAACTCACTCCTGATAACTCCTTCCACTGGCTGATAACCTTGTATGAGTCATTCTGGACTACTGGTGCTGTCCCTTTAGAAGCAGATGTTCGTTTCACATGCCCCAGGAAAAATCACACGAGTCAGAAAAAGAAAATAGCCACCAGGAATCACCAGACAGACACAGAGGAAGCAGGATAAGTATAAAATAAGATAAACAAGTCATGAGCCATATGGCAGCAAGTAAAGGAATGAAAATTGGTTAACTTAAGTTGTAAGAGTTAGCTAGTAACAAGCCTGAGCTATTGGCTGAGCATTTATAATTAATACTAAGGCTCCCTGTCAGTTATTTGGGAACAAACAGGTGGGAAAGGAAAGTTCACCTACCTCTAACCTCTTTAGTCATTGTAGGTAATTTTCAACTTCATTATAAACTAAACCAAATGAAGCAGGTGGATCTCTGAGTTCAAGGCCAGCCTAGTCTGCATAGTAAGTTCCAGGACAGCCAAAGCTATGTAGACATACCCTGATTCAAAACACACACATACACACAAAAAATACACAAATATTGTATGTGAGTTTGTACTTGTGCAATTGTGTTTTTCTGTATGTATATATGTATGTGTGCTGTATATATATGTACATGAGCATATGGAGGCTAGATTATTATATTAATGTTGAGTGTCTTATTTGATCATTCTCCTTTTAGTTTTTGAGAGAAGATCTTCTGTTGATTCTGAAGCTTAGCCATCCAGCTAGGCTAGTGGGTTAGCTAGCTAGTCCATCCCAATGAGTTCCAGGGGCCTACCTGTCTTAGCTGCTCTCACAAAGGTTGGTGTTTTAGACCTACATTGCTACTGCAGCATTTATGTGGACTTTGAGGGTCCAAATTCAACTATTCATGCTTACATGGCAAGCACTTTACCATCCTGGCTATGTCTCCAAGTTTATTGTTGTATTTTTCTGTGGCTTATTACAAATAGAATGATTACTAAAGGTAATGTATATTTAAAATTTCAGATAACACTAAATTTTCTTCCAAAATGACAGCATCAATTTGCAATTCTATTGGTTTTGTGTGTGTGTGTGTGTGGTGTCCTACTACTTTTGCCATCATTGAAATCTGTTAATTCAATTATTTTTTTTTCAGCTTGAGGGGAACAGTGTTTTTACTTAATTTGCATTTTTCAAATTTCCCCTCTAGTGCTTTTGCTATGCTTCCTGGCTGTTTTCTTTTTCTGACTCGTGTGATTTTTCCTGGGGCATGTGAAACGAACATCTGCTTCTAAAGGGACAGCACCAGTAGTCCAGAGTGACTCATACAAGGTTATCAGCCAGTGGAAGGAGTTATCAGGAGTGAGTTAGAGACCAGTAGACAACTGAGAAGCTGAATTTTCCTACAGTTACCAACTCCTCTAGCTGCCAAACTCTTATTTTATATGAAACTTGAGTTGAGGCAGCATTGATGCTAACCTCTGCTCACAATGGTACCTAGTTTTAAAGCAGTAGAGGTGACTCCGAGATTAGATAACACATTACACAGATGCAGACAGGCTCTGGGTCAGCTGTACCGGTAAATGTTCTCCACCTACCTTTTGTCGGGAATCTTGTTGGTTTCAGGAAACATGGTCCAACACGGAGAAGAATGGCTTGTTTGAAGTCTGGCCCATAGAAGTCTAAATATGGCTTGCTGCAAAGTGGAGTTACACTGGCTAGAGTGCAGGCTACTAGTCTCATTGACCATTTAAACATGTTTCAGTCCGTACAGCTCCGTAACCTCACCACAATTCATCTCTGTATTTGACATCAACATCTCAGCTCTTCACATACAACTGGTCTCATCTATCCATCTACCTATAGACAAGGTGGAACTTTCTTTGTAGATCAGGCTCACCTCTAAGTGCTGGGGTCAAAGGCATGTCTACCATGCTCAGCTGTTCCATCTTCTTACCAGAGTTTGGGCTGCAGCTCCCATCACGTCTTTCTCCTTGGCTTCCTCAGGCAGCACAACTACCACTTTGTGTCAGTCACTGGATTTCAGTCCCAATCAAAACCAGCTTACCTGGTCAGTGCTGACCCTTGAGATAGTTACTCACTTAGTCAGTTCAGAGAGGGAAGCCTATGCAGTTTGGAGCTTTAAAATGCATACTCTTCTCCTGTCCCTGAAAAAAGTTTCGACTACAAACCTTTCCCAGCAGAATGTCCTTTCATGCCACTAGAGAACACAGTTAGAATGTGTGAGGGAGCTTTATTTGGTGTCTGCTTGCTGTGTGGGTCACAGGTCTTCCCTCTTAAGTTTTATTTTCTCACAATGACACATGGTATGTTCATGGGGCACCCGGAGGCCCTGCTTGTAGTGCCACTTAGAAGGATTCACCCCTTCCCCACTGTTCTGTCTGGTGCTTTGTGCTGGGCTTGTGGTCCTTTCTTAACTGGAGTTTAGTATGTCTGAATTTCTCTTTGTCTTTGTCTACAATTTCTATTTTCCATCCCTGCCACCCACCAGATAAGCATCTCAGGTCTTTAAATCCTCGAATTTTCTACTAATTTTCTTCTAGCTTTCTTCCTACCTTGCAAATCAGTCTCCAACAATTTCATTTACATGATTCTTCCTTTGCTATAACTTAGATGTTGGTATTTATGATGGGTAATCTTTCTTTTTTAAATTTATTTTTATTTATTTTTTAACATAACAACCCCAGTTCCTATTCCCCCTCCTTCTCCCACCCACTCCCACCCACTCCTCCCATGGGGAGTCCAAAAAGTCTGGCATATCAAGTTGAGGCAGGACCAAGCCCTTCCCTCCCGTAACAAGAAATGGACTTCAAAAGCCAGTTTGTGCACTAGGAATAAATCCTGGTCCCACTGCCGGAGGCCCCACAAACTTCTCAAGCCACACAACTGTCACCCACACTCAGAGAAACTAGTTTGGACTCATGCAGGTTCGCCAGGTGTCAGTCCAAAGTCCATAGTGAGCTTCCCCATCTGATCTTGCTCTATTGCTCAATCCCTCCTCCCTCCCTCCGACTGGACTAGGAGCTCGGCCTAGCACTTAGCTGTGGATCTCTGCATCTGCTTCTATCAGTTTCTGGATGAAAGTTCTTTGATAGCAATTAGTGTGGTCATCAATTTGATTACAGGGGAAGGTCAGTTCAGGCACCCTCTCTACTATTGCTTGGGATCTTAGCTGGGGTCATCCTTGGGGATCTTGGGAATTTCACTAGCCCCAGGCTTCTCCCTCACCTCATAGTGTCTCCCTCTGTCAAGATATCTCTTTTGTTGTCCCTCTCTGTGCCTCTCCCAACTCTATCATCCCATTCCCTCAAGTTCTCTTCCCACCAACCCTTATGCCCATATGATCTTATCTATTCCCCTTCCCAGGGGGATCCATAGATGTTACCTAGTTTCTCTGGAGCTGTGGATTGTAGCCTGGTTAGCCTTTGCTTTATGTCTAATATCCACTTACGAGTGAGTTTGTGTTTCTGGGTCTGAATTACCTCACTCAGGATGATTTTTTTTTTCCTAGCTCCATCCATTTGCCTGTAAATTTCAAGATGCCATTGTCTTTTCTTTTACTGCTAGATAATACTCCATTTTGTAAATGTACCATTTTTTTAAATCCATTGCTCGGTTGAGGGGTATCTAGGTTGTTTCCAAGTTCTGGTTTTTATGAACAATGCTGCTAGGAATATAATTAAGCAAATGTCTTATGGTATGAATGTTCATCCTTTGGGTATATACCTACGAGTAGTATTGCTGGATCATGAGGTAGATAGATTCCACATTGTCTGAGAAATTGACATACTGATTTTCAATACTTCCAGCAGCAGTGGAGGAGTGTTCTCCTTCTCCACATCCCCTCCAGCATAGGCTGTCATCTGTGTTTTTGATCTTAGCCATTCTGACAGATGTAAGATGGCATCTCAGAGTTGTTTTCATTGGCATTTCCCTGATGGCAAAGGATGCTGGGCAGTTCTTTAAATGTCTTTCAGCTACTCAAGATTCCTCTGTTGAGAATTCTCTCTTTAGATCTATACCCAATTTAGATTTTAATTGGATTATTTGGTTTTTTGATCTCTAGTTTCTTCAGTTCTTTATATATTTTGGAGACCAGCTCTCTGTCAGAAGTGGGATTGGTGAAGATATTTCCCCATTCCGTAGACTGCCCCTTTGTCTTATTAGCCATGTCCTTTGCCTTACAGAAGCTTCTCAGTTTCAGGAGGTCCCATTTATCAATTGTTTCTCTCCATGTCTGTGCTATTGGTGTTATGTTTAGGAAGTGGTCTCCTGTGCCAATCTGTTCAAAGCTACTTCCCACTTTCCTTCTGTTAGGTTCAGTGTAACTATATTTATGTTGAGGTCTTTGGTCCATTTGGACTTGAAAGTTGTGAGTGTAAAAAATACAGATTTACTTGCATTCTTCTACATGTTGACATCCAGTTATTCTAGAACCATTTATTGAAGATGCTTTCTTTTTTTCATTGTACAATTTTGGCTTTTTGTCAAAAATCAGGTGTTCATAGGTGTGTGGGTTAATGTCAGGGTCTTCAATTTCATTCCATTGGTCAACCTGTCAGTTCTTATGCTGATAACAAGCTATTTTTATTACTGTAGCTCTATAGTAATGCTTGAAATCGGGAATGATGATGTCTCTGGAATATCTTGTATTATAGAGGATTGTTTTGTCTATCTTGGTTTTTTGTTTTTCCATATGAAATTGAGTGTTATTCTCTCAAGGTCTGTGAAGAATTGTGTTAGGATTTTGATGGAGATTACATTGAATCTGTAGATTGCTTTTGGTAAGATTGTCATTTTTACTATGTTGTTGATTCTACCTATCCAAGAGCATTGGAGATCTTTCCATTTTCTGATGTCCTCCTCAATTTCTTTCTTCAGTACTTAAAGTTCTTGCTATACTTCTTTGGCTAGAATTACCCCAAGATGTTTTATATTTGTGGCTATTGTAAAGGGTGATGTTTCTCTGATTTCTTTCTCTGCCTGTTTATCCTTTGCATATAGGAGGGCTACTGATTTTTTGAGTTAGTCTTGTAGTCTGCCACATTGCCGAAGGTGTTTATCAGCTGTAGGAGTTCCCTGGTAGAATGTTTGAGGTCACTTACACTGTCATATCATCTGCAAATAGTGAAAGTTCGATTGCTTCCTTTCCACTTTGTATCCCCTGATCTCCTTTGGTTGTCTCCTTGCTCAGGCTAGAACTTCAAGTACTGAACTGAATAGACACAGAGAGAGTGGACAGCCTTGTCTTATTCCTGGTTTTAGTGGAATCGCTTTGAGTTTCTCTCCATTTAGTTTGATGTTGGCTATTGGTTTGCTGTATATAGCCTTTATTATGTTGAGGTATATTTCTTGTAACTCTGATCTCCCCAAGACCTCTATCATACTGGGGTGTTGGATTTTGTCGAAAGCTTTTTCAGCTTCTAGTGAGATGATAGAAGCTTACTAATTTTATCACAGAACTCATCCCTATCTTCTGTCAGTTTATCCAGAGATGCTAAGAGCTACCAACTAGCATCATCATCATTTTCTTTATTTCCCCCCAAACTGTCAAAAGCTTCATATACAGAATCACTAAATTAATTGATACCCGCAGTTGTTGGAATCAGAATATCAGGCACATATGTGTGTATATATGTGTGCATGTATGGGTGTATATATGTCTGTGTGTATGGGTGTTTATATGGCTGTGTGCTTGTGTGTGTGTGTGTGTGTACGTGTGTGTGTGTGTGTGTGTGTGTGTACATGTGTGTGTATGTGTGTGTGTAGTTTCTAATATAGTTCACACCATAGGCTTTTAGTACTAAGTAGCTGCAGGTGTTGGCAAACTGAAAAAAGTTATTCCAGATACTTAAAAGATTCATTATACTTCTGTTGTTCTAGAACCACTTCTGGTATCAAAATGTGTATTAGTCAGGGTTCTCTAGAGTAAAAAATCTTATTGAATGAATATATATAATATAAATATTACGCAGATATTTATGTAACATAAATATCATGTGTATAGTACAAACACTACATTGTATAATGTTATATATAATATAGTAATAATTTCATATTATATACAACATCTTATATATTATAATACACAATAATTATTATAATACATAGTAAGTATTATATAGTATAATACTTATAATATGTAAGCATAATATAACATAAAACAAATTCTAGTCAGTATTTAATGAATACAAAGAGCCAGATATGAGGGAAAAGCTGGAATATCAGAGAGAGAAAACAGACCACAGTCAGTTCTCACCCAGCCAACTTCTCAGGTAAAAGCTATCTTCAAGAGTCTTCAGCCTGGCTGGTTGCTCCTACAGAATACCTCAATGTCTGCCAATGATCGCCTTAAATATCTTCTTAACCCAGTTGTTTCACTTCTGAGTTCAACTCTGCATCATAATCCTAGAGTTAGGATTGAGGGTGTGAGCTACTACTGTTTGGTTGTTAGGCCTTGAACTCACAGAAACACAGAAAGGTCTCTGTCTCACCCCTCAGTCTTCCCCATGCTGAGATGAAAGGCATGCGTCACCACTCTCTGGCCTTCTGTGCTTGACTGTGGGTGAGTCTGTCCTCTGCTATTCAAGGCTGATTTTATTAAATATAAAATATATCCCCACAATACATTTACAATATTGACATATTGTAGTAATTATTGTGTATTATAATATGTGATATGTTGTATTTAATATAAAATTATTATACTACTATATCACACAATATTATATAATATAATACATATAATTTTATAAGTGTTATTTATATCATAAAATATTTCTAATGTTTATATAAGTATATCTAATTATTTGATTTTAATATTCATGAATGATGCTTATATAAATATATAATCCCATATATGATATGGGAATGTCTTTCTATATGCTGTGAATAAAGGACTGTTTTGGCCATGGCCAGCACTGTAGAAAAAGTAGGCGGGGAAGTCAGTGCATAGGTAGGAGAAGGAGGAGGGAGTCAGACAAAGATTCCATCCAGCCACTGAGGAAGAAACATGTAACGAAATAGGTAAGCCACAAACCACGTGGCAGTACAGAATAATGGAAATGGGTTGAATTAAGATGAAAGAGCTAGCAATGTGTCAGAGACACAGGCCAAACAGCATGAAGTTTATATAAACGTCAGTATGTTATTTTGAGACTTTAGGATTTCTGGTCCAGATAAGCAGGGGCAGCAGGTCTGGACCATAGGGCTAATCTGAGCCAGAAACCTCCATGTTACACACACACACATGCACACACACACACACACACACACACACACACACACACACACACACACACACACACACACACACACACAAGTTATTAGAATAACTTAAAGGCTGTGGTCCAGCTAACCCAAAAATGGATGGCTGTGAATGGAAAGTCTATGAATTCAGTAGTTGCTCAGTTCCCAAGGTCGGATGTCTCAGCTGGTCTTCAGTAGACACTGGAATCCCACAGGAGTAGGTTCTAACACCAGTAAAGGGATGAACGTGCTAGTGAGGTGAGGCCAGCAGGCAAAGAGCAAAAGCTTCCTTCTGCCAAGTCCTTTGTGGTTTCTAGCAGGTGCAGCCCAGATTAAAGATGTGTCTTTCTTCCTCATGGTCTGGATTAAAGGCATGTCTTTTCCCAGCTTGAGTGATATGAATTAAAAGTGTGTGTGGGTGTGTGGGTGTGTGTGTGTATGTCTGTGTGTGTGTATGTGTGTGTGTGTGTTCCTGACTCAAATCCATATTAGAAGAATTTCCTATTTAAAATTAAGTAAAACTTCCCTCACAGGAGGTTTTAGTTACAGATGCAGTCAAATTGACACCAAGAGTAACTGTCATACACACTGTCACTGTTATTGAGGTTCTCAAAGTACTAAAAGTATTCAGTTACCTAAAAAGGAAGAAGAAAGAAAAATCAATACAGAACAAGTTCTACACATTGCCCACATGAGGGCATTGTTACAAAATCATCTAACTCACCCCAGGGTTTCCACCATTGTCTCTGTGTCTGAAGGATGTGGACTTAGTCATGCACTTGCCAAAAGCGTCACTAGATTCACCTCAGCTCAAAAACACTTAGAAGCTAGGGGGAGCTGCCTCTCCCATTATAGCACAGATTCTATTTGGTCTATAATGAAAACCTGGATCCAGATATTGGGGGAAAGCTGGAATATCAGAGAGATAGAGAAAGAAACCACAGCTACTTCTCACCAATTGCTCAGGTCTGTCTCCACGAATCCTCCAATTCCAAACCATTCTCTCCTCAGCCCACCAAGGAAGTGTCCTGGAAAGTTGAAAACCTCCCTTCTCTCCCACTGCCCAGCTATCATAACTTCCTCTTTCAACATTCCTACAGCTAGGGTTAAAGTATGGGTCACTACTCCCTGACCTCCTCCGCTTGGCTCTGTGGTTGATTCTCCTCTGATATTCCAGACTAATTTTATTAAACATATATCACCACATCCCATAGCAGATGAGAAAACCTAACATGGGTCAGTGGTGGGTTCTAAGTATGGTTAACTGCAGTAAAAGTCATTTCACTGAAGATTATAGCTGTGTTCAATGATTCACTCACTAACATAGTTTCTGAGTTCCTACTGTGGGTTAGAGCTTCTTGAGATAGATTGTTCTGCTCATTTAACAGCATCCCTGTGCCCTACCCACTAGGTGTCAGTAGCCTTATGAGGGAAGACACTCTTCAAAGGAGGGACACTGTCTATGGTGTGAGGCTCTGAATCTGAACCCCAGGAATGGAGCTACATTGAGCCCAGAAGGAAAATAGTCACGTGGCACTTAACAATAAGGATAATTTCTCAGAAATGCATAATTAGACAATTTTGCCACTGTTCCATTATCTTAACATATGCTTTCACAGGCCTAAATGGTACGTGTATGCATAACTTATATGTCTTAGCTTATTGTTCCACAGTCCATACTTAACAGAATCGTAGATCACATCAAACACACGAGAAAACGATGCACTCTGAAAACAGCACAAGATAGATGAGTGTCTGTTGCTGTGCTCTGCATGCTCCTTGATTGTTGACAGAAAAACTGCTTACAAGTGTAAGACAAAAGCATTAAAACAAGGAAAAAATTGCAGCATCTAAATACATTAGTTAGCATTGAACTCATTGCCAAGTATTGTGTGCTGAATATGCATATGTTTTATAGGACTGACAAGTGGTGAAATGATTGCACCAAGATCACTGCAGATGTGTGAGCAATGCATTGTGCTGCTATTTATGAGACTGATAGGAACTTTTTAGCCCCACTGTAATCTTATGGGGACACTGTGGTATATGTAGTTGCTCGATCAAAACCTTGTTATGAAATACATAAATGGGCCACTACAAGGAGTTCAACACATTGTCTACTGGGACCCACTGGAAAACAAAAGTGGATGCTGATAATGTTCACACAAAGACCCTAGTTACAATGTGTAGTCACTTTGATGCTGGAGGAAGTATGGGACTCAAGCTAAGTAGATAGGAGGTATGTATGTTCAACTTCAGAAGTCAAGATAATGTGAGAAATTTGGTCTGACTATGGAAAAACAGAGAAATTTAATGAAATGACCTAAGATGAGATTCTGTAGTTTAGAATGAAAAATGGAACCACTATATGGCATTCCTTCATTAAAAGCTCTTGGAATCACAGAGAATCAGGAAATTCCTAAAGAAGATAAAAATAGTCACCTGTAACAGAAGCTGCCAAAGGACACTGATGTGGTCACAAATCATACAGAGATTGGGGTTGTGTGACATGATCTGGAAGAGAAGGAAATGAATAAGAGATTGTTGGGACAAATGAAAAAGTAGCACATATTCAGATGTCTTGCCTTTACTTACTTATTTTGCCTCAAAGACCTTTGGAGCTCATAAATCAAATATTTTGCTTTACACAAGTGTCAGGGTTTGAAGTGATCACAGGGCCAGTCAGTGAATCTGTGCCCAGGCCAAATTCCCCATTCTTCTCCACAACATCCCTGACATTATTGCCTCTAGCAGAGGGGAGACATTCACGCTCCAGTAGCCCTGAGTCAATCGCTGATTGTACCAAATTGAACGTGCTCAGCTGATGGTGACTAAGCCCATAAGCACAAGTAAGAGATGAGAGTGCAGACAGAGTTGGAGAGATGATGGCTCAGTGGGTAAGAGCACTAGCTGATCTTCCAGAGGACCGGGGTTCAATTCCCAGCACCCATACTGCAGCCCACATCTATCTGTTATAGGGGATTGGACACAGACATATAAGTACAAAACACCAATGTACACAAAATAAATAGATCAATATTGCAAAAGAATGGAGACATGCTTAACAAATAAGGAGAACAAAGAGATGCTTTCAACTCAATGGTCTTCTGAAGCCAAGAAAGTGGGGAAACTGATATGTGGTTCCTATAGGGAAGACTCACTGTCACATGTGGAGGTGGCTGTACTTCTGAGCATGCTCGGTGTATGGTCAGAGATCATAAGTTGTTTGGTTTTTAACGGTAGATATAAATTTCTCTGGGCAGAGAATTTAGTATTATAACATGTAAAGTTTGTGGGAGTGATTTTTTTTTTTTCTTATTAGCATCGATAAGCACCTTATTAGTCTGTGAAGGCGGCAGTTGTATCCTGGTCACCAGGCCCCAAAGAGTACCAGAGACACGGACTCTCCAAAATGCAAAAGCAAGGTTTACTGAAAAATGCAAGTCACGAAAAGGACCTCAGTCTGGACCACAGGTATGACCAGGGCCAAAGGATGTACCCGCCCCTCTGCAAGTTCAGATTTTAAATGCAAAAACCATAAGGTTATACATCAATTAGGGATCTTAGTATGGATACAATTTGATTAGCTGTTTTGGAGGACTTTGCAGATTTTCTGTTATCTTAGCCAGCTGTTTATCAAACACTTTTCCCTAGACTCCCCACACTCTCTCTCTCTCTCTCTCTCTCAATACACACTTTTATAGTTTCTCTTTTAGTCTAGAAGCCTTACAATCTACCTTACCTCAAATATCAAGCAGGTTGCCAATAGGTTTTATGCAGAGATAGAAGGAAAACGCTAGAATTTTAAAGTCACATGGCCCTTCTCCTGACCTCTGGGGGAGGTAATTGCGGGACCCTCTTACCCTGAGTCACATTCTTTGAATATTTAAAAACATATTTCTTTATTCCTATTCTCAACATTTCTTTAACTATTCCATTTTTATTTATAATTAACAAATTTCTCCTCTTAGAAGTTTTGCCAATGTAAGGTAGCTTGTAAGGCTTCTAGGCTGACTCTGCTGGCTGATATCATAGCAGAACCTTACTGCCCACCTTGGGAGAGAAGAGCTAAGGAATACACTGGTCTTGGAGTTCCTTTTAGCCAGAAGAAGTTTACATCAACTGGGGTAGGGGATTTTTACTAGTTGGGTGTAATGGCACACACCTTCAATCCTAGCACTCTGGAAGAAGAGGCAAGCAGATCTCTGTGAGTTCAAGACCAACCTGGTCTAATTAGCAAGTTTCAAGACAGCCAGGGTTATATGGTGAGAGCTTGTCTTAGAAAATAAAAAAGAAAGGTATTAACAAAGTGTCAAAGTACATAGAGAAGGATAGACTAAAAGAGAAACTATAAAAGTGTGTATTGAGAGAGAGAGAGAGAGAGACAGAGACAGAGACAGAGACAGAGATGGAGAGAGAGTCCAGTGTAGTAAGTGGTTTCTATTCCGGACTTTCTGGCCTAGCCTCAAGGTTTAGACCCACAGACCCGTTGAGACACACAGATGCTTACAATAGTTTTATGCTGATCCACCTAAGGCCCAGGCACACAACTTGATAACTCTTTACCTCTTAAACTAACCCATGACTCTTATCCTGTTCAGCCATGCAGCTAGCTAGGTACCTTTTCTTAGAGCAGCATAGTTGTCCTCTCTTTCTTCTGGCTTCTCTCTGGCATTCTGCTCTGTGCTTCCAGTTCCCAGAGTCTTCTCCTAGTCTGGTAGCCCCACTCACACTTCCCGTGTGCCTTTAACCAATCAGCACTTTTTATTAAACTCATAGGCTGGGACAATTATTACCATGGAACGACATAATCCCCTACAGTCCAGTATCCAGGCTAGCCTTGAACAGGCCCCTAAGTATGAGATCACAGGCATGTACCACTATATTTGGCTTGAGAATATCTTAAGAAATACTCATTCCAGAGAGTTGGCTCAATGGATAAAGCATGCTTGCTGCACATGTATAAGGATCAGAGTTCTGACTCCTACCACTCACATGAAAAAGCTGAGTGGGCATGGTGGCCTCCCTGTAATCCCTACACTAGGGACACGAATAGGATCCTCAGGGCAAGTCAACCAGCTACAGGAGCTGAATTGGTTAGTTCTGTGTTTAATGAGAAGGCTGGCCTCAGTAAATAAAGTGGTCAGAAGTCAAGGAAGACACCTGATATCAATCTCTGACCTACAGAGAGAGAGAGAGAAAATGATTCTATGCACACATGCACCTCATACAGGCAGACACACACACAAATGCATGCATAACACACACACACACACACACACACACACACACACACACACACACACACACACACACACACACACACACACACACACACACACCCCATCTCACTCACTTAAGTAAGTAGTGGAGTCTTGTCACTCTTTATACTCCAACCCTGGCTCTATGTAGGTGTCTTTGGCAGAGTCCTTTTATCTGTAGTAACTTCTCTGCTTTGCTCCCTCTCCACCCCTCACTTACTCCAATCGAGAGTAAGAACCACCATATGTGTTTGGAAAGACAGCTGAGCAAGCTCCACTCAGTCCTCAGCTGTCTGTCCTGGAGTCTTCTGCGTGGATTCTTGCCGACTTACTCCAGTGCACAAGGACAGATTATACTCATGCTGGAGTCTCGACGTTGTGCCTTTATGAACTATTCCTTCCTCCTCCAGTTCCCCTCCCCCACCTCATCTTCTTCACCTCAGCCCACTGTTTCAGTCTGGTACTCCACACAATCTGGAAAATTAGTTAGGAGTGAGGTAACCTGAAAAGTTTTTGCACCCTATAAGCCTCTTCACCCACGCAGCAATCCAAACCAAGCCAAATCAAACTGAATTAGAAAAAGCCCCATTTAATAGGTAAAATGTTCCTGGGTGATTCTCTGGCCCCCCAGAGAGAAGACTAGAAAGAGAGACCAAAAAAACACCCATCTGTTTTCTGGGGTGAATATTAAACACACATGGGAGTGGTCTTGAGCATCTCTGGGGGAGGAGCCATGTTTGGCAGGGCTTTCTGAGGGACAGGGTCTGGGGAAAGAGAGATGGGGCTGCCACCTAATCATCCCAGATCCTTTGGATATACGATGCCAGGGTGCCATGGGCTCAGGTGGAGTTTTCACCAGAACATAGCCATGGAAATCCTCCCAGAACTGCACGACTGAGTATGATTACATAATAGGATACCATTATTGGGGATTAAGTTCTCAAACCCAGGCCCTGACAGACCAAATCAGAAACGAAGCCACTTGTACCAAACTCCTTAACTGACTAACATGTTACCTGGTCTGAGAAAATAGAACAGAGAAAGGGGAGAGGCAACATTTTCCAAACAGGCCAGCTTTGGGGGGGTGGGGTTGTTGTGTTTTTTTATTTATTTTTTTATTTTATGTGTTCTGATCTGTCCAGTTTGGTGATGCTAGGAATCAACTTCACATATGTTAGGCAATGTGGTCCATTTATCTGCGGCCCTAACCTTGACAAGCTAGGTTCAGTTGCCATGGTAATAAAGTTATGTTTTCTTTAATACATAAAAAGGAAAAAGAGAATAACACAAAGTACCCCGTGCTCACCAGCTATCTTGCTGTCGCTCTATCTTCTGGTCCTAACTTTTAGGGAGAGAAACTTTGGAGACAAAGCTGAGGTTTTTCTTGGGTTTTGCTTTCCTGGGAGATGCTCTGTTCATAAAGCCAGCAGCTCCTGCTCAGCTCATTGGAACATTGATTCTGTTTTCTGAAATAAAGGGCTGCCTGGAACCAGAACCAGAATTAAAGCAAATTAAAGCCTTTAAAACTACGTTCGTCATAATTTGGCCTCTTTCCAGCTCTTGCCAGTCTAGCTCCCTCGCCTCCCATGCATTCCTATCCTATCGAGGAAAATCAGTGTGCATTAGAGAGCATTTCAAATTTCCAACTTTCTCTCCACACTCACCAGCTTCAACTGTTTCTTTCTGCCTGTCCCTTCTCTAACCAAAAAAAGTTCAATGTTCAGCATATGCATAAACTCAGTTTCTCTTCTTCATGCCCAGCAAAGTGGGGAAGTGTCTGGTGGTTGTTGGCTCATGAATTTATAGATCATGGTGTGCGGGTGTTTGCAAAGCTCTCTGATAGCTTTAAAAACACAGTTCCAAATTCATCTTTATTTCATCCACATGAGGAACATGAAACACCAATGTCCCATTAGGTATTTTCAGTCAGTCCTTTCAAAAGTTAAAGACTTAAGCTATGCTGTATCTTTTGATATCTGTGAAGTCAAAGTCTTAGATTCTATAGGAATTAAATTAATAAATGCTGTGGTATTTAAGTTTGCCAAAATTACCCAAAAAAGCAATAATTAAGCACAACTTATTTAATGAATAAGAATACGTGTATAAGAATAATTTTAATTGGAAGTATTAAAGTAGAATTTTAAAATATGATCCACATATTTCTGAAGATATTTAGAGTTTAGAAAGTTATGATTTGAATTCTGGTACTTCCTTAAAAGTGATATGTTGAACTCATGACCTCTAAGACGACGGTATTGTGTAAGGTCTTTGGAAGGCAGTTATATCATGAGTGGGAAGAAAATTACTATTCTTATTAAGATTAATGTCCCATCTCTTTTTCTTCTCTCATGTATTACACTTGACCATAGCTTTCCCATGGTTTCCAGCTTATGACCATTATGAACAAAACTGCTACAAACATAGTTGAGCCAGTGTCCTTATGGTAGAATGGAGCATCCTTTAAGTATATGCTCAGGAGTGGTATAACTGGGTCTTGAGGTAGATCGATTACCAATTTTCTGAGAAACGACCATATTGATTTCCAAAGTTTCCATTTCCACCACAATGGGAATGAATGTCTTCCTCTTGCTCCACCCCCTCACCAGCATGAGCTGTCACTTGTGTTTTTGATCTTGGCCTGTCTGACATATATAAATAAGACAGAATGTCAACATCATTCTGATTTTTATTTTCCTGCTAGCTAAGAATATTCCCCTAAGTGTTTCTCAGCCATTTCAGATTCCTTTGTTGAGAATTCTGTTTGGAGCTATACCCTGTTTTAAGTTGGATTATTTAGTTTGTTCATGTCTACTTTCTTGAGTTCCTTATGTATTTTGGATATTAGCCTTCTGTCAGACGTGGAGCTGGTGAAGATCTTTTCCTATTTGCATCTCTGTTTTCCATTTGGTTCCATTGATCCATCCTGTTTCTGTGCCAATACCACGTGGTTTTTATTACTATAGCTCTGTGGTATGACTTGAAATCAGAAATGATAATAACTCCTGAAGACCTTTTATTTTATAGGTTTTTTTTTTTACTTACTTTGGGCATTTTGTTTGTTTTGTGACATATTGTTCAAGGTCTGTAAAGAAGTGTAATTGGCATTATGATAGGGATTGCATTGAACCTGTAGATTGCTTTTGGTAAGTGTTGGGAGGCAGAAAAACCTTAGCAGTGGTGATGCCATTTTGGGACCAGCTTATTAAGTTCTTTTTCCCTAGAAGACTCCCTCTGGTGAGGCCAGGTGGCCTCCTCTGCTGTTAGCCTGCAGTTAGATGAGTCCCTTTCCAGGAATTAGGTGACTTTCCCAGGGTTGAACAATACCTAAGATTAGATAGGTCTCCATCACAACACATCCTGCTGGTGGAATAGCCTGCAGCTGTGAATTCCTCACCTGCTTAACCTTGCTTCCCCTTCCCCTAAAGGATTATATGAACTGCTGAGAAGAATGAAGTTTCAGAGCTTGATCAGATGCTGTCTTGCTCTCCTCCTTCCTGTTTCTTGTTTCTTCATTTGTCCACCCCTTCCTTAGGTCCGCTTTTTATTTTATTGATCTGGGCCCTGAGTTGATCGTTTCCTGCCATCAGCTCCTCTTGTTTTGTTTGCTTATTTGGTTTTAGAGCCTTCAGCTGTGCTGTTGTCTCTCCAGTTCCTCTGTGAGAGCATAGTGATGACGCTTTCCTCTTAGCACCACTTTCAGTGTGTTCCATAAACTTGGGTTTGTTCTGCATTCATTTTCATTGAATTCTAGGGAGTCTTTAATTTCATTACTTCTGCCTTGACTTAGTAGTTATTCAATAGAGTTGTTCAGTTTTCATGCCTTTGTAGGCTTTTTGTTTGTTTGCTTCTATTCTTGTTGAATCCAGCTTTAATTCTTGGTGGTCTGATAGGATACAGGACATTATTTCAATGTTCTTACATCTGTTGTATGTGCTCAATTTTGGAGAATGTTCTGTGAGGTTATGAGAAAAGGCATATTCTTTTGGGTTTGGTGAAATGTTTTATAGTTGTCTATTAAGTCCACTTAATTCATAACATCTGTTAGCTTCCTTATTTCTTTGTTTAGTTTTTGTCTGGATGACCTGTCCATTGGTGAAGGCAGAGTCTTACCACTGAAGTCTCCCACTACTAATATGTGCTGTTTGGTATGTGATTTAAACTTTAGGAATGGTTCTTTTGCAAATGTGGGTATCCTTGCATTTGGGACAGGGATGTTAAACTGATAAAAATTATAACATCGTCTTGGTGTATTTTTCCTTTGATGAATATGAAATGTCCTTCTCCATCTCTCTTGATTACTTTTCATCAAAACTATTTTGTTGTATATTAGAATCACTATACCAGCTTGCTTTTTGGCTCCATTTGATTGGAAAATCTTTTTCCTACCCTTTACTCTGTGGTAATGTTTGTCTTTGATGTTGAGGTGTATTTCTTGTATGCAGCAGAAAGATAATCTGCTAGTTGTCCTGTGTCTTTTTATTGGAGAATTGAGTTCATGATATTGAGAGATAATAATGACCATGGTTGTTAATTTCTTTTATTTTGGTGGTGGTGATAGTGATAGTGTGAGTGTATGTGTGTGTTTCCCTTGATTAAGTTTTGCTAGCTTGAGATTATGTATTGCCTGTGTTTTCATAGGTATAAATTAACCTTCTTGAGTTGAAGTTTTCTTTCTAGTACTTTGTATATGACTGGATTTGAGAATAAATATTGATTAAATATGAGTTGTCATGAAATATCTTGCTTTCTCCATCTGTGGTGGTTGAAATTTTGCTAGGTATAGAAGGCTGAGCTGGCATCTATGATTTCTTGGATGGAAGGCTGAGCTGGCATCTATGATTTCTTGGAGTCTGCAGCACATCTTCCAGCTTTTAGTCTTCATTGAGGAGTCAGCTGTAATCCCAATAGTTCTGCCTTTGTAAGTATTTGGCCTTTTTGCCTTGTAGTTTTTAATATTCTTTTATTGATCTGTACACTTAGTGTTTTGATCATTATGAGGAAAGGGGACTTTCCTTTCTGCTCCAGTCAACTTGGGTGTTCTGTAAGCTTCTTGCATTTTTACAGACATGTCTTTTGCTAGATGAGGAAAAATTTTTCTATGACTTTGTTAAATATATTTTCTGGATTTTTGAGCTGGAATTGTTCTCTGTTTTCTATTCCTATTGTTTTTAGGTTTTGTCTTTTTATAGTGTCCCAAATTTCCTGGATGTTTTGTGTTAGGGATGTTTTCAGGCTTAACATTTTCTTTTAGCCATGAATCTAGTTTTCCTATTGTATCTTCAATGCCTGAGATTCTCTCTTTTATCTCTTGTATTCTGTTGGTGATGCTTGTGTCTGTACTTCCTCTTTGCTTATCTAGATTTTCTGCTTCCAGAATTCCCTCTGGTTGTATTTTCTTTATCTAGTCTATTTCTGTTTTTTAGGTATTGAACAATTTCCTTCACCTGTTTGCTTTTTTTTTTCTTGGCATTCTTTAAGGGATTTGATTTCCTCTAATTTTTTTTCTCTTTTTCTCAATTTCTTTAAGGGATTTTGTTTTTCATTTTCTTCTTAAGGAAATTATATAGTCGGCTTTAAGGTCATTTTCTTTTGCTTCTGATGCATTGGAGTATTCAGGCCTTTCTGTCTAGTTATTGATATTTTTATATATCCCCAATATAGCCATATTGCCCTAGATTTTGTCAATGGTGTTCTTAAACTGACATTTAGATATCTGGGTTTGGGGTGATTATAAATTGAGATGCTGATTTCTGAATTTGTCTTTGTTGGATAGCTATTTTGTTCCTTTTTTTCTGGTTTTTTTTTTTTTTTTTTTTTTTTTTTTTTTTTGGTCTTCTGGGTTTTTGTGGCTTGGATTTCTGGAGACTAGTGACTACTGGTCCAGTAGAGAGTCTTTGTCCAAGTTTGGGACTGGACTTATGGGAACTAGCTTGGCCTTTCTTCTAGCAGGGAGTCTCTGGCTCAGTTGGGGGATGGGATACAGTGATGAGGGCAGGAGTGAGGATTAGAGCACTGAGGGAGTGGAGGTGATCTGTGGTCTAGCAGAGAGGTCTGCATGAGTTCACCTGTTTTTCTGGCTTGCTGGACCTGCACCTGTTCTTCAAACTGACATCCTTACACCAGTTCTTTTGGTTGGTATGGTCTCCACCTGAGCAACAGGAGTCTGTTGGAGTTGGGGAAAGGGCCTGGCAGCAGCATGGGAGGTGAGGTCAAGATTTATGCTGATTTAATAGATAGCCTGTAGGAGCTGGAACGATAGCTAAGTGGTTAACTGGCTGGTGCTCTTCTAGAATACCAGGTTCTATTCTCAGCAAAAAAAAAAACTGTCTGTAACTCCATTTCATTGGATCTGACACCATTATTTGACCTCCATTGACACCAAACAGAAATGTGGTACATAGACATAAATTCAGACACAACATCTACACACAAAATGTGTTGTGTGTCTGTGTATGTGTGTGTGTCTGTTTGTGTGTACGTGCGCCTGTCTCTGTGTTTATGTGTGTCTCTGTATGTGTGTATGTCTGTGTATATATGTGTGTGTATCTGTGTATGTGTGTGTGTCTGTGTATATGTATGTGTGTATCTTCATATGTGTGTGTGTCTGTGTGTGTCTGTGTATATGTATGTGTGTATCTTCATATGTGTGTGTGTCTGTGTGTATGTGTCTTCTTCTCTTCTGCCATGATTTTTCCAGAAGTGTTTTATGGGGAAGGACGCTCTCATCAGACCCGGAATCATCCAGAATCTTTTTTTTCAATTTTCTGGCCACAAAATTATGACAATTAGAAGTCAGTATATGATATTTGATTATTAAAAAACACTTTAGGAGAAACCAGAATAAGACAGAAAACACCTTCCATTCAGCAGACTTTTTGATTCTGTTTTTGTTCGGTTTTCAGAGCATTCTCTGCTTACAGAAAGATTTTTGTCTCAGAGAAAAATAACTAGAGGGGTCATTTAATTATTTCATTGATTTTAAATACCATAAAATGTCAACTCAAAAAGGGTTATAGGCAATTAGTTTATAAGATAATTAATTAAAATAAGAAAATATTATATATGATTTGGAATAAATTTCAATGAGAAGTTACATGAGATAATAAAATTAAAACATTGTGACCATGTACCAAAATTAGTATTTTTGGTGTCCAGATAACCAATTGCCTAAACATAGCCTAATATGTGACCAGTAGTAAGTAGAAATTTTTTATCTTATTTTACCTCAATAAAAGCAAATGTTGAGCTTGGCAGAGAACTCAGTAAAATAAACATGCCTTGCAAACATGAAGACCTGAGTTTGGATATTCCCTGTGCTGGCATTAAAGGTGTGAGTTACCACTCGCTGATCCTCCTAGACTGACTGTGGGTAGATCCCTCTGATGCTCAGACTGATTTTTATTGAATTTGAAACATATCCCCACACACAGTGAGTGTATTGCAATAAGCAATGCCTTAATTGCTGACTTTGTGCAGAATTCCTCCAATGCTTCTGTTGTAGGCTTATAAATTGGACTTGTGCCAATAAATAAAAAGTCCCAGAATCACACTGGCCACAGCCCTCCAGCTAGTCATTGCTGGCCTGGGCACCCGGACTACCACCTGGACAGTCCACCATTATGGGCTGAATGGGTTACAAATCCTCCACAGCAGCTAAACCCTCTATGGTGGTGGGGCCACAGCCCCTGCCAAGGATAGTATGCAGGCAATCTCTTTTAATGGGACTGCTTCTTGGAATTCATACAGGGTTTGAAAGATCTCTGTCCCTTCTCTTTTTTCTTTGTAGCGACAAATGCTACTAATGTGTCTAGCAGTTTGAATTGTTCTAGAGAATCCCATTTCCTGTCTGCTGGAAAAATGAGAGACTCACATTGGTGGTTTGATCAGCTCATTCTGGTTCCTCCTAAGAGAGATTACTTCAGCTGTTGTTACTGTCATTGTGCCTGTCATGGCCCAAAACAGCTCCTTTATTTAAAGACTGATATTCACAGCATACACAAAAGCATTCCCACTTCATGTTACCTCATGTAATAGTCTTCTCCAATTCCATCCATTTCCTCACATTTTTTTCCTTTACCTCTGAATAAATTCCATTGTGTACATACACTACATTTTCATTAGCTGTTCATCAATGGATGGGCGTTTATGCTGATTCCATTGCCCTGCTACTGTAAATAGAGCACCAGTAAACATGGATTTATCTCTACAGTAAAGCACTGAGTTCCGTGGGTGTGTGCACGAGTGGTCTGCTAGTCCTAGTTGTTGGTTTTTGAGAAATGCTCACACAAACTTCCATAGTGACTGCACCACTTACAATCCAGGGGTCAACAAACATTCCTATTTCCTCACATGCTCACCAAGGACTTTCTAATCACTGGTTTTCTTGATGATACCCTTCTCACTGGAGTGAGATGGATCCTCAAGGTAGTCATACTTTGCATTTCTCTAATGCCTAAGGATACTGAGCACTCCTCCAAACATTTATTGGTCATTTATACTTCTTTTGAGAACTGTCCAGTTCATTTGCACACTTATCGAGGGGCAAGGTACCGGTTTCATTGTTTGATTTCTGAAGTCTTTTTATACATTCTAGATACCTACCCTTCACCTGGAGTGTAGATGGCAGATCTTCTCACCATCTGTAGGCTCTTCACACCTCTGACATTTCTGTTGCTGTGTAACTCTTTGTTCTAATGCAATCCTATTTAATTCTTGAGGCTGATGTCTGTGTTTCTAAGCTTCTATTTAGATTTTATTCATGTATCTATATCCCGGAGCATTTTCCATCAACAGTTTTGTTATATCTGGATTTAATTTCAAGTCTTCAACCTATTAGAAACTAATTCGTGTATAAGACGTGTGTTGTGCAGTAATTTCCTGAGTCAAAACATTACCTCCTTGAGAGGGTACTTAAGCTCATGAAACTCATGGAGTAAACAGCTGACAAGTCTCAGGATGCTCGTAACCTCTCATAGATACCCACAGACCTTTACCCAGGCTTGGAGAAACAGTAAACAACTACAGAACAGTCCGTCTCTCGCCTGTGGACTGCCTTAAAGACATGTACGGAACTCCAGGATGCAGCTTTAACATCATCATCATCCCTTAGGCTGGGATGCCTTCTCTTCGATTCAGCTGCCCTTGAGTCAGTCCAAGTGTCTGTAAGTAACTCTACACCCACTGAAAGGAAAGAGAGAACACATATCTCATCTGTAATAAAGAGACATTTCTGGGATCCTGGGAACCTGGGGAAAGAGTCAGAACATGGAGAGGTAAACTGGGGTAAGTGATAAGAAAGAAACTAACCATGCTAGAGGTAGTACATGATGCCCAGAGAATTGAGACTGGGAGTCCCAGGGCCCTTGGGACTAGAGTGACACTTTGGTAGCCTTGATGAGCCCCATTTAGAACATTGATTTTATGAGCTAGGATATGACAGACTTGTATGTAAATTTGGTTTATAAAGTGCTAATCTAGAAAAGAGAGAGATGGGAGAGAGACAGAGAGAGATCCTTCCATGTTACCTGAAGACAAATGTGCAAGATTTGTGTTGAACCAGAGTACTAATAGACATAAATATTAACAACACAAAAGGACAGGGCTGAGTCTGTCCTGAGAGAGGACGGCAATTACCCCTGAGTAAAGTAAATGCTGTGCTTCTTTCTCCTACAAAAAAAAAAAAAAAAAAAAAATTATGCTGGTGATAGAAATAGTTTGCCTAGCCTAGAACTTTCCCAGAAGTCAAACAAATGTGGCTGATGGAGAGATGATGGGAGTGGCTGAAGCTACAAGAGCTTATCAGGCAAAACTAAAGCAGGAAACCTGTTTCTATTTGGCCCTGACCTAAACTGCATGAGCTGGCTCCATTCCATCCACAGAGGTGAGGACATGCCTGGTGTGCCCCCATAGAGGTGCACCAGGAGAAGGAAACCAGACAACTGAGGAAGGGTTAAATCATTCTGTGTGGTCGCTTGCTAACAGTTCGCCTTAGCTGCTAACTCCTATCAATTGATGATTCAAATGAACTACAGGGGAGTGTTGGAGACCCTGTTCACTGTTTGTGAAGAGGTATCATTACAAGAGTCGGGAGGGGGGAGCTGTTGTTGAGATTGCTTTGTTTTTTTTAATGCTAACTTCTGAGTGTCTGACAAAATTAAAGAACTATCTTTAAAAGTTCAGTAAAAACAAGTTGTTTTGTATATATTATTTTAAAGGTATTCTTTAAATGGGTTCAGAAAGGGCTCCCAAAAACCCAGAGCCAGTAGTGGGTTACCTCTAGGAGTTACTGGCCAGGGAGAACCTAGAGACGTTTAAAATGATAAATACGATTGTCACTGTGTCCTAGTTAGCTTATTGCTGTGATAAAACACATGGCCCAAAGGAAATTGGGGAGGAAAGGCTTATTTGGCTTACACTTCCACATTGCTGTTCAACTGAAGGAAGTCAAGACAGTAACTCAAACAGGGCAGGAAGCTGGAGGCAGGAGCTGATGCGGAAGTTACAGAAGGATGCACTTCCTTGCTCATTCTGGCTTCCTCAGTCTGTTTTCTTATAGAACCTGGGACCACCAGCCCAGGGGTGGCCTCATTCACAATGGGCTGAACCCTCCCCCATCAATCACTAACTAAGAAAATGTCTTACTACTCTGTCTTACAGCAGCATTTCCTGAAATGGGGTTCCCTCTTTCAGACGGCTCTAGCTTGGGTCAAGTTGACATAAAACTGGCCAGAACACACTACTATTGGTTGTGTGAATGAAAATTTTTGAGAACAAAATCTGGGTGTTTTTGACACTAATAGGTTAAGTGACCATAGCTGAATGGATATATCACCGTGTCTTTTCGTACACTCCACTGGTCTGTCTGGTTTTGTGTCAATACCGTATTGTCCCTGTCACTATCACACTGTAGAAGGTTGAAGTCAGGTAATGTGATGATTCAGGCTGTATTCATTCTGTTAAAAATTACACTAACTGATTTTTTATGTTTCCAAGTTTTATACCACTGTTTTATGAAGTTATGTGAAAAATATTAGTGAGCTATTTATGGAAATTATTTGCATTTGTAGATTGCTCTTAGCAGTATGACTATTAGAACAATTATTAATTCTGCTAGCCCAGGAGTACGGAAGGTCTTTCTATAATCCAGTGTCTTCAAATTTTCCTTGTAGACATCTTACACTTCCGTGGTTAAGTTTATTCCTAGATACTTTTATAAGCTATCGTTAATGGGATACTTTTTCTAATTTCCTTCTCAGCATGTTTGTTATTGCCAGATAGAAAAGACACTGATTTTTTATGTATGCGGATTTTGCATCCTACTACTTTACTGAAAGTGTTTAAGACCCAAATGTTTTCTGGTAGCATGTCTGTGGGGTCTTTTATGTACAGAATCATGTTATTTGCAAATAGAAATAGTTTAATCTCTTCTCTCTCTCTCTCTCTCTCTCTCTCTCTCTCTCTCTCTCTCATGTGTGTGTGTGTGTGTGTGTGTGTGTGTGTGTGTGTGTGTTTGTGTCTCCAGAGTATCGCTATGTATTCTTGGCTGTAGTGAAACAGACTTTGTAGACCAGGCTAGCCTAAAACAAAGATCCCTCTGCCTCATTCTCTCTCCAGTGATGATTGAAGGTGTGTGCTACCACGCCCACTACATTTTTCTCTTGTTTCATTGCTCTAGTTAAAGTTTAAAGAACTATGTAAAATGGGAATGGAGAAAATGAACACCTTGTCCTGTTCCAGAATTTTGAGGAAATGGTATATTTTTAAATTTTTTATTGGTATTCATCTATATACAACAATACGTTTCATTGATATTTTTATGAATGTGTATGATAAAATGACACAGACTGAGAGACCAGCCCTCACTCTTCCCAGGGTAGAGAAAATAATGCCGCAGATTGTGAAGGAAAAAGGTGTAGGCAAAAAGGAAAAGCCAACTCAGGTGTCCTTAAGGTAACGTTCTTTATCACAGCACCTTCTCTTTATTCTGTCTGTCCTCCAAACCCCTCAAAAAAAGACTTTAGCCGTTATATAAGCTGGCATTGAAGGTTGATTTACAATTCTTAAGTAAACAACAGAGGTACAACTATACTATAAGCACATTAAATGATATATCACCTTTTTTTTTCTCTCAGACATGAAAAAGCCACACTGACTGTAGAGCAAGGCTTCAGTGTAGCCAGGATCCTCGATGTATATAGTCCATGAAGCAGACAGAAAGACACATAGTAGGTCAGGAGACAGTGACCTAGTGACTTAAGATGTGTACTTTTACCCTGCATAGAAAGCAAGCTGGACCTTGAATTTTATAACACAAATAGGTTATTAATATGTGCGGAAAGTCAATTATTAAGACTGTGAGTTATGTCTATAAATATTATCTATTAGGCCTTTTCTGTCAGGGAAAAACTGCACTGAAGTTGTTACCTGCCTGACCCTGCTAATTCCGGGGAAATTGTCCTTGAGCACTTCATCTCCAGGGCAACTAGCCTTATTTTGAATTTGCTGAGATCTTAGCTAAAGGCCTGGTTGTTACTTACAATTAGATTTTATTCTTCAAAATTACATGGAATAAGAAAAAGTCATCTTTCTGACAAGCCATTGACAATAGTGCCCTAAAGTGTAAAACCCACCAGAAGGGACTATGGAGAGCATCCCATATGCCATTCTTTTAGGGAGGTCAGGGGGTAGCACAGGAGAAAGTTCCAGACAGAAAATCGGTATCCACAACAAGTCATCCCACTGGCTTTCTTAGTGGGGCCATATCATGAATGTCATTTAATGGGACTCCTCACATCTAATGGGACTCCTCACAGACTTTGCCTAGTGGGGATCCTCGTGTGGTAGGTCAACCTGTAAAGTACTGGCTGTCATCTGCTGTATACTCTTCAGTGGCCGGCTGCACTAAATTTTATCACAATCACTCCCTTATACCCTCTCGTTCCCTCGCCCCCCTGATGGCCTTCCTCTCTCTAGTAAATTCTCCTTAGTTTTTGAGGTCTTTTTCCTCCCAGTGACTTTCATTGAGGTTGTTTATAAGGGTGTGTGTGAGATGCCTTACTACTTTCTGTTGGGGCAGATTTGTTTGTGTTAGTTGCTCCTAGGCCACCAACTGATACCTTTCACAGTTCAATGGATGGAGTCCATATCTGTAGTGGGATTATGTTCTGGTATCTTCTCCCTCCTACTGAGGAAGTGTGGGCTGGGCTACCAGACTAAGAAAACTCTGGGAACAGGAAAGGCAGAGCAGAGAAGCCAGAGAGACACCACAAAGACACCAGCAAATGGAGAGGAAAGAGCCTACTAAGCCACGTGGCTAAACAGGATAAGAATCATGGGTTAGTTTAAGAGCAAGAGCTAGCTAACAATATGTCTAGGCCATAGGCCAAGCAGAATAAAATTAATATAAGCCTTTGTGTGATTTTGAGGGGGGCCTCTGGGGCTAAGTGACGGCAAGTAGGTCTGAACCTCAGGTCTAGGCCGGAAAGACCCAGCTAGAAACTTATTATTACACATATCAGCTGGCCAGAGTAGACCATAGGGTTTCCTGGCTGACTCAGATGCTAACAGAGGAAGAGGAGGAGCCAGGGTTGTGTGGGCTTTTTGATCATGGAAGTGGAGTAGAGGGCAGGTGACTATGTTTCCATCCATCAGTGGATTTCTCAAGTTTATTTTCTAATATTTGCTCCTCAGTTTTATTTTTTTAGTAAAACAATAAAAGAAATCACAGTAAGTAACTAAATCACTGGGGAAAAAATGTTTCTTCTAACCCTATAAATCATTAGCTGTGTATAATTTCCAGAAAAGGATGGGCCTTCTGAACCCATCCATACTCCACGACAAGATATTGATGGGCCCAATCTGATGCATGTCTTGTGCAGAAAATCACAGCCACTTGAAGTTTCAAAGTGTAGAGTCCAATAATGCACCTGCCTTCCTCGGGCTCATGCAGCCTCTCTACTCCCTCCAGCCTGTCCCTGGGCCTTGGAGAAATAGCAGGTCTCAACTATAGCTGAGTGCTTAGTCACTTCTCAAGAGTTTGATCAGTATCTGAAGCTGCTACAGCCCACTGAAAAAGAGAGTCTTGTAACAATGCGGAGAACTGTCATAATCCTGTGGGCATACACATAGACATCAAGGAGGCAACTCAAGGGACACATAATGTCCATTTACTAAACAATAGCAGTAGCTTCTCTGCTAAGAACTATGACCTCTCCAGCCAAAGGCTTTTGGAAATGTTAATATTATTAGATGCAGATATTCTCCTTGACAGTGGACCTCAAGTCCAATCTTTAAGTGAGAGTTATATTCATGACAGACTTGCCACTGTAGCACCAGTGGGGACATTTTCCTGGCTGCTCACTAGTGCACATTCAGGGTCCAGCTCAATAGGACAGTTGATGATAATTTGTACCCATCAGCTTCTTCCAACATTATGACGGTTGGCCAACAGAGACTTTTCCAGCCGATTCCAGCTCGATTTCCCTGTGTCTAGAGCGGTGGAATCTTCAACAATAACCTCTAACCAATTAGCTCTAGTGTGCAGCCAACAGTGGTAGAAGCTGTCTGTGTTGCTTGGAGGTCCTGAGGGGCTTCTCTGACAAACAACTTGTCAGGAATCAGCTCACTCAGGGCACTGGGATTTTCATCCAGATGCCATAGAAGTCAGAGGGTGTCTGATCCCCTGGAACTAGAATTACAGATGTTTGTGAGCCAACAAGTAGATGCATGGAATCAGACTCGGATCAGTGACAAGTGCACATGACTGCTGAGCTATCTCTCCAGCTTCATCAACCTCTTTTTCAATTTCTTTTTTAAATTTAGCTTTCCCAAGTATCAGATTTTCTTAATCAATTTTTCATGCCTTGATGATTTTTGTTGACTCTTGCCTCTCCATTTCCCTGTCCCCACCTTCTTGTTTTAAATTTTCCACTCCCACTGTTTCCCTTCCACTTTTATGTCTGTGCCCTACCACTCCCTATCCTTTCAAACCTCTTTCCCAGTCTCACGGGCCCTTTTCTAGTTTCTTGGTCTCTACATGCACTCACTCCCAGGAAAATGCACATATGTAAAAATAGATATTAGGAACTGTGTACAAGAGAGAACAGTAAGTAGCGGTCCTTCTGAGTCTAGGATACTTGAATTAAAATAGTTTTTTCCAATTCCATACATTTTTCTGAAACTTGCATCACTTCAGTTTTCTTTATGAGTAGATAAAATTTTGTTGCACATATACATCATGCTTTTCTTTATCCATTTCTAAGTCTATAGGAATCAAGGCTGATTCTATTTCCTTGCAATTGTAAATAAAGCAGCAATAAACATGGATGAACAAGTATCTCTGTGATGAGATTCAGATCCTGTGGTAGATCCTATCTCAGTGTTTCTGAGGAATCTCCATAATGGTTTTCATAGTGTCTGCACCAGGTTACTCTTTCACCAACCATGAGTAGGATTCATTTTTCCATATTCTAGCCACCATTTGCCTAATTTGTGATCTTAACAAAAGCTATCCTGATATAATGTCAGTCATTCTAATTTGCATATGCCTGATGGATAAGAATGTTGGTCACATTTTTAAAACATTTATTAGCTGTTTGCATTTTTTTCAATTTAAGACCTAAGCCATTTTGATTGAATTGTTTTCTTATTATTTTGCTTTGTGAACAATTTGTATATTACAAATATTAATCTCCTGTCAGATAAACAATTGCAAATACTTCCTCTTACTCTTTAGGCTGCCTCTTCACTCAATAAACTTTTCTCTTTGCTATACAGAAGCATTTTAATTTCAAGAAGTCACATTTGTCAAATGTTGGTCTTATTTCCTGAGTAACTAAAGTCCTACTGGAAAGCCCTTGCCTATGCCTGTATCTTGTAGTAATTTCCCTACATCCTTTTCGGCAGCTCCATAGTTTAAGATCTCACATATGGACTTTCATTGATTTGAAGTTGATTTGTGTGCAGAATGAGAACTCCTGGTGAGTTGGCTTCTTTTCGTTCTAGAGCTTTCAGATGTGTTGTTAAGTCGCTATAAACCTTCTCTAAATTCTTTCTGTAGGTACCTAGTGGTGCTATGAACTTTCCTCTTAGAACTGCTTTCATCGTGTCCCAGAAGTCTGGGTCTGTTGTGCCTTCATTTTCAGTGAATTTTAGGAAGTCTTTAATTTCTTTCTTATTTCTTGCTTTATTCTTTCCTTGACCCAGTGGTGATCCAGTTGAGCTTTGTTCAGCTTCCACGAATGTGTAGGCTTTTTGTAATTTGTGTTGTTGAATTCTAACTTTAAGCCATGGTGATCCAATAAGAAGCAGAGGATTAATCTCTTTTTTTTGTATCTGTTAAGACTTGCTTCATGACTGAGTATGTGGCTAATTTTAGAGAAGGGTCCATGAGGTGCTGAGAAGGTTTATTCTTTTGTGTTTGGGTGAAATATTGTATAGATGCCTCTTAGATCCATTTGAGTCATAATATGTTAGTTTCTTTATTTCTCTGTTAAGTTTCTGTCTCGTAGACCTCTCCAGTGGTGAGAGTGGGGTGTTCAAGTCTTCCACTTTTAGTGTGTGGAGTTGGATGTGTAATTTAAGCTTTAGTAATATTCCTTTTACAAATCTAGGTGCCCTTGTATTGGGGACATAGATGTTCAGAATTGAGACTTTATCTTGATGGATTTTTCCTGTGATGAATATAAAGTGTCCTTCTCCATCCCTTTTGTTTAATTTTAGTTTGAAGTCTGTTTTGTCAGATATTAAAATACCTATACCAGCTTGTTTCTTGGCTCCATTTGATTGGAAAAATCTTTTTCTAACTCATTATTCTGATGTATTGCTTGTCTTTGAAGTTGAGGTGTGTTTCTTGTTTGCAGGAGAAGGATGAATCCTGTTTAGGCACCCATTCTGTTAGCCTGAGACTTTTTATAGGCGAATTGAATCCATTGATATTAAGATATTAATGACCAGTGGTTTTTAATTCTGTTGTTTTTGTTGGCAGTGATGGTAATATGTATGTGTTTCCCTTCTTTGAAATTTGCTGATGTGAGATTATCTACTGCCTCTGTTTTCATAGGTGCAGCTAACTTACTTGGACTGGAGTTTTCCTTCTAATACCATCTGTAGGGCTGGATATGTGAATAAGTATTGTTTCAATCTGGTTTTGTCATGGAATATCTTATTTTTCTACTTATGATGAAAGTTTTCCTGGGTATTCTGTCTCAAGAATCCGGAAACACCAAAAGTGAAGTAAAACGAAGCTTGCTAGACCAGCTAAGTCTCTCCCAGAAGACTCCAGCGTGACCCGAGATGGCTCTGCACCACCTGTGGATCTGGTTCCTTTGCCTGCAAGCCTGTAAGTTCTTAACCTTGTTAGAACTCAACTCCTACTGTCTATAAAATTTTAGAAATTTTGCTTGTGAGGCGTTGACATGTGTCTTTGATCTATTTTTAGCAGAACACTCTGGGTTTTCATTTAGATTATACTCAAAACACTGAACTACAGGAAGAGCTTAAGATTCAAACTATGTATTTTATTTCATTAAACAACCAAACCAACACCTTCCACATGGTGTTTCAGGTCCTAACTCTCCTCCAGTTCCTGTTACTCTCTCCTCCTCCCCATGGTCCATTTGGCTGCTGAGGCTTTTTCACCCAACTATTTATTTGACTTAAGATTTCAGTTCCAACCTCATTCCAGTTTGATTTTTCTTCTCTATTTCCTTCTCTTTATTTGACCTTCTCAGCTTAGCTGGTCTTAGCTCTTGAAGATGTCTGAGACACAGTTGGCACTTGATAAATGTTTTGTTGGAAAGTTAGTTAATTCTGGAGTCATTAATGCTAGGAAGTATGATAAGGACCAACACTTCTTTTTATTTTCTTTATTCCCACTTATTAAAAATGGGTGCTTTTCTCGTACAATATGTCCTGACTACAGTTCCCTCTCTGAACTCCCTCCAGTCCCTCTCCATCTCCCCTCTCCTTAGATCCTCACCCTTTCTGCCTCTCATTAGGAAAGAACAGGCTTCTAATGGTAACAGGCACATGACAAAATAAACTAGACTGCAATGGTGGGCAATGCAATCCGAGAGAAGGAAATGAGCCCAAGAGCAGACACAAGAACCAGACCCAGCTGGTCACACACAGGAGTCTTACAACAAGATGAAGCTGAAAGCCGTGACATATATGCAGAAGAGCTGGTGCAGCCCTTGTAGATATAACATATGCAGAAGAGCTGGTGCAGCCCTTGTAGATATAACATATGCAGAAGAGCTGGTGCAACCCTTGTAGATATAACATATGCAGAGGACCTGGTGCTTATTGCATGAGTCTCTGTAAGTTCAATGAGCCTTGCTGAGTTGAGTCATTGGACACTGCTCTCCTGGTGTCCTTCATCACCTCTGGCTCTTGCACTCTTTCTGCCTCCATTTCTGTGAGGTTCCTTGAGCTCTTGGGGGAGGGATTCGGAGGAAACATCCCATTTAGAGTTGTGTGTGTTCCAAGGACTGACTCTCTCTCTCTCTGTGTACTGCTTGACTGTGGGTCTCTGCATCTGTTCCAGTCTGCCACAGAATGGAGCTTTTCTGGTGATGGGTGGAAAATGCACTAATCTATGTACTTTTTTAAAAAGACAAATAGTGTTTGGTTTTACCTTAGGTCTTGGGCCATCTAGTCTCTAGTCTCTGATCACACAAGCAGTATCCAGTATGATTCTATCCCATGGATTGTGCTTTAAGTCAAACCAGACGTTGGTTGGTTATTCCAACAAGTTCTGTGCCACCGCTGCCCAGCATATCTTTCTGCAGGACATTGTTTTGTAGCTGTGTTACTGTTTACTTTCTCTTGTGGTAGCCTGCAGAGGACCTTCCCGTACCAGAGGCACTAGAATGAGGGGGTAAGGCTCCATGGCGGCACCAGCTGGGCGTCTCCATGTTCAGTGAGTTATGTTATCCTTCAAAATGGGACCCCTCGATCCGTTTGTGGAGAGCAACCCCTTTTTCTTAGCAGCAACCTGGGCCATTTAAGAATTTCCATGGGACCTCTTGTCCAAAAACTCAACTAAATTAAACCCAATGCTGATACTGAACGTCTTACTTGGTGAGAAGTGGTGGCCGATTAGGACTCCTTCTCCCTAGTTATTAGGAGACCTCATTAAGATATCCTTCGTATATTTTCTAAAATTTCCACTACCCTAGGCTGTCATTTATCCCTCAGATGCCCCTCAGTTCCAGCTGTTTCTCTCTGCACCCCTTCCTTCAACCATATTCCCCTCCCTCTTCCCACCTGATCCTCTCTCCTGTTTCCAGTTCCGTCTACCCTCAGTAAAATCTGTTCCATTCCCCCCCCCCCAGAGACATTCATGTGACCCCCCTTCCTTTATACCTAACCTCTCTGAATCTGTGGATTGTAGAATATTTAATGGCTAATATCCACTTCCAAGTGAATGCAAATCCTATTTATCTTTTTGGGTCTAGGTTACCTCCCTCAGAATGATTCTTTACTATTTCCATCTATTTGTCTACAAATTTCATGATGTCAATATTTTTTTAAAGTAATACTCCACTGGGAAAATTTACCACAATTTTTTATTCATTCTTTCATTAAAGAACATCTAGGTGGTTTCTAGGTTTTTGCTATTATGCATAAAGCAGTGATAAACATGGTTCAGCAAGTGTCTCTGTAGTAGATGAAGAATCTTTTGGGCATATGACCAAGAGTGGTGTAAATGGACCTTGAAGTAGATAGATTCCCAGCTTTCTGAGGAATTGCTATGTTGATTTACTTAATGTCTGTACAAGTTAGCATTCCCACAGCAATGGGTGAGTGTTTAGTTATTCTATTCTTCTCCAGCATAAGCTGCCACTGTGTCATAAGCCATTCTGACGGGTGTAAGATAGAATCTCAAAGCAGAGACTTACATTCTCCTGATGGCTCAGGATATTGAACAGCTCTTTAAGTGGTTCTCAGACATTTGAATTTCCTGTACTGAGAAGTCTCTGTTTAGGTCTGTACTCCAGTTTTAAAATTGGATTTTTTGGTTTTTTGATATCTGGCTCCTTGAGGTTTTTTATATGTATTTTATATATTAGTTCTCTGTTCAATGGTGAGTTGTAAAAGTCTTTTCCTATTCTGTGGGCTGCTGCTTTATCTGAATGACAGTGTCCTTTGCCTTACAGAAACTTTTCAGTTCCATGAGGTCTCACTTATTACTTGTTGAACTTAGTGCCTACATTATGCATGTTCCATTCAAGAAGTCTTCTCCTGTGCCAGCGAGTACAAGGCTCTCCCCCACTTTCTCTTCTGTCAGCCCACCATATATGATTTTTATGTTGACGTCTTTGATCTTGGACTTGAGTTTTATACAGTGATAGTATGAAATTATTTGCATTTTTCTACATGCAGACACTCAGACATCCAGTTAGACCATTTCTTTAAGATGTCTTCTTTTCCATTGTATAATTTTACCCTCTTTATCAAAAAAAAAAATCATGTGTCCATGACCTTAGCCATGACCTTCACCAGCAAAAGTTTTCTTCATCTGCAGAGGGTGGAGATCCTCTATGTTTTCTCTTTTGATGCCCTTGATAGAACTTTTGGTAAGCATTTTACTTTTTATAATGCTGGGACCCTTAGTTGTTGGCAAGCCCACTCATTTCATAAGGCAACAAGTGGACTCTCTGGCTGCCAAGCCCATACAGGTCCATAACCACCAGCTTGACCTTGCTGACCAAGGTCTTGCAGAACCTTCAAGTAATGAGCCTCTTATGAGGGGCGCATAGTACTCAGATCTATGTGAGCTCACTTGTAAGCAGCTTGGGCCCCAGTGTCAAAACTCAGGTGTTCATAGGTGTGTGGGTTAATGTCTGGATTTAGATCCGATTCCATTGATCCTTTCCAGTTTATATCCCTTTAATCTCCTTTTGTTCTCTTATTGCTTTAGCTAAAACTTCAAGAACCATATTGAATAGATAAGAAGAGAGGACAGCCTTGTCTTGTTCCTGATTTTAGTGGGATTTCTTTGAGTGTTTCTCCATTTCGTTTGATGTTGGCTGTTGGCTTGTTTTATAACGCCTTTATTATATTTAGGTATTTTCCCTGTATTCCTGAGCTCTCCAGGACTTTTACCATGAAGGCGTGTTGGATTTTGTTAAAAGCTTTTCAGCACCTAATGAGATGATTATGTGATTTTTTTTCTTTCAGTTTGTTTATATGGTGAATGACATTCACAGTATTTCGTGTGTTGAACCATCCCTGCATCTCTGGGATGAAGCCTATTTGATTGGCGGATGATTTTTTTTTTGGTATGTTGTTGGATTCAGTTTGCCAGAGTTTTATTGAGTATTTTTGCATCCATGTTCATGGGGGAGATTGGTCTGTAATTCTCTTTCTTTGGTGTGTCTTTGAGTGGCTTGGGAATCAGGGTGATTGTGGCCTCATAAAAAGAGTTCGACAATGTTCCTTCAGTTTCTACTGTGTAGAACAGTTTGTGAAGTTTTTCTTCTATTTCGTTAAGAAAACTTTTATATCCTATTTTAAGGTTTCTATTATATTCATAAAGTTGTTTTTAAGATTGTTTCCTTCTGTTTCCTCTTCCTTATTATGCTCAAGTCTTAATGTTATAGAAGCACCAGCTTCTTCTGGTGGTCTCTTATTGTTCTTTATATTGTTATACGCTTCTCTTGCACTGGCGTCTGCCTATTGCTTCTTTGGTTCATTCTTCGTCAGCTCTTAGTAGGCTCTCAGTCAGTTGTGGGCCCAGGGCCTGAGTGTCTCCAGTAATTGCAGGGGCTTCTAGGCCAAGGATCTGTGGTTCTCCAGTTGTTCACTGGTCTTTCTTAGTTGGCTGTGGACTAGGGAGCTGCGGGCTCTCCAGTTGCCAGAGTGTGATGATGCAGTTTGCAGTTGGGGTGGGGTTTGGGGCTTTGAGGTTTTCAAAAACCCATGCGAGACCTAGTGGCTTCCTCTTCTTACTGCTTGTCAATCTAGATTTAAAACTCTCAATGACTATGTCTGCCTGCATGCCACTATGCTCCTTGTCAATATAATAATGGACTAAATTTCTGGAAGAATAAGCAAGCCCTATGAGGTAATTTGAATGTAGTTGGCCCCATGATCTCATAGAGAGTGGCACTATTAGGAAAGAGTTGTTGTTAGTGACTTTGTTGGAGTGGGTATGGCTTTGTTGGAGGAAGTGTGTAGAAACTGTGGGATAGGCTTTGAGGTTTCCTATTTACAAAGAGAACAAGACAGAATGGGGTCTCATGGGCAAGAAGGGGTGCTGGCCAGTGGTGCTGGCTTTACTCTCAAAGGCAGTTCACCCTCAGCTTAGCTTAGCCTTCCTTTTTCAATTTCTGTCCAAGTAGTCCTCAGGACTTTTCAGTGACCTCATTTGACTCCATCTGGGCCTCTTTACCCTTCACAATTTCCCCACACATTTCATATACAGAAAATCTTGATCTGATCAATTATGGGAAGTCCCTTCTGTGTCAATTTTAGGAATAATTTCTCTCACATCTTCATTCTGTTTGACAAGAATTCCAGAAATCAAAATTGCAATCTATGATTTCTGCCACTGCCCATGTCTGTATAGTGTGCCATGAAAGCAAGCGATACTCAATAAAGCCTGTGGTGGAGTAGGTTAGGATAAGATCTGATGTCATTGCATGTGGATTCTTGTCCCGGCTTAGCTATTGGGATATTTGCTAATAAGAAATATTTAGAAAAGTCCATCTCTGGCTCTTAACTGAGCTGTCAAGATTAACAAATAAGCTTCAGCCTGTGAGCCAAGTTGGAAAGACATCTAGCTAGGTTTTGGAGGATGATAGATAGCATGCGGGCATGACCTGAAGACTCTCCAGAGAAAAAGATGAGTAAAGTTGGTTAAAGCCATCAGAAGACACAGGTAATAATTTTTTTAAAATTCCACTCTGATGCTGAGTAAAACAGAAAATGATAAAAGTAGAATGGAGGAAAGTTTGGTCTGTCCCAAATGGATTGGAGGACTTGTGGAGCTCTAGCCACCAAGTGAGAGAGAGTAAGCTAAGCCGCACTCAAGAGAGAGCCTCAGAAAACCTACACTATACTCTCAGTAATAGGCATTTTTGCTGTTTTTTTCTTAAGAAATTATTCGTTGACAGTTTTATCACAAATATAGTGAAGGTTAGTCATTTTCACACCTATCACCCTCCCATCCACCCTCCTTTTACTGGAACTCTCTACCTGAGAAGGCACTGTCTTCTCACATCTCCTGGCCTGTGTCATCCACTGAATTTGATTACAGTTGCCTACGTGAGCATTGGTAGGCAGTTATTAGAGCAACAGCTATTCATCAATGGTTATATCACTGAGGAAAATAATAGTCCTTGGACCAGCAACTGTTAACCACCAATTGTCCCTTGGGGAAGGTGGGGCTCCATGAGTATCACTCTGAGATGTTGAAGGCCCAAGCTTGGCATGGCTTGTGCAGGCACCACAGTTGCAGTAAAGTCATAAGTGCAGAGCAGTGTCATGAGCACATGTCACTTCATGGCACGCCTCCTCCACCCCTTCTTCCACAATGTTTCCCAAGCCTGGGACAGTGTCGTGGTGAATAGATGTCTTGTTTAAAGCTGAGCACCCTACCATCATTTATTCTTGGACCAGTTCCGAGTCTCTGCACCAACCACTGCTCACAGCTACAAGAAGCATTTCTGACCAAGGCTTAAAGTAACACTAATCTATAGGTATAAACCTGAGTGTGTAGAAGGCAGTTTAACAATATGTCCATTTAGCAAAACAATAGTGATAGGTTCCCCTTTGAAAGCCTATAATGTATCTAGTCCACATGATCTTGACTAAATTTACAGTATCAAGCATGGGTTCCTTCCCCTGAAACAGGCCCCAGAGCCAATTAGGAATTAGCTGGCTGTTCCCATCATAATCATGTCCCGTGGGTATATCTTGTCAGGTAGGTCAGCATAATAGTTTTCAAGTTTCAAAGTTATATAACACTATGAGAGGATTTTCTCCACCAGTAGCCTATGTAACATTTCCTAGTGAAAGCTAGCCAGCAGAGATGAGGCTTCCAGCTCAGGTCCAGCTTGATTTCTCTATGATCTGTATCCTAAGTACGTGGCTGATATCCTTACCAATAGGATCTTTACCATCAAATTCTGATGGGCAGCCAAGAGCAGTGGTGAGGCCTGTACTGTTTTGAAAGCCTTTAGGCCTCCCTGACCAACAATTGATAAGGAAATATCTTACACCAGGCACTGAGATTTTCATCTAATAACCTATGGCTTCTGAGTACCGTCCACCTATACAAGGACCTCGGTACAAATTCTAATTATTAATTTTTAAACCGACTTATGAAATGGTAAGGTTTCCAGACTTTGTTTTTTGTCCCCTCCTATCTGCCATTTCCTACCACCCACCCCGCCACCCTCACTTAGATAATTTCTACCCCAGCCTCCAAACTTCTGCTTTGATTTCATACTTGTAATAGTAGAGATATTGAAAAGAAAAAAAGAGAAGGGAAGGAAAAGTTGTGCTCTATGGTGACATAGATAGGAGAGATGCCAGGAAAACTCTTGACCAGAGCCAGGGTCAGACACTATTTCCAAAAGACCCCAAGTCAGCAGCGTGGGATGCCCAGACTGGCTGTGAAGTTGATTTTCTTGAAACAGAAGCAAACATTGCCCGACTGTATGAAGAAACCTTGTAGAACACTGTAGATTGGGAGGAAAGAAACCTTGAAATATAGTCCTGTGCAGTATTAGTGAAATGGAAGGTGGGGACCAAAGATCCAAGTAACCCAGCAAATATTGAGAAAGACTGTTCAGGGCATTTCCCACAACATCTGTGGCACACACACACACACACACACACACACACACACACACACACACACACAATTCGTGGGATGTAACAGGCATTTGGACCCCAGGAAGGAATACCAGGAGAACTGAGCCTGGAAGGAAGAGCAGGACCTCGTTCACATTTGCACACACACCCAGGCTGTGCTCCCCTTCCCACGAATTTCTCCTTCACTGAATACCTAGCATCAATGCTGGAGGTCAGACTGGTCCAGCTGTTTCCTCTCTCTTGCTTTGGAGGCTGTGCACTGGCACGTGAATTTTGGTCACTTCTAGAGAAAAATTATGAGGCAAAGGATGGAAGTTCCCACTCTAGTCCACACCTAGACTTGTGCCTTAATTTTCTATTTCAGGCTTCTTTCTCTTCCCTTCACAGCTCTACTCTTGAGAATTTTCTCCTGGTGAGCTGGATTTTTCATTCATCCAGAATTTATGTCAAGCATCATTCCTACGTACTGATCAGTAGAACTGATTTAAAAATGCTTTCTGTGCGGTCTCCACCCATCCCTCCACCATGCCTGTCTTCTTGTTTTTTCTGGCTTTTATCTTGAAGGTATAGCTCTTGTAAACTGAAGAATTTAGTCTTGTTTTTTAAAAAAATATGTTTTAATCATCTTCCTGTCTATTTATACTTAATATAAGTATTAGCGTAGCTGGATTTAGGTCAGCTATTTAGTGCTTGATTATTCTTTGGGTTTTTTTTTTCATTTTTCCTTTTATTTAAAAATATTAGATTTCTTATAATTTCCTTCTAGAAAAGCCACTGCTGGACTTTTAAACACTCATATTTGCATTTTTTCATTTGTATTTTCTCTTCATCAACCCTTTGCCTACTTTCAACGAAGTATTTGAGTCTCGCGACTATTAAGTTATTTTTCTAAACTTTTTTTTTTTTTTTTGAGACTGTCTCACTATGTAGCCCTGGATGGTCTGGAACTCACTATGTATGTCAGGCTGGCCTCAGACTCGCAGAGATCCCCCTGCCTCTGCCTCCCAAGTACTGAGATTAATGCCATGCACCACCACCCCTGGTTTATTTTTCTAATTGTTATTTACATGGAGGAGATGTATAATGAGATGTGAACATTATAATTGTCTTCTTTCACTGTTATGACATGTCTTTATTCCTGTAGTGATTTTGTAGGTGAAAAGACATTTCTTCACATTTGGTTTTGTTGTCATTTATGCATATGCATACATCTGTATATGTGAGTATGCTATGTTTGCAAGTGCTCTCCGAGGCCAGAGGAAGGGGTCAGATCTCCTGAATCCCCCAATGTCAGTGCTGAGATCAGAACCTGGGTCCTCTGGAAAATTAACAAGTACTGTTAACTGCTAAGTCATCTCTCCAGCTCCAAAAGTCTTTGATATTGTTGTCATAAGCCCAATTCTATAATTTCTCAGTTATAACATAGGATGCATAGTAAAATTTCATTCATAGAGTTTATGTGAAGAATAGATAAAATAGCATGTGGACTCTTAACACAGTGACTGGCATTTAGAAGAGCTCATTAAATGCCATTCTTCCTGCCCCCATCTAACCTAGTTCCTGTTTCTGAGTCTCTTAGAAGTAACGGTAACATCTGTGATCTGCCGGAGCACGTGAAGGGACCGGTCCTGAAAACCCAAAGCTTCCAAAACACAGGGCAACAGCAGGATACCCAAGAAGAGCCCCAGTAAGGGCCCAGCATCGATGGTGTAGCAGAAACCAGAAGCCTGGAACCAAACCAATGACTCTTTGAACGAACACATGCAAGTAAAGACATGGGAAGGGCTTACTGCATGGCTCACTGGGTCACACCACAGCTTCCAGGATGAGATTTTTAATTTCTTCCCTTCTCTTAAATTTTGTTTTATTTTATTTAGGAAGAGTTGCAAGGGCAGAGGGTGGGTATGAGGGGAAGGGGAAATGAATGGAATAGATGTGCATGATGTGAATGACACAAAGGATAGGTTAAAAAAGAAGTAACAGGTAAAATTTAAAAGGCATGCCATTTCTATTTAAAAATTTCTACAAAGTAGTGATTCCTTACCTGTAATGGAAAATAAGAGTCTTATCAGCCATTTTTCCTTCCGTCTGGAAATCTTATTACTATCATGACAAAGGAGATGACTCATTCTAACATGACTCCTCCTACCTGATTTACATCCCAGCCTAGGGCCCAAGAAGTCTGCTGTATTAGAGTTTTGTTCCTTTGACTGGTTGACAATCTGAAAAGGATATGGCTGGTTTCTCTACACTTGTCATCTTTGTGTCTGTCCTCTGCCAGCTCCCAGGTGAGTGATTTTGTCTCATTCTCCTGACCTGTCTCCTGACATGTAATCCCAAACTCTCGGGTCCACTCTGGAGCCTCTGCCTCATTTATCATAGCTTTTTAACCACTGATAGCTGGGAAGAAAAGCAAAGAAACAGCTCTTGGAACTCCCTCCCTTCTGACCGGGAAAGATAGACTGAAAAAACTGGGTCTGGGGTTTAGAGACCCATGTTCTGAGCCAGATCTGTTATGAGTGTCAAAGCTACCCTGGGCTTCCCAGTCTCTCTTTTAGCCTTCTCTCCTTTTGAGAACAACTTTTGAAGTAAAGTTATACAGCTATGTATTTATTCACAAATATATTTTAATTGATACGTTTATTAACAGATTTAACAGTGGTGCATAAGAATGAGCTCATTGGAAGCAACCATTTGAATTTATTTTCTCTTAACCTTCCCCCTCCTAGGGGCTTTCATAATTGTCATATCTGTACACAATAAGCCTACCTGAAATAATGTGCTCTCAAACCACACAGCATTTTCAAGCCTTTCCTCCTCATGCCAGACCATACTAAGTGACTCAAATCTCCATAGTGTCACTCCTTGAATTTATCAAAGCTTACATTGCTAGGAAGCACCTGGCCCTAAGCAGGTCGCCCAAAAACAGCCTTGTTTCTAAGATTACCACCTGAACGGAAATGGTGATCAGAATTAGAATTTAAAGAGAAGATGGGGGAGGGTATGCCAGAGCTCCGCAAAGCCCAGGTGCTCTCCCCTGAAGTGTATGGCTGAATGGGTATGTAACCTGAGTCTGCCTGCTGCTCAGTCTGGTGTGACATCTCTGCAATTGTCCTTGAACCTCCAAAGGGCAGAGCAGTGGAAGCAGTAAGACCCTGGGTACAATTTCCCACTTTAATTTTGTACTGAATTTCTGTGAGGAGCATCTTTGTACTTTAAACTTTGTTTTTCAGTGTATGACAGATGATTAAAAGTAATTTGCAGAATTACTGTGGTGTTTTAAAGTGAGATATTAAAAGCAAATTGATTCAATAGTAACTGCCATTTAAGCTCCTAATATCCCAGAGTACTTGTATCATCTCCTTACAAATCTATAAGACAGAGATTTAAAGATGAGGAAATTTAGGATGAGGAGAGGTCAAGTTTTGTAGGCAAGATCACACAGTGAGTACAAGATAAATCAGAAACCAAGTTTCCACAGCTAATGCTCTCCTCGGCACACCAAATGCTAACATATACCTGATACTGGAAAAATGGTCAGTAAAAGGCATCTGAACTGAGTCTCCCACAGCAAGAGTGAGATAAGATTCCTTCCAGGTACAGGAGCCCACGTAGGGACTGGAAAGACCTTCAGCAAAAAGATAGCCCTGTTTGGGGGACATAGCTTCACCAATGAGACACCATTCTGGGACAAGTTGACAGGAACCATGAAGCTAGATCTCGAAGCCTTAATATCAGAGGCAGCAGTCTGTTCCTCTGAGTAGTGTATAATGAGCAAGTAATACAAAAGTTAACAAACAACAGTGGGAGAGGAAGTATGGCAGACCTCTGCGAAGAACCAGGAGAAAGGCAGAGAATGGGAGACAAACAGGAGGGGGGCAGGCAAGCTGGATGTGTCTGGCAAAGGGCATGACAAATTGGAAAGTTGGTGAGTTCTGTTGTGTGGGTACCACATGGTATTGACTTACAATGCAATTTTCAGGGGACATCAGAAAAGAAGTTAGGCAAATGGCCACTCATTTCAAACCACTTTTTTCTTCCTGATGGGAATAATGTTTTCACATACAAACAGAAACAAACGTAAGTGATTTTACCTAGGGTTGAAGCCTCGCTGGCAGTGAGGAAGCCTCGGACCACTATCCATTGTGACTCCCCCTAGACTTCCCAGAAAGACTGAGATTGATTGATTGATTGATTGATTGATTGATTGATTTCTGAGTAGTACTCCATTGTGTAGATGTACCACAATTTATTAATCTATTCTTCAGTTAAGGGACATTAAGGTTGTTTCCAGGTTCTGGCTATTACAAATAATGCTATCAACATAGTTGAGATAATGCCCTTGGGGTAAGAATGTGCATCCTTTGGGTATATGCCCAATAGTGGTATTGCTGGATCCTTAGGGAGTTTGATTCCCAGTTTCCCAAGGAACAGCCATATTGCTTTCCAAAGTGGTTGTATAAGTTTACATTCCCAGCAGCAACAGAGGAGTGTTCCCCTTGCTCCACATCCTCTCCAGCATAGGCTGTCATCTGTCTTTTTGATCTTAGCCATCCTGACAGGTATAAGATGGTATCTCAAAATTGTGTTGATTTGCATTTCTCAGATGGCTAAAGATGTTGAGCAATTCTTTACTATTTGTAATTCTTCTGTTGAGAATTTGCTATTTAGCTCTGAACCCCATTTAATTGTAGCATGAAGTACAGCAGAAGTCTTGCCTTTAGTGCCTTCATCCATGGCCTCCCGCATCACCCTAAGCCTTTGGAGGCTAGTCTCCCCATCTGGGAATGAAAGAGAAGCAGACTAATTATTACCCTAGCTATGAGATGTCCTGTTCTTGACTTCCATGAGGAGGAAGGTCCAATGTTCTGGTGCATTTGTGGCATTCTCAAGGACTGGGCTGAGTTAAGCTTTGCCAGGCCCCTCTCTTGTGTTTTTCTCCTGGGTTGCCTGCCATCCTGAGGTTGGGGGGCTCCTTCATTCCACTCAACTTTTGACCTTTTCTGGAGGCATGTAATAAGAGGAAGAGAAAAGATGAAAAGGAACTGGTGGGGGGTGGGGGTAGGGTAGAGAAGGGTGGTCTCATTGTGCCCTGGAGTATATCTCAAAGATGGTGATACCCCTGACACCACAGACAGAGGCAGGAGGTAGACAGACAGTCTCCTGCTCCAGTGTCTTCCACCCTCCAGTCAGACTGCCTGGGAGGTATACAGTGGTGCTTGAAACTTTGTCTTCCTACAAAGTCATCTACTGCTGAGTTTGAACTATTTTCTCCCATGTTTTAGAAATGAAACTTGAAAAATGGGACGCCTCTTAAAGTCCCTTCTTCCCTTGGCTCAGCCCAGAATGTTGTCAACTCTGTATTTGTCAAAACACTTTCAGATCCACATTCAGTCTTCAACTTCCCAAATTCCAAGGACTTGAAGGTGTTTTTCTTTCTATTTGTATCAGAGAACTGAAAACACAAATGGCAAATGTAAATAAATAAATAAATAATAAATCACATCACAGGCCTCCGAGATGGAGGATCTCTGCCCCTCCCTCTCTCTCAAACTGGGGTTCAAATTTGGTCCTCATACACATCTACCAAGAACTTGGTCACTTACTGACACCCCTGCCATTTTTGTGGCCTTGCAAAAGCCACTCGGCCCTGGTCTCTTCATTTATAGAATGGAATGTTTTAACTCTGGTCTCTTCAGCTTATTCTGAAGATTATCAAAGGTAAGCCCATCAGCGTCACTTACAGACACCAAGTACTGTCCCTGAACTGTGACTGTGGAGAAGGCTTGGGTCCCTTGACTTCCAGTGAGGACAAACAATCCCCTTTATCCTGAGCATCCTGGTAGGAAAAGAAGCCATCATATCCTGTGGGCACAGCATCGCTAACACAGGGTAATCTGGGACCCAAATTCACAAAAAGAGAGACGTGCCTAGTCACCACAAAGCAGAGATATTTCTTTCTTGAAGCGTTAAAGTGAAAATAAAGGACCGTGCATGTAAAGATTTTCCAGAGGTATGGCTTTAAACAAGTTTTGAATAAAATTTATTTCAGATAAATAGAGAAGCTGAAGCACAAAAAATAGCATAAAATCGAAAAAGCGAACAATGGGGCCAACAAGATGGCCTAGCGGGTAAGGGCGGGCACATGCCATGCACGTCTGTTAAACTGAGTTCCAGCCCCAGAATCCACATAAAGTTGAAAGGAGAAATCTGACTTCTTAGTTGTTTTCTGCCTTCCACATGGCACTCCATGGCATGTGCCCCATCCCCACATACACATAGGATTCCCTTGAGCTTGCCTGTGTGCACGCGCGCGCACACACACACACACACACACTGAGGATCAGGAAAGAGCAGAGGCCTGGATACTTGTCCAGTGACAACGAGTGAGTTTTGTATTTTCCACAGCATTACACCATTATCTTGGCCTTAGAACGAAATCCTCAGGCTTCTCTCAGGCCATGAGACAACTCTAAGGAAATCACTGTGCCAGAAGAGAATAGCACTAGCTGAATGCTATCAGACTTACCGAAACCATCTAGCCGCTGTGAAATGAGGGGTAAAGTGGACATAGAGGAAGTAAGCTACACAGTTTCCTGCTAACAGGTGAGAATGTGGCATCTGAGGAAGGTAGGTGAGTCTCCTGAGACCCAGATCTTCAAGAAGGAACCAGTAGGCATACATTCTCTAGCAAACACATCCAACCTGTAGCCTGTGGGCTACATATAGCCCAAGAAGTCTAGGAATGTGGCTCAGCACAAAATTGGAAATGTACTTAAAACAGTACATGATCTTTCTAATAACAGTTTTTTCAGATGACTGTCATGGTGCTATGTCAAAGGTTGGACATGCTTGTGCATCCAGACTCTAGAGTCTTCTGATTGACAGGTTAGGTTAAGCCCTCCCTCGGGACCCTCACAGCACTCATTTTGTCGCTTTCCATAGCCCATGCATCTGCTCAATCTCTGATTTCTCACAACCTAGTGAGTGCAAGAACCACCACCATTTTGTCCAAGCCCTCAGTTCTGTCTTTAGCTCCTAAAAAAATGCCCAGTAGAGCAAACATGATCTGCTTAAGTAAGAGCAATTCATAGCGTCATAGCTGGAGGTGGTAAAGACAGTACACACTAAAAATTTCATTTCAGCTTTGGACATTTTTTTTTAAATGTCTCTGGTTTCTAGATCCCATTTCCCAGTCACTGAGATGATAAAAGTCAACTGGTTAGAATTTACCAACCCTGCTTTTTGTTCATTAACCCATTATTTAGCAAATGGTGGGGAGCCGTTTTCTTCAGTTAACTTCCTTTTCCATCCTGAAGATGCACTTAGGATAGAACAGTGATCTGAGTTTGGTGGACTTGGGAGGTGAGAGCAGCAGGATCAGCTGGAGAGATGACTCAGAGGGTGAGAGCAATTTGTGGCTCTTGTAAGAAACTTGGGTTTGATTCCCAGCACCCACATGATGGCTCACAACCGTCTGTAACACCAGTTCCAGGGAATCTGATGCCTTCTTCTGATTTTGGCAGGTACATGGTATATATACATAAATGCAAACAAAACACTCATACGGATCAATGAAATTTAGACATCTAAAAATTATTTTTAATTAAAAAAGTGTTCAAAACCATTTTTGGTTGCTTAGAAAATTTGAAGCCAGCTTCAAAAAGAGAAAAAAGAAGAAGAAAATAAAAAATGAGAGGAGGAGGGAGAGGGGAGAAGGGATTTGAAGGTAGTTGTTGCATGGAACACTTTGTCCCATGCCACCCTCTGCTTTCACGGTAACAAGAGACAGTGAATTTCCGATGTTTCCTCACACTTAATCCATGTTATTCAAATCTGGTGACATTTACCCTGAGAAAATAGAAACTATGAACAAGTGAAAAGAAGCTTACACGTGCACACATGCTAACATACCGAGACATACTCTCCCTTCCCTCCCTTATGCACTTTGCTATGGTTTAGATGTGGTCGTACCACACCCATGAGTTAGATACTAAAAGCTTGGCCCCCGTTGTGGTGAGGTAGAGGTGATAAAAACAGTTAAGAGACGAGGCCTAGAAGAGGGTGTTAGGCAACAAAGGTACCATGTCCAGAAAGAATTAACTTCCACTTTCTTAGAAGAAGATGATTTTCCTGAGATTTGTTGTAGTGAAACCAATCTGTTCTCGGCTTCTTCTACACAGGGGTCTCCTTTCTGTTTCTCTGCCATCTTGTGACCCAAAACAAGAGAATCTTCATCTTAGGCTTCACATAGGGTATTGCACATACACAGATTTTTCAGCCTTCCAAACTGTAAATTAAATAAACCTCTTTTCTTTCTTTATAAACTCTCCAGCTTCAAGCTTTTTGTTATTACTTTGGAAAAGGATTGATACATACCATTAAAAAAGCTAGCACATCTCCCCAAAAACTAATGTAAAAATGAAATTACTTGGAGGTCCAGGAATTAGACCCACTTGGGGAATTTTTACCTGACTAAAATATTTACTCTTTCTGTCTCTGTCATTGAAATGAAAAGGATGGATGGATCAGTAGGTCAAAAAAAAAATCAGAATGAGTTTGATTTTTGGTCATAACTTTTACTGGCATTATTTTTACATCTTTTGAGATAATTAAAGTCAGTCTAAAAAAAATCATTATAGCCTTCATATTATGGAAGGGGGCTTTTTGAAAACTCAGATATTATTTAACTAGATAATTTGACAAACTTCAAAAGATCTAAAGTATATGTCCACTAGCTGATAAATTATAGGTGGAAGTGTTTGAAAATGGAAATTTTTCCAAAGAAAAACAGTCAGTACTTTTGAGGGTCTCCCAGACCCTCCAAACTTAAGGGAATAGGTCCTGATCTGTATGACAGAAGTATAAAATTCCTCTACTAAGAATTTCTCAGCTAAAGAAAGAAAGTTCATAGCACACGCTTTAAATGGTTGATCCCAATCCAAAGTGCCTCAGTGCCTTTGGCTAGCCCCAAATTTTGTCCCTTAGACTTTTACAGACAGTCACCCAGTTGCCATCTCTGGAAATACTTAGTTGGCCACCTCTGGAGGCTCCACCAGGAGTCATTCTTCCATGTGGAGTCATGTAACCAGTGATGACTGATTCAGAATTGTGCTCTACAGGCTAAGAGTGTCAAACAAGCATGAAAGCCCTACTGCATGTGAGGTGAGCATCGCAAGCAGTGCTCCCCAACACTCAGACTCATCCCTTTTCTTCTTCCCACACAAACATGTTATGCAAGCAGGTGAAAACTTTTTGTGGGAATGACCTCAAGTCTACTATTATATCATAAATTAGGAAGAAGTCATCCTCAAACCAGTCAGCTAGTGTTGCCACTAAAAACATAGAGCTCTCCTCCCATTACCCAGATTTATGCGTGTGAACTGCTGACCCTGGTTTGGGCAGGCTAGCTCATCAGCTTCGTGCAAACTGTCTCTGGAGTAATCTTGCTTTCCTAACAGATCCAGACAGAAAGTTCCTTAGCTGTGTCCACACAAGAACCTGTCAAGGATGGAGCTGTGCTTTCTAGTTTACCATAGAGCTTGGTCTTCTCAGCGTGGGGGTGGAGGTAGGGGTGGTCTCTGAGAATGTGGTGTGGTGGTAGCAGGTGACCTTGCAGACAGAAGGTTCTAGCATCAATGGTTTTATGTGGGTGAGGTTCTGCTTGTTTTGAACTTGGAGATGTTTCTCAGGATCTCCCAAGGACCCAAAGGACATAGTAATTTGTGGCAAGAGCTTACATTTTGGTTTTCTGTGTCTACAGTGACAGAAACTTCTGAAACTCTGAAGGAGGTAGTTGGTGCCCTTGGTGGATCTGTGACCTTCACTCTGAATTTCCCAAAAGAACAAGTTGACATTATTATATGGACCTTCCAGAAGTTCTCTCTTGCCATCGTATCTAAGGACAATGTCAAAGTGCTCCAAAATTATAATAAAAACAGAATAGTCTTTCCAGATGGCAGCTACTCTATGGAACTCAGCCAGCTGAAGAAGAATGACTCAGGTGTCTACCGTGCAGAGATTTATAGTACATCACTTCAGTCTCCCTTCGTCCAGGAGTATGTGCTGTACGTCTATGGTAAGCAGGCTCAGTTCTAATAGTGGATGTCAAGCATATGGACATAGTGAGCATCTTGATACAGGGAGTGTTCAAGTCAAGCTTGGGTAATCATACAGCAAGAATCAGGGAGCAGAAGACTTCTATGCTGATGATATGTAGCTGACCCATAAGGTCTCTGCTTACTTTGAGATTCTGTAAGAGGCTGTGAAGTATGGATGCTGGGCAACCTAAGAAGTAACTATCAGCTGGGCAGTGGTGGAGCACACTTTACCAGGATTTGGGAGGCAGAGCAGAGGCAAAACAGCCTGGGTTCCAAAACAACCTGGTCTATGCAGTGTCTTCTAGGACAGCCAGAGCTACACACAGAAACTCTGTCTCAAAAACAAAACAAAAATGACCACCCCCCCCCAAAAAAAGTGGCTATCACATAGAAGTCAAAAGGGGCATCGCCTTAGCCAAGTTACTTTCTTTAAGTCTTAGTTTCTTATATATATATGGAGGACAATTGTTCCTACATTAAGATTCTTAGGTACAAATTAATTACATTCTTTCCCCTACAGACTCTAAGCAACTGATAAATATACACAAAAAAACAGAACGCAGATAAGATCTAGCTATGTTCATGCCTATAATTGTATCTCCTCTGGCGGTAGGCAAGAGAACTGCTTGGGCTCAGGATTTAGAGGCTAGCCTGGACAACAGAAAGAGAGAGGCAGAGAGAGAAAGAAGAAAGAGAGACCACTCAGAGGAGTTAAACTTACAAAACAATCCCTCAGCTCTCTGCCAGCTGTCCTGAGCACTAAACTACAGTGTCAGAGAAAACAGGAGATGGGAACCGAGACTTGCTTGCAGGAGGTAGGCAACGCACCATGGTTCCAGGTTTATGGGTCCATAGAGGTACTGTATAAGGGAACAGAGATTAGATGATGTGAAGACAATCTAGCCAGTGGAAGGATGAAGGGGAAGAAAATATTTGAGCAGAAATAGCTAATAGGCCAAGCTCGGGGACAGATAATAAATGCCAGTCTCTCACCATTTCACCAACACACCATTTGCTGATCCTCTAGCATGAAGGGGTGGGAACGAGGTAGCAGGAAGTGTCACTCCAGTATTATTTTCTCCTGGAAAAGGGAGAAAGGAAAGTGTGTTCAAGGAAGTGTGAGAACGAGCAAGAGGAAGCCTCAATCTAAAGATTACTTAACATCTAAAATACAAGTAAACACCGTGCTTGCCCTGTGGCTTCGCTTGGTGAATATCACTGCATTGTTGTTGCATAATTATTTCTGCTTTAAGAGAAATTATATATTGTTATCCTTGCTATATAGCTAGGGCCAAGCAGGCTTAAGAGGTCTCTGTGTCAGATAAGAATAAGACATTGTGCACTGCACTGAAAAGTCCCTTCTTGGACTTCCCAGAGAGATTCAGATCCAAGGTATGGAGGATAACTCAGGGAAAGCTGAGCCCGGGACAAACTTTCACCCTCTACTGTGCTATCTCTTTTATAGAGTATCTGTCGAGGCCCAAAGTCATCATGGATGAGCAAGACAAGAATGGCACCTGCATCACCAACCTAACGTGCTCCCTGGAAAGGGGAGGAGAGAATGTGACTTACAGCTGGAAAGGCATAGAGCAAGGAGCCAATGCGTTTCATGAGGGTGCCATCCTCCCCATCTCCTGGAGACTGGGAGAGAAAGACAAAACCTTAATTTGCACGGCCAGAAATCCCATCAGCCACAGTTCCTCAGTCCCCATCTTTGTCCAGAATCTCTGTGAAGGTGACAGTCTCCTCTCTCTAAGAGCCTCTGGTCAGAAAAATATATCTTCTTTAGCTCCCAGGCCCTATGGAAAAAGGCCCTATTTCAACTAGAGGCCTCTGGGAAAGCACCAAGCTTGGGGGAAAGTGGAAGTTAGGTCCTTTTCTCGAGCTGACTCTACCACACAATCCACGTTTTCTCATGCCTCTCCTCATTTTCTCTTTAAAGATGCTGCGAAGGACTTAAATTCATCCAGGCCCATCCTATACATCCTACCAGTGGGCATTGTGCTCAGTGTCATGGTGTTGCTTGTTCCTGTTATAATGCGGACAGAGAAAGGAAAAGGTAAAGCATGTATGTTTTTTTACTTCACATAATTTTCCCCTTGTGTTCCTCATAAAATGCATCAATCTATATGCAAGATTTAGTCATGGTCTCTTCCCTTAAGAAGTACACAGTCAATGGCTGGTGGCAGAGGAGAGCTCATTCAATAAAGTGCTTGCGTACAAATGTGAGGGACCTGAGTTCAAACCCCAGAACTCACATAAAAAGATCCAGATGTGGTAGCATGCACTTGTAATCCTAGCACTTAGGATTTAGAGATAGGTGAATCCCTGAGGCTTCTACTGGCCAGATATCCTAGCCTAACTGGTTAGTTTCAAGCCAGCGAGAGACTCCCCCATAAAACAAGGTAGACACACCTGGAGAACAACATCCGAAGTAGACCTCTGTCCTTGCCACACGTGCACAAGCACTTATGTACACACACACCTGCACTTATCTGCATATAAATATAAACACACACACACCTACACATACACATACACAAAGAAAAGTGCACAGGTAACTATATGCCTTAGCTCCAAAGTAGAGACTGTATTCCTTGCCTTCGTTCCTGAAGACAGGGTCCCTTTCTAGTGCCTACTCCTGTCCTTCCTCCAGAAGGATGTGGCCCTTCTGATGACATAGGTCATACATTACTGATCTGCTCCTGGCCAGCCGACATTGGTCTCCCTGTCCTTCCTATCTCCATCCCTGTCAGAGCCTCCCACCAACTTTCTTGTCTATTTAGTCAGCATCAAGATTCCTCTTCACCTCAGACTAGACACATTCCTCTTAGATAAGTCTTTCTCTGCCTCTCTACAGTGTACCCCACACTGTGTCCCAAAACCCTCACTTGTCTCTCCCCTCCCTACCAGTACTGTCCATGGTGGGGTAAGAATAGGCTGTGGAGGGGAAAGTACAGCAATAGTCAAGTAGGAATGAGGATTTTGAGATAGTCTTTGAGATATTTTTTGAAAATGTTTCTGACAGAGACATTCTGGTACCATTTCTGACCCCCTCTCTTCCCCATTGCTTCCCACAGTGGCCATCTTAATTTAGAAATTGGGAAGTGCAGTGACAGAGTGACTAATTCATCCTCACTTGTCCGGGGTTTTCTCCATTTTAACAATGAAAGTTCCCCGTCCTAGAAAGTGTTTCCATGTCAGAGTGACTAAGGCAGTCAGTCACCCTGAGTAGAGACCATCGAGGTTTAATGAACCAGGAGAGATGGTGAGTGGTGTGAAAGAAAGGCAGGCTTTGATGATCTCAACCTGGTTTCAGGCTCCAAGGAAGACACCGAGAGAGTGGATGACCTCCAGGAAAAGCCTAGCTTCTGTCCCCCCTTGGAAGAGAATGCAGAATATGACACAATCCCAGACACTAATGTGAGTCCTTTTCCATTTCTTCTGTGATCAGCCCCATCTCGCTATAGTCAGAATTTCTGGCCTGGCCTAGTCCTGAGGCCCAGACTCATAGTCTCACAGCCACTTATAAAATAATTGACTCGGAGACTTAATATTATAGTAACTGCTGAGCTAGTAGTTGTAGCTCTGATACTTGCATAAACCATAATTCTTATCTATGTTTAGCTACATGGCTTTGCTTCAGTGCAGTGTTTTCATCTTGATTCCTCTGTGTCTGGCCTCTGCTTCTCTCCTTTTCTCCAGAATTCTCCTAGTCTGCCTAATGACCAACCAGTGTCTATTAAACCAATATGAATAACAAATTACAGTGTACAAGAATATTATCCTACATTCCTCCTTTATTTTAAAGACAAGAACCCTGAATTTAATCTTCTTTGTCTAGCTTCTTTCCTGACCATTATCCATAACAACTTGTAACCAACACTCTAAACAAAGACAAACATTTATAATTCATTTTTTTGAGAATGTGGGCATAGTTCTCTAGACTACTTCCTGCTGATTGGAGGCACTGGTAATCTTATGGGGACCCAAGGAAAATTTAGGATTATGGGAAAGTCCTGAGCAGAGTATTCTGTGAGGTTGGATCATCCCAGCCAGCATCCTTGAAGTTGTTTTGGATGTAAAACTTAGAGGAAACTGCAACAGATCACTCAGGCTATCTGTTCCCATCAGAAATTTTTCAGGGGAGTCTTCCTTGATCAAACCTTCTTTTTCTTAACCTGTAATGAATCCATAGCCTTTCATTTTGTGGGGAAACAAAAGCATAACCTCATCTCCAAAGTAACATTTTTTTACTTAAACTTTAAAGTCAAGCCATTTTAAATATATATAGATTTGATTAATTCAGCAACATTTATAATCAAATGTCTTTTAGCAGCTGTTGCTCCTTCTTCATCAGTCAAAGACAAAACAATAATATACAATATCCAGACTCTCTATGTATATTTCATCTTTACATGGCTTTTTTTCTTCTTTATTCTATTTTTTTGCAAGGACTTTCTCTATCCGTTTTCTCTCCCAAGCCTATGTATGTATATTTTTAAACTCACTGCAAACTGTTTTGGAGGGGTGGGGGGGTTAAGCTCTCTTTACTATATACCTCTAATTTTTACTGACCGCATGAACCTTTAATCTGCTAAAGAACATGGCTAGAATTAAAACCTCAGCTATGCCAGATGGCTCCACCCAGATCCTTGGTCTGTGAGAGCTTAGCTCCACAGCAGAGGAAGGAGCCATGTTTACCACCCCAACTCTGGGGAATTTTAGGATCCACACTACCACCAAGTAGAACAGCACCACACAATTCTCATAAGCCTCATTTAAGTGTTTAGTGGAAGGGCCTTAAAAGAGCCTTGCAGGTTTTGCCATTAATGCTGAGTCAGGAAGTCTCCCTTAAAGGAGCTATGCCTCTGCTTGCCTCCATAAAATAGAGCTGACCTGAGAAAATGCTGCTACTAAGAAGCTGTGCTTGACTCTGTTCTCTTTTTGTCTGTATAAGCAGAAACCTTAAAGATGTCATTTACAGCTTGTGTTTGAACTGAAGCTCCTGTGAGACTGTGGGAACTTGCCATATTGTAGTTCAAGCCTGCACACCACTCTGTACAGTAGTCCACCTGATAGACACAACTAGGAAGCTGGTTTTGGTTCTATTTCTGTGTTCTCTTTTTAAGTTTTCTCAGGCTTTATGTAAATGTATGTGCACCACATTGGAGCACCATTTATAGTCAGAGTTTCTTGGTCCTGCTTCTGCCTCCTTCAGCAAATCCTGCTGGTGTGTGCCTCCACAACTGGCTTTGTTAGGCCTTAAATTCACAGAGATCCAGAGGGATCTCTGCTCTCCACCCTCTCCCCTCAGTGATGGGATTAGAGGTGTGGTCACCACTCCCTGACCTTCAGGGATTGACTCTGTCTTCTGACATTTCAAACTATTTTTATTTAATATGCAACATATTACCACATCTCTCCAAGGCTCTTCTTACTTCACTTGAGACTATCCCCTACAAGATTGGGTAGCATGGGAAAGAGATGAAGGATCAAGATGTATAGGCTTTAACTTCAGCCAATCTGCTTCCCCCACACCTTAATTCATGTCTATATAGAAGCTTATGAACTTTAAGAACACTGTTCTGCCCCAAATCTGTAACACTCATGTGAACAGTTATATGAATCACTTCTTTCTTTTTACAGTTTACAATAGCAGTCTTTACTTCCTCTCAACGGGTTGAAAGCTGGCCTGCTTTAGAGCCTACTCAACTTACTAACTTATTCTCTTTCTCGGGTTACACCCAGAGAAACTGCAAGGCTTCCCTGCATAGTCAGGAAATAAATGTAAACTAACCCAGGACATTTTTCTCTAGTCATGAGTCTTTGTTCTTGGTATTGCTTTACTTTGGTTCATTGGGCATCCTCACTGTTTCTCCAAGAGACCTTGAACTACTGGATAAGTGAGTTTACAACACGGACTCTATAATTTCAATGTTAGCTTTTAGCCACCTTTAGGAGACTCATAGTTCATGAGTATAGCTCAGCATATTTTGAAATGTATTGAAACATAATACAGAAAATAATGCAATAAAGAAAATAAATAAAAATATGGATAAAACACAATGACTTTCTTTAAAGCTGATGAATATGCATCATTATACAAGTTACTAATGAGAACTTCTAATGCCTATCCCAGAACCTTCTTTTTCTTCTCTCTATGGTCTCTTACATATATTCTGCTTTCTTTGGATTGTGTGTCTCCTTGGTCTTGTCTATGTGACTCAAAAGTTATGTGACAATTGTGTTTATTTGTTATTCATTAATAGGAAATGAGTCTGGGAGAGGCTGCAGCAAGCACACTTTATTCCACTGTACAGATCTCCAAAGCGGTAAGAATCTCTACAGCTGAGTCTCATATTAATTGTCAATCTCTTTTCCTGGCTCATGTGCATTTCTTAGGGATTCTCAGTCCCTGGTATTAAAACAGACCCTTGCCAGCCCCTCATGTTTGCCTACAAGTGGAAAGTTCTCCCCCCTGCCTGTGATGCCAGACATGTCTAGGCCATTTAGCTTTGAGCATGTACCTAGAGAGGTTTTTCAGGGCTTTGTTTGAGGTTACCCAAAAATAAATAAAATAGATGAAAACTATGTTTTAGAAGAATGTCAGAAGGGTCTTTCTAGAGCATGGGCGTGGAGAAGGGTTATCTACAGTTTGTGCCTTGAGCAGGAGGAAAGGGGTCATGGGTAAAGACTTCTGCTGCTCTTAAGCAAGAGGTAACTGGAGGAAGGAAATTTTTTTGCTCTGGTTTCCACCCTCCCTGCCAAACCCCAGATATGGTAAGATGCATGGTTTAGCCCTTCACTCACTTGTGCTTTGCAGAAACTGGGGCACCTTCTTGTCTGTTTCTCTTTCCTCTCCAAAACAATTGAAAAGATAAAGATGCTTGTTGGCAGATGTTTCTTTCCCACCAGCCAGTTCCCAAAAAACTGACATGAAGACTTCATGTTAATTACAAATGCTCAGCCAATATCTCAGGCTTGTTACCTGTTAACTCTTACATTTTAAATTCACCTATATTTCTTATCTATGCTTTGTCATGTGTCTTGGTACCTTTTTTTAGTATGGCATACCCATGCTGCTTCTTTCTATATCTGCTGAGGACTCTAGACTCTGCCCTCTTTCTTCCCAGCATCTTCCTAGTCTAGTTCTCTTGCCTGATCTCTTCCTGCCCAGATATAGGCCAGTCAGTTCTTTATTATCCAATGAGAGTAATACATACATATTCACAGTGTAAAGAAGCATTATTCCACAGCACATGCTGAAGATTTTCTTCGTGGAGGCAACACTTTCAATTTATTATAAGTCTGCTCATTTTTTATGATTTAAAAGATTTTTACATACAAGCCACTGTTCCCGATCCCTCCCTTCTTCCCAGTCACACCCCTCCAGTTTCCCCCCTATGCTACCCTTCCATCCACTCCTCACAGAAGGTAAGAACTCCTGGGGGAGTCAATACAGTTTGGCATATCAAATTGAGGCAGCACCAAGTTCCAGTATCAAGACTGGACTGCTCAGTTTGTTAAGCGTGGAGAAAGACTATTTCCCTCAGGAATAATCTCTCTAAGATAAAAGTAAACAGAAGGACTGTATACAAAGGAGCTATGGGTTGTGTACCTTTAGAAAGAGTATCTGAGATGGTGGGGCATTCTATGGGAGGTCCAGAGCTCTGCCCCCATGCCTAATGATGTTCCTTATATCTGCCTGCAGGTGAAGAGTTCTAGCTCCCTGACAGAAATGCCACATATGCCAAGGCCACTAAGCTACGAAAATGTTATGTAGACAACAGCACTCTTTCTTCAAACCCCAGAAAAAAAAATCCAAAGAATTCCGCTTTCAGAAGAAATGGAACCATCTATCAAAGACTGAATGTAAAGCCTCCCACCAAAGCCATGTGTTTGCAGATGGTAAAGGCCAGCCTCAAAAGATTTCAGAGAACAATGACTCCTAGGGATTGGGATAGAGCCCATTTATATTCCATTTAATGGAGAAATTTTCAAGGCTGCACATGTAGGCTGTGACACAGCCAGACTCCCTGTTTTTATTTATATTTATAGTAAGAAATCAAAACAAAAAAAAAGGAACAAGAAGATGTGGAAAACATGCAGTTTGATAAGCAGCATGGAAGCATTTAAAGTGGGAAATTGGGTATGCACAAAGCAGCTGACAGTTAAAGAGATGAGCTCCATTAAAGAGTCACCCCAGACTTTGCACTGGGGCAATAGAAAAGGAGCAGTGAGTGGGAGGCCCTATCTACCAAGAACTCCAAGCTATCAAGTGAGAAACCCATTTGAGAAGTTTTCATTTAAAAGGAAGACTTCCTGAACACAGAGCGTCCTACTGTACCACATCTGACTGGGAAAGGGTTTCTCCAGATTCACCGGTACAGGTTGTCAGAGCCCGCGGAAGTCCTCACTCAAGGGTGTGTGGCTCTATCCTGGACCAGCAGAACTTACATGCTGCTGGTTTGCAAACAGGCAGAATGCAAAAGGTAGGCACCACTGAGGGCTTGCACCAAGGTTCCAGTGGGGAAAAGCCAGGTAATGTCAATCAAAATTGATCTGAGTGGAACTACCACGTAACCTTCCATGAAACTATGAAGGAAAAGCCTGGGTTGCAGTGTCAACTCCAGGATACTGGAACTGCCAGAAACATAAAGCATCTGCTGAGAAAACTTCAGGTACTGAATTTACCCAAGAAGGGGCCATGTGTGCTTCACGTAGCAAGGCCATGGAAACAGCTTTCCAAATCCACTGGAGGATACCTGATGTCACCATGCACCCAGATGTCGGATATAGAGCTTCAGAGTTCACACTGTCCTGCTGGATTTTGATCTGGTTTTGGTCTGTTCTTTGCTTTGCCCATTCCTTGGTTTTGGAATGTAAATGCTTCCTTTGCCATTGTATATTGGAAGTAAGTTTTTTTTGTTTTTATTTTAAAAAGAATGGGCTCAAAGTATGTGGTAAAGGACATGGGCCCCTAACCTCTACTTCACTTATTACATGATCCAAGGGAAAAACTTAAGCCCTGGACCTGTAGAGGAGTCCATTTTTCTTAATAGAGAAATCGCCTGTACATATATTTTGGATCTAGTCAAGGATATCCTGAAGTCAAAGGATAAAGTCTGCGGTTTGATAGCTTAAAAACCTTTACAGCTATTTAATTTTTTAACAAATATTTATTGAGAACTTATGCTAGGTTAGTCTTCTAGGTAAAATAGACATATCTCCTACCCTATAGGGCTCATTTTAATTTTTGGTGTTGTGAAAGAGGCATGGGAACACATAGAGCAGGTGTGTGTGTGTGTGTGTGTGTGTGTGTGTGTGTGTGTGTGTGTGTGTGTGTGTCAGTGTGTGTATGTGTGTGTCAGTGTGTGTATGAGTGTGTGTGTGCACGCATGCATCCGATGTACTCCCAGAACCAGAACTTACATGTATTTTGAATGAGAATGCTAAAGCGGGGTAGCTAGACAGATGGCTCAGTGGTTAAGAACACTGACTGCTCTTCCAGGGGACCCAGGTTCAATTCCCAGCGCCCATATGGCAGCTCACAACTGCCTGTATCTCTAGGTCCAGGGGACCCAACACCCTCAGACAGATGAGGCAAAACATGAATGAATATAAAAAATAAACAAAGTTTTAAAAAGAGAATACTAAAAGGGAACCAAGATTCCAGGGCAAAGGATATAAAATCAGTAGGCAAATACATGTTTTAAAAAGAAGAAGCATGTTTCTGAAAGGAAGAAGTATCTGGAGTAAGGGAACACCCCAAATATAAGATGAAAGTAAAAGCAGATACAAATCTACAAGAAAAAAAAAGAGGAAGCCAAAAAGGGGGGATAAGGCTGATTACTTGAGGGGAAGTGAAAGCTAAAAATAGGATGCTTCCCTAATATGTGACAAGTCTGGCTGGCTTGACCACAAACGGCGGTACCAGCCTCTACCCAGAGTTGTGTAGGCATCTGCCCAAGGCACAGATGTAAATGCTATTAAATGCTGCAGATTACTGTGTTTACTATTCTAATTTTATTTTTTAATTGTTTAAATAAAATTAGTATGTGTTAAGGAAGGGGTCCCCCAAAGTTCTCACAAAGGTGAGGGGACAGGCTCCACATAACAGCCCTTGGAGGAGAGAACTATTGCAGTGCAGCCAGAAGTTTGTCCAGGTAATAATAATTCTGAAATTTGGTCCACTTAAAGACATTGTGGAATTCACATACAAAAATATGCATTATGTTGCAATTTTCAATAGACAAATTCTGGAAACTCCCTGAGAGCCTGTAAACAAGGTTAAATGAACAAAGACTTCAAGAGTGTAGGGAAGGAAGCTGAAGGGATCACTCTGAAGGCAATTTAAAGCACTGGCTGGTTTTCCAAAGGACTTGGGTTTAATCCCCAACAATGACAAGGTGGCTTAAACCATAAGTAACTCCAGTTCCAGGGTATCTGATACTCTCTTCTGAATTCCATGGGTACCAGGCATGCACACAGACATACGATCCAGTAAATGTCTATACACATACAATAATAAAATTAAGTTAAATCTTAAAAATACAGGTTATATAGCCAGGTGTGGGGGGATATGTACCTATAATACTAGCATTCAGAAGGCAGAGACAGGAGGCCAGCCACAAATTTTAGGCCAGACTTCATAGTAAGTTTGAAGCCAGCAAAAGCTATTTAGGAAGATCCTGTCAATAATAATAATTATTACTATTTGTTATTGCTCTAAGTTTACATTTTTCTAAAATTAAAACATTATAATTCATGATGTCACGTACTTATAATCTTATTATTACTGAAGCAGAAGAACTATACATTTGAGATCTATCAGGGCCATATATATATATAATGAGACCTTGTCTAAAACACAACAACAGTGACAGGTCACACCATTTTTATAAAGCAAGAAAATGTAGCAATATCACAAGTGGAAAAGGTAGCGTGCAGAACTGAATGTGCTTTGTGAGTATCACTGTGTTGAAAAAAATGCCTGTGTGAAACCCTGGCCTCCAGCCTGTCTTAGTTAGGGTGTCTATTGCTGTGACAAAACACTGTTGACCATGTCTGGTTGAGGAGGAAAAGGTTGCATACACTTGAGCATTGTTGTTCACCACTGAAGGGAGTCAGAACAGGAACTTGAGCAGAGCAGGATCCTGGAGGCAGAAACTAAGGCAGAGGCCATGGAGGGAGCTGCGTACCGGCTTGCTTCCCAGGGCTTGATCATTATGCTTTTGTACAGAACCCAGAACGACCAGCCCGGGCATGACATCACTCACCGTAGACTGGGCTCTCCACGACTGATCAATATGAGGAAATGCCTAACAGCTGGATCTCATGGAGGCATTTCCTCAGCTGAGGCTCCTTCCTCTCTGATGACTCTACAGCTGTGTCAAGTTGACACACAAAACCATCCAGTACCACAGGCCAAGCACCGATGGGTGTCGTGGTATGTGGCTGTAACAGTGCTCTCCACAGGTGTTGGCAAGAAGATCAGAAATTCCAAATCCTCTGCTGACTAGTTTGAGGTCAGCCGGAGGTAAATGAGATGTTGTTCAAATAAAAAGTTTAAGAAGGGAGAAGGAGAGAGGAGGTCAACACTTCTCTGTCCTTCAATTGATATGAAGTATATTTTTTAAAAAACATGTGGAAAAAATGAAAGAACATACATTAAGCTATTAAAATTGGTTGCCAGGGAGAGGAGGAGGAACTTTAAGTATCTCATTATGTGTTTGTTTGTCCTGTGTGTGCTCATTTTCCAAATGCTTTTCAGTTTATAATAGTGTGTGTTGCATAGTAGGATGGAGGAAGGTTTAGATTTTCAGTGAGAACAAAAGAGCTGGTCGTGCTAAGACTAACAGGAAGATGGAAATTGTCCCCCTGGGGAGGGTGGAGGGAGACCCTCCTACATTCATCATGGAAAAGATCAATTTCTGTCAGAGAGTGTGACTTGAATCTGTGGTGGGGTGTGGGCAGGCAAAGAGGACTGGGCTTTAGACTCCATCACTCCCCCATCTCCTCTGTTTTGGGAACTAAGTCGTATGGTAAATAATTAGGATTATCGTCCACACCTCACCACCACCCTCTCTCTCTTTAATTAAATGGGGCCTGGAGTCTATGAACTCAGTATTTCCTGATGGTTGCTGCAAAAGGAGGTCCCTTCCTCCTGAGCTCAAGCTGCAAGCAAAGGAAACCACCAGCTTGTCTGTGAAAAGTCACACCACCCTCACTGGTCCACCACATGCAGCCCTCCAAGCTGTGTGGTATGGGACTTGTGAGATGTGAAAGGTGGGTTCTCAAACACAGAAACCTAATACAAAGAAAAAGGAGGAAAAGCAAACTGTATGTTATCATTTCGGGAAGGCACTGCTCATGTATTCACTCATACACGCATATTTTTATCTGTTCAGTAGCCCTACTGAGTACCACTGGCTCCAGGCACTGTTCAAAATTGCCAAGCCCAGAACGATGAACCAGAACAGAGATCTGTTCCCCCAGAGTGCTTATATGCTAAAGAGAGACCAAGATAGATACTATCCTCCAAATAACATACAGTGGTCATGACTGGGCTTCCCTAATACAAGGAAATGGTCAGAGAATCTCCGATTCAATAAAGATTGATATGAAGTCTAATGGTGAATAGAAGGAAAATGAAGTGGCTCCCTGCAGTCAGAGAGCAGTGCTACACCCTGTGCTGAGAAAACCTGAACGAAAAGAAGTTACTGTGCTCAGCCCTTAGAGACCTGTGTTTATAAAACATACACCAGTTACAGGGTGCTGAAAGGTTGAAAGGGACAAAGCTAGGTGCAGGCTAACATCTCAGAGGCTATTGTAGGGATCCATGAGAAGTACCAGGGAGTGGACTTGGGAGGGATGATGGACGTGAAGAAGGAAAAATGCTTTCAAGAGATAGGTCTCAGGAATCGGAGACTTCTGCCTCCAGAGTGGCCTTCGGGTGTTCAGTGGTCTCATAGGGGAAACAGAGATTCTCCTTTCCTAGAGGGGCAAAATCATCGAGATTATAGAACTCATTTGTCCCTTTGACCCTGAGAGAAAAAGTGAATAAGAAGTACATTAGTCTTGGCCAATTTTGAGGAATCTGAAAATTAGACGTAAGATTTTAAAGATCTGATGTTGCTGTTATCAAAGATTATCTCTAGAAGAAAATAATACTATTATGTCTCAAGCTATTTCTGAAAACTATCTTTCATAAGCAGTGTTCATCACATAATCAAAATTTACCAGGCACAGAAGGACGGCAAAACCCCACAAGCAAGAACTTCTGGATGGGAAGAGACAATCCCAGGCTGCAGCCCATACCCAGAATCACTTCATACTCGAGAGGGAGACAAGCGAAAATTCCTCAGTTCATGAATCTGTGGACAGATTTTATAGATACTCTGGTTTCTATTTGGTTTAATTCTGTGTTTTTTCTGTTTATTGTCATCTGTCAAATTGGCTAACAAAAAAGCAGATAAGCTACAAAATTATGCTTATATAATATTGAAGTATTGACTACATGCCAAACATTGATCTAAATATTTTATATATGATTACATATGTCCATATGCAAAATACATATATCAAGGCATGACTACATTGAAACTCCCTTTGCAAAGTACCTATGACCTCCTTCCAGAGGAATGGTTCTGTTGACGAGAAACAAGGCTCAGGATAAGGGTCTAGAGGGGAGGGGCTTGAAATAACCTGCAAAGTACATAGAACCTCTTTCATAATAATGGGTTCTTTTGATTGAGAAGCAGTGCTCAGGAGTCTTGAGGGATTCAGGTGAAGCCTGGCTCTACAGAATAGCAAAGATCACCAATGTTAAAATAAGGTTTCTTGGCCCCGGGTGGCCAGAGGTTTAGACCCACAGACCTGCCGCCCCAGACCCCTTAGCCGCCCGCAGCTGATCAGGCCCCCAGAAGTGATTCAAACACTTATATTAGTTTCATGCTGTTTGGCGTATGGCTTAGGCATATTGCTATAGCTCTTACATCTTAACTCAACCCATTGTCATTAATCTGTCTGCCACATGGCCCGTGACTTACCTATGTTTCTTACGTGTTTCTCCTTCGGCGGCTGGCTCTGTCCCTGACTCCACCCTTCCTTTCCTACCTATTCTGATTCCCCACCTACTTTTTCTATGGTGCCCGTCATGGGCCAAAACAGCTCCTTTCTTTAAAGATTGATATTCACAGCATGCAGAAAGGCATTCCCACATCACACCAGGCTACAAACAGCATCCATTCCAGCCTTTTGTATAGAAAAACAGGTGCAAATCTCTTCTGTTGAAAAGCCTACACAGATAACATTCTGGTTTTTCTAGTGTTTATCTGTGAGCACTGGGACCACACACGCATGTATGCACGTATGTGCAGGTGGAGATAGGGAGAGAACTAGAGGAATATGAGAAACCAACCTTGCTTTCTAAAAATAGCCCACTCTTTTTCTTTACTTCTCCTCTCATAGGTTATGTTCTGACCGGTTTCCCCTCCCTCCACTCTTCCCAGTTCTTCCTTCACCAATTCCTCTCTCCTTCAGAACTATTCCTCTGTTTCTCTTCAGAGAAGACCAGGCTTCCCATGGATATAAACATACATAGCAAGTTACAATAAGACTTTTTGTATGAGGTCAAAACCCCTCATATCAAGGCTGGACAAGGCAACCCACGAGGAAGAAAAGAATTCTACGCTCAGGTAAAAAAGTCAGAGACACCCCCTCAGTCCATTAGGAGTCCTCCAAGAACATCATGTTACACAACCATAACATACATGAGGAGGACCTAGCTCAGACCCGTGCAGGTTCCATGATTGTTGGTTCAGTTTCTGTGGTCCCCTATGAGCCCTGCTTAGTTGACTGTGTGGGTTGTGTTCTCATGATGGCCTCAACCCTATGGCTGCTGTAATCTTTACACACCCTCTTCCCCGGGGTTTTCTGAGTTCTGCCTAATGTTTGGCTGTAGGTCTCTATATTTGTTCTCATCAATGCTGGATAAAGCTTCTCTGGTGATTAGTGTGCTAAGTTCTAATCTATGAGTATAGCAGAAGATCATTAGATTTTTTTTTTATCAGTCATGTTTGGTTCTATCTTTAGTCTCTGGGCTGTCCATCCTCTGGTTCCTTACTATCCAAGCATCCAAACAGTGTTCGGGCATGAGCTCCCTCTCATGGGGTGTGCCTCAAGTTGCACCAGTCATTGACTGGACACTCCCACAAGTTTTGGGCCACCATTATCCCAGCACATCTTGAAGGCAGGACAAACTGTAGGTGATGGTTTTGTGGCTGGGTTGATGTCCCAGTCTCTCCACTGGAAGACTTGCCTGGTTAAAGAAGATTATCATCAGGCTCTCTATCCCCTATTACTGCAGCCACCCTTGTAGATTTCAGGGCGTTTCCAATACATTAGGTTTCTACCTAACCATAAAATGCCCCCCAATTCCAGCCATCTCTTCCAGTACTCTCCCCCTCCACACCACCTCACTCCACCCAATTCCATCCCTGCCCATTCTCAGTCTACCCACAAAATCTATTCTATTTGCCCTTCCCAGAGAGATCCCTGCAACCTCTCATGAGCCTTCCTTGTTACTTAGCTTCTCTGGGTCTATGGATTGCTGCATGATTGTTCTTTACCTAACAGCTAATATCCACTTATAATTGAGTACATATCATATTTGTCTTTCTGGTTCTGCTAACAGCCCACTCATAATAACCAGTATAGTCCTAGGAACTCTAACTTGTGCCCATCAGGCTATCATGAATGTCCTCCAAGGATAGTACATACAATGACCTAACCATTTCCATCTTGAATCGAAGCTATGAAGAAACAGAAATCTATATTTAATATGGTTCAGAGTATTCCAACCTTCTAGAGGGCCTTTTTATAGCTTTCCATTGAAAGTTATTTGTTACAGTTTATGTCCCTCAAAACCCATGTTGAAATCCTGGCTTCCAACATGATGATATCAGAGGAGGTCTTTAAGAGGTAAATAGATCATAACTGTTCCCAGAAGTAGAATCTGTGCTCTTGTAAAAGAGGTTGAGGAGACCAGTTTGGCCATTTTCACCATGTGAGAAAACACCAACCATGTTCCAACTATGAAAGAGAAATCCCTTACCAGACATCTCATTTCTCAACATCTTTCTTAGAATTCCAAGTTGCCAAGATATAAACAATAGTTTTATATCCATAAAGTATTCAGTCTATGGATCTACCAGCAAAAACAGACTAAGCATTGCCTAGTCCTCAAAACCCATTACACTGTTCTATCAAGTCACCTTCTTCAACAGCAAGGAAGGAACATAGAAAGATGCTGAAAGATCTTAGACCTGTTGTACATCAAAGTAAGTTGATTGACTGGTAACTGTATATATGGACAACATGATGGTGAAAGAGGCATTCTCTTTGCCCACAGATGATAACTTAGGTAGAATTACTGTGTCTAGGAAAACACATTTATATCTAAATTGTATCTTCCAGCAAGAACATAATGCTGCCAATTCCATGATTAAAGAGGTAAATACTGTGTCATCAGCTGCCACCACAGGGCTGGTCAGTCAATCAGAAAATGCCATTTGGTCCATGTCGTACTCAAAAACTCAGAAAACAGTTAGAGATCTTTCAATTAGACTTGGTATTCCAATGTTCAATGTAGGATCTCGGTTTACTGCCCCCATATCTTTAAATTTGGCTTGATCCAACTTTATGCTCCTTCCTCAGTTATCCCACCCCTCTGATGGTTCCACCCTAACTTCCCCCACTGTATTTGAAAAAACCCAAGCTACTCTTCAGGGACTATAGTGCATGTTCTTGTGGGTGCCACTTAGCATTCCTTGTCAAGGACTTCCAGGAGCTGAACCTAATTATGACCTAAGAAGTAAAGATGAGAAGGGGGGTTAACTCCTGAGCCTGACACTCTCATCTTGCCTCCCACAGTTATGTTTCTGTGGGTATTCAGCATTAATCCTCTCAGAAAGAAAGGGAGAAGTTGAGACCATTGTATGTGGAGGGTCTTATGCCTGTGGGTGAGAGGTGACTTCAAAAGAGATTTGCTTGGTTGGTGACAGCAATTCCACAAGCACTTGACTGATATTGGGGAGACCCCTTCCATTGGGAAAAAACAAAAACAAAAAAACCTCCTAAGAATTTAGGGGCTCTGTGCTCACAGCAGGATCATCCCATGCATTCCCATCCCAACCCACAAAATCCCATTCTTCCAAACGGTACCTCATTACAGCAACAGACACATTGAATGGTAGAAAGTTCTATACTTGATCTTTGGCCATTTTATCCCTGGAGGAAAAAGGTTCATCGTAGGGAACCACCTAAAAGGTCTAGTTGCCTCCATAGTACATGTGTTGGAAATGATCCCCTGATAATTTTAATCATTTTACTCATGGATTTTAGAGCAACCAGTCTCAAATGAGCAGGAGGAAGGGAGAAAAGGAAACCATGAGTGAGCTAGCTTAGAGCTCTGGGAAAATTGAATTCTCCATGGATGTTTATGATACACAGAATCAAGTAAATTCTTGCTTCTTAGATGTAGTTAATTAAGAGTAACCAAAAGCAAACATATCTCTATAAATAGCTCAATCTATTCACCATCAGTGCTCTGATTCCAGAAGCCTCAGACGCAATTCAGAAAACTCATGCTTAAAATTCTGTTCCTATGGGAACAGGCTATGACAACAGAGATTTACCCAAGAGGAGATTCATTATAGGAATTGGCTCTCACATGGTTACAAAGGCCAATAAACTCCATGATCGCTTGTCTGCAAGCAGGAGAATTGGGAAAGTCGGTGGCATAGTCTGAAGGCTGTGAAGTTTAGAATTTGATGGTATAAACTCTGGTCTGCATCTATCTAAAAGTTCTTGAACAAAAGTGCTGATGTCCATTTTTGGTTTGTGAAGGCAGCGATTAAGAGCACAAAGGCAGCCATGAGGTCATTTGTGTAAATACGTTTAATTGTCATACGTCAGATGAACAGTGGGTAGTATTTTCCCAGTCAGCTTTGCCATTTGAGAGAAATTATTCAGATTTTATTTTATACCCATGGTAACAAAACTTAGCCAAAAGATTTATTTCCTATTCAGAAGTTTCTCTGACAATTGCCACCCAAGTTATTTGCTCATATTAACAAATTAAAGTTAATTCATTCACCTGTGTACTAAAATCCCTGTTGTATTATTTTTAATATTAAGTCCTTTTTACCTCTGTAATATATATATATGTATGTATATACAGACATACACGTGTATGATATACATTTTAGTTCTTAACTTTTTATGGTTTCTAATATGTATGACCAATGCAGCCATTGCTTTAAAATGTACCATGTAAATATAAACCCATCCTATAAAAAGATAAAAGAGTGCTGATGTCCACATGCAGAAAAAGGGGTGTCTCAGCTCAAGTAGAGAAACCAAATTTTCCCTTTTGCTCTGATTGGTCCCTGAACAGACTGGATAATTCCTGGTGTCATCGTTGAGGGCAAGCTAATCACTTTAAGAAACATTCTCACATAAATATATCTAGGAACAGGATCTTATCAGTCACCAGGGCATCCCTTATCTGGCCAACTTGACACATAACATTACTTATTAAGGGACCAAACATTACTTCCCTAATGCCAAGGCAGATTTCGTAAAGGGCTGGCACAGCCTCAGAGGGGCAGCTTCCGGCAGGAGCAATCCTGGAGCTGAGTTCCTTCATGAAGGGAAAAAATAGACCAGGAAGAAATAAAGCTGAGGCCAAGAACGGAACAGATGAAGTTTACATTTCTTAGATAGGGGCCAGAGAGGTGGGCTTTGGGGTAAAGCTGCTTGCCATGCAAGCCTGAAGACTAGAGTTTGATTCTCAGAACCAACTCTCCAAAGTTGTCCTCTGACCTCCACAGGCATGCTTTAGGCACACACATGGCCCTCATGCACACACAGAATAGTAATTTTTAAATTTCTTATTTCTAAGATGGGTGAACAGCAAGAGAAGTGTCCGAAGAAAATCAGAAACAGGGGGCAGTGTTGCACTTTAGCCAGGGGGGTTGGCTAACTGCAGACCTCACCCCTTACTCCTCTTCTTCAAATCCATTCCTCCGGTTTCAACCCCAGCTTTGTAGCAGACCACCTACTGCACCCTTCCCTCCCCTTCCCGCTTTGACCCCATCTCCAGTGGATCACACAATATCCATTCATCCACCACTGTATCCCGATGTCCAACTCCAGCAGACATTCCCTGAGAACCCACAGGGTAGGATAACTATGTATCTTTACCTTTCCCTCCACTTCTCTAAATCCAGCCCCCTAATCTCACTCCCAGCTCTGCAGAGGACCACCTGTTCACCCTCTGCCTCCTCTGTGCCCTCATCTCCAGTGTGCTTTGTGGTAACCACAGGGAGCACAAGAATGCCACGAAATCACACCACACATCAGAGATCACGTGAGAGATTTGGGGGCAGGGTATATAAGAGGCTGTCTCTCAGTGGGGATGGGAAGGACAAAGAGAAGGCTATGACGATAGGGGCTTTATAGAGCACGGAACATTAACATAAGGAAAATATGAGACCATGGCAGCGGAAACGTGGCCTCGGCAGCTGATGATGACAGGGCCTAGTGGCACTGAGTCACTGAGAGTCGGGTGTGGAAAGGGGGAGCACTTGGTTCTGGAAGGTGGGTGACTCTCAGTTTACCAACACAGTGGGTGATATGGAAATCTTCCTTCAGTACCCCAGGCCCCAACTCCAACAGGTGTTCCTCAGAAAAAGCAGCCAAGTCTGCCAGAGAAGCAAGTAGGCCAGGTAAGCAGGTAGGTGAGCTTCAGATCTCCACTCTCCCTCCATGTTCAATCCCCCAGTGTCATCCCCAGTTCTATAACGGACTAACTATTGCTACCACTCCTTAGACTTTGCCCCTGTTCCAGAGGAGTAGGTAGAACTTCATAATGCTTTCCTACCACCTGTGGACCCCCCCCCCCCCAGCTCTCCCTTCTAGCCCATCCCCCTTCCTAATTGTCAGACCCAATACCTAGAAATATTTTACCAGGAACCTCCAGTGGCCTCACCTATCAGAACACCAGAAGAACTTCCTACCATGCAACCCACAGGCACCCCATTCTCCTAAGAATCAAGGAGAGCAACAGATACAAACTCCACAAAGACAAGCCCAGATAAAAGCACCCAGAGCCACAATCTTCCCAAATCCAAATGCTAAGAAAATCCTGGCACAAAACATCTAGGAAATCTGGGGTATTGTGAAAAAAACAAATCTACAAATAAAGAAGGAAAAGAAACAGATGTCAGAGCAGCTCTAGGCACACATAGGAAGGGTGGAATTTCTGTGCGGGGAGTGCTCTGCAAGACAGAGTGAGGATGGGGAGGCGCCTTCTCTCACCTTGTTCCAGGAACCAGCAGAAGCCCAGCTGAGTCTGGGTAAATGAAGGCATATCAGATCTGAGGCTAATAGAGGAAGAGAGAGCTGGGCCCTGGGATGGGAGCTCCAGAGGTTACATCTCCTGCTACACGGAAATACTCCCTGCAGCAAACTAATGCCCCTGTTTACTCCAGCTGCTTTTATAGAGGAAGGCAGGCCAGAGATGGATGGACCAAGGTGTTACTGATTTCTCTTAAGTTTAATTATTTTGGAACTAAAGAACAAAATATAAGATAAAAACCTACGGTGGGTTGCAACTACCTCAGAAAAGCCTCACTACCACTTCCTGGCTCGAAAGGCCCCACACACCTCTGCTCCACTTCTCCTCTAGGTCATGTTGCTCCCCAATGAAAACCCTGCAGCTTGGATCAAAAACACTCCTCTCAATTGGCTAGCAGACTGGTGACAGAATTCCTGTAGTATTTCCCCCTTTTTGTCAAATTAAGAAGGAAAGGTTTTAACTTTAATACAGTAAAATTATACACAGTAAGATATTTTGCCTAGCATTCTGTGGTACTCATTTTATGCTGTCAAAACTACAGTCCCAAATGAACTAATATTTTCATCCTATTCTTGACATGGTCAAAGTCACATAGCCAGTAAGCAGTAGGGTTGGTGCTTTAACAGAGTCCAGGCTCGGATTCTCAGTCAGATTCAGTCTCTCCTTATAATACAGAGGCACCAGAGAAGCCCTGAACCATCTTTTAACCAGTGCTAATGCTTATGTCGGCTCCACTCTTCTCTTGCTGACATGTCTCCCTGTTCCCTTGGAACCTATCCAGGAGAGAGAGATGCAGTTTGGAAAGTTGTGTTTTTGGGTGGAATCCTTCTTGCTTCTTGTCCTTTGACTAGAGAAGTTGTTATCAAGTACTGTCCAAGTATAAAGAAAAAATAATAACCTTAACAAAAATGAAGCTATAGACAAGAACAATTATCAAGTTAGAAATACATTCTCAATGTCCAGTCCATATGTAATTGGCAAATTTATAGATAATGCTCCATTAGCTCTCCTCACATGAAGAATCCAAAGTTTTGTACCTTATATTCCCTTTGCCAAGATTTGGGAGAACTGTAACTGTAATTGTCTAGTCTTCAACCCCATCGAAGACCTGAGAAGGAAATAATATTGCCTAAGTAAGCAGGAAAAGCAAGCAAGTAACTTCTCAAAAATGTAAGATATGACAGAAACAGCTGGCTGTATGGAAAGTCATTCAAAGTTCCTCTGCAACATTCGGGCATCCATTTTTGGCTTACATGACTAGAGTATCTGACAGATTTTTCTCATAAGTGGGAAATTTTGAAGAACCGTCCTACCTGGTCTCAGCAAAATTCAGGAGTTGCCTTTATTTGTGTCCTGCTTGTCCAGTTTGTACAGCATACTGTCAGCAGTCAGGCCAAAACCAGTTTCTTTTCCTAATGGCTAGCTTTGCCACAAAGAAAACAAACCCCATATGGAGCTTTTTCAATGCCCATCATCCTCTTTAGAATTAGATCAGTGCTTCCCAGAGAAGACCTGTTTCATGTCAAGAAAGTATAAGCTATTAAAACATTATAAATACAATATTATATTGCAGTGCTTGAAGATTATCTATCTGAAATATATCTTTGAATGCTAAAAGAACATAAAATAACTACAAGTTTGTTAGTTATGGGTGACTATTAGCCTGTATTTCTTTATTATCCTAATTAACTTTTAAGAACTAAAACTTTACTTTGCATAATTAAACAAGCTGTAGAGGTATTACCTTAAGCAAAAATAGAAACAGATGTACAGTATAAGGTCAATAACTTTAAATTTGTAACAATATACAAAAACATCTTAAACAGAAGTAGAAATACATACATGGTGATACAAAAAAATCTTAAATTTTTATCAATATATAAAAATTCATGCCAATGTAAAGTATTTAGGACTCATAGTTGCTTTTTTAGTTTGAAAGCAGATTCGATAATCTACCTCTTATTCTATCATATCTATATTCCCCTTATTTTGACCATGCCCAGTAACAACTTGCAGCTCCGCCCTACATAAAGACAAATATTACATTCAAAAACCAGTGAAAGACCAAAAGCACCCACCCCTACCTCTTGGGTATTTGAGCATCTGAGCATCGTGTTCTTAAAATTACTTCCTGCTGTCTGGAAGGTAATAACATCCCTGAAAATACCAAAACAATGGTCAATTGGAGAGATATCTGTATCATTTGTTGCCAGTCTGAGTAGTGGGAAAATGTAGGGCTTATCTGAAGTCCTGGCTGGAATAGTAAGTGAAGGTGGACCATCTCATCTGGTCACCTTGAAGTTATCCTAAGCAGTTTGTAGGCCAAAGCCAATCTTTGGGGTGTGTTTATCAGTTTAGTGGCATTATCACAATCCAGGTAGAGTTGTCATTGTGGGTCCTTGTCATCTTTTTGAAGACTCCAGAGATGGCTATTAGGAATGTTTGTCACTTATTGTAGAAAACTTAAGTATATTAAATATCATACGCTGTAAATCTTGGGGAAGTTAAAAGACCATGATCTATTAAATACATCCAGGATATCCAGGTTAATTCCTAAATATCTGTTTAAACACAAACCTAAAATCATTAAAGGAAGCTACATAAAGCCTAAGGTTATAACTAGTTAGTACTTTATAATATCAATAATTTCAAAACAGAAAGTTTAAATTTTGAGATGTTATTGTACCTAAAGAAAAGTTTTAAAGAATACAAATAAATTTGAAGAGTAAGAGATTTGTGACAATAACAGTCTCTAGATTTTGGTTTTCTTCTGTTCCATACCAGGTGGCTCTTCTGATATGAGACAGAGACCTTGAGTTTTCTTTTAATAACATGCTTTGGTTTAGGGGAGAAAGCCACACTCCAACTCCAAAGCCAGCTTTAGTTTTTAATTGAGTCAGAAGTACATAAAGACTACCTGTTTAACATGTCTACATAGACCAGCAAAAATGCTTTGAAGGACTTATGAAATTTTACCTTGTAGGAACTATTCTACACCATGGGCCAGATTACTCCTTTTCTTGGTAATTTTTCTGGATGGTTCTCCTTTTTTTCCAATGCTTTATTTGTCCAAAGGTCTTTGGATTCCTCAGTTGGATGCTTTTATTTCCCTGGAAAGACAAAAACAAAACCCTGCCACAATCCTAATTTGTTGAGTTTTCTATTTCATCAGGTTGAATTGCCACTTTGGTTGATGAACTATCACCTCTACTAATCAATAGATCTCTCCTGTTTGAGTTGAATCTTTATCAATTTTGATGGTATCCATAGCTTTTCTTCTCCTATGGGAACCAAGTCAAAACCTTTTCCCCAATGTAACGCATATCCTGTTTTCCATTCTGAGATCAACACATCTTTAAGTATACTGGCTGATTTATTTCAGTGGAGTTTTTTTTTTTTTTCTGTTATCCAGTGTTTCTCTGTAGCTCTGTTCCCTTTTCATTTGCATTTAAAACACTTAAAGTCAATAAAGCATTGTGCAATATGTCTTTATGGGTCATTATTACCCTTTTTTGTTTATTAAGCATTTGTTTTAAAATATGATTAGGTCTTTCTATAACTGCTTGCCCTGGAGGATTATGTGGTATACTTGTAATAAGATTTCTGTTGTAATATGTAAAAAAACTGTTTCATTTTATTATAGACATATGCTGGAGCACTGTCAATCTTAATTTGTGCACGTATTCCTGTGATGGCCCTAACTTCTAGAAGATGTGTGATTACAGAATCAGCCTTTTCAGAACTCAAAGCAATTGCTCATTGAAGTCCTGAATATGTATGTATGGTAGGCTGTGCATACTTTAATTTTCTAAACTCTGCAAAATAAAACATACCCATTTGCCAAATTTCATTTCTTGGAGTACCCTCTGAGTTAATCCCATAGTGGAGTTTGGTTACACGAAGAACAAGCAGGACACTTCCTTATAATTTCCTGGGCTTGTTGCCAAGTGATAGAAAATTCTTTTACAAACCCTTGCTATTAGCATGGTGCTTCTTATAAAATTCTGAGCCTCCCATAACATTTTCTACTAATAGCTCATCAATTTCATCATTACCTTGTGCTAGAGGTCCTGGCAGACCCATACAGAAGGCGTAACCTGAACAGCAGAGGCTGACAGGAACAGAGCTGGACAGTAGCTATCCTTGTCCCTGATGTCCATGTCACCCATAGGACACAATTTCCCTTTGGCCATGGTGGTCCCATGGTACCGAGCATCTTCTCCGACCTGTTCCAGGGACTATACCAGGGTAATCATGCATCTCCTGTTCCTCATGATCTGGAGGCTGGCAGTAATGCTGGGTCTCTTCAGTCTCTGTGTGCCAAGAAAAGAAGTTTCAGGAAGTGAGAAAGCTTGGGATTGGCCGAGCAGGGCATAGAAAAAGTAAAGGACCAAAGGCAGGTCTCTCCACTGTCTCACCATAGACTGTTATTGGGGGTTTTGTTTGTTTGTTTGTTTGTTTGTTTTTGTGAGACAGCATTTTCTGTGTAACAGTTCTGGATGCCCTGGAACTTGCTTTGTATACCAGGGTGGCCTCAAACTCACAGAGATCCTTCTGCCTCAGCTTTCCAAATGCTAGGACTAATGGCATGTTATACCACTGCCTGGCTGGTTGCTCCTACAGAATGTCTGAATGTCTGCCTATGTCTGCCTCAAATATCTTCCTCACCCAGTTGTTTCACTTCCGGGCTCAACTCTGCATCATAATCCTAGCATTGGGATTAAAGATGTGAGCTACTACTGTTTGGTTGTTAGACCTTGAATTTACAGAAATACAGAAAGATCTCTGTCTCCTGAGTGATGCGATTAAAGGCATGAGTCACAGTTTCTAACACTCATGGCTTGACTGTGGGTGATTCTGTTCTCTGATATTTCAGGCCAATTTTATTAAACATAAAATATGTCACCACACTCTCAGGATGAAGGCATTGGTGGTGTTCATCAAGGTACTAAAAAGAATCATCCAGGCTTTGTAAGACCTAGAGTCTTACAACCCTAAAGGGCTAATTTGAAAACAGCAACAGTGGGAAATGCTCAACTAACCACTCTTCGGCTCTGGAAAACTGCTTTGCCTCCCAGTCTTGGGTGCAGGGCAGCAACCAGCACTTCAGAGCTCCAAGTAACACTTTTCACCTCCTGTTCTCCCAGAAGCTCTAGGGGCAGAACAGGCAACACCCCCATCAGGGTGCCAATTACTGTCTTGCCCACTGTGACTTACAAGGAGGTTCTTGACCCTGAAGCCAAAGAAAGAAAAAGAAAGCAGAGCACCTGTGTCAGTGTCTCCTACTCATACAGAGCAGCCACAGGTTCTGCCTCCCCAGGACCACACAAGCCCATGCTCATCCATTCCAACACAACCATGTTTTTGCAAAGGTGTTATATCTCTTTCTCAGGGTTCCTCAGAGAACCAGGATTTCTTCTATAGCTTCTCTGTCCACTCCAAAGCTGCTGTGAAAGGTGAATGCTCAGATTTCTAGACAGCTGGTTACCTGTGCAAGAGTGTGGCGTGGAGACAGGGTAAGAGCTGCTATTACTAACTGGGTTCTTGACAATGCAGGCAAAGATCAGAGCATTATCCTTGAGACTCATGAAGAAACTAAGAACAGACCCTCCATGGGACAGTACAGTCTGTAGGGTAATAGGGCTAGCCAAAGAACCCTCACTAAACCAGAGCTAATGAAAGAAACATACCCTGACTCTGAGACCCAAGTCAGTGAAAGAAACACACCCTGGCCCTGAAACCAGAACCAAAGAAACACACTTTGTCCCTAGAATCAGAGCCAGTGAAAAAAATGTGGAGTGATACTAAAATTAGAGCCAAAAGACTAAAAAGGACCAGTTTGATCTTGAAATCAGAGGCATCTCTGCCCTTGACCAGTGAAACCAACCAATCCCTGAGCAGGAAAACTGACCAATCTCTGAGCAGAAAATCTTCTGCCTGGAGAAAAACTGCTCCTAAGAAGCCCAATATAAACCCCTCTGTTCAGTTGTTGACTATTTTTTCCCACCCAAATATATCTCTTTCTCGAGAAGAGTCTTAGGTGAAGATCTTCATTCATTGGTGCAGAATGAAAGAACCTTGCTGAGATGTTTCTCAGGGGACTGAGCAGGAAAAAACAAACAAATAAACAAACTTGCTGGGATGTTAGGGGAGCTAAGCAAGACAGAGCAGAAAAAGGTAAGAACTTTTTTTCTGGAGCTGGAGGAGATTCCTACATTTCTGCAGGGTTTCCCCTTTAGTAGAATAAAGCTGAAGAAGCAACATCTTAGGCGAGAGAGAAGCAGCAGAGCTGTGCTGGGAAGACCTCTCAAAGGAGGAGTAGCAAAGCTCAGCTGTAAGGACTCTCTCTAGAAGAGGAGCAGGATTGCTATGTCTTGGGGAGGACCATCCCCCATGATACCCCAGCTTCAAGTGTCCCTTAACTTCCTGATAAGTCAGTATACTTCTCCATCCAGGGCTGAGCTGTTCTATTGTGGCTCCAGCCTCTGTAGCTGTCCTTATTGCAGCTCTAGGTATAGCCTGGATTCCTAACAAGCCAGGATACTTTCTTTTCAGAGTTGAAACACTTGCACAGTCCTGGGACCCAGGGGTGTCCAGCTGCAGGTCACACTGCTTCGTCTGCTTTCTGCTATAAGTCAGGATAACCATGCAGTATCCTATATCTACAATCCTGGAGCTCAGGGATTGGGACTGGACCAACTTCTATGTGTGTGAAAAAGGTAACAAGCCAGGGACTAGGAAAAGTCTCTGAACCTCCACTTTGTACGAAAGACAGCACAAGGAATTGTCATCCAAACCTCCATCACCCCGAGCACACATAAGAAACAACAGAAGAAAGATATGCCCACATCTCTTTTAGAACTTTGACCATTACAAAATAATGCCACTGTGGTGAGATTTAGGTGTCAGCTGATAAGGTCGGAAGACACTTATCCAGGATCCCGGGCTCCTGAAGAGAGAGTGGCCAGCCCTATTCAAGAAGGGCTGCTGGAATCTGGGGGGCCCTGTTTGTTCCTTCCTGCTGGAGAGACTGGTCCATCGTCCATTGCGTAGATAATATGATCTCTCAAATACCTATATTAACTGTTACCTATATCGTGTTAGTTTATATTCCAATAAATATTAATCTTAAATTAATATAATTTAAAAATACTTGTGCCTTCATATGCCACTTAATATCTCCTTTTATTTCTTCCATGGGTTAAGCAAGGCAAGTGTCATATCAATTCCATTTCACAGGCTCAGAATGCTTGGATAACTTGCCCAGAGTCTCACCTATTTAAGTGGTGTACTTAAAGACTGTGGGACTTTAAAAGTTATTCATGCTTTTAACTTGATAACGTGGGGATAAATAAGAAAGGAAGGGTCGTGGCTTAATAGTGACGTGTTTGTGTGTCAAGCTGACAAGGGGTCAGTTGTACTGGCTGGCTTTTGTGTGTCAACTTGACACAAGTTAGTCATCAGAGAGGAAGGAGCCTCAGCTGAGGAAATGCCTCCATGTGATCCATCTGTAAGGCATTTCCTCAATTAGTGATCAATAAAGGAGAGACCTCCATTAGACGGACCTCCGTTAGTGACCACATGGGTAGTACTATCCCTGGAGTGGTGTGGTCCTGGGTTCTATTGAAAGCAGGCTGAACAAGCCAGGAGGAACAAGCTAATAAGAAGCACCCCTCCATGGCCTCTGCGTCAGTTCCTACCTCCAGGATCCTGCTCTGGTTGAGTTCCTGCCCTGCCTCAATCATAATGAACAGCAATATGGAAATATAAGCTAAAGAAACATTTTCCTGCCCAACTTGCATTTTAGACATGGTGTTTCATCACAGCAATGAAACCCTAACTAAGACAGCCCAGGACCCGCTTCTCTCCAATCAAAGCAGAACTCCTATGTAGGCAGCGGGCACTGAACTATTTCAGGATCTGAAAACTGGGTTTTGCCACAATCTATTCCTGGGGTTCTGAGCTTCCCCACTGCTGAAACAGAAGCACTACATTACACTAATAATAAATACACTAAATGGATGACGGGAACTTCTTATTTTCTTCAAAGAAAATTTAAAAACTTTTAACAGGGGAAATTACCAAGTAGGTGTAGGGTAAAGTACCCACTACCTTGGAAAGGCCAAAACATGACTCACCTGGCCAGTAATGAGGCCACAAGCTACTTTGGGATTCAATTAGTTTGTTACTTACATAGAAAAGGTGAATCAAAGACCCAGGGCTACAAGGGTCTTGCCCCCTCCCAATACCAGTAAAGATGATAGTAAAATGATCCAGGTAATGATGATGTAAATGGTGGACCACCTGACACTGGGGGTTCTGATCTAAACTAGCTGGAGCAGGAGAGGTATTGTGGAGGATCCGCATGGGAATGATGAGAGGGTTAGAGACAGGTTACCCTCTGCATCTATGATCTGTGGGTATCAGGAACCCCAAACCAGGAAGAACTACCTGGAAAAGCATCCAGGGAAGGGAGAGAGGCCTTAGTACAGTGCCTCACTGGCCTCTCTGCCTGTCCTCTCCTGTTGTGGGATTTAATCACGGCCATGACTCAGACTAGCTGTGGTTCTGGCTTTGTCGGGAGCTGATGGGCAAGGTCCCAAGGGGTCTTGGTAGAGCTCTACTGGAGTAGGTTGGATATAGATGAGGGAAAACTAGCATAGAGAGGGAAGGCAGACAGCCTTCTTATTTGGGGGGTTGAGTGATGGGAGTGCTCCTTAGATGGAGACACTAATGAGCTACTCCCTACCAGGTGAGCGTGACTCTGGGAAGCATTTTTATTGGGAAGTTGGCTGATCCTTGGAGCACTGGGATTGAGGCTGCAGGAACTTGGATAGAGTTGTTCACTAGGGTGGTTCAGAGTTGAAGAGGAGGCTTCTTGCCATGCTGATGGGTGTCCAGAAGATAAAAATAATATTAGTTGTAAGAGACAAAGCTTACTGTCCTGTCAGGGCAGGTCTTCCACACAGACCCTGGCTCTGGGATACACTGAATCTTCCACACAGCCCCTCACTCTGGGATGCCTTGTTTTTCTGGGTTACTGACATATTGCCTGCACCAGTGAAGACACCAGGTAGGCCTGCAGAAGTCAAAAGAGGAAGGTTTTCTCTAGAGCTTGTCTTACAGAAGACCACCCTGGGAAGAAGCAGCAGAGTCTCCCATCAATAGAAATCCATCCATCTCCCAGAGGATACTTAGGACACAACTGACCAGCCGTTCCCTGGGCAACCAGTGAATAGGCCATAGAGCCATGGCTGGACAACGGAACAACCTTCTCCTGGCTCCAGATAAGTCTAATCTAGTTTGTTCATTTTTGTTCGTAGCTGCTCCTGCTGCCTCCCAAAATGTTTCTGGTTCTGATATAATGAGAAAATGAAAACCTGAAGAAGAGTGTGGGGTGCACGTGAGATCAAAGAAGGCCAAGGACAGGAGAAACCTGAAACACACAGGCAAGTTCTCTGGAAGCCTTGGTCACTCACTGTACAGAAGCCTGCGTGTGCTACAGAGCCCCCTGGTGGAGGAAAGGCCAAATTACAAGACAGTTCCATGCTTCTATATGCTCTAGATAGGAGTTAAGAACCAGAAACAGGATCAGATCCGTAGTACTTGAATCTGGAATTTACCATTTAAATAGGTGATACTTTGGGCAACTTATCCAAGTATTTATAAAATTATAAATTCAAACATAGTAAAACAGCCAATCTCTCTTAAAAATCCCAAGTCTTTTAAAATTTGACATCTCTCAACTGTGGGCTCCGGTAAAATACTTTATTACTTCAAGGGGAAAAAAATCAGGGTACAGTCCCAATCAAATTAAATCAAAACAAGAGTTTAACCACCCAGTGACTTGGATCCACTCACTATCTTCTGGGCTCCTCCAAAGGGCCTGGGTCACTTCTCAGGCTCTACTCTCTGCGGCACACACAGCTTGTCTTCCAGGCTCCAGCTGGCTCCACCCCACTGCTGCTGCTGTTCTTTGTGGCCATTCCATGGTACTGGCATCTCCACACTGCTAGGTTCCCTTGCTGCAACTGGGCTGTGCTTACCAATAGCCTCTCGTAGGCTCTCCTCACGGTGCCAAGCCTCAGCTCCTTTGCATGACACCTCAGCTCTGAGCCTTCAACAGCCACCAGTGGCCTCTCCTGGCCTCTGATAGAGCCAAGCTTCAGCTGCTCACCGTTATCCTTTCATACCTTCAAAACCCATTCCACTTGGGTGAAACTTACCATTACCCGAGTCCAGCTGCCAGCGTGAGGTGCAACCTTGACCATCTCTGGAACTCAGCTTCTCTGTGCTCTCAGGAAACACTTCCCAGATTCCACCTTAGTAATGCTGGTCCCTCCTCTTCCTCCTCCTCCTCTTCTTCATATATAAATATATATACATATAAATTATTTTAAAAGGTTTTTCCCCCCATATATACCCCTGCTTGCCACCCGCTTCCCTCTTCCCAATCCCTCCCAGTTCTCCCTCAGCCTTCACCCAACCCATTCCCCCATCCATTCCCCAAGGAGGGCAAAGAGTCCCACGGTGGGTCAGTTCAGTCTGGTTTATCTATCTGACGTAGGTCTGAGTCCCTCCCTCCAATATTGGGACTAGGTTAGGTGTTCCTCTGTAGGGAATGGGCTCCAAGATGCCAGTTCATGCTCAGGAACATAGTCTGATCCTACTCCATGAGGTTCCACAAACTGCTCATGACATCTGACAGTCATGTACCTTTGGAGGGTTTGGTTCCTTTTCCTGAAGATTCCCCAGTGGCTGTTTCTGATTCAGTGAGCTCCCAATAGCTCCAGGCAGCCATCTCTCAGAGTCTCCTCCTCATAATCCTGATCCTGCTACTCATCATATACACTTCTCTCTCTCTCTCTCTCTCTCTCTCTCTCTCTCTCTCTCTCTCTCTCTCTCTCTCTCTCTCTCTCTCTCTCTCTCTCTCTCTCTCTCTCTCTCTCTCTCTCTCTCTCCAGTTGGATCAGGAGCTTGACCTGGTGCTTAACTATGGTTCTCTGCCTCCATCTCTATTCATTGCTGGATGAAGGTTCTATAATGACACAGGGTGGTCATTCATTTGATTATAAGGGAAGTCCTGTTTAGACACCCCATCCGCTATTTGTTGGAGACATAGCCAAGGGCATCCTGTGGGTTCTTGGAGGTTTCCCTAGCACCTGGTTTCTTTCCAACCCCACATTGGCTTCCTCTGTCAAGATATCCATCTTTTTTTCTCCCTCTTTGTTGTTCCTCTCACTCAACCATCTCCTTCTCTCATGATTTGTTCTCACCTCACCTTGGTTGCAACCTGTTATGATTCCAATTTACTCAGGAGATCTTTATTTTCTCTTCCTAAGGGGATCTCTGGATGTCTCTCTTAAGTTCCTTCTGACCCCAGGATGCTCAGGAGCCTGGATATTCTTTGCTTTTTGCCTAAAGTCCATGTATGAGTGAGAACATCCCATGTCTTTCTGGGCCTGTGTTACCTCACTCAGGAGGATATTCTCCAAATCCATCCATTTGCCTGCAAATTTTAGGATGTCATTTTTTTTTTTTTTTTTTTTTTACTGCCGAGTTGCTGAATAGTACTCCATTGTATAAATATACCACAATTTTTTAATCCTTTCTTTAGATGAGGGGCATCTAGGTTGTTTCCAAGTTCTGGCTATTATAAATAATGCTGCCATGAAATAGTTGAACTAAATGCTTTTGGAGTAAGAATATTCATCCTTTGGGCATATGCTCAATAGTGGTATTGCTGGATCATTGAGTAAATTGATTCCCGGTTTTCTGAGGAATCACCATACTGCATTCCAGAGTGGCTGTACATGTTTACATTCCCACCAACAATGGAGGAGTGTTCCCCTTGCTCAGCATCCTCTCCAGCACAGGCTGTCATCTGTGTTTTTGATCTTAGCCATTCTGACAGGTGTAAGGTGGTATCTCAAAGTTGTTTTGATTTGCATTTCTCTGATGGCTAAAGATATTGAGCAATTTTTAAGTGCTTTTTAGTCATTTGTAATTCTTCTGCTGCGAATTCCCTTTTAGCTCTGAACCCCATTTTTAATTAGATTATTTGGGGTTTTGGCCTCTAGTTTCTTGAGTTCTCTATATATTTTAGAGATCAGTCCTCTGTCACATGTACGGTTGGTGAAGATCTTTTCCCATTCTATAGGGTGTTGTTTTGTCTTATTGACTGTGTCCTTTGCCTGACAGAAGCTTCTCAGTTTCAGGAGGCCCCACTTATTGATTGTTGTTCTTAGTGTCTGTGCTACTGGTGTTATATTTTAGTGGTCACCTGTGCCAATGCATTAAAGGGTATTTCCTACTTTCTTTTCTATCAAGTTCAGTGTAGCTGGGTTAATGTTGAGGTCTTTGATCCACTTGGATTTGAGTTTTTTGCAGGGTGATAAAAATGAATCTATTTGCATTCTTCTCCATACCACCATCCAGTTATGACAGCACCATTTGTTGAAGTTACTATCTTTTTTTTCCATTGTGTATTTTTGGCCTCTTTGTCAAAAATGAAGTGTTCATAGGTGTGTGGATTAAGGTTGGGATCTTCGATTCGATTCCATTGATCTACAAGTCTGTTTTTATGCCAGCACCAGACTTCTTTTTTTATTACTGTGGTTCTATAGTATAGCTTGAAGTCAGGGATGGTGATTCCTCCTGAAGTTCTTTTATTGAGCAGGATTTTTTGGGCAATCCTGGGTTTCCTATTATTCCATATGAAGTTGAGTATTGTTTTTTCAAGGTCTGTAAAACATTATGTTGGGATTTTGATGGAGATTGCATTGAATCTGTAGATTGCTTTTGGTAAGACTGTCATTTTTACTATGTTGATCCTACCTTTCCAGGAACATGGGAATCTTTTGATTTTCTGACATCCTCCTCAATTTCTTTCTTCAATGACTTACAGTTTTTGTCAAACAGGTCTGCTACTTCTTTGGTTAGAGTTAGGCCAAGATATTTAATGCTATTTGCAGCTATTAAAAAGGGTGATGTTTTTGAGTTAATCTCGTACCCTGTTACATTGCTGAAGGTGTTTGTCAGCTGTAGAAGTTCCCCTATAGAATTTTGTGGTCACTTACGTATATATACGATCATATCTGCAAATAGAGATAGTTCGACTTCTTCCTTTCCAATTTGTATCCCCTTAATCTCCTTTTATTCTCTTACTGCTTTAGCTAAAACTTCAAAAACTATGTTGAATAGATAAGAAGAGGACAGCCTTGTCTTGTTCCTGATCTTAGTGGGATTGCTTTAAGTTTCTCTTCATTTAGTTTGATGTTGACTGTCCCTTGCTGTTTGTTGTATGAATAAAGAAAACTCAGAGACAGATCTCTGAGAAAGTAGGAGATATTACAGAGAGTAAACACCACAGTCAGATCTCACCCAGCTGTCTTCCAGCTTCCTCAGCCTGGCTTCTCCTGGCTTCTTCTGTCTGCTCTGTCTTTCTATGCCTGCCTTAAACACTCTCTTTGTTCAGTTAAGATGTAGCCCCACCATTGCCTGCCTGGGAGTCTGGAACTCCTTCTATAAACTAAGATGACCTCAAACTCAGTTTGGATTAAGGGCGTAGGTCACTATTCCCAGGATACTCCCTGTGCTGGGATTAAAGGTGTGAGTTACCACTGTCTGATCTTCCTAGACTGACTGTGGATAGATCCCTCTGATATCTCTGAAATGTTTTTATTATATTACAAAATATCCACACAGCTGTTGATCGCCTTTATTATATTTTGGTATTTTCCCTGTATTTCCACAGTGATGACTAGCTGGAGCTCTGGGTATCTCACAGAATCAAGAATAGCCACTGCAGGTCCATCAGGAAAAGGAGCTAGGCCGCACCAATGGTAGGCAACTGTCCTTTGGAATGCGCAGTATGTGGAGCCTCAAGAGGTGGGATCAGAAGGTATGTGGGCTGGCACGTGAAGCCCATTCATTTCCTGCAGAGAAACACTGTAGGGGTATTGTGTTGTTTCATGGTAAATAATTGTCCCACCCACTCGTTTAATAAAAAGTGCTGATTGGCCAAAGGCAGGCAGGAAGTATGGGTGGGGCTACCAGACTAAGAAAACTCTTGAGAACAGGAAGAACAGAGCAGAGTGCCAGAGAGACCACCAGAGAGAAGCTGCAGGAAGCAGAGGACAACCATGCTGCTCTAAAGAAAGGTACCGAGTCATATGGCTGAACAGGAAGAATCATGGATTAGATGAAGGGTAGAGAGTTAGCAAGTGATATGCCTGAGCCTTTGGCCGATTCAGCCTAAAACTATAGTAAGCCTCTGTGTGTCTCTGTGGGTCTATGGGTCCTAAACCTTGAGGTTAGGCCTAAAAGTCCAGGCCAGAAATCTCCTACTACAAAACACCTAACTCAGTCTTGACTTTGGGATGAGGAAATCAGACATGCCTGGAGTGGATGTGCCACGCTGAGCTGACCCACCTTGGGACTTTTTGCCCTTTTGGGGGGGATGTGTGGATGGGGAGTGGGAAGGCTGAAGGCTTACTGGGAGGGATTAGGAGAAAGGAAGGGATGGGGAACAGAGGAATATATGGATAAAAAGACATTTTTCATTATAAAAAATTAAAATGAAAAAATCAAAACATACACAAAAAGAGTTCGACAATATTCCTTCAGTTTCTACTGTACGGAACAGTTTAAGGGGTATTGGTATTAGTTCTTCTTTGAATGTCTGGTAGAATTCTGCACTGAAACCATCTGGTCCTGGGCTTTTCTGACTTGGGAGATTTCCTTGGTGGCTATTGGTCTATTTAGGTCATTTATCTGATCTTGATTTAATTTTGGTAAGTGGTACCTGTCCAGAAATCTGTCCATTTCTTATATATTTTCCATTTTAGTGCAGTATAGGCTTTCAAATTATGACCTAATGATTCTCTGGATTTCCTGGGTGTCTGTTGTTATGTCCCCCTTTTCATTTCTGATTCTGTTAATTTGGATTCTTTCTCTGCTTTTTGGTTACTTTGGATAAGAGTTTATCTATCCTGTTGACTTTCTCAAAGAACCAACTCTTTGATTCATTGATTCTTTGTATTGTTCTCTTGGTTTCTATTGTATTGATTTCAGCCCTAAGTTTGATTATTTCCTGCCATCTACTCCTTCTAGGTGAGTTTGCTTCTAATTGTTCTAAAGCCTTCAGCTGTGAAGTTAGGTCTCTTATGTGAGATTTCTCTAGGTTTTTCATATAGGCATCTAGTGCTATGAGTTTTCCTCTTAACACTGTTTCCATTGTGTCCCATAAGTTTGGGTGTGTTGTGGATTCATTTTCATTAAATTCTAGAAAATCTTTGATTTCTTTCTTAATTTCTCCCCTGACCCAGAGATGGTTCAATTGAGAGATGTTCAGTTTTCATGAGTTTGTATGTTTTCTGTGATTTTTGTTGTGGTTGAACTCTAGATTTAGACCATGGTGGTCTGATATGATACAGGGAGTTATTTCCATTTGTTGTATCTATTAATATTTGCTTTATGGCCAAATATGTGGTCAATTTTAGAGAAAGTTCCTGGGGTGCTGAGAAATAAGTATATTCCTTTGTGTTTGGTGTAAAGTTCTGTAAATATCAATTCCATTTGGGTCATAACATCTGTTAGATCTCTTACTTCTCTGTTGAATCTCTGTCAGATAGACCTATCCATTGGTGAGAGTAGGGTGTTGAAGTCTCCCACTATTAGTGTGTGGGATTTGACATGAGGTTTAAGCTTTAGTGGTGTTTCATACACATATGTAGGTGTCTGTGTGTTTGGGGCATAAATATTCAGGACTGAAACTTCATCTTGGTGGATTTTTCCTGATATGAATAAGTGATGTCCATCCTGGTCTCTTTTGATTGATTTTAGTTTGAAGCCTATTTTGTTAGATATTAGGATGGCTACACCAGCTTCTTTCTTAGGACCATTTGCTTGGAAATTCTTTTCCCACCCCTTTACTCTGAGCCTGTGTCTGTCTTAGAAGTTGAGGTGTATCTCTTGTATGCAGCAGAAGGGTGGGTGCTGTTTTTGTATCCATCATGTTAGGGTGTGTCTTTTTATAGGCAAACCGAATCCATTGATATAAAAAGATATTAATGATCACTGATTGTTATTTTTGGTGGTAGCAAGTGTGTATTTCTCTTCTTTGGGTTTTTTCTGTGGGATTATTGATTGCTTGTGGTTTTGGGGATATATCTGGTTTCCTTAGGTTGGAGTTTTCCCTCTAGTACTTTCTGTAGGGCCAGATTTATGGATAGATATTATTTAAATCTGGTTTTGTCACAAAATATCTTATTTACTCCATATATGGTGATTGATATAGTAGTCTGGGTTGGCAGCCATGCTTTTAGTGTCTGTAGAACATCTGACCAGGACCTTCTTGCTTTCACTGTTTGCATTGAGTAGTCAGTTTGTTGGTTTTCTGATGGGTCTGCCTTTATAGGTAACTTTGCCTTTTTTCTTTGCAACTCTTAGTATTTTTTTCTTTGTTCTGTAGGTTTAGTGCCTTGATTATTATATGGCGAGCAGACATTTTCTGGGGCTCTAGTCCATTTTGTCTATTTGATATTCTGTAAGTTTCTTGTATCTCTATAGGCATTTCCTTCTTTAGGTTGGAAAAGTTTTCTTCTATGATTTTGTTGAATATATTTTCTGTGCCTTTGAGCTGGTATTCTTCCCCTTCTTCAATTCTAATTATTCTCAAGTTTGATTTTTTCATGTTATCCCAGATTTCCTGCCTTTTGTGTTATGATATTTTTGGTTTCAGTGTTTTCTGTAACTGACGTATCTATTTCCACTATTGAATCTTCCACTCCAGAGATTCTCTCTTCCATCTCTTGCATTCTGTTGGTTATGCTGCATCTGTGGTTCCAGTTTGTTTCTTCAGGTTTTCTATTTCCAGCATTGCCTCAGTCTGTGCCTTCTTTATTGCTTCTATTTCACTTTTTAATTCCTGGAATGTTTCCTTCACCTGTTCATTTTCTTTTTCTTGGTTTTCTTTATTTTCTTTCAGGGATTTGTTAATCTCTTCCAATTTTTTGTTTGTACTTTATTTCTTTAAGAAAATGTTTATATCCTCTCTTAAGGCTTCTATTATCTTCATAAAGTTGTTTTTAAGGTTGTTTCCTTCTGCTTCTTCTGCATTTATGTGCTCCGGTCTTGATGTTGTAGAACCACCAGATTCTTCTGATGGCGCCATATTGTTCTTTATATTGTTATATGCATTCTTGCACTGGTGTCAGTCCATTGCTTCCTCTATTTAGTGCTGGATTTGTCTGAATCTCAGAGAGCTGATTTTGGTGCAATCTGTTCTGGGTGTGTCTGTGTGTCAAGAAGCCTCTCTTGGTCCAATCTTGGTTCTTGGTCTGCTCTTAGTTAGCTCATAGTCTCTTAGTCAGCTGTGGGCCAGGAGTCTGTGGGTTTCCAGAGGTTGCTGGGATAGCCCTGGTCTCTTCTTAATCACTGCTAATTTCCTAGCTCCCGCTGACAAATGACAAGTATTCTAGAAAATCAAAGTTTCACTTTAGTAGTTCTGGTATCTTGTTAATCACAGATGATTCTTCAGCCTCAGCTAACTAGAACCACAGAATCTTAAGTCAAAGTAACAAACGGCCCTCTGACACTTTACAAGCCAGGCCTCCATCCTATGTTCCCACGGAATATCCCACTGAGCTCTTAACACCCAATAGCTCTTTTAACCCAAAGTTTCAAAGTCCTTCTACAATCCCTCCAAAGATGGTCAGGTCTGCCCCAGCAATACTCCACTGTGCTGATACCAATTTGTCTTACCACTCTCTATTGCTGCTGCGACAAAGCACCATGACTAAAAACCATGCTGGGGAGGGAAGGGTTTATTCACACTTCAGCATTGCTGTTCATCACTGAAGGAGGTCAGGACAGGAACACAAACAGGGCAGGATCCTGGAGGCAGGAGCTGATGCAGAGACCATGGAGGGCAGCTGCTTACTGGCTTTCTTCCCCTGACTTGCTCAGTGTGCTTCCTTATAGAACCCAGGACCACCAGCCCAGGGATAGCATCACCCACCACAGGCTGGACTCTCCTCCACTGCTCACTAATTGAAAATACCTTACAGCTGGATCTCGTGGAGGAATTTCCTCAGCTGAGGTTCCTTCCTCTCTGAGGACTCCAGCTTGTGTCAAAATGGTACACAAAACTAGCCAGTACATGGGCCTCCATGCCTTCCAGCAATTCTTCTTCATAAATTTTACAGTAAGCATACGTTACTCTTATAATTATAAAGAGCATTGTGAATGTGTCTAAAGGCATGACAATAACCACAGACTGACAGTCCCTGCCTGCTTTCCTAGTGACACTTACTCCAGACATGCAGGTGGTACTTCCCAATAGAGTAGCAGGAGAGTGCTTCGGGTTAATGTGCGCCCTGTAAGGCCCTGAATTCTCCAGGTTCAGGTTGCTAATCTGCCAAAAGAAGTGAGGGCTCACAACACTCACATGACTGCAGTGTTGGGGATTTTGCCTGGTAAAGTGTCTAGCTCTCCAGTTTCTACCACAGTGATAGAAGCAAATGTCCTTGCTTATAAATGGAGTGTGTGACTGCCTGGCCCTGTGAACATAGAAGTTTCAAGTCATCCTGAATAAGAAAAAAGTTTCAGCATGTCTGAGAGCAAGCCAAGGACTTATTAACTCCATTTCTGAGATGAGGAAATAGTCAAATGATTTGCCCTGTACCACAGAGCTAGAAGGTCATTCAACTAAAGTAAATGTGCAATTCCCTTCCTTACCAGCAGAGGTCTTTCTTCAACACAGACAGAAACAGCTACCTGGATAGAGTTCTTGAAACATAGCTGATGATCCCTGCAAATAGTGAGTCACTCCTGCAGATGACTGAACTAAAAACAGAATACATTTGCAGGGGCTCTTGTCCTGCAGCATCCCCTGAGCTACAAGCCCAAAGCAGCTCTTCAAAAACTCAGCCATGATGCTTGGGAACAAGATTAGCATCCTCCTGGTTTCAATAGTTTAAAGATGATCCCATTTGCTGAGATCTGAACATAAAATGTACTTGAGAGATCAGCCAACCTCTGGTCACACAGTCATTTAAAAAGAAAAGTCATCATGGTACCAGAAAATATCTGGATCCAGATTCAAATTTGGATCCAGAGTGCTGGCTGTATCATTGTACCTAAGTACAATGAGAAGGTACCAGCTAAACACTAAACCAAGGGACTTGGGAGGTGGCTCGCTGAGTAAACGGTTTGCCAAGCAAGCATGAAGGGGTGTAACAAGCCAGACACACTGCTCATGGGTGTAACTGCAGTACTGTAAGGAGAAAGGAGGAGATGGGAGCTCTTGGGGCTTGTTGGCCAACCAATCTAGCCAAATCTGTGAGCTCAATGATCAGTGAGAGATTCTGTCTCAAAATAGATAGATAGATAGATAGATAGATAGATAGATAGATAGATAGATAGATAGATAAAGCAAAGCTAGGTGTGGTGGCTCACACCTTTAATCCCAGCACTCAGGAGGTAGAAGCAGTCAGGTCTCAAAGAGTTTAAGGCAAGCCTGATCTATACACCAAATTCTGGGCCAACTAAGACTACATAGTGAGACCTTGTTTCAAGAAAAAAAAAATTTAAAGAAAAGTGATTGTGAGAAACACTCTACATAGACCTTTGACCTCTGTGTGTGTATACACATGTGTGTATATGCCTATTCCTACACCTACACAGACACACACATACACACACACACCCTTATTTACAAGAAGCCTTGTTTACAGTCACTGTGGAGTGCCAGGCTGGTACCAGGTTAGTGACTTGCCAGGGAACCACAGCATTCTGGTGTTCTTACCACTGAATCCGATGGATATGTACTGTTCACATCCTCTGCAGAGCTATTCTGGTTCTTCTGGGAGCAGGCTGTTAGAATTCGTCCACAGGAGAACAGTGCTGACACCAGATACACTCTTCTCTCTGAGCATTGCCCATCCTGGGATATCCCACCTTGGGAAAGCAGCTTTGGAATCCCTGAAGCTGGTGTAGTCATTATTCCCCTGCTGCAGCCTTTTCTTAGTTTCATGATCATGGCCAAACCATGCTCTCCCTAAGTTTCTGGCATGTATTGGCCAGTTTGGTCTTAAATACATATTTCATTTTACCTCATAAGAAGAGCTGTGTATGAGTCTTTTCCAAGAACCATGAATCCCTCCAAAGAAAGGGAAGATGGAGGGTAAAAAAATATCTGTAATAAGGTAAGGTAATGAAATACCTCTCTATATATAGGCTGACTGGGTTTGCTTCATAATTAGATGTAGCGAGGTATGTGTCAAGTTTATAGTGTGAAATCCATTTCTCAGCTCAAATGAAGGAAAAGTAACACGAGAGAGCTAGATATAGAACACAAATCCCAAAACCTGGACCCTTGTCTGTGTAGTATGAAGTTTCTGGCCTGTCTGGCCTGTGGTCTAGACCCACAGACCCACAGACCCACAGACCCACAGACCCACAGTCCCAGAGAAACACACAGACACTTGTATTAATTTTATGCTGATCATCCTATGGCTCTGGCATATTGCTAGCTAGCTCTTGCTTTTAAACTAACCCATGACTCTTATCCTGTTCATGCAGCTCAGTACCTTTTCTCAGAGCAGCATAGTTGTCCTCTGCATCTGCTGGATTTTCTGATATCTCTGTTCTGCTCTTCCTGTTCCCAGAGTTTTCTTAGTCTGGTAGCCCCACCCACACTTCCTGTCTGTCTTCAGCCAAACAGCACTTTTATTAAACCAGTAGGCAGGACAATTATTTACAATGGAACAGAACATAATCCCACTACATGTCTGAGTGCATTGTGTATGTTATTTTATAGAAAGAGCCCTCCCAACAAACATGTAAGGAATGATTTCCCATTCTACATCATAGGATGTAATAGGAAGTTTCTGGCCCAGACTAGCCCCAAGATCCAGACCCACCCACAGACGCTTAGCTCTGTATAGCCCTGAGGTTTGGACCTATTCATAGCCCCACTGCTGCTTAGCCCCTAATAACCACACAAAGGCTTATATTAATTTCATGCTAATTGACCTATGGCACAGACATATTGCTAGTTCTTTTATCTTAACTCAACTCATTATTCTTATCTTGTTTAGCCATGTGGCTTAGTACCTTTTCTCAGAGCAGCATCCTGGCTTCCTGGCTTCTGGGTCTGCTGGTGTCTCTCGCCCACTCTTCATCTATCCAGAGTTTTCTTAGTCTGGTTGCCCCACCCACACTTCCTGACTGCCTTCGGCTAATCAGTGTTATATTAAACCAGTAGAAGGGCCAAATATTTACAATGTACTAGAACATAATCCCACTATAATATAATTCAGAGGACCTAAGAGCTTTCCCATATGCCCCAATGAAGAAAACGAAGTGTGGGAAAAGGTAAATAAAATGGAGTGGGCACTTAGGACCCCAGCCTGATGTCCTGTTTACTACATTGCTTCCATAACCAGGAGTCCCATGCTGTTTCTCCTCATGGTAGGTACCCTTGGTTGTCAACATGAAACACTGGGAAAAGGGAACATTGATGTGGGAATGTCTTTCTAAATGCTGTGAATATCATTATTTAAATAAAGGAACTATTTTGGCTCTTGGCTGGCACCGTAGCAGTAGGCAGGAATCAGAGCATAGGTAGGAGAAAGAGGGCGGAGTCAGACAGAGAGATTGACCCAGCTGCCCAAGGAAGCAACATGTAAGGAACACAGGTAAGCCATGTGGCAGGACAAGTTAATGGATATTGGTTGAATTAAGCTGAAAGAGCTAGTTCTCAATGTGCCTAAGCCATAGACCAAGCAGCATGAAGTTAATATAAGCATCTGAGTCATTTTGGGGAGGGGGCTAAGTGGCAACAGGTAAGGGTCTGGACCTCTGGTGGGATGGGGCCAGAAACCTAATGTTACAGAACATCTGTTGAAGAATTGCCTCCAGAAACTTGGCCTGTGGCCATGTCTGTGGGGCGTTTTCATGATTGCTGATGGATGTAGGAGGTAGTGAATTTGGGCTCTATGAGAAAGTTAGCTGAATGTGAGCCTGGGACCAATCCAGAAGGGAGACTTTCTGCATCCTTTCTGCTTCAAACTCCTTAGATAATAGTATAACCTATAAAAAATAAATAAAAAATAAAACCTTTCTTCTTCAAGTTTTTTTGGTCATGGTGGTCATTACAGCAACAGAAACCAAACTAGAACCCATGTCACACTGATGCCTCTTTTTCCCTGTCACACCCACATGACTGGGCTTGACACATATGAAGACTAGAAATATTTTTCTAGAGTTGAACTGAGGGTCTGTGGCCATTTTGGATCTGTAGCTATTTTAAACCAAAACTAATCTTGCTCGTTCTTTTTCTATAGGCCCCAGAGAAGCTATTGTGGGCAGTGACCCTCAAGTGACTTGCTAGAGACCATGAAGTATGGAAGTTCCCAGGTGTGCGGGGCAGGTGCAGGGGAGAAGGACAGGACAGGAGGCCTGTTAAAGGAATCCAGATTCTTGGTTTCCATCATGTGACTGTGGTTTTCTAGGACTTGCTGCTTCTGCATCTCTAGGTTATACTCACCTTGTTTCCAAGATTACCAGCCATGTGCCAGGACAAGTCAGCTAATTGCTCAGTCAGCCATCTGTAAAGCTGATATAATACTATCCGCCGTATCCATTTAAAACACTGTCAGAGGGAGGGATACAGTTCTTTAAAAATCTTAGGAGATGTAGGTAAGAAGTACTTGAAAGTGCTTCATCTGTGCGTCGTCAGTATGCTACACCTGATGTTCGCAGTAGAGACAGCCGTGATAGTGAGTGAGTAACAGCAAATACAGTCTGAGTTTCTCCTGAAGGAGAATAAGTGTGAAAACATAAAGCTCAGAAGACTAAGAAAAGAACTCAACCCTCACTGTGATTTTCTCAAGATCTAGCTTCCCCTAACCACCACAGCCCGAGTCACCTCCTGCCAGCTCTTAGGGCCCTGAGGATAAGCAATAAGAACCCTAAGAGACAGAAACTGACAAGTACATGTCACACTTATGATCCTCTACTGGAGTTATTTATGCAATATGAAAGTCTCAGTTCTTAACAGTGAGTGACTCTCAGGGGCTGAATGGACAAGGAGAACGGAGAGACACAGGACCAGATACTGCATAAAACCCCTGTGAGTCCTTAGAAACCCTCATATGTCAGAAAACCTGCTGACTGGCAAGATGAGAAAAGGTGAGTCTTAGGAATGGCTGTGACTGTCCCTAGTTCATGCTGTCATCATTTAGCATCTTGGGACATGCCCAAGCTCTCTGTGTGTCATCAATAAAAGAAAGGTGGGGGGGGGGTCAGTAAGGACAAGGTCTGGGCCTGCATGGCTTCACTTCAGCACAGATACACCAGTTCATGCAGGCATACAATACAACCCCACAGAGGCAGCCCATTCCACGAAAATGTCCCATTCTTAGTATAAAACTGTATGCATGGCAGATAGAAGATCCTAGGATCTAGATAAAATAAGGAGTACACTCATCTATGAGAAGACCACGGAGAAGCAAGGACCATGCTAGAGGGTGGCACATCTTCACTTCAGACTGACCTGTCTCACAGCAGCTCACACACCTTTTCTGGTTTTCCTCTTACCCCTTTAACCACGTGTAGCTTTGAGTCCCCTCTCCTCACCATATTCCAATTAACAACTCCAGCAGAAGCCCCTGCTCCACCAGAGGCCATGCTGGCTACCAATACCTCATATAAGCCACTAGACTACAGACCATCCCTACTCTCTCAATGCCTGCCCAGCCTACCTCCAACCGACCCTACCCTCCTCGTCAGCATACCTGGCCCCCCAACTCCAGTGGAGTACCATGACAAACCTGAGCCGCACTAACCACCAGAGCTTTAGGTTTCCCCCTATGCACTGCCACAACTTTCTCAGTGTCCATCAACCCTACCCTTTCCCCTCCTTGTCATGGTATTCAATCCCCCAGCTCTAGCAGAAGCCCCCTGCTCAACCATAGGGCACACCAGCCACCAGAACCCCAGGCAGGCCACCTGCCCAAGAGCTGTTCCCACTTTGTGCCCACCCAGCCTACCCTCAATTACTCCACATCTCTGTAACCATATCCCAGTCTCCATCTCCAGCAGAGGAACCCTGCAGCTGTCTCTGATTTTTCTCCACCATGCTCTTGACCCCCCTCCCACCTTGCTCCTCTATTCCCTCCGCCCTTTCTTCAGTTGAACTCCAGGAACTTAGCTAAGTGCTTGGCCGGGGGTGTCTGCATCTGCTTCCATCAGTCATTGGATGTAGGCTCTAGGATGACAATCAGCATAGTCACCAATCTGACTACAGGGAAAGGCTAGTTCAGGCACCCTCTCCACCAATGCTAGGAGTCTTAATTAGCTGGAGATATCCTCGTGTGTTCCTGGGGATTTCCCTAGCACCAGGTTTCCCCCTAACCCCCTAAGGGCTCACCGGATCAAGATATCTCTTTAATTTCTCTCCCTCTTCATCCCTCCCCCAACTCAACCATCTTGAACCCTCATGTTCCCACCCCCTGTCCTCTCCCCTCTACTCACCTTTTTACCCAGGTAATCTTATGCGTTTCCCCTTTCTGGGGAAATTCATGCATATCCTCTTAGGATTTCCTCTCCACCTAGCTTCTCTGGGGTTGTGGATTGTAGCCTGGTAACCCTTTGCTTTGCATCTAATATTTACTTATGAGTGAGTACATATCATGTTTGTCTTTTTGGGTCTAGGTGACTTCACTCAGGATGATCTTTTCCAGTTCCTTCTATTTGCCTACAAAATTTCATAATGTCATTGTTTTTTACCATTAAGTAATATTCCGTTGTATAAACGTATCACATTTTCTTTCTTCGTTCTTTGGTTGAGGAATATCTAGGTTGTTTCCAGGTTCTGACTATTATGAATAATGCTACTGTGAACATAGGTAAGCATGTGTCCTTGTGCTGTGGTTGAGCATCTTTTGGGTGTATGTCCAAGAGTGTTATTGCTGGGTCCTAAAGTAGGTTAATTTTCTGAGGTGCTGCCATACTGATTTCCAAAGTGGCTGTACGAGCTTACACTCCCACCAGCAGTGGAAGAGTGTTTCTCTTTCTTCATATCCTTTCCAACATTGGCTATCATCAGTGGTTTTGATCTCAGCCATTCTGACAGGTGTGAAAGATCTTTTCCCAATTTTGTCTTATTGACTGAGACACCTAATTTTTATAAAGAAGACAGAAATATACAATGATAAAAGAGAAAGCATCTTTAACAAATGATGCTGGTCTAATGGAATGTCTGAATGTAGAAAAATGCAAATAGATCTAGCACCCTACACAAAACTCAAGTCCAAGTGGATCAAAACTTCAACATAGTACCAGAAACATTGAACCTAATAGAAAAGACATTGGGAAGTAGCCTTGAACAAATTGGTACAGCAACTTCCTGAACAGAACACTAATAACGCAGCCACCAAGATCAACAACCAATAAACGGGACTTGATTAAACTGAAAAGCTCCTGTAAGACAAACAGAAGCCTACAGAACGAGAAAAGATTTTTCACCAACTCCACATCTGACTGAGGACTAATACCCAAAATATATCAAGAAACTAGACATTGATGTGGAAATGCCTTTCTGTATGCTGTGAATATAAATCTCTAAATAAAGGAGCTGTTTTGGCCTATGACAGGCACCATAGAAAAACTAAGAAGAGAAATCAGACCATAGGTAGGAGAAGTGAGGCGGAGTCAGACAGACCGAGCTGAAACCCAAAGCAACATGTAAGGAACACAGGTGAGCCACGGGCCACGTGGCAGACAGATTAACAGAAATGGGTTTATTTAAGATGTAAGAGCTATCTAACAATGTGCCTGAGCCATAGGCCAAACAGCATGAACTTATATAAGTGTCTGAGTCATTTTGGGGGCCGGAGCAGCTGCAGGCGGCTAAGGGGTCTGACACGGCAGGGTCTGGGCCTCTGGCCACCCAGGACCAAGAAACCCCACTACTACAAGACATCAACATATAAAATGATCCAATTTAAAAATGAGATACAGATCTAAACATGCTCCTGTGCATGGGCTGGCACCTAGCCCAGTCTTGATTTGGGGATGAGGAAATTGGACTTGCCTGGAATGGATGTGCCATGCTGAGCTGACCCACCTTGGGACTTCTTGCCCTTTTGGGAGAGGGGATAGGGGGATGGGGGAGGCTGAAGCCTAACTGGGAGGGATTGGAAGGAGAGAAGGGAGGGGAAGCAGGGGGATACATGAATAAAAAAGACATTTTTATTAATAAAAATAATAAAATAAAATAAAAGAGTATCTTGCTATCCACTGCTGGCTTCTGCCATGTTTCCAGCTGCCTCCATAGAAATATGCTGCCAGATAACCTGGTAAATGCAAGCCATACCAAAATACACTCAAAATCCTAACACTGATCCCTAACAGCTCTGCCTCTGACCTACCCAAACCCATGCTTTCTACACATGCAAAATATAGTAATCCCATTCCATCAGTCCCCAAAGTCTGTTTTTTTCCAAATCCTTAGTACTTTTTTTTTATTCTGTGTGTCTTCTGCATCATGTATCTTGATCCCAATCCTTTTCCCATCCCTTTGCATCTGCCCTCTGCCCCTGCGCACCACCACTCCAAATAAAACAAAATATAGGAAAATGGGAACAATAAGGTAAAATAGGGAAAGGAAAAACTTTAAAATGTCATCATGCAATATATAGTGTGCCATTGTGAGTCATGCCAGGAACCCCTTTGTCCTTGTATCATTACTTACTAGTTTTCATTGCAAAGAGTCATTGGTCTGGCTGAAGGTCTCTGGTTTCTACTGTTAGACTCCTCCTAGATATCCTGTTGCGGCCCTGTGTGGTGGCCCCAAAGCATTGACCCACTAAAGCATAAACTGAAATTCCAAAGTATCACCTAAATCAGGCATGAATAAGATTTGAGATATAATTCATTCTGAGGCCATTCTCCAGCTGTGAACCTATGCAACAAAACAAGTTATCTGCTTCCGAATGGGTGGGTTGGGCATGTGGTAGACGTTCCATTCTGAAGGAGAGAAGTTTGAAAGGAAGGAGTCACAGATGGCAAGCAAGCCTAAAACCCAGAGTTACTATTTCTGTATCTTCTGAACCCACTAAAGTGCCTAGAAGTGCCCAGACATGCCTTCCGTGTCTCCTGGGGTGACCACTCCACTTCTTGAACTTAGGCAACATTCTATCTCTAAAAAAAAAGAAGGAAAGAAAAAAAACATCCCATCCTACCCTACCTGTCTCTTCTGGACTCATGGTGACGAGGAGAGCCCTGAAAGTCTTTGAACTAATATTGGTGTCTTTTTCTTCTTGATGAATAACACAAACTTGCAGGCACAGGCCTGTAGCTCATTGCCTTGTCTTAGAGAATTCCAAAAGGCTATCAGCTTCCTTTACAGCTTGTGTTTATCCAAGCTTGTGATGTTTAATCAATATGATTTATAAATCACACACACTCTCTTATAGTCAGAGGTTTCTCTCAAGGCAGAAACTCTCAAACACCCAGCAGCTACTTCCCAAATAATTGGCTTGGAGGTTTAATTTTATAGTGAATACTGGGCGAGTAGTTCAGACATAATACTATCTAGCTCTTAGGCTTAAATTAACCTATAATTCTATTTATGTTTAGCCACATGGCTTGGTGTGGGGATTTAATAAAAGCTCCCAAAGTTTTGGAGATATCAGAGGGATCTAACCACAATCAGTCTAGGAGGATCAGACAGTAGTAACTCACGCCTTTAATCCCAGCACAGGGAGTATCCTGGGAGTGGTGACCTACACCCTTAACCCAAACTGAGTTTGAGGTCATTTTAGATTACAGAAGGAGTTCCAGGCTCCCACGTAGGCAGTGGTGGTGCCATGCCTTAATTTACCAAGAGAGTATTTAAGGCGGGGATGGGGGGGTGGGTAGAAAGCCAAGAGAGGAGAGGCCAAGAGAAGCCAGGCTGAGGAAGCTGGAAGACAGCTGGGTAAGATCTGACTGTGGTGTTTATTCTTTCTAATATCTCCAACTTTCTCAGAGATCTATCCCCGAGTCTCATTTATTCGTGCAACAGCTTGGTGCCTTTTCTTACCTCAATTCTTGTCTTTTTTACCTCTGCAACTGCTGGTGTTTGCTGTTCTGCTTTTCCTCTTTCCAGAATTCTCTCATCTGCAAGCCCTGCCTATGCTTCCTACCGGCCAATCAGCATTTTATTAAACCAGTATGAGCAACAAATCTTTACAGTGTACAAGAGCAATATCCCACAGCACTCTCTCTTCAGCAAACATTGTGCACACCATATTCTCCTCAGATACACTTTCTTATGTTTTTCAATATTAAAAAGGCCAAAAAAAAAAAAACCTTCTTTTCAAGTTCTGGTTCTATCTTGCTTGATAGTTCCTTTTAATTTTCCCTCTCCTCTGTGTTAAGTAGTTAAAACAAGATAGTACTCTCAACACTTCTTAAAGATTTATTTTTTATTTATTTATGTGCAAGTGTGTGTGTGTCTATGTGTGTGTGTGTCTCTCTGTTTTGTTTGTGTCTCTGTGTGTCTCTCTCTCTGTGTATGTCTCTCTGTGTGTGTGTGTGTGTCTGTGTGTGTCTGTGTGTGTTTGTGTCTCTGTGTGTGTGTGTCTCTCTCTCTGTGTATGTCTCTGTGTGTGTGTGTGTCTCTGTGTGTGTGTGTGTCTGTGTGTGTGTGTGTGTGTGTGTGTGTGTGTGTGTGTGTGATGTGCCCTTGCAGGTAGGTGCCCATGGAAGACAGGGGAGGGGGTCAAACCCCTGGAGCTGGAGTCACAGGTGGAAGTAAACCACCCAATGTGAGTACTTGGAACTGAACTGTGTTCTTCTGTGAGAGCAGAACGTGCTCTTGATCACTGATCCATCTCTCTAGCTCCTTATCTTTAATGTTATGCTTAAAAATATGTTTCACTATGTGAACATTCTACCTTCCACAAAATAGTAGGATTCAAATCAGCCAAGTTCTATTTTGTAAACACTCATTCTCTCTAGTTTCTAACGGCATATTCCTAATTCCTGAAACATCAGCAGAAAGATCATAACTATTCTCATTTCTATCACTATTTTGTTTATGGTTACTTATACATATGGAAGCCTATTATCATATATTTCTCATATGTGTGTGTCCTTACGATGACCCCAATTTTTTCTGAGTCTTCAGAAACTAGCTTCAACATTATATTTCTACCAGAAGCTTCTTGAAGGCTTTTACTAATATGCAAATCAAAATCCTTCCAACCTTTACCCACTTTTAAATTCCAAAGACACTTTTCATATTTTTAGAAATGTGTTACAACACTTAACTTTTAGTGTCAAAATCTCTATTGCTTTGTTAATGTTGCTATGACAAAATATTGCTGGTTAATAAGGCTGAAAAGATTGTTTGGTGGTTAAGAGCACTAGCTCATCCAGAGACACCAAGTTCAACTTCTAGCATCTACTTAGCCATTAATAATTGTTTATAGCCCCTAAATCCAAGCCAGCAGGCCATAACTCCCCAGTAAAATCCAGCTTGCTGGACGTCCCCATCTACAAATCCCACCCTAACCCCCAATCCACCCCATCACTCAGTGACCTCAGCAGCTACCTGAGACCCACAGTTCCTCAGTACCAAGAGGCCATCAGTGAAAACCCCTGCAGGCAAGACCCCCCCAGTAAAATTTAATTTGCTGGGCACCCCATCTACAAATTCTTTGCTAACTCCCAACCTACTCAATAACCCAGTGACCTCAGTGGCTACCTGAGACCCACAGTTCTCCAGCACCTATTGGATCAGGAACAGCTCCCTGAGACTCAAAATTCCTTAGCACCCATTGGATAAAGAGGGGAACCTGAGACTCACCTATTGGATCAAGAGCCCCATAGTATCTAGAGCCCCCTCTGGATCAAGAGCTCATATTGGACCAGGATTGGAGCCCGGAGACACAGAATCAGCCAGCTCTTAATGCACCAAGAACAGCTCACTGTGATACAGAATACACTACCTCCAAAGAGACTAAGAGCCAAGATTGGACCAAGAGAGGCTTCCTGAGACAAACACAGCCATAACACTTGTACCAAAATCAGCTCCCTGAGATGCAGACAAATCCTGCAGTGATCCAAGGAAGCAATGGGCAGACACCAGTGCAAGAATACATATAACCACATTAAAAAAAAAAAAAAAAAACAATATGGCACCAAAAATCTGGGGAGTCTATAACAATGAGACCTGATTATGACAATGTAGAAGAAGCAGAAGGGAACGACCTTAAAAACAACCTTATGAAGATAATAGAAGCCTTAAAAGAGGAAATTTTTAAAACCTTACAGAAATAAAAGAAGACAAGCAAATAATGGAAGGTATCAACAAATTTCTTTAAAAAAAAAAAGTAGCAATCAAACAGGTGAAGAAAACATTTAAAAAGTTAAAACAGAAGTAATAAAGAAGACACAAACCAAGGATATGTTGGAAATTTAAACTCTGGCAAAAACAAAGTGGAACTAAAAATTCAAGCATAGCCAACAGAATGAAAGAGATGGAAGAGAGAATTTCTGTGGATACATTGGTCAAAGAAAGCACTAAAACCAAAAAAGTCATAACTCAGAACAACCAGGAAATCATGGACACCATGAAAAGACCAAACCTGAGAATAATAGGAATAGAATAAGGAGAAGATACCAGCTCAAAGGCACAGAAAATATATTCAACAAAATCATAGAAGAAAACTTTCCCAACTTAAAGAAGGAAAAGCCTATAGAGATACAAGAAGCTTACAGAATATCAAATAGACTAGATTCCCCCAAAAAAGTCTCCTCAATGCATGATAATTAAGCCACTAAACCTACAGAATAAAGAACGACTATTAAGAGCTGCAAAGGAAAAAGGGCCAGGTAACTTATAAAGACAGACACATCAGAATAACACCCGACTACTCAATGGAAACAATGAAAGCGAGAAAGCCCTGGTCAGATGTTACACAGACACCAAGAGACCATGATTGCCAGCCCAGAATACTATATCCAGCAAAATTATTAATCACCATAGATACAATAAACAAGATATTTCATGACAAAACCATCTTTAAACAATACCTATCCACAAATACAGCCCTACAAAAAGCACTAGAGAGAGAATTCCAACCTGAGGAAGATAGGTATACCCATGAAGCCGTAAGCAATAGATAATCCCACAGAAGAAAACCTCAAAGAAGAGAAACACACACTACCACCAAAAATAGCAGGAAATAGCACTCACTGGTCATTAATATCCCTTAATATCAATAAACTCAACTTACTTATAAAAAGATACAGGCTAACACAACGGATACAAAAATGGAATCCATCCTTCTGCTGCATAAAAGAGATGCATCTCAACTTCAAAGAGAGATAACATCTCAGAGTAAATGGTTGGAAAAAGACTTTCCAATCAAATGAACCTCAAGAAACAAGCTGGTTCAGCTATCTTAATATCTAATTAAATAGGCTTCAAACTAAAATCAATCAGAAGAGATCGGGATGGACATTACTTGCTCTTCTTGGAAAAAACAAATCAAGAAGAAGTCTCAATTCTGAACATTTATGCCCTCAGCACAAGGGCACTCCCATATCTAAAAGAAACGCTACTAAAACTTAAATCTCACATCATACCCCACACATTAATGGTGGAAGACTTCAATACCCCACTCTCACCAATGGATAAGTCTACCAGACAGAATTTTAACAGAGAAACAAGGGATATAATAGATGTTATGACTCAAATGGACTTAATAGATATATACAGAATTTTCCACCCAAATACAAAGAAATATACCTTCTTCTCAGTACCCCCATGGAACTTTCTCTAAAATTGACAAATACAGGCATAGAAATAGACTTGTGGATCAATGGAATCAAATTAAAAACAAAGACATTAATCTACACACCTATGAACACCTGATTTTTGACTAAGAGGCCAAAAATATGCAACAGAAAAAAGATAGTATCTTTAACAAATGGTGCTGGCATAACTGGATGGTGATATGTAGAAGAATGCAAATAGATCAATATCTATCACCCTCCACAAAACTCAGGTCCAAGTGGGTCAAAGACCTCAACATAAACCCAGTTACACTGAACCTGATTTTTTTTAAAAATGGGAAATACCCTTGAACATATTGGCTGGCACAGGAGACCAGTTTCTAAATATAACACCAGTAGAACAGACATTGAGTACAACAATTAATAAATGAGACCTTCTAAAACTGGGGAGCTTCTGTAAGGCAAAGACATGGTCAGTAAGACAAAATGAAAGGCTACAGAATGGGAAAATATCTACACCAACCCTACATTGGACAGAGGACAGATCTCTAAATATATAAAGAACTCAAAAAAACTAAAAGTCAAAAAACCAAAGAACCCAATTGGAAAATAGGGAACAGAGATAAGCAGGGAATTCTCAACAGACCTGCAAATGGCTGAAAGACACTTAAAGAACTGCTCTGATATCTTTAGCCATCAGAGAAATGCAAATTAAACAACTCTGAGATACCACCTTACACCTGTCAGAATGGCTAAGACCAAAAACACAGATGACAGCCTGTGCTGGAGAGGATACAGAACAAGGGGAACACTCCTCCTTTGCTGGTGTGAATACAAACTTGTACGGCCACTATAGAAAGCTGTATGGTGGTTCCTCAGAAAACTGGGAATCAATCTCTTCAAGGATCCAGCAATACCACTATTGGGCATATACCCAAGGGACACACATTCGTACCTCAAAGGCATTACCTCAACTATGTTCATAGCAGCATTATTCATAATAACAAGAACCTGGAAACAACCTAGATGCCCTTCAACTGAAAAATGGGTTAAAATTTGTGGTACATTTATACAATGGAGTACTACTCAACAGTAAAGAGAGAGAGAGAGAGAGAGAGAGAGAGAGAGAGAGAGAGAGAGAGAGAGAGAGATGACATCGTGAAATTTGCAAGCAAATGGAGGGATCTGGAGAGTATCGTCCTGAGTGAGGTAACACACAGGCCCAGAAAGACAGACATGGTATTACTCACTCATAAGTGAATTTTAAGGATAACAAGGCTACAATACGAGCACACACACACACCAGCAGCTCAGTAATAGGAGAAAGTTAAGATAAACATCCATAGATTTTCCCTGGGAAGAGGAAATTGAGAGAATTGTGATCATAGGAAGAAGACCAAGGGAGGAGAGAAGAGAACATGAGAGATTGGGATGGGGGGGGACAACAGAGAGGAAGAGAAGAGGTGGAGATGCTGATAAGGGAGCCACTGGGGAATTAGAGAGAAACCTGATACTGGAGAACCCACAAGGTGAGCCTTGCTAGGACTCCAAGCCATAGTGGAGAGGGAGCCTACACTGCCTTTCCCTATTATCATAAGGATGACCACCCTAATTGCCTTTATAGAACCTTCATCCAGCAGCTGATGGAGGCAGAGGCAGAGATCCATAGCTAAATACCGGGCTGAGCTACTGGTCCAGCTGATGAGAGGGAGGAGAAATTGCATGAGTGAAGGGATAGGGATCAAGATGGGGAGACCCGTGGAGTAGGCTGACCCGTGCTGTTGGGAGCTCACAGACTCCTCTGAAATGAGAGCTGACAAACCTTCATGGAACTGATGTGGACCCTCTGAATGTAGATGACAGATGAAAGGTGCGGGCAGTTTGTGCGGCCTCTTGCACTTGTCCCGGGTATATGGACTGGCTTCTTGAAGCCTACACCTAGCGGGGAAAATACTTTCTCAACCTTGATACTAGGGGGAGGGACTCGGTCCTCCCAGCTCAACTAGATATGCCAGACTGAATTGACTCACCTTGGGTTCTCTGGGGAGTGAAGGGAGGGGGGGAGAGGGGAGGCTGGGGAGGACTGGGAGAAGGGTAGGAGAGGAAGCAGTAGTGGGTATAAAAAAAAATTTTAGAAAATAAAATAAATATGTTATATTGAAAAAAAAAAAAATGTCTGTAGCTCGGTCCCAAGGGAATCTAATGCCCTCTTCTGGCCTCCATGTACACTGCATATGTATAATGCACAGAAATACATGCAAGCAAAACACTCAGACACATAAGTTTTTAAAATATGTGATTGGCTGAGTAAGTTAAATGATAGAAGTGCATTTTCTTACAACTTTACAACCTAATCAAGACATCTGTATGTTCGGTTCCTTCTGAAGCCTGTCTTTGGATTGACGATGGCCATCCCCTCCCTATGTCCTCAGATGGCTGTCTGTAGTTGGTGTCCTACTTAATCTACTTCTAATAAGGATAATAGATAAGATTAGATTAGATAAGTTATTCACCCCACCTCCAAACACAAACCTTCTCCAAACGAGTGACATTCTGAAGTTGGAGGTTAGGATTTGAATATAAGAAGTTTTGAGAAAATTTATTCATTTCCTATTACCATCTTTCAACTAATAAGGTAGCTAAACATCCTTGTTGATTTGTGGGTTATTGTGTATATTTTTTTAAAGTTTTGTGCACCTAATAAATTTAGAATAGATCACAAAGATATATCAATTTTTCATATGTGTCACTAATGCTTAATGAGTTCCAGACAGTATGCTGTCATATTTATAGCTGTATCCAGAATTTCTCTAGAAAGATCAGTATGAAACTCTTACTGTAAGTGTTGTGGACTGGTCAGTTGTGTCACTGGGGTGGGAGGATATGACCAAAATATACACTATGAAATTCTCAGTAATATAAATATTACTTTAAAAAGAAACTTAGTAGTACTTGCCTTCAAAAATTAATGAAGAAGAAATAGGTGTTGGAGACAGTAATGATTACTTTTCTAAAATCACCTACTGCTCTATTATCAATTTGGTGTGTACAGCTATCACCTGTTCAAAAATAAATTAAGCACAATATTGAACAATGGAAATGGAAAAAGGAGGCTGCGGAAGAAAGAAGGACCAAGATCGGAGGTCCAGACCAAAATGCAGGGATGATTCCGATTCTAGAAAGTGAGTTCCCCACTCCCTAGGTTATTCAGCATTTACTCGGGGCTCTAGGGTCTCAAACATAGGGCAGAGAGAGAGAACCACACTACTAGAAATTTTGAACTGTTATTATTTAAGACCTGCAGAGAATGTCTTAGAAACACAGAGGAGAGGCGCTTGCCCTAGCCTGCAGACACCACTTCCCTAAAACATGCCTACCTTCCTCCACCCATAGCTTCTCTACCATTACCTTCAGTCAACCTTTCTCTGACAAGGAAGAAATCTGAGAGTCTTCTCAAAACTGTTATCCCTCTCAGAGCAGCTACAGGAGCCTCAAGTCGCCGTGATGTCTGAGAATGGTTGTTGCACCACCCTGGTCTGCACTGTGAATGGGGCAAAGGACAGTATCCAATACAGCTGGACCCAAAAGGACACCCATTTTAATAGATCCTATAGGGACCTCATTCTCACCATTTCCTGGAGTATCTGTGACCGGGACCTACCATATACCTGCACAGCCCAGAACCCAGTCAGCCAGAACAGCTCCCAACCTGCCTGTATCTGGCAGTTTTGTACAGGCAAGTGGTTCTACTCAGGTCTTCCAGGGGACTCTAGAACCAGCCTGAGAACGCATGGGGTCTAAAAGTCAGTTTTTGGTGAAACATAGATAGAATAGAAAAGAGCATAGATAAGTCCAAAGGCCTTCTGCTCAGGGGCCTAAGATATACTGGCCTGACTTGGAAACCCCAGCACTGTGGCATCCCAGCTAGGCAGCGACCGGGGTGGGGGGTGGGGGGGGATTCCGATGTGAAGAACCAAACGGAGCATTATTTGGGTGATAATGTCTGGGGGGAGTGTGGATTCCGACGTAAAGAACCAAACTAAGCTTTATTTGGGTGGTAATGTCTCTCAGGATCACTTCAAAAGTGGGGGGGGGGGGCTGGACAGGCTAAGAGTGAAGTGGAAAAAAAGAAAAAAGTAAAACATTATCTTGAAGGACAGTGGAGATGCCTTGCAATGGGGGAGGGGGAAGGGCAGGGGAGCACTATGGGAAGAAGAGAGGGCTTCCAGTCCCTTTGGCTTGACTAATGATCAAGGAAATTGGGAACAGACGCTGAAGCTGCCTCATCTCTGACTTCAAAAGGAGGAAAAATGGTCAGGGAGACACTGGTAGGGATCCTGAGAGAGCTCATGACCCTTGGCATTTCTGACCAGTCAGAACACAAGGAACTCTGTCGGTGTTTAGAGAGTCAATCATCGTCAAAAATTGGAAAGGACACCAACAGTGGATCCTCAGCATAAACCCAAAGGTCCCAAAGAAAGGAGGGTGTGTGTCTCTGGCCAGGATCACTCCCTGAAGATCAGCCAACTGAAGATGGAGGATGGTGGCTCCTACCATGCCTGTGTGTGCTCAGAGGCCTCCAGATATCCCATTGTGAAACACTCCACCCTGCTCATTTCCTTCCATACCCCCTCATGCCAGCTTCCTTCCCTGAAAGGTTTCTCTTCTCACTTCCCCTTCCTGCCAAAACGCCTCAGGGCACTATTAGCAGCTAGTCAATTCGCAGAAGGAAATATTGCAACCGTCAGGTGAGGAGACCCTACCTGCTAAGGTAGTCCTTGATCTAGACCTTTGGTACCTATCAGTCTACACTTCTGTGTTCCATTGTCATTTAGAATAAGGGTGAGCATGACTAGGGTGGAAGCAGAGTAGAAGGAAGGGATGATCTCTTGATCTCTCAAAGCACTGAGACCCAAGGGGATGGGTCACTCAGGTCCCCAGAGTATGAAACACAGATTTCACATTCTTCCTTGTCAATCCTGGGCTTCACAGGAGTTTGGCTTGGTATTTTGTATAATTTAAACCAGCCAACTCTTTCCCCTGCCGATTCACATATGGTAAGCATAGACCCTGCCCAGTTTTGTTCGTTCTAAGTTCATGTGGTTAACCATCCACCCACAGTCCCACTAAAGCATTCAGCGAGCTGGCTAGGCTTATGTTACTTGCATACAGTGAGTGACTCAAATACTAAAAGTTAAAAATACAATAATCATCTAAAAGAATGTGGAGTATTGGTGGTGCATACCTTTGATCCCAGCACTTGGGAGGCAGAGGCTGGTGGATCTCTGTGAGTTTGAGGCCAGCCTGGTCTATAGAAGGAGTTCCAGGACATCAAGGCTACATAGAGAAGTCTTGTCTCAAAATAAATTTTAAAAAAGAAAATCTAAAAGAACAGAGAGGATTAAGTAAAAACAACAGCAGACAGAGAAAAGAAAACCAGCTTTACTGTTTATTTGGAAATAATTTCGAGAGATGAGAACATAGTTCAGTTAGTAGAGTGCCTACCAACTGCACAGGAAGCCCTGAATTAGATATTTACAGACAACAAGTATGATAGCATCTGCCTGTAATCCCAACACTTGAGATGGGGAGATAGGATGATCAGAAGTTCAAAGCCATCTTAGCACTACACAACAAATTGGAGGTCAGCCTGGAATAATGAGACCTAGTCTCTAAATAAATAAACAAATGTAAAATAATTTTTGTTTATATAATAAAAAATAATTTAGTATTTACTTAAATACTAATTTTTATTTTTAAAATTTTTAGTAATGTTTAAAACATTGTGTTTATAAGAACTGAACTTGCTTGTGTCAATGAACTGGTCAACTTTCATCATCAGTACAGTGTTTGGACCAAGTTCATGGTTCCCCTTTCACTAAGAGCCCTATTTCACATCTAAGTATCAAGGTCCACAGAGGTGAATTGATGCATGTGGCATTTTGCTGGTGAGGAAAAGACCTCCCTGAGGTTAGTAACTCCTGGGGACACAACACATTCTTCATGAATGTATTTTATTCTTTTTCTCTTGTTTAACTCTTTTTAAGAATTACATGTTTGTATAGAGGATAGTGTTCAGGATTTGGTCCTTTCCTTCTACTATGTGGGTCTTGGGACTCAAACTCAGGAAATTAGCCTTGGTTGCAGGCAAGTTTGCTGACAGGTGTAGTTCTACACTGGCTGTGCCTTGCTCTCAGCACAGAGAGACTAAAGAAGCTTAATGTCAGTCGGAGCCATGTGCACATGAAGGATGCATCTATAAGGTGTATCTAAGCTGCCCAGTGGTGGAAACAGTGTGATGTATATGTGGATGCCCTGACAAAAGGAAGCTGTTATGTCCTAAGAGGAGTCAAGCTTTAATGTTTCCTGGAACAGTGGTGAAATCCTGCCCAACTTTACATGCATTGCCCATAACCCTGTCAGCAAGTTCCAGCCAATTTTCTTCTGGGATCATCTGTTCAGGTTGCTTGCTCTCTCTATTCATCCAGGCTTCAGAAACTTGGACTTTTATGTCCAGTGTTTGTGTTCTAAGCTATTTGTGAAAGTTAGTGAGGAAGTGTGGGAGAAAGTCCATTATAGCATCATCTCAGTGTAATGGGGTCCTGATATATAATCCTAAGGCTCTGATGTCTGTGTTAGGAAAAGCAATGGGAGACAGACAATTAGTAACCACTCATATTCAAGTACTTGGGAGGCTGAGGCAGAAGGATTACAAATTTGAAATCAGCCCAAGCTACAGGGTTGAAATCTGTCTCAAAACAACAAAACAAAATGGAGCTGTTGATTTAATTCAGTTGGTAGAGGCTTTCCTAGTATGTGTGAGAATTTGGGTGTAATCCATAGCATTGTAAAAACAGTACAGAGACACATGTCTATAATGCCTGAAATTCCAAAACCCTAGAGGAAGAGGCAGAAAGATCAAGGAATTTTGGGACATCCTTGGCTATATAGAGAGTTGATGCCAGCCTGGGCTAACAAGAAATCCTGTCTAAGAAGATTTTAAAGGAAGAAGTGGCAAAGGGAGAAAACAAAACAATTACTTTGTATAATGTATCTTAGTTAACCTAATAGATCCAAAATATCAACATTAATACTTTAAAAGTCAGCACCGCCATGCCTCAATTCAGATATTAAACTTTTATCAAAGTATTTCTTATTCAGATTCCATAAAATACACAATTCAAAACTAAATATTCACAGCTAAATTTTCCCCAAACGAACTTGAGTTTTTCAAGGAACTGAATCACCATTTATTACTTAATTTTTTATAAAAGTGAGCACCTAGTCTCTAAGCCACACCATCTACAAGTCAAAAGCTGGACAGTACAAAATCCAAGGTTTGGAGATTTACAGCAAGTGTATGGAGAGGAACGCACAGAAGAACCTGGGCTGCTGAGTGGGTCTAAGAGAGGAAGCTTTTCTGAGTTTTTTTGTTTTGTTTTGGTTTGGTTTTTGGTTGTTGTTGTTGTTGATTGGGGGGGGGGGTATTTGTTTTGGAGGAGTTTTTTGTTTACTTTTTGTTGTTTGAAACAGGATGGCCCTGGCTCTCCTGGAGCTCTCTGCAGACAGGCTTGCCTTAAACTCACAGGCATATATCTGCCTCTGCCAAGTGCTGGGAGTGAAGGTGTATGGCAAGGTGTCTGGTTCTGGTGATTCTTAATAAATGTCAGCTGCTGACAAACCTTCAAGGAACAGATCTGGACCCTCTGAATGTAGATGATAGTCAAAAGGCATGGGCAGTTTCTGGAGCCTCTTGCACTTGGACCAGAGTCTATCCCAGCTGCATAAACTGGCTTCTCATGCATGTTGCACGAATAAAGGAAATTCGGGGCCAGGCCTCTGGGAAAGTAGGAGATGTTAGAGTGAGTAAACAACACAGTCAGATCTTACCCAGCTGTCTTCCAGCTTCCTCAGCCTGCCTCCTCCTGGCTTCTTCTGTTCTCTGTCTTTCTATGCCTGCCTTAAATACTCTCTTTGCTCAGTTCAAATGTGCCACCACCACTGCCTGCCTGAGAGCCTGGAACTCCTTCTGTAAACTAAAATGACCTCAAACTCAGTTTGGATTAAGGGCGTAGGTCACCACTCCCAGGATACTCCCTGTGCTGGGATTAAAGGTGTGAATCACTCCTATCTGATCCTCCTAGACTGACTGTGGGTAGATCCCTCTGATATCTACAAACCTTTTGAATCTTTTATTATATCCCCACACATGCCTAGTGGGAAAAATATCTTTCTCAGCCTAATACTTGGGGGAGGGACTCAGACCTACTTCATCTGAATATGCCAGACTGAATTGACTTACTTTGGGATTTCTCGCCCTCTCTGGAGAGTGAATGAGGGGGTTGGGGGTGGGCAGAAAGGCTGACGGAGGTCTGGGAGAAGGGGCTATAAGGGAGCAGTGGGGGGGTATGTGAAAAAATTAAAATAAAAAAGTCAGCTGTCAACCCTAGAGCTCTGTGCATTCTTACACAATTAATTTTCATGGCAATTCTAAGAAAGGAATGTTTATAATTTTCTCTGCTCTGTAAGATACTGGAAGAAGAATGGGGACTTAGCCAGACCACAGCAAAGGGAGCATTGGAACTTGAAGCTTGGCCCTCTGCTCTTCCCCAGAGGGAAGCAGAAAGGGGAAGTCTACCTAGAAAGTGATGATGCTGGGGGTCTGGCTCAGCCTGAAAGCACATCTGGAGTCTTGTTTCTTCCTCGAGCTTATAACTTCTGTCTCACTTCATAGAGAAAGGTTGTTTTGGGCCTGACAGATTGTACTTCATATCTTATGTCAGATACTTAAAACTCTGATCTGGGTAAGCTGAAAATCACTCTCCAGGGAATCTGTGTCTATCTGTGCATTGCTGTCACCTCTTGCCTACAAGGCTTGCTCAAAAGCGGCTATCGAATGAATGGATGGGATTATTTTAGGCTGTCGTGGGATTTTAAGGGTCAGTTGGGGTGGGCATAGTGTTCTATAAATCATTGGCTCTGATTTCTCTGTCAATAATTATATTAAAATCCTCATTTTTCTCTTCAAGGCCCTGAGAGAAACAGGAAGCATTGGATCTGGTCCCCATTGCTTATCCTTTTGTTCCTAGGGATGCTTAATGGTTGCTACATTTTCAAACAAAAGAAACAGTGTAAATTTTCTAGATTAACTTTACCCACTCTTAGGAGCCTATTTGCTTGAAATCTGTGCAGACTTCTAAATCCTCCCAGAAACCCTTGCTACTTCTCTCTCCAGACCTAATTTCTTCTCAGAGTTGATGGGAGGTTGAGCATTTGTTGGCCGTCTTTAGTTACAAATAATTTTAGCCAACTGAAATTGGCTTAGGTTTTATCATTTTTATGGTTTTATGTGTTATGTGTGTTTGCCTCCATGTATGTCTGTATACCATGTGTGTACCTGTTGCCTGTGAAGGCCAAAAGAGAGCGTCAGATTCCTTAGAACTGCAGCTACCGGGGGTTGAGAGACAGCAGACAGGTGCTGGGAACCAAACCCAGGTCCTCTGGAAGAGTACTCCGTGCTCTTAACCATTGAGCCGTCTCTTCAGCCCTAGCTTAAGTTTTTATAGAGTATGGAGGAAGGACAGAGACATGATTTATTATCTCAGAACTCAGTGGCCTCAATGGGTAAATGTCAGCAGAGGCTGGGAAACCGCCAGATCTCTTCATATCTTACCTGTGTTCTTCTCTTTGAGCCATTTCAGTATAGCTGACAAAGAGAGGGGTGTACCACAGCACAGCAGCTTGTAGCTTTATATATACACATACCAATAACTCTCACACTAGGCTGGGGCAGGAGGATGCTTCCTCTAGAATCCTATAGTAGAGTAATAACTGAGAATTTCTCCCAAAAAGCAGGCAGGCTAAAACACATGGGGCCCTGGAAGAATTACTTGTAGAAGAATTACAGCTCTCTCTTTCAAAGAGATGCCAGGACGAAGATAACTCTAGGCTCTGGTTACTACTTCCCTTGGTCCTATGCTTACCTTACAGCCCCCTGCTTCTCCATAGTCTACTTTCTGACTGTGTCTTCAGAAGCCTTCTCCCCCTCTCTGTTGAATCTCACAGAACCAAAGGCATCTCCCTACTCACAGTCCTCTTGGTAACTTCCTTCTACTTGGTTTCTCATGTTCATCCTTGGCATTGGGTACAGACAAGCCACAGCCCCAGGTGAAATACCAGGCAATATAATTGGTGATTCTGGATATGGGGATCCTGTTCCCAGACAGAAGTCCCAAAGCCTAGCTACTCAAATTGTAGTCAGCCAACCAGCAATGTGATTACTTAGGAACTTACCAGAAATGCAGAATCTTGATCACTACCACCAGAATACTGAATATAATCTGCATTGAGGTGACCCATATTCCTGCTAAAGTATGGATGAGAAGTATCTGAAAGGAGGTGGTTTGGGAACAAACCCTCTTGGAAGATGGATTCTGCAGAGATGATTATCAGAACTAAGAGGTTATCTGTCAACTGGAGCCTCCTGGATTCCTCAGGTGTTGACTGTAACCACTTGAATGTGACCTACCATGAAGATGGGTTATTTTCTCCATTCTGAGAACAGAAACAAAAGTCAAGTTAAATAATAAAGCTGTGTCAGGAGCAAAGCCAGAAACTACTTAAAATTAGGCACACAAACACATATAACTCAGAAGCAGTGGTTCTTAACCCACAGACCATGACTCCAAAGGGGTCATATATCAGATATTTACATTACAATTTATAATAGAAGCAAAATTACGGTTAGGAAGTAGCAATGAAATGATTTTATGGCTGGGGACCACCGCAACATGAGGAACTGTATTAAAGGGCCACAGCATTTAGAAGCATAATCAGTGGCTTTTCAATTTGATGTATGCTAAGGAACGCTTTCTTGAAACAAACTCTTATCCACCACTCCTGTAGAGCAAAGCATGTGAAAGCAGAACTATTCCAGTGTATGTTGGGGTGGAGAGTTTAGGTAATGCCTTTTACATCCTCATGTCCATTCTGTGGTGCCCCAAATTACCAACTTAAACTCCAGAGTTCTGATGTGCTAAGAAGTCCCTTACTTTGTCAAACCATGCTTCTAAAAAAAACTCTCCGTCATATCACATGGAGGAGATCTACCAAGAAGGTGTGGGCGGAGGAGGAACTGGGGCTGAAACCATTACACAATATAGACTTTCTGAGAGATAAATGTAAAGTCTCCCAAAAAAAACATGGGAATGGAAAAAAAAAAAACTATCGATGACTCCTCTCGGCTCTGCTGTGTTCAAAAGTCAACATAGTCTAATTGTTGGATGCATGAACATGGGCCAGACAGGCCATTTTTAGTCAGACAGGCCAGTTTAGGACCCTACTTCTCTTCATTTACAATGATAGCATCTTGGGTAACTCAGGCTCTAACTTTCATTTCCCTTCTTTGAAAAAGTGGGTTGCTTCATCTGCTGTGAGGACTGAAGTGGAGTGATGTCCACAGTGGCTACTCAGTGAAAATTATTATTGTTACTGACTATTAAAACTCATCCTTTATTTTTTTCCCACACAGAGCCAAAGAAAGAATTGGCTAGTGGCAAAAACACCAGGACCCAAGCCACTTGCAATCAGCTTAACCCTACCATGTAGTTGGGAGTACACTTAACTTTTATGTGATCCAGTCTCCTCACTCCCATGCGTCATGGTGTTTGGAGCAAATTAAAAACATTTGGAGCATTTTATGACACATCAGAGATATTTAGCAAGTGGTAAAATGTTTTTCATACATTTGGGTCAAATGAGCTATTTGATGTGCCCCATGGAAGGTTGTGGTGCACTCAATGTGTATGTTAGTTACTTGTGACAGGCTCATATTGTACTATGCGTGGGTCATTGCACTTGTCAAGCATTATAAATGCATTCCTTCCTCAATGGAGGATGTTCCATACTTCACATTGCCTTAATCATGCTGCTCCCCCACAAAATACATCCTGTCACCTATCAAAAGCTTGCCTTTAAAGCCCTCCTCCTCAATTCTGCCACTTTCAAGAATTCTCTTGTTCTAACCAGAATCCATGACCTCCAACCTCAGAACTTTCTTATACCTCCCATGTAACACATAATGAACAGCATCTTATATTAATGATGTGCTCATGTATATGACTCTTCTCGCTTAGCTAGACAGTGAACTCCAGGACAAGATATGCTTTATCTTTGTGTTTCCCCAGGGTACTTTCCTGTCTCCTTGGCATGGTTTATCCTGTAGGCCAGTTCTGTTTCACTAAAGTTGCTGAGAAGACCATCACATTATATCAAGTGAACTTTTACCTATCAGATTAATAAATTATTTGATCACTGAAAAGGAGGGAGGGAGAGCAGAATGGAGTTCCCTAATAGGAGACAGACAAAAAACTCCTTCATCCTCAAGGTCTTATCTAGAATAGAAGTCAGAACAGTTGGGTCTTTGAAGCAAATGAAGAAAGATGTAAGAGTTAGCATACTTTTGTTAACCCTGCACAATGTGTTCTAGAAAGCCCAGCTGGCCACATGAAATTCACTGTGCTCTCCCAATGGTATGAGAAACAAGACATGCCTGCTGAGATCACCAAGCATCAGTCTAACCTTGCCTCAGACACCATCTCTTACAGCAGAGCGACCATAGAAGAGGATGAGGAACAGACCAGAATGAACAGCACTGTCAATGGAAGAAATAAGGTGTATGACATGGTCACTCTGGGGACACTGCACATGATTTGACCGCTGAGGGGCAAGCAGAGTATGAAGTAGTCACCCCAGATGACACGGTGGTTAAATCTGAGGTTGGAGAGGACACAGCATACGTATAAGGGTGCCCTAATGTGCAGGTGAGCACTCCTGACTACCACACCTTCAACCTACTGCTACTTATAGGACTATATGATGTTTTAAACCTGGGGATCTGGGGCCGGACAACAGCCATACAGACACTCAGTTCTGCTGTGATTACCAAACCTTGAGATCCTTTGAAATAAGGGAACTCATTCTTGGGCCATCAACATGCGGATGAGAAAATCAGAGGCACTGTCCCAGCCCCAAAACAGCTCCCAATTTCTGAGACCAGAACGCAGTGGGATGTCCTCTGGCCTCAAGATCTATGGGTTGTAGCTGGGTTTTCTTTTTTCTTTTTTCTTTTTGGGAGTCCACTACCCAGCTCCCAAATACATACCTGATTTCTCCTCCTATTTGTTTGCTCTTCATGGCAGCCCCACCCATCCCTTTTTCTTGCCTAGCTTTTGGCTATTCAGTTCTTTATTAGACCAATCAGGTATTTTAGTGGGGCAAAGCAACACATCTTTGCAATATTAAACAAATATTCCACAGGCATATAATAAAACACATCTTTGAATAATATTCCACAACAGTGGGTTAAACTGGAAAGCCCTCATTTGGTAACTAATGATAGTCTGCTATTCACCTGTTACAGCAAAGACCTCAGCTCCTGGGGGGGGGGGACCCCAAACACAATCTACTGCTCAATACAGAAACCTAACAAGGTGAGAAAAAAATTTTCTCAAACTCATAAAGTAAGAAACTTTTCCCAACAGTTTTATCTGTAAGGCCTGGATTCCTGTGGCTGAAGAACTCAAATATGCTCAGAACGTATGATTCTAATACAGTCTATGGTCAACAGAGATGTCTGACTCACACCTGTGTGACCAAAACCTGGACATTTAATAGCTCATTTAATATCTGATGTTGATTATTCTTAACATCAACCTTATATCTATAAGACTAACATATAGATATATAGATATGTTTGTTGGCTTATGATAATGTTATTCCGGTCTCTTGATAATAGAATTTACCATTAAATAATAATAAATATCTCAACTAGCTTTTATAGAAATTCCCAAGGTTCATAAGGCATTGACAAACAAGTTCCCTTACGTGCCTGTAACACTCTCTGGAAATGTCTTGTCATTCACATTTGAAGGCTGGAGAGTTGCCTCTTGTCAAAGCTGATGATAATTGAAAGGTCTGGAACTTCAAACCACAAGCGCTTGCATTCTTAAATGTTTCCGTGTAAATATATATCACGTGCTAAGAGTATCCCTCCCAGTAGCCACTACCTTCCCCTTTCCCACCCCTACCTGGCAATAGTTCCCTTGGACAGTTTTACTTTTACTTCCACGTCATACATACATACATACATACATGACTTTCTGTGTCTGTTAGTGTATAAAATCTAGTAACCAAAAAATGAGAGTCAACATATGATTTGTCTTTTCTGAGACCTCCTTTATGTGGTAGTCTGAAAGAAAATAGTACCAAAGCGAGTAGCATTATTAGGAGGTGTGGCCATGCTGGAGTAAGTGTGGTCCTGTTAGAGGAAGTGTGTCCCTGGGGAGGTGGGCTTTGAGGTCTCATATATGCTCAAACCATAGCCACTGAGGCAGACCACTTCCTGTGGCGTGCAACTCAAGATGTAGGAATCTCGGTTCCATCTCTATTTTCCTGCCATCATGTTGCATCTTGATGATAATGAACTAAACCACTGGAAATCTAAGCCATCCCAATTAAATTTTTTTCCTTTGTAAGAGTAACCATGGTCATGGTGTCTCTTCACAGCAATGGATATTCTAATTAAGACACGTAATTCACTTATTTTATCTCCAGTTACATCTATTTTCATACAGATAACATGACTTCATTCTTCTATATAGATTTTTAAAAAACAGAAATATACCACATTTTCTTTGGCCACTCCTCTCTTGTTGGACACATATGTTGGTCCCATAACTTAGCTACTTTGACTAGTACAGCAACAAACAGTGTGTGTGTGTGTGTGTGTGTGTGTGTGTGTGTGTGTGTGTGTGTGATGTGATGTGATGTGTGATGTGTGACTTGATATCCCTTGGGTATCAAGTAGAGGAATGGCTGGGTTACACTTGGTGGATCTACTATAGTTCTGTGTTGTTGCTTGTAATTTCTTTTAAAAATTTTCCATCTATGCATGTTTTGTCTGCCTGTATATCTTTATACCTCAAGCATGCAGTGCCCACATGGTCAGAGAGGGCATCACATCCCTGGGACTGGAGTTACAGACAGTTGTAAGCTGTCATGTAGGTGCTGAGAATCAAAGCCAGGTCCTCTGCAAGAGAAGCCAGTCTTTACTGTCTTCCATAGAGACTAGATCAGCTTACCCTCCCACCAACAGTGTATGAGGGGGCCCCTTTGTGCACATCCTTGGTGGCATTTGTCATTTCTTTCTTAATGACTGTCATTCTGCCTAGGTAAGATGGATTCTCAGTCTGTTTTTTTGTTCCCTCTGATAGTGAATGAAGTTGAACATTTTGATATGTTTATAGGCTCTTTATGGGGGGGGGTGTTGATTCTCTGTTCATTAGCTTATTCATTCAGTGGGTTACATGGTGTTTTCTGTTGTGTGTTAATGAGAATTTTTTTTAGTTCTTTGCATATTCTAGATTATCAATCCTCTGTCACATGTGGAGACCTCAATGAAGCTCTCCCAATCTATAGGTTCTCTTCACTCACTTAACTGTTTTCTCTGCTATACCAAAGCTTTCTAATCTCCTGAGTCCCATTTATGGATTGTTGGCTTTAGTTCTTGAACAACTGGAGTACTATTCAGTTTTTACCTATGTCTATATCTTGAATTATATCTCCAGTATTTTCTCTAGAATTTTCAAGGTTTCAGGACTTATAGTAAGGCCTTTGATCCATTTGAGGTTCATTTTTGTGCAGAATGAGGTTTCATCCTTCTACATGTGGGCATCCAATTCACCATCACTATTTGCTGACAAGATTCTCTTTTCTCCAGTGTGCAATTTTGGTATCTTTGTCAAAAATCAAGTAGCTGTAGCTATGTGGCTTTGCATCTGTGTCCCCTGTTCTTTTCCATTGAGCCGTGCGGCTGTTTTGTGTAAGTACCATGATATTGCTGTCACTGTAACGTAGCTGTACTATAACTTGAAATCAGGTATTGTAACACCTGCAGCATTATCTCTTTTGTTTGGGATGTGACTTTAACTGCTTTTGTTCTTCCACATGAACTTTAAGATGCTTTTTTTCTGTGAAGAATGGTGAAGATTGCATACCATCTGTGCATTGCTTTTGGCAAGCTGCTCATGTTCACAATATTAATTCTTCCCGTTAATAAGCATAGAAAGTCTTTCCATCATCTGGTGTCTTCAGTTTCCACAGATGATGTTAAATTGTTGATGTAGGTATCTTCCACTCCCTTAGTTACCTTTATTCTAGGGTTTTGTTTTGTTTATTTGTTCTTTTTACTTTATTTAGTGGCAATTGTGAATGAAATTTTTCTCCTAATTTCTTTTATATTTCCCCTTCCCAAGAGGGCCTATGGATGTCTCTCTTAGAGTCCTTCTTGTTGCCTAGCTTCTCTGGGGTTGTGGATTAAAACATGGGGAAAATTCATCTGTGTGTATGTATGTGCACGTATCCATGCACTATTCTAGAATTTAAAATTATCATGTACATCTATTTAAATAAAATTTCAATATACTTTAAGTGTATTAATATAAAAATGGAGTTACAGATCTGAACAGAGAATTCTCAACAAAGAATCTCAAATGGCTGAAAGACACTTAAAGAATTGTTCAACATCCTTAGTCACCAGGGAAATGCAAACCAAAACAATTCTGAGATACCACCTGTCAGAATGGCTAAGATCAAAAACACAGATGACAGCCTATACTGGAGAGGATTTAGATTAAGGGGAAGATTCCTCCTTTGCTGGTGGGAATGTGAACTTGTACCACCACCTTCGAAATCAGTATGGTGGTTTCTCAGAAAACTGGGAATCCATCTAACTCATGATTCAGCAATACCACTCTTGGGCATATTCCCAAAAGATTCACATTCATACCAGAAGGACATTTGCTCACCTAAGTTCAGATCAGCATTATTTGTAATAGCCAGAACCCGGAAACAACCTAGATGCCCCTCAACCAAAGAATGGATTTTAAAAGGAAAAAAATGTGGCACATTTACACAATGAGAAAAAAAAACAGACATCTTGTAATTTTCAGGCAAAGAAATGGAACTAGAAAAATTATCTGAGTGAGGTAATCCAGAAAGACAAACACGATATGTGCAAAGAATAACCAGACTACAATCCACTGCATCATTTTCTATAGATTTATTTTATTTTATGTGTGAGCATTTTGCCTTCATGTATGTATGTACACCACAAGCATGCAGTTTCTGTGGAGGTCCAAAGACAGCATTGGATCACCTACCTGGAGCAGGAATTACAGGCTGTTGTGAATCACCTGAAATGGGAGCTGGGAACCGAACCTGGGTCTTCTGGAAAAGCAGCAAGTGCTCTTAAACAGAGCCTTCTCTCCATCACTCCATACTGCCTCTGCTCACCAAACTCCTTGACTCAACTTCCAATATCTGCCTCAAAACCACAGCCTCTTTAAATACATTCTTCTGTTGGCTCTTGCTTTGCAACAAGAGGAAGCCAGCCTGCTAAGCATGTTCGGGAAAGAGGGATCAGGCAAAGCCAAGCAAGCCTGTGGCTTGGCAGTTCTCTATGAGGCCAAATAGACCCAGGCTCTCTGCTATCTCTGTGTGAATAAGATTGACATCTAGCCACAAAGTCAGCCCCACCTCCAGCACTGTAAGTAGACATGCTAATAAATGTCAATCAATGACCTACACATGTTGAGTATAAGAAGTTCATTAGTTTTATTCAGGCAAAGAATTGACACAGACTCTGTAGAAGAGCAAATTTTCATGTCAAACTCCCATGGTAAGTGCAAGGTGAGACTCTTGAACAAGACTCCAAGCCAGGCAGGGAGGTGTATGCCTTTAATCCCAGCAGAGGCAAGAAAAAAAAAACTAACCCTTGATTGAGGCTCTTGTTGGCACTTCTGAGTAAGTCTCTTAGTTCATACTTGCTGCTTTTCTGAACATTGCTGAAGGAGCAAGCCTGAAGATGGATAGCATGTTGTGTGGTACCCAAGTACCTCATCTTCAGCAATAAATAATTTGTGCTCTCCTTCCAGGGTGTATCATGAGGAACACTGCCCATGACTCTCAACTTTTATACCTCTTGTCTGAGCCCTCTCTCCGGGTATATTACAGAGAGAACCCTTCATGACTCTGAATTTCTAGTCACAGGACTTTGTAAAGCAACCATTTCACTGTAGGAAGCATCGATCTTAACCACCTGTTATCAGGATAGCACATGCTCTGAGTGATTCTTCAGTCCAGAGACCTGCTTGAATTGCACCAGCTACTCTTACTTTTTCCTGCTCTCTTGTGAAAAACTGACCAGAAGTAAAGATGTGAGATGATCGGGACTTCCCTGAATTTGAGTCCAACCAAGATTCCAGCTTCCCTGGGAGAACTGACAGCTAGTTCACAACCAGACAGCACAGCCTCAAAGAGGACCTGTGCTTCCTTTTCCTCTGAGTCCTCATCTCTCATCATGGTCAGGGGAGGGGCCTAGGATGCAAGCATCCTGTATTAATGGTGTCACAGTAGGGGATAACAGCTTACAGAACCACAAGCAGAGAATCTCCCTGCACCCTACATTTATACAGTGCTGTATGGATTACAACATCTCTGAGTGTGGCCAACACAAGCTTTCTCCCTGTTCTTGTCTGGTCTGTAAGCCTGGGAGATTTTTAACAACCTTGATAGTACAGTAGCTGTTAAAAAATGTTTTCAAGCCAAGTACATGCTTCCGTGATCCCAGAATTTGGGAAGTATGGGCAAAGAGTTGAAAAGGTCACGCTTGGCTATTTAGCAAATTCAGGCTATTCTGGGCTATGTCAAATCTCATCTAAAAAAATTTAAAAAGGAAGAAGAAGATACAACAAAATATAAAACGTAAGACATGCATAAATTTCTACATCTTCTCGGCCCAGGAGCTGTTCCATAGACTCATACAGCATCAGCATCATCCGCCATGCTCCTTTCCAAAGTCATGTTCCATAGACTCATACAGCATCAGCATCATCCGCCATGCTCCTTTCCAAAGTCATGCTCCATAGACTCATACAGCATCAGCATCATCCGCCATGCTTCTTTCCAAAGTCAATGCTGATGCATAACACAAGATGAGAACACTTGAAAACAACTAAGAATAAATATCAAAGTTCTCTAGCTCTCTGCGGCTCAGTCGGGCAGGGTTGCAGGCTATGAAGCGTTGGTTTCCAACCTGCAAGGAAAAGGGAGAAACTTCAAACCTTCACTCTGAACTATCCCTAATATTATCTTGTAGGATGTGGTCTACTATCCCCACATTACATACCAACTTTTAAAAAAGGACCAGAGTGCTATAACACATTGCTTGAAGCCAATGATTAGTGCGAGTAAAAGCAGGACTTAAAATATGTTCATCTGCTCAGTTCTGGTGCTTTTTTTTTAACTACTCCCCACTTCTTTGTGCCCCCCCCCACCTTACCCTGGCCCATACAGTATCCTCTGCAACTCTGGACTGTCAAGTTGGCTTTAAGGCTGGGCCACCACTGTAGAGCTAACAATCCCCACTGGCAACTACATAGCCTCTCCCTTGTGACTAATGACATTTCTATTAGACTAGGTGCTTTGGTTATATATAGTATGAGGCTGATACTTAGGGTGTTGTCTCTGCCTTAATTTCTCTGGATACAAACCAGAAGCATGAAGTCAGGGTTAAAACTCAGTAGTAGAGTACTTGTTTACCATACCTATGCCTGAATTTTATCCCTAGCACTAAAGGAATAAACAAAAGGTTATACCATGCCTACTTTACGACATTGTATGAGGAGCAAATGAAGTAATTTATGTGCAGGCACTGGAAATTTGCTTTTCACCTTAGAAAAAAAGACCTAATAAATGTTATGTCTCTTTCCCTCCTTCCATGTAGATCAGTTAGCTACCAGACTCAGTGTCGCTTTTCAACAACATCTTCTGCAGAAGGATGAGATCACCCACATTCTGAAATAGTTCCCAATAATTTCCTAATTTTAGGAAATGATTTGGAGTCATTTATTTCCTCCTTTGTATGCTCCACATATATCCATTAGCACATAGCCAGGGGACTAGCTTGAGAGTCCTGGTTTAGAATGCAAGCCTTCCAGCCTTGAACATATGATATGACTTTAAGTTATGCACTCAATCTTCTGGGACCTCAGTGTCTTCCTGCAGGATCCATAAATCCCAGCAACCCAGGGGTCTTGTTTTAAGTATACTCTCTTAACTGGGTCTTGAGAGTCCACAGACACTAAACCACTGTGAAGGAGATTTCCAGAATCTTACCTTTTCATACACGGTGCAATCTGAAGAGAAGTTCTGCTTGTTCTTCTTGGATCCAGACTAGAAATTGAGTGTTGAGAAGATTTAAGTTTAATATAAGAAATATCTTATTCCAGACTAGCAGGCAAGATCCCAAAGAGAAAACCCTCCAGCCAGGAGTCAACAAGTGGTATTTAATGATACCCAGAGAAGCACAATACATTCTGGCACATGATGTGTCCTCCTGAGCTAAAGTCAGAATTTAGTACCTGTACCCACACAGCCCCCCAATTCACAACCACACAATCCTAGTTGTCACAAATATAGACACACGTCACTTGAACAATTCTAATGTAAGTACTACCTGAACCTATGCCAAATTTCAATACACACTCCTCTAATACATGTGTGCTAACTGTAACACATATAATGAACACAGTGGTTTTAATAATTAGCTGTTTTCAGTTGTATAGAGCTTATTACTGTGTGGCGTATGCATGGGCATGTGCTTTCCTAGCTCACGCCTTCAGCCCCCAGGCAGAGGGCCCCACCTTAGAAAGCCCCCACTAACTCTCACCATAACCTCAGCTTTCCTGGGATCCTTCTGTGTCCCCAGATCCTTCTGTCCTAACTTCTGTCCCTGCCCTTAAAATCCTACCATCCACTCTTTCCTGCATCTCAGAACTGTTCTTTGTTCACAGGCAGAACTGGAAAGGTGTTTCTCCTTAGCATTTATATATAATAATTTAACAGAAGCTACTCAGTTGTGCAGGATGGAAGGCACTGGGGTATATGCACATTCTCTGTATGCTCACATCTGCAAACACAGTATAGTACTCACTTGCAAAACACACATCTGTTCAACAAAACCCTCCAGGGGAACAGACTCCTTACCTTCCTGGAAGGCTGGATTACCGAATACAGTGTACATTTTTCTTGTGATGTGGGCTCAGAAGGCTAATGAGAAAAAAATATATATAAATATGTCATAAATAAAGATCCAGCACAACCCTTTGCCTCGACTCTGCCTAAATGTAAGCTCTGTTTATCAATGAGAAGCCTGGTAGCTGTGGGTAGGAGCTGATATTAGCCCACTGTTACTGTTAGTAATAATTACTATTTCTTGTTGTGTGCTTATTTTATCTATATTCTTTCTTTCCCAACTCTTACGTTATTCCTAAGAAATAGAAATCTTCCTTCTACTACAGCCAAGCTTACAGATTTAGAAGAAAGAGAGGAAGAAAAAACAGAGAAAGAGGAGGAGGAGGATGAAGGAGTGGGAGAGGAGAAGGAAAAGGAGGAAGAGGAAGAGGAAGAGGAAGAAGGCCTTAACAGTTCAATGACTCCCTTTGGAATGCCTTCCTTCTCTAGATCGGAAATGTACGTTCATCGGGGCAGACAACCATCTCTCTGGTAAAATAATCCAAGGCGGAATCTCATTCTCCCTCAGCGCCCTTATCATGAAGAGCCCTTCCTTGGATTTATTCAAATTGGCCTCACTCAAGCCCAACATAACTAAAACAAGTGTGCTAGCAAGTGTCAGTCACTCTTGGGATGGATTGTTTTGTGACACAGCTTTGCTAATAAACTCAGGGTGTTACTGTTCCTGGACTTGGTCCTCAGAAAGCGAAGGGAAGAGAAGAATGGGAGATGAGAGGAAGAGACGATGTTTATTAGAAACTTTCCACTGCTGTCTATAATCAAGTATTTTCCCTTGGAAGAGAATAGCTGACCCTAGTTATCAATGATGTCATATTACCTGCAAATATGAGCTTATATACTGTCTGGAGCTAGAGGCAATGGCAGGAAGAGGTAGGGTGGAAACTAAGAAACCATGTGGCTCAACTTTCTTACTACTCAGCTATGTGGCCTTGAACACATCTGGAATCCTCGTTTGTAAAATTCATAAGACTAAGATTTACTAAGAAAATGGTGATCGTTAAGTCTAAATAAGACTTTTAAGACTAATATACATATGTTCTTTCCTTGAGATAATAATTAATGGTACTGTCAGGATAAATAATACATGGACTCCAGTTCTTCAAATCAGAGGAAAAATATAACTTAGTCTAAACTTCTGCTAGATATGAATGAATGAAAATCACTGCCAAGACACTCTGGTATGCTGATCATTTCAAACAATTAGTTAAAGCACATGTGACTGCTTTCTGGCCCCCGAGAAACATCAGTATTCTATTCTCCCGTCAATGGTGTATTTTAAGTGAGTCTTGGGAAGTCCTATATACTGGAATGGACTAGATTAGAGAGGCCATACAGGTACCTTGCATTGAACCATGGAGTAGATGGTCTCTGTATCTCCAGGGGGGTTCTGCTTTGGCATCTGCTCCTACATAGAATGGTGAAGGAACATATGATAGTTTCTGTAGGGGATTATGTTGTTTCATTGTAAATAATTGTCCCACCCACTGGTTTAATAAAAAGTGCTGATTGGCCAAAGGCAGACAGAAAGTGTGGGAGGGGGCTACCAGACTAGGAGAACTTTGAGAACAGGAAGAACAGAGCAGAATACCAGAGAGAAGCCAGAAGAAACAGGGGACAACTATGCTGCTCTGAGAAAAGGTACCGAGCCACATGGCTGAACAGGATGAGAGTCATGGGTTGGATTAAGGGTAAAGAGTTAACAAGTTGTATGCCTGGGCCTTAGGCCAATCAGCCTAAAACTATTGTAAGCATCTGTGTGTCTCTGCGGGTCTGTGGGTCAGCAGGCCTAAACCTTGAGGGTAGGCCTGAAAGTCCAGGCCAGAAACCTCATACTACAAGTCTCTCTCTAGGCTTGAGTTAAGTAGTGAGAGACGTCATAAAGAAGGGGTCTCCAAGAGGAGGGAGGGAAAGCCCCATCATCAAATATCCCAGAATGAGGAGAGATGGGAAGAATAGTGATCTACAGTAGGCCAGCATCAAGGAAACACCCAACAACCCAACATGTTCCCTGTCTCTTCATTCCCTTTATTAATGTAAAACTCCCTTCTTGACTTTTCTGGCTTTTATGCCAACCCAGCCGCTAACAGTAGGCAGAGCTCTAGGCAGGTCTGTGGTCTGAACTTTTCCTCTTCAGGGCACTGGAATTCAGATGGAGGGTCCAAACATTTTAAAGCTGTGCCAGTCTTAAGGCCTCTCTCTAGATTCAGGTTTCCTGAGCAGTTTAATCTGGGCCTCAGTCTAGCCCCAAAGAAGTAATAATGCTCTCAACAAAGTCAGAGAGCAATGGTCCATCCTTCCTTCCCTCCCCTTATGCCTGATTCACAGGCAATTAGACATAAAAGCAGTCTATCTTGAATGCCTCCAAGAACACAGTGCCAAGTGGGGCTCTCCTGGGGGTCAGAAAGGCTGCGAGAGTGCAGAGCTGACCTCCAGAAGTAGGAGGTTGAAAAGCAGAGAATTTGCTTGGTAGCCAGAAAAAGTCAACAAGAGTTTGTTGCTTTTCTCTTCTGTCTACATTCATGTGAATTATCTCTGGAAAGGTTGGATCTGTGACCCAGAGGGAGGTCACATGAAACTTTGAGTGGAGGCTTTCAAGCCAAAACCCAGAGATAATGATGGGACACCAGGCCAGACTGGGGTCAGGCAGGAAGGAACCTCAAGTCAGAAGATGGTCAGCAGCATGAGTCCCCAAGAGGCTTCTTTTGTTCTAAATAACATTTCTTCCAATGCCCTGCTCCCCACTTATTTTACCTAATCTAATGTCTTCTTCATTTGGGGTAAATAGGAGGTTAATTTTTTAATAAGCATTTGGGCATCAGGTGGCTACATGTGCCCTAAGAACTAATAGCAATAGGTCCACAGTCTAGTGTGTCCACAGTCTAGTGTGCCCACAGTCTAGTGTGTCCACAGTCTAGTGTGCCCACAGTCTAGTGTGTCCACAGTCTAGTGTGTCCACAGTCTAGTGTGTCCACAGTCTAGTGTGCCCACAGTCTGGTGTGTCCACAGTCTAGTGTGGCCACAGTCTAGTGTGTCCACAGTCTAGTGTGCCCACAGTCTGGTGTGTCCACAGTCTGGTGTGCCCACAGTCTGGTGTGTCCACAGTCTGGTGTGCCCACAGTCTGGTGTGTCCACAGTCTGGTGTGCCCACAGTCTGGTGTGTCCACAGTCTGGTGTGTCCACAGTCTGGTGTGGCCACAGTCTAGTGTGGCCACAGTCTAGTGTGCCCACAGTCTGGTGTGTCCACAGTCTAGTGTGCCCACAGTCTGGTGTGTCCACAGTCTAGTGTGCCCACAGTCTGGTGTGCCCACAGTCTAGTGTGCCCACAGTCTGGTGTGTCCACAGTCTAGTGTGCCCACAGTCTGGTGTGTCCACAGTCTGGTGTGTCCACAGTCTGGTGTGGCCACAGTCTACTGTGTCCACAGTCTGGTGTGGCCACAGTCTACTGTGTCCACAGTCTGGTGTGGCCACAGTCTACTGTGGCCACAGTCTAGTGTGCCCACAGTCTAGTGTGCCCACAGTCTAGTGTGCCCACAGTCTAGTGTGCCCACAGTCTAGTGTGCCCACAGTCTAGTGTGCCCACAGTCTAGTGTGCCCACAGTCTAGTGTGCCCACAGTCTAGTGTTTCCACAGTCTAGTGTGCCCACAGTCTAGTGTGCCCACAGTCTAGTGTTTCCACAGTCTAGTGTGCCCACAGTCTAGTGTGTCCACAGTCTAGTATGCCCACAGTCTAGTGTGCCCACAGTCTAGTGTGTCCACAGTCTAGCATTCCACTGCTGTATGAGATGAGGAAGAGAAGGGAGCTGCTCTCAGCCAGCTAAGAAACAGACACAAAGAAGCTGTTCTGTGACAGAGGAGAAGAGTCCATGTGTCTCTCTCCACCTAGCAGTAGACATGGGGGTGGGAAGAAAAGAAAGTCCTTCCTCTCCACCGTTACCACCCCTTCCCGCCAGCACCGCCTGGCTGACCGGCACCTTTTCCCTGAGCCTGACACCATATCCTGTAATACAGTGGAGAGTATCCATGGGCCTTCTGAAGTTTCCCTCTACTCCACATTACTAGCTGACTAGAAGACCTAGGTTCTAAAGAGAGAAGTCTTCTTAGGTGAGAAGGCTCACCTGCTCTGTAGCAAACCAGCTGTCTTTTCTGCTACTTTAGCCATGCTTGGACTTCTACCCAAGAGGCTTTGAACACGGACCACTGAGGAATCTCCAAAACTCTTATGCTCTGCCTGCTTATGTTTTCCAGCCTAGGCAGGGATTAGGAGAGCAACAGAGAGTCTTATCCTCAAATCTCGGGAATATGGTCATGCAATAAATATATAAAGGTTACACTTGTCCTGGCATTCAGTCCGGCTGGTAAGACTGAGCCAAAATGAGGCTGACACCAGAGTGCACTCTGGGAAGGCAGTAGTGGACACGTTCTGGCCTCAGCTGTTGATGTCTGCTGTGTTCCATTCCTTCTTAGCAAATACAGTTCAGCACCAGGACGCCCTCTTCTGCCTCATTTTCATTTTCTCTGCTTCATTTCTTCCTCCTTTTTCTCTTTGGGAAAAGCCAAGAAACTGATAGAGGAAAAAAGATGGAAGCGGGCAGAAGATTACCTCAAAGAGACACCTGTCTGCTTCTCTGTGTCTCCTTTCACTTTTCTGGGTAGCTGAAGGAGACTCTGAGGCCCTAGAATCTCCTACTTGATTCTGGCTGACTTGTGGGTTCTTGACACATTCATATATTGTGAGAAATTCCTGTGGGACAGACCCTGTGTGAAGAAGAAAATAAATATTAGAACTTCAGGAAGGTTTCCTGTCCAGGCTTCTACTTTACAAGTCAAACCTCTACCAAGGATGGTAAAGATTTTTAAAAATGGCTCTAGAAAACAGGCATGTTAATATTCTTGCTATGATACCTAAAGAGCACAGTAGAGCAATTACCCCTCTCTTGCCATACATCCTCCATCAAGCTGGGAAGTCACCAACCAAACCCAGCACCTTAGATAAACCAGCACATTGGGACCATGCTATATATATCCTGAAGCCAACACAGCTAAGTGTGAAGAGAATGTTTAAGGCATCAGTTGCTCTCCCTCACCCATATTCACACATCTCTCCCAGGAAAGAAGCTGTGTGTAAGCACAGGGTCAGCTCCCTGGACATGATGCCTTACCAACAGCACCCCTTCAGGGGTCTTCTACCTACTTGACTGCTTTCTCTTCTTATCCCACACACAGAAGCAAGTGGCGGCACCGAGGAACAGTATGACGAGAATAACGATGGTCACCACAAAGGGCAGAAACCTGAATTCTGAGGGACACAGAAAGTAAGAAGACTGAGTTCTCCCTTCCCAAATGTTAGCTTCAAGAACAATTTGCAAACCTACTGTCCTCTTGGTGGCCAGTTTCCTAACATCCTGTAAACTCATCATGCTGCTGTTCCTCCTCAATTGGATAACAGACTACCTCAGAGGACCTGTACTCACCTCTCTGAGGCAATTTTCTTACCTGAAAAAAGGAAGTATATTTTCTCCTAGGGGCTAACTGCATGATCTGGGACCTGTAAAGCATCTTGCTTAGCAATGGTTACATCTATCTACTGTTTCAGTAACTCCGCAAATATTCACCACACACCTACGACTATAATAAGCTTTCCGTTTCTCCTTCCTGGTTCTTCAGCCCTCACTGCTCTTCTTTGTTTGAGCTTCATTTGCCATTTGTGTTGCACATGGACCCTGTGATATAATCCAACCAACAAGAAGAGAGTGGTAAAGAACTTCCTATCACAGGTGTCCACTACCAAGCTTCTCATGGACATCTCCCAATGCTGCAAGGTACCGCTTCTCATCATCCCCCCCCCATTTACCCAACTGAAAAATGGAAAGTAACAGAAGCTAATGAATCTGCCTAAGATCACAGCAAATAAATGATGGTATAGACCCCCAAACCAGTGTTCCTGTTACTAAGCTTTGCTTCAATCCTATTTCCTTGCTGACCGTGAATAATTTAGTTTTATTGCCCTATTTTGCTGGGGGAGGGAGGGGTTTCCTCTTTTTTTTTTTAAGAAAAATTCTTCTATAATAGGGGGTAACTAGTTCTGGCTAATGCACAAAGAGAAACTGGCAGTGAACAGCGTCTTTGCATTCCATATAGGTTCTAACTATAACATTGCAGTTCTACATGTGCCTTCATCTGTAAATCTCTTTTAGGGTCCCAGAAACTTTGAGACGTTAAATATGTTTTATGGAGACAGAAACTGCAAGTTTGTTTGCTTGGAGATGTTTATGATGAAAAGATGTTTTCTGTTATTTCAAGACAGGCCAGAGATGCTTTTCCAGGGCAGCTGTTACTCACAGTCACCCTGGCTGCCTGGCAGAACTGTGCTTTCCCTGACAAAAGAAAGTGGGGTTAAGGAGTATCTGTCAGCCAGGACCATCTTCTCTAAACCTCCCAGCTGAGGCGGGCTCCTTCTGATATGGAAACAGAGCCTAATGAGTAGCTATAAGCGACCAGAGTCATCTCTTTTGAACTGCTCAGCTCCATTCTCTTCTGTGTAACTTAATATTTTTAAAACATACTGGCAGAGAGATTCTTTATAACATTACTTTATGACTTCCATTTCTCCTTCAGTAACCATACTTTGAGTTAGTCCAATTCAAGTCTGTAGCCCCACAGAAGGATCCCTAGCTCAGAATTCCTGCTGGAGTGACTCCCTATTCCCTCAGTAGTGAACTTCTGGAGGCTAAGAAATGGGTATTTTGCTATGGTTGCTTACTAAGAATTTGGGAACTCTGCACTCACTTGGGAGCTCCCACTGAAGTAAGGAGGCTCAGAAATAGACCACTGGATAGACCCTGTCATGGGGTGGGGGGAGCTGCACTTTCTTGACAACTTCACTCACAACAATACCACTCAATGGTCCTTATGCCTAAGGTGGATGGGAGTAGACCTATATCCAAAGTCCAGGACCAAATGTGATGCATGGAATACTTCAGGTCCATTCCTGTGGGAACCTAAGGGTTGCTCCAGGGGAAGTTTCTGAGGACCTGTTCCTTTTGCTCTTGCAGGTTTTCCTTCTCTGAGAAAGGGAAGTTGTTGCTGGCCCCAAAATAAGAAGATACACTGCATGAACCTAAACTTAGCCCTGTGAAAACCCAAGCCCAAAGTAAGGAGCAGCAAATATTTACTGCTACAAATTTAAGAATAGAAATCTAAGGGTTTGGCTGGGTTAAGCTGAGTTGGATTGAGTTGGGTTGGGTACATTGAGTTTTATCGAGTAGGTTATGTTGGGATGAGCTGAATGTATTGAGTTAGGTAGGTTGGGTGGGTTGTGTAGGATTGGGTGTTTGGGGTAGGGTTTGGTGGGTTGGGTTGGCTTGAATGGATTGAGTGGGTTGAGTGGGTTGGGTGTGTTGTGTAGAGTTGGATGGGTTGGGTGTGTTGTATAGAATTAGGTGGGTTGGGTTAAGTTGGTTGTATAGGGTTGGGTGGGATGGGCTGAGTTGGGTGGGCTGGGTTGGGTGGGCTGGATTTGAACTGGATTCATTTTCCTGTAAGTGCCCATGCTGGCAGCATATTAAGCTTCTACCTAATAAAAAGTGATAAAACCTTAACTTGGTATCTCAGGATAAGCAATAAACACAGAACTCTGCTAGGTACCTCATCATTTTCTTGCTGCCCTCATTGACAGGGTTACATGGTACCGTGTTATTACCTCCCAGAAAACTCTCCGGCTTGAGGTAAGACATCCCTCGGGAAAAATTGAGTCTCTAATTTCTCAAATTAGAAAGTAAATGTTCAGGGCGTAGCAATAGTCACACTAAACAACAAGCTAGACTAAGGAAGATAGACTTGTGCTTCTGAGAGGCCTGTCACCTGCTGAGAAAAGGCCCAAGGCACTAGGCCAGAAAGCCATGTGACCTCACATTTGGGTCTCGGGTGAGTCTGGTGCTTCCACTTACTTTCAGGAACATGATGACAGCCCCAGGTAAAGTTCTGGGTGTGGTTTGCAGAGCTGACTTTGTTGCTAACAGTGCAGGTATATGTGTTCAGGCTGCTGTTGTCAGTCTGTTTCTCCCAGTAGATAAAGTTCCTTTGTTCCAAGATGAGCTCGCTCCCTCGGTACAAAGCATAGCTCACATTGTCATCCTTAGGCACAAAGCAGGACAGAGACAGTTGACACCTCCCATCAGCCCAGCTCTTCCACTTGCCACTCAGGTGAGGCTTCTCAACAGGATCTAAAAGCAAAGATTCTGGTCAGAGGGTTCTAGAAATACAAGTTCTGCCAGGATCAGAGAAGCAGAGTGAACCATGCTAAAAACTCACCAAGTATGAGAATCTGGAATTTCTTAAGGCAGATTTCTCCATTGTCTCTGGTGATCTCCAGGTGGTAATGACCACTGTCTTGTAGCTTAGCTGACTTGATGCCAAGAGCAAAATTCAAGGTACTAAAATTATATATATCATAGGAACCATTAAAAAGTAGCTTTTCTTCAGCACAACTGTACCGAAACAGGATGTCCATGTTATTTCCTCCAGGTAAGCTCTGTTTTCTCTTCTTCCATTCAACAGAAACATTTTTTGTCTGTATATTGGAAGGCTGCAGCCAGAGAGGCTTTCCTGAGATGCTGACCACATCTTGAGTAGATTCTGAACAGTCTAGGAAAGAAAATTTGGTCTGAAGGTGTCTGAAAGAGACCTGAGCAGTGTGGGCAGTTGCCTATAATGTTCTTAAGGATCTGGGAGCAAATAGGAAGATCCTAGATCCCCATCTGTTCTACTTGTCCCTAAGCTCTGCCCTCTAGCTGAGAGTAACTCACAGACCAACAATAAAAGCTAAACTCTTTTGACAGCTCATTTTATTTTTTTAAATACATATATGCATGTGTGTCTGTGTATGAGTTTGTAGACATGGGGCCAGTGCCCAGAAGGCCAGGAGATGGCATTGGATCCCTTAGAGCTGATGTTTACAGACATCTGTGACTGTCTTATAGTGCTAGGCACTGAACTCAGAGTCTCTACAGGAGCAACATGCACCTTTAACTGCTAAGCCAACTAACTCTCCAGCCCCAAAATAGAATCTCTTGAGTACTGACTATATGACAAGCAAATTTCAAATGTATTGCAAATACTTAACTTCACAAGAACCCTGTGAAAGTTTTATCCTCATTTTTATAGGTAAAGAATTAAGTTAGAAAATACTTAAGCTGGGTGTGGTGGCACAAGCCTTTAAACCCAGAACTCCACGGGTAAAATCAAATGGATCTCTGAGTTCAGGCCAACCTGATCTACAAAGAACTCCAGGACAGCCAAGGCTGTTACACAAAGAAAACCTGTCTCAAAAAAACAAAGCAAACAACAACAATAAAGCTGAAGTAAATAATCCCAGCCACACAGCAAAATGATGAGCTTAAAAGCCAACTGATTTGGCTTTACTGAGAGATTTTTGGTTCAGTTTTTTTTAAAATATAATTTACTGTGGGGTGTATGTGAATATGTGTGTACAGATGTGTGCCCTTGTGCATGTGGAGACCAAAGGTGGATGTTATGAATCTTTAGCATTGTGTGTGTGTGTGTGTGTGTGTGTGTGTGTGTGTGTGTGTGTGTGTGTGTGTGTGTGTTAGGTTCTAATATAGTGGTACTTTAGGTAGCTACCTCAGAGTAACCTAGCAGTAAGAAGCCACTTGGCAAGGAAGTTATGTGGCATCACCCAGCAGCTGTAGGCAACAAAATGACAGCCTTGGGTTAAAGAGAGTCAAATAGGGGCTGGGGGGGGGGGCATAGAACAAAAAGAGAGAGGTGGTTATACAGTGTAGCACATTAAGAGGAAAGTAAGATACAGAGAGACAGAATATTGGCTAAGTGAGATCTTCTAGTATCTTCTCCCCACACCTAATTATCTTGATAAAACCTAAGAAAATCCAGTGAGATCACAGTGCCAAATTAAAACAAAATGCAAAGACACAAAGGAATAGTTGTTTGTATCACATACACACACCCCAACTCCAGCCAGGCTAGTGGTATCCAACTTGGGGGTGTGAATGGTTAAGTTCAGGCTTTAAGCTTGAAACCTTGTACCAGGACTGACATAATGGAACTTACTTGCTACAGAGCTCCCCAGCCCCTACCACCAAGCCAATATCCACAGACTGGGTTACCAGAACCACAATAGGCTAAGAGGCTGAAAGTTCCTCTGGCAGCTTCAGGTATCAGGGCAGGAAGTTAAGACACCAATTGCTGGGGGAGGGGCATGCTTGTCTTAGAGCTCACTGGCAGACCTGTCATAGTAACAACCAGAACCTAGTAGAAACTGCACATTGCAGGACAAAGTACACACACACAAGCCCTGCATCAGATAAAGACCTAGACACCACTGGACCAGATGAGTGTTTCAGCATGCATTATTACCCTGGTGTGGACTTAGGTGACCACTGGTACTTGACCAAGTTCCAGCATTTTGACTTTGTGGATAACAGTTCCCCAGAACCCTTTTACTTTCGTTTTTAATGGTTCTCACTATTATGCTTTTTCCTTTAGGAAATTTTGTGTGGGCTTTGAAGGCTGAAAATGTATATAATAAAACGGCAACCTCTCTAAACAAAATAATTCTTTGGAAAGAAATCCATTGCTTGGGACCATATAGAGTGATAACTCTGCCTACGCCCAGACAAGTTAACAGCGAGCTGCTAGAAAATTTAGATAAGTAACGTATGCTTGATAAATAAGGTATATTTGATAATCAATATTTTTAAATTCCTAATGTTTATTCAGGTTCACAGTAATGTTTGTCCAGCTTTATCTTTGCCCTTGTTAAGCTGTAACTAAGTGGATAAACTAAGCCATACCAAACTAAACAAAACTAGAATATTCTATAATGGAGCATCTGATTCCCCAAGAAAATCCCTTTCCCAAGGCCAGGCATTTAGAAAAAAAGCCCCCATCCTCTCAGGGGGCATGAAGAAAGTTCCAGCTTTCTAAAAAGGGAATCATTCTTATCTCTGGCAAGAGGAACATGTGGCCCTTCCATGAACGTATGACTGGTGCGTATTAACTTGTCAAGACCAACGCTAGCTTCCTCAACCTCTAATCACAAGCCACACCCCAGCTCACATGCCTCAATGCTCCCTGTTATCCTTTGTGTGGTTAGAAAATTTCAGTCTTCCAGCTGTGAGCTCCTGAAAAAAATCAAAACTGAGTTAAATAGGTTCTTCAAGAGTGGAGAACCAGGGCACAGTCAAAACAAAACCGAATTCCAACAGTGTAAGTAACTCAATGTCCAATTATCTGGGATCCACTCACTGTCTTCTGGGCTCCTCCAAAGGGCCTGGGGCACTTCTCTGGCTCTGCCCTCTGCAGCACACACAGATTCTAGGCTCTGGCTGGCTCCACTCCACTGCTGCTGCTGTTCTTAGTGGTCATCCTGTGGCCCTGCCATCTCCAAAACTGCTAGTCTGCCTTGCTGCAACTGGGCTACACTTTCACCCTGGGCTCTCTTCAGGGATTCCAGCCCTGCCACACAGTTCCGAGCCTCAGCCACTCTACATTACCCTTTCATGCCTTCAAAAGCCTGTACCACCTGGTGACTCCCACACAACCAAGTTCATCTACCAGCACAAGGTACAATCTCAGCTGCTTTAGCCAGTATAGGTCAGAATGTAAAGGTATGATGTTAGCATAGGAAGCTTTCCTCTGCACCAAGGTATTAGAAATGGCTGCTCAGAGGGCTGTCTGGGAGCTACTGCCATGAGAAGAAAATCTTGGGTCATCCTGGTGGATGGAGAAGAAGAAGGGAGGAGGTTGTTAAGGCAGAGTAGCAGCATGGGCTGGGGTGCCAACACTCTGACCTAGTAAGGACTTAGCAAAGCTTTCTTCAACATGTTTGGAAAGTGGAGCAACAGACAAAAGTTTAATTTTTAGGTGTTTCATAAAACTGAGAGGTAGCACAAATTTCTAAAAATACCTAATAATAAGTAAACTACTGTGTAACCAACCGCAAATCAGATCAGAGATCTCCTACTCTGTTTTCCACTATCATACAGTTAAATGTGGAGTGTACAGAAAGCAGAATATACTTAGATACAGCCTTAGTTCCTAGAAATAAAGTGGGAAATCTCTAGTCCTTATTAAGGCTACATTGCTTAATTATACCACTACATTTTATTTTTGTGTAATACTGAATGGTTTATATAACTAATTTGACTTTGTCTATAAATAAAAGAGGAGCTGAAATGACTTAGTGGATAAAGTAGTTACATGATGCTGAGGCTTCCAGCCTGAGTTTGATCTCCTGGATCCACGGGGTGGAGTGGAAGTACAATACAACCGAAAGTTCTCCTCTGGCCTCTGTTTGAGCATCATGGCTCAGGAACACACTCACACTCACACACATACACACATACACACACACAGGCACACACACATACATGCAGACACATAAATACACACAGCAGACACACACATATACACAGAGACATGCATACATACACACACACACATAACTTTAAAATATTTTTTTAAAGAGGAACTAGGGGCTGAAGATATAGCTCCATTAGTAGTAGAGTGTTTGCCACGAAGCCTTGGGTTGGACTCCCAGCATCACATAACCTAGCAATGGTAGCACACAGATTAATAGAAATGAGCTGAGTTAAGATGTAAGAGCTAGCTAACAATGTGCCTGAGCCATAGACCAAACAGCATAAATATAAGCGTCTGAGTCATTTTGGGGGCCTGAGCAGCAGTGGCGGGCGGCTAAGGGGTCTGGTGTGGCAGGTCTGTGGGTCTGGGCCTCTGGCTGCCCGGGACCAAGAAACCTCATTACAACAAAGATGTGTTTCCAAGTCTTCTTGGTTCCAACCTGTTATGACCCCAATTTGCTAAGATGATCTTCTCTATTTTCCAGGGGAATCTCTGGATGTCTCTCTTAAATTCCTTCAAATCCCAAGCTATTCAGGGGTTGCGGTTCAGGGTTAGCCATTCTGACAGGTGTAAGATGGTATCTCAAAGTTGTTTTGATTTGCATTTCTCTGAGGGCTAAAGATGTTGAGCAATTTTTTAAGTGCCTTTCAGCCATTTGGAATTCATATGCTGAGAATTTCCTTTATAGCTCTGAACCCCATTTTTTAATGGGGTTATTTGGGATTTTGGTTTCTAGTTTCTTAAGTTCTCTATATATTTTAGAGATCAGTCCTCTGTCCGATGTAGGGTTGGTGAAGATCTTTCCCCATTCTGTAGGCTGACATTTTGTCTTATTGACTGTGTCTTTTGCCTTACAGAAGTTTCTCAGTTTCAGGAGGTCCCACTTATTATTAATTGTTCTTAGTGTCTGTACTACTGGTGTTATATTTAGGAAGTGGTCACCTGTGCCAATGCATTGGAAGGTATTTCCTACTTTCTTTTCTATCAAGTTCAGTGTAACTGGGTTTATGTTGAGGTCTTTAATCCACTTGGATTTGAGTTTTGTGCAGGGTGATAGGTTTGGATCTATTTGCATTCTTATGCATACTACCATCTAGTTATGCCAACACCATTTGTTGAAGATGCTATTTTTTGAATAGCTTCTTAAGTAAGGGTGAGACTTGTATCCACTTCTCTCCAGGAATTCTTGTTTTGGCCTACAGTGTCTTTCTTCTCCCAAAGGTGGTTCTGAATTGTTAGCATCTTTTCAAGGTTGCTGTTCAGCACCAAAGCAGCTAATGGCTGAAAACATCCTTTCAGAAATGGAAGCATGGTTAGGGATTCTCTCCCAGTGTTTCCTACCTCATCTGCTCCTGCAAACAGTCACTCAGAGAGAGTGTAGTTGCTCCTATCATTCTGTTTCTGGACAACACGAGTTTTCAACCCTTAGCCAAGTTTTCTCCACTTGAAAAGTTCAAACTGACAACTGGAAGAATGTTTGCGGGTCTGCCTGATTTTTCCACTCTTCCGACAGGGTCTTGTTAGCCAGGCTGACCTCAAACTCAATATGTATCTGAGGATGACCTTGAACTTTACCTCTGACTTTACCTCTTAAGTACTAAAACCTGTGTTCCTCACATGTTTCTTCTTTGAGCTTCTGGTTCAGTCTCCCTGACTCCACCCTGCTTCTCCTACCTATGCTCTGATTTCTCCTCCTACTTTTTCTATGGTGCCTGTCATGAGCCAAAACAGCTCTTTTATTTAAAGATTGATATTCACAGCTTACGGAAAGACATTCCCACATCACATCTTGAAAGAAGGAGATGGTTGAGTGAGTGGAGCATAGACGGAGATGGAGGGAGATGGAGATCTCGATAGAGGAAGCCAATGTTGGGGTTGGAAAGAGATTGGGTGCTAGGGAAATGTCCGGAAACTGGCAGGATGTCCTTGGCTGAGCCTCCAACAAGGAATGGAGATGGAGGCAAAGATCCATGGCTGAGCACTGGGCAGAACTCCTGGTCCAGCTGAGAGCAGGGGAGGGGAGTCTGTAGGAGCAGGGGAAAGGGATTATAAGGAAGGTTCCCATGGTGAGGGCTGGCTGGAGCTTTGGGGAGCTCACTGAATTGGGAATTGCCATTAGAGATCCACCGGGAGGGGGAGCTGGGCCCTTCCGGGGTGGGCAGTTTTCGACTGGCATGAGCAGTGTGTGGAGCCACAGGGGCGGGATCGGACTGTGTTCTTGTTCATGGGCTGGCACCTTAGAGCCCATTCCCTGCAGAGGAACACCTAACCCGGCCTGAACTTTGGGATGAGTAAATCGGATGTGCCTGGAGTGGATGTGCTGGCCCACCTTGGGACACCTCGCCCTTTTGGGGGAGGGGATGGGGGAATGGGGAGGGGCGAGGCTGAGGGCTGGCTGGGAGGGGTTGGGAGGGGGAGGGGATGGGGAGTAGGGGGATACATTAATGGAGATGATATAATTTTTAATGAAGATTTTTAAAAAAGAAAAAGAAAGAAGTTATTCATAATTGATAGGTGCCAGGAGAGGGCAAAAACAGCTTTCTTCAGTGAAGTGACACAGGATATATATCAACCATACTCCAGGGTAGGACCTATGCTGGGTATCTCTCTCTTTCTCTCTCTCCCCCACCACCCCCCATGTGATGGTGGTGGTGTTTTTCAAGGTAGAAAAACATAAAGTTGAAAGGCAGGTGGGGGGAGTTGGAAGAAAATATGATCAAAATATATCGTATAAAATTCTCAAAAAATAAATTAAATTTTTTTTCAAAGGAAGAAAGGATCTCCTAGGACTTTAAGTGTTCAGCTGAGCTCAGGGTGTGAGTCTACATCTATCCTCCGTTCTCTGCTACATTTTCTCCTGTGGGTTTCTATGGTTTTTTTCTCTTCTTCTTACTGTGTCCTGGAGTAGAATCCCGAGGCTTGGGAGTCTGCAGAGACAGCGCTCCGGGAGGCAGTTAAATGCTACAACTCCACTTTGGTCCAGGACCAAAGGGGAGTATAAAAGCTGGAGACCGACAGGGGCATCACCTTATTTGCGTTAAGAGTCATTCTCCTATCATAAAGGTTTATAGTATGAGCATCAAAGGAGCCTTCTGGCAGGGATCTGGGGTCAGGGTTTGAGCTAAAGATAAGTGAAGCATCAGGTTTTAGAGACAGCTTTCAGATAAGCCAAGTCCTCTGGGCCCAGGAGCATTCTCCAGATAAGGGCAGGTGGAGAGCAGGAAGTCCTGCAGGGGAAGGAGAGAGTCCCAGATCGACCAGCTCTGAGGAAAAGCTGCTAGGCTACTGGCAAACTGTGATCTCTACCAATCAGCAATGTATCCCGGCAAGTCTCCATAATCCGCTGAAAGGAGAAAGGCAATAAAGTTGGTGTGCTTTCCCTGGAGGGGCCAAGAGCTGGGGGATGGGTAGATACAGTGGAAAGAACTGTGAGGAGACCCTCATCCCAGAGAAGTGTGCATTTTGAAGGAGGGGGAAAAAGAAATGCTAATATGAAAAGATGAGAGAAAGATAACCTCACAAGTTCATATACGCTCAGAGTGAGATGCAGAGTGTACATGTGTTTGTTAGTTCAGAAGGGAGTGGCCACAACCAATTCCGGTGGTCAGGGACTCCACAGCCACTGCTGCTACCGGTAGCCTTGGGGGCTCTTTTCCGGTAGTTAAGAACGGATGAGGTAAAATATTAAGTCTGTAGAAGAAGGACAGGGGAAATTTAATGAAGAAGACTGCTGCAGCTTGGGGAAGTGAACAGAAAGAATGGTCAAGGGGTTCTGACTCAGCAAGGAACCACCCACACTGGGACTCCACAGGATCCAGTCAGCTCAGCCTTCTCCAGCCTGGTCTTACTGCTCACAGGAAGCCAGAAAGCCTGAGTCCCTGAGGGGGGTCTGGGGACTAGTCTCTGATAGAGGAGCTATATTCCCAATAGCCATGTTGAGGTTTTTCTCAGTTGGGCTTGTGTTAGCAGGCTTAGCAGAGAGACAAATGAGGTCAAACACTGGGAAGTGAACAGAGACCAGTTACTTCTTGGCAGGGCCAGCAGCAGCCAAGAGAAAATAATGAGTTTCCTGCAGAGGCCACAGTCTACTTCCTTTTTTCTCTCCACTTCGCTCTATACTGACTGACCACAGCTCCTCCTCAGGCAAGCTGCTTCTCCCCTTCCCTTCAAAACTGACCTTCCCCATGTCTCTCTCTAGCTCACTGAAGTCTTTCTCCAAGATAACAACTGTGTTATGCTTCTCACTCAAGCTCTGTGTTTTTCTTGCTTTTATCTGGGCTATTTCCTGGGCCAGGACTGGTCCACTTTATCCAGTTTTCTGAGCTCTTATCACTCCAGGCCAGTTCTCTTGTAACCCCCACCTGGAAGAATCCACCATCTTCTTAGATCTCTTTAAATGTACCTTGGTCTCAGTGCCAGGTCACCTTCTGCCTTTCTTTGCTGTTAGCATTGCACACACCTATTTTCCTGTCTGAGAGATGCTCAAGGGTCAGATCAGTTTCTGAGGGTGAGGATGTAGCTTAATTAGTAGGGTCCTTGCCTCTCATGACCAAAACTCTGTGTTCCAGGCCAGCCTGGGATACATAAAATTCTATCAAGACAGGAAGGGAGGGAGGGAGGGAGGGAGGGAGGGAGGGAGGGAGGGAGGGAGAGAGGGAGGGAGGGAGGGAGGGAGGGAGGGAGGGAGGGAGGGAGGGAGGGAGGGAGGGAGGGAGGGAGGGAGGGAAGGGAAGAAAAAAAGAACCATCAGTTCCAACTGTTTACTTACAAAATTTTGCTTAATTCTTAGAACATAATAAAGCCATAATGAATTTGTTTAGTTAATTCAAGAATGTCTTTTATTTAGCTCCCAAGAGTGGCTCTACTACAGAGATTTCATGCAAAAATGTCAAAGTGGTTACAAAGACACAGGCCTCTTGGCTTTGGCCTTTTGCTTTGGGGGCTCTACATCATTGCAACTTCATTTCCTTTTTAGAGGCCCTCAAAAAAAAGCCAGTTGCCCTGAAGCAACGTCAAATATCATGTACTACAAGACACAAGTGTTCCTGAGGACAGCCCACAGCACCTGCTATGAATAAATACACTTAACCCCAATGATCCTGAAAATATACTGTTATGTATTTGGAAAGACTCATAGCATTATTATAATACCATTTAAAAATCCAAATGTTCATCCATAACAGAATGCACAAATTATGATATAAACATGAGATGAAATATTACACAGCCATGAAAGTGATAAGCTACAGATGGTAACATAGTCAAACCTTATAAAATCTTGACCCCAGGAGCCCATACTACAGGATTCCACTTACATCCAGGCAAAACTAACCTCTGAGATTTGAAGTTAGAAATATTGCTTACATTTATGGAAAAGACAGTAGGTAATGATTGAGGGTGAACATATGATTGTCCCAAAATTGTCCCAAAAGTAAATCATTGACATGTACATTTCTGTACATATGTCACACTTTAATAGGAAGGATTTGTTTGTAACGAAATCATTTAGCACCTCTGGAGTGATTTCTGCAGAAGCAGAGTCCCTTTGGGTCCCTGAGCCAAAATCTCTCCAGCACCCAGCTGTTTCCCGACTCATGCCTTGTTTGAGAGGAAGTGTGATGACCGGAAGTTGAGTGGAAATGATGTTGGCCTACTAGAGCCTTCCTGGGGTCCTTTCTAAAGCAGAGACAACTAATACCAGTCCCTGAAGAGTGCAGGGCTTAACTCCCCATGCTAAGTGGGGAGACACTGTCCCAGCCTTTCTTCTTCTATCTCACTCAGACCCAAAGCATCCAGGGACTCACAATTCCAAGCCCATCCTTTTCTTCAGAACAGACAACCAAAAATCTGAATTCAGGGTCCCAAATGAACTTTAGGGCCCAGTTATATACCCTCCCTGTTTTCATGTATCTGACCAAGTTATCATCCTAGTCAACCTTCATGATTCCAGAAAGTAATGTGTTTATTCACTCAACAAACATATCTTGAACACCTGTTCTACTAGGCATGGCACTGTGCTAACAGCATGTAGGCCCCTCACACATATGTGCCAAGAATTTATTCAAGCATAGTCCTCGATATCTAGCACCTGGCTTAATAATGAGCTGCTCAAAACAGATCAGGAGGAAGATGGAAACAGAGAGGAGGCTGTGAGTACGGAAATAAATATGTACTGAAGGTCCACTTGTTCCACATTCTGGATGCTGAGGATACAGCAATGACACAAAAAGAAATAAGCCCCGTTCTCTAGGACCTTACATTCTAGTGGGCTGAAGAAGGCACTGTGGGGAAAAAATAACATAAGTAAGCCCTGTGATGTGTAAAATGGAGATAGGAAATTAGAGAATATTATGTACAGTGAAAGATCAGGAATTGTTGATGGTGGGAAAGGCAACGTTGACAAGGTGGTGTTTGGGCAAACAGGATGAAAGAGAAAGCCCCTGGCTGATGATGAAGCCGCTCCCGGAGAGAAAAAACTGGATATGAAGCCCAAGTACACACATCACTATGGACTTCCACACGGGAAGTTTAGTTTGTGTGGAACATACTAAAAGGCATGCACTTCACAATGGTCTACAGGACCTGGACCACCTCCTTCAATCTCTGCTCTCATTCCCTACATTTCAAGTGAGTATGTAAATGCCATAACCAGAGGGTCTAAGTTCTGATCTCCCAGACACACACGTACCCATGAGTCCATGCCAAGACTGTCCCACACCAACCAGGAATTCTTACCGTAACCCTGGTGACCCCTGAGGAGTAAGAAGAACAGGACAGCTTGACCCAACATCCCCACAGGACAGAGCAGGCCAGTGGTCTCCTCTCCTCTTCAGGTGCTCAGATCTTAACAGACTCAGCAGCTCTATCAGTAGGACCTGAGCAGGGATCAAAACTACCTCTGCGCCTATCCAGCCACAATTTCCTCAGCGCGAGGCTGTTCACTTCTGCTGTGAGCCAACAAGGCCACTGAGAAAGCCCCAGTCCCTAGACTGGGTCTAACGGTTCCCACAAGCTAAGCTGCCTCCAGTGGGCGGGTGCTCAGAGTGCACACTGACTTACAAAACCAGCTGCAAAGCCTTGGTCTGCCTCAAGCCTGTGAACTTTGGTCTCAAACCTACTTGCAGCCATCTCCCAGACTGCCCCAAGCCAACACTTACTGCGGAAGTTGAAATGGAAAGGAACTTAGGGGAAGGGTGGGCTGAGAAGAACCCTGAGTGTGTGGTTGTAGCAGAGGAACACACGGGTGACTAAGGAAGAGATATAAAGTTTAGAGTTACTGAGAAGTATCTAACCAGACTAGGAAGTCTATGATACCAAATGTTCAGCATATGCAAACTGTGCCTCCCTTTCACCTACTCCCAGCAAGGGTGAGCCCATTTATGGCACCCACCCCTTCCACAGCTGGATTCCATCCTATAGAACAACGGGCAACAAAGATCCCTTTGAACTCCATGGAGGGATGGAGGCAGTGGCATCCCACCTTCCTCAGGACACTTTGCTTCAAAGCTCTACCCAGAGTCCATGCCTCTTTCTTTCTTCTGCTTTTCCCCTTAGCAAGAAATACTTTTGGTTCTCTCTAAATCCGTCTGCCTTATCTATCCTAAGATATATTTCTAGGCTGACCAAAACTGAGCAAGATGAATTTAGTGATACCCTTGCCTACCAATGGAGGCCGCATGGATGCTCTGGAGAAGACAGACCATTTGAGCCAAACACCTGGACTTGAATGCCAGCTCATCAATTTACAACCTGTGTGATGCTGAGGAAATTACTTTCTGACTCCTAAGGCTGACAGTACTTGGGCTGGAGAGATGGCTCAGCAGGTTAAGGTACTTGCCTTCAAGCATGACCTGAGTGTGATCACTAGGATCCACATGATGAAGAGAATTGACTCTACCTCTGGCTTCCACAAGTACCCAAAATGTGGGTGAGCACACACCTGCACAAACACAAATAAATAAATGTGTGTGTGTGTGTGTGTTTCTTAAAAAACAGCAATACTTGAATACTTGACTGTCCTTCAAGATAGTTTTTAGAATCCAATTAATACCTGTCCCTGAAAATGTATGTGTATATAAAACTCTGGTGCACACATATATGAAAAATGACATAGTAAGGGAGCTGGAGAGATGAATCAGCAGTTAAGAGCCCTGGCTGCTCTTCCAAGAGGTCCTGAGTTCAAGTCCAAGTAACCACATGTGATCTGATGTCCTTTTCTGGAATAAAGACATGTATACAGATGGAGCACCTGTAGAGCACTCATAGACATAAAATAAATAAATCCTTTTTAAAATGTCATAAGAACCCATTACTCTGTATGTTAATCTTTTACATTGATAATAAATCTAATGGTTGTGTCCCATCCTTCTAATTCATATCTTGAAATCTAATCATTAGTATGTTGGTATTAGTGGAGTGTTAGAAGAAGTGATAACAAAGCTCTCCTGAATGGAATTAATATTCTTATTTTAAAAGCATGCTCCAAAAATCCTGCTCATTTCCCATTCTTTCTACCAAGACATGACAAAAAAAAAAAAAAGTTAGCAGTCTATATGTCCCCAAAAAGTCATCCCAGAACCTGCCTATGAAGGCATCTTGATCTTGGAGTATCCAGCTTTCAAACCTATGAGAGACAAATGCATAAGCCATCCAGTGTACAGTGTTTTAACAGCTCAAGCGTATTTCAGTGAGGTTTTGCTTCTTCATCATCAGGCTGCTCTGCTTTTTTCTGGTAATAATTAATCCCTGCTCCTCCACTTTATCTCTTCTTTGGATGAGACCTCAGCCCTGGAGCTCCCTCACAGTGATCCACCAGCATCCTCAACTTTGAGAAGTAATGTTCAAGATGTAATGCAACAGCTGGGCAGTGGTGGCTCATAACCCTAATTCCAGCCCTGTGCAGGCAGAGCAGGTGGATCTCTGTGAGTCAAGTCTACAGAGTGAAGTTCAGGGTAGCCAGGGTTACACAGTGAAACCCTGTCTCAAAAAACAATAACAAACAAGCAAGCAAAGTAACCTAACAGATTAAATTTCCTCACAAAGCAGATGGAAGACCCAGCTTTTGGAAACAAATAATGAACAACAATGAATTTAAAAGCTGTTTTACTCTAAGGAAGAGGCAGGACATTGCCTTGAATCAGAGGCCTGCTTGGGGCTCATTGAGTATAAGCAGTATAAGCAAGACATCGTCTCAAGACAGGAAAATCTGCTTCACCAATAATCCTGATCCCCAGTTCCAGCTCTATCCTCTTCCCCAAAGCCATGGACAGGCTTCCACCTCCTAGAAACTGAACTGGAAGAAGTGTTATATGCATCTTTCTATCTTATGCTCCTAATAAGTTCTACCACATACCATTGCTATTTCTTTTTACATATTGTCCTATCCAGCCCTGAGATCTTCAACTTAAATGCACCCCTTAACTAGCTATTTCTAAAGCCTACTTCTTTCCAGGTGGTTAAAGATAATTTGGTACTAAAGGGATGAATGAACTCCCCAAAAAAGACGTTTCCATTCCCAAGGAGATGCAGAGGTAAAGTATCCCATCACAGTCTCTCTCCTCATGATGGTTAGCTATACCTTACCCAGCCACATTCTGGGATGGGACATTTCTGTGTGGTTTTGCCACTTTATTGTAAAAATTCAAGACCCTACAAAATTCATGTAGACTCAGAGGCTTCCCCAGGTCTGTGGAAGTCTGGGACAGAGGCTCAAACAAGGGTTTTGAAAATCAGCAGTCAACACAGGGTTAAAGTTTCCTCCAGCTCTATACGCTTTCCCTTTCTTTTCCCAAAGTATGCTTTCATTACTTTACAGTGAAACAGGTCATGCTTGGGAACCCCACTTCCCAAGACACATTGCAAGCTTGGGAGCCCCAAGACTAGTTTGAAGTTCGTTAACATGGTAGAAAAACCCAATGAATTCATTAAAAGCTACTTTCAGCTCATTCATAGTGCAAATAAAAGTACAGACAAAATAAAACAAAGAAAAAGGAACATAGTGTAAGGTCCAGGGGAGGCCCAAAGCAAGCACCGTCAGAACATCCGGCCTGCAGTGAAGCAGACAGAGCTTACGTCTCAAAACACAGCTACAGTGCAACAGTGCATTGTCCATATATACAAAATTGTCCCCAAAATGATGCCCCCCAAGCTTCAACCAAATGATTTTTCAGTAACAATACGATTAAATAGCATAATTAAAGTTACCGATTTTTAAAGTCATTAAGAATATAAAATAATAAAAGACAGAATTTTTTTAAATAAAAAAGAACTTACTTCTAGAAATTGTGTGTGATAATATATATATATATGGAGTGTTGCTACCAGAAAGCTTATGAGCTGTGCGTCTAGACTTTTTATGCTTGGTCACATACACACAGGCTCAACATGCACACAGCCAACCTTACTCTATGACTCCTTCAGAGGTTGATGTGATGCTAAGTGGATCTGGAGGGTCCATTATGAAAGACTCATCTCTAACTGCCTGGATAAATTTGTTTTTATTTTGAGAGGTACAGCAAAGAGTGAGCATTGCTCAAATAAAAGGCTGCTCTTTGGCTTTCAGGAGGTAATTTTTTTCTTCATTTTATTATTTTTTTAATTAAAAATGTATTCCCCTGCTCTCCTTCCCTTCCCTTCTCCCAATCCCTCCCAGTCAGCCTTCAACCTCCCCATCCCCATTTCCCTCTTCTCTCACCCAAAAGAGCAAGAAGTCCCAAGGTGGGTCAGCTCAGCGTGGCACATCCTCGCCAGGCAAGTCCAATTTCCTCATCCCAAAGTCAAGACTGGGTTAGGTGTTCCTCTGCAGGGAATAGGCTCCAAGATCCAGCCCATGCACAGGAATGATTTCTAAGCCTTAAAGTATCACTGACTAAAAGTGCCTTCATTTACAACATTGGACCATGACCAAAATTACCCTCCTGGTTTTACAGGTGAATTTAGCCAGTTTTTAAGGAATTAGTAAATAATTACTGTAACACAGACATTAGGAGAAAATTCATTGTCTTTAGTTCTAGAAACCTCAATACTGTCAACATTCTGCTTAAATCAGGGTATCAAAGAGGCAAGAGGCTCTTGGGAATAAGCAATCACATCATTGAACAGAAAGCCAGAGAACAACTCAAGAGTTAGGCACTCTGGTAACAGTTCAGAGGTCCTACAAGAACTGTTTTTCCATTGTCGTTGGTTGGTTTTGCATTAATTTGGTTTTTTTGAGACAGGGTTTTAGTCTATCTATTCTAGAATTCATTATGGAGCCCAGCTGATGTGAAACCCATAGTAATCCTCTGGTCTCAGCTTCCCAAGTACTAGAATTACAGGCATAAGCCACTATACCTGGTCAATGAGATGTACTTTAATCCTTTCTTGGTAGTTCCCCTACAAAACCTAAGCACCTCCCACTAGACCTTTCTTCTGCTGGCCCCATCCCCTCTCAGCACACTGTGCTCCAGAAATAGGAAGCTTTGGAGAACACATGCTAACCACAGTCACACCCCAGCACTGGGCTGAGCTCCCGGTCCAGCTGAAGAGAGGGAGGAGGGATTATATGACCAAAGGGGTCAAGATCATGATGAGGAGACCCACAGAGACAGCTGGCCTGAGCTACTGGCAGCTCACTGACTGGACTGACAGCTGGGGAGCCTGCATGGGACCAAACTAGGTCCTCTGAATGTGGATGACAGTTGTGTGGCTTGGGCAGTTTGTGGGGCCACTGGCAGTGAGACCAGGTTTTTACCTAGTGTATAAATTGACTTTTTTGGAGCCCATTCACTATAGAGGGATATCTTGCTCAGCCTTGATATAAGGGAGAGGGGTTGGTCCTGCCTCTACCTGATATGCCAGAGTTTGTTGACTTCACTTCGGAAGCCTTACCCTTTCTGACAGTGGATGGGCTGGGGTGGTAGGAAGCTGGAGGCAAGTGTGAAGGACACAGAGGGGAAGGAGACTGTGGTTGGTATGTAAAATAAAAAAAAACCTTTTAAATAAAAAAATTATAAAAAAGAATATCACCTTTAGGCTGGAGAGATGACTCAGAGGTTAAGAACACTGGCTGCTCTTCCAGAGGTCCTGAGTTCAATTCCCAGAAACCACATGGTGGCTCACAATCATATATAAGAGATCTGGTACACTCTCTGGCCTACAGGCATACATGCAGAACATGTAATAAATGAGTAAATCTTTAAAAATAAAAGAATATCACCTAATCATAAGTCATCTACAGTAATCATTAAGATGCATTTCTCTTTCTAGAAGACATAAGGAATACTAACTACTTTCTTTGAAGTTAAGCTGAGCTGTGCAATTTTACTAACAACAAAATATAAGCAGAGTCATTTAGAAGCCTTTGAGTAGAGCAAGGCATCAATCAACCTATTTTTGAAGCTCAATAAATACCTACAATGTGTGGCATTTGGTGTATTGTCATCTAATAACACACCCGTGATTATCAATTCCTAAGGAAGAAAAGTTTATTCTGACTGCAGTTTCAGTCAGTAGTCAGTTATTACTGTTGTTTTGGTCTGTGGTGAAAATATCAGGGTAGAAAACATGTGGTAGTCATGGTAACCATAAAGCAAAGGAGAAGAAGGAAGGAACCAGACCAGGCCCTAACACCTCCTTCAGGGCACACCCCCAATCCTAACTTCCTCCTACTATAATTCACTTCTGAAATATTCCACCCCTGCCAAGAGCACCACAGATTAGCAATGAAGCCTTCAACTTGGAGCCTTTGAAAGACAAAGCTGTAGCTAGCAATCAGCTTAACAACATGTTTATAAGAGATAGAGAAATGTTAGACCTGCACTAGTAGTGTAAGTCTGTACTCCTAGCATTCATGAAGCAGAAATAGTAGGACCACAATAAATTTGATGACAGCTTGAACTGCACACTGAGTTTCAGGAAAGCCAGGAACACAGCGAGATCCTGACACACAAACTAAAAATAAAGCGAACATGAGCATGGAGTACTACTAGCAGCCTTAGTGGTGAGAATGTTAGTACTGGAATCTGTGTCATCACATTCCGACAACTAGACACCTGGAAGCCTCCCTCTGGGTCCGCAGCTGACTAAGAGGTGAGTGGCACCCTGACCCTCAGGCCAAGCGTGGACCATGGTCTCAAACTCTGGCCTGGGGACACAGACTCTGGCACCTCACCATACCCAGCTCTGCCCTAAACCAAAGAAAGCTAGGAGAGCCCTCTACCCAAGCACAATCCCTAGCAAAACACAGCTGGAGGGACATCCCATGGGCCAAATCAGGCCCAAACCACAATCTGCATCATCACACTCCAACAACTGGAAATCCCAAAGCCTCCCAAAGTCTACATACAGCTTATCAAGAGCCAACTTAGAGCAGACTAAGAACAACCCCTGGGACAACTGAACATACACAGCTTCTTGATCTATGGCCAGCTTAGAGAAGCCCCTGCAACTACTGGAGACACAGAGTCCTCAGGCCCACAACTGACTAAGAGCCAACCAAAAGATAACTAAGCGTGAACAGAGGAAGCAATGGGCAGATGCCAGTACAAGAATACATCTAACAATATAAAGAACAAGACACCACCAGAAGAAGCTGGTAGTTCTGTAGCATCAAGACCTGAGCATAACAATGAAGAGGAAACAGAAGGAAATAATCTTAAAAACAACTTTATGGAGATAATAGGAGCTTTAAAAGAAAATATAAAAAACTCCCTTAAAGAAAATACAAACAAAAAATTGGAAGAGATTAACAAATCCCTGAAAGAAAATAAATAAAGCCAAGAAAAAGAAAACAAACAGGAGAAGGAAACATTCTGGGAATTAAAAATTGAAATAGAAGCAATAAAGGTGGCACAAACCAAAGAAAAGCTGCAAATAGAAAACCTGAAGAAACAATCCAGAACTACAGATGGAAGCAAAGCCAACAGAATGCAAGAGATGGAAGAGAGAATCTCTGTAGTGGAAGATTCGATAGTGGAAATAGATATGTCAGAAAAGAAAAACTAAAATCAAAAAGGGCATAACACAAAATGTCCAGAAAATCTGGAACACCATGAAAAGACCAAAACTGGGAATAATTGGAATCGAAGAGGGGAAGAATACCAGCTCAAAGGCACAAAAAATATATTCAACAAAATAATAGAAGAAAACCTTCCCAACCTAAAGAAGGGAATGCCTGTAAAGATACAAGAAGCTTACAGAACACCAAATAGACTAGACTCCCCAAAAAACCTCTGCTCACCACATAATAATCAAGCCACTAAACCTACAGAACAAAGAAAAAATACTGAGAGCTGCAAAGGAAAAGAGCCAAGTTACCTATAAAGGTAGACCCATCAGAGTAACACCAAACTATTCAATGGAAACAATTAAAGCAAGAAGGTCCTCATCAGAAGAGCATGGCTGCCAATTCAGACTACTATACCCAGCAAAACTATCAATCATCACAGATGGAGTAAGCAAGATATTTCACAACAAAACCAGATTTAAACAATAACCTGTCCACAAATTCAGCCCTTCAGAAAGCACTAGAGGGAAAACTCCAACCTAAGGAAACCAGATACACCCATGAAACCACAAGCAATCAATAATGCCACAGGGGTGAGGGGGGGACACAAAGAAGGGAAATACACAAAAGCTATCACCAAAAATAACAGGAAATAACAATCATTGGTCATTAATATCCCTTAATATCAATGGACTCTATTTACCTATGAAAAGACATACCCTAACACGATTAACAAAAAAAAAAAAAAAAAAACAGAAGCCATCCCTCTGCTGCATACAAGAAACATACCTTCAAAGACAGACACAGGCTCAGAGTAAGGGGGTGGGAAAAGACTTTCCAATCAAATGGTCCTAAGAAACAAGCTGGTGTAGCCATCATAATATCTAACAAAATAGACTTCAAACTAAAATCAATTAAAAGAGACCAGGAGAGACATTACTTATTCATCTCAGGAAAGAATCCAAGATGAAGTCTCAATCCTGAATATGTATGCTCCCAACACAAGGGCACCTACATATGTAAAAGAAACACTACTAAAGCTTAAACCTCACATCAAACCCCACATATTAATAGGGGGAGACTTCAATACCCACTTTCACCCTTAGATAGGTCAACCAGACAGAAACTCAACAGAGAAATAAGGGATCTAACAGATCTTATGACCCAAATGGACTTAAATGATACATATAGAACATTACACACAAACACAAAGGAATATATGTATTTCTCAGCACCCCATAGAACTTTCTCTAAAACTGACCACATAGTCATTCATTAAACAAATGTCAGTAGATAAAAAAAATGGATATCTCCTCGTATCATATCAGACCACCATGGTCTAAAGTTAGAGTTCAAGAACAACAAAAATCACAGAAAGCCAATAATTCAAGGAAACTGAACATCTCTCAGTTGAACCACCTCTGGGTCAAGGAAGAAATTAAGAAAGATCAAAGATTTTTCTAGAATTTTATGAAAATGAATCCACAACATACCTAAACTTATGGGACACAATGAGAGCAATGTTTAGAAGAAAACTCATAGCACTAGATGCCTAAATAAAAAACCTAGGGAAATCTCATACAAGATTCCTAACAGCACAGCTGAAGGCTTTAAGCAATTAGAAGTAAACTCACCTAGAAGGAGTAGACAGCAGGAAATAATCAAACTTAGGGCTGAAATCAATAGAATTGAAACAAAGAGAACAATACAAAGAATCAATGAATCAAAGATTTGGTTCTCTGAGAAAAGCAACAAGATAGATAAACCCTCATCCAAACTAACCAAAAAGCAGAGAGAAAGTACCAAATTAACAGAATCAGAAATGAAAAAGGGGGAAATAAAAACAGATGCCCAGGAAAACCAGAGAATTATCAGGTCATACTTTGAAGATCTATACTCAACTAAAATAGAAAACCTTAAAAAAAATGACAGCTTTCTGGATAGGTACCTCTTAATAAAATTAAATCAAGATCAGATAAATGACCTAAACAGACCTATAACCCCAAAGGAAATTGAAGCTGTTATTAAAAGTCTCCCAAGTAAGAAAAGGCCAGGACCAGATAGTTTTAATGCAGAATTCTACCAGACATAAAGAAGAGCTAATAACAATATTCCTCAAACTATTTCATACAGTAGAAACTAAAGGAACATTGCTGAACTCTCTTTATGAGGCCACAATCACCCTGTTACCCAAGCCACTAAAGATGCAACAGAGAAAGATAATTATACACTAATCTGCCTCATGAACATTGATGCAAAAATACTCAATAAAATACTGGCAAACTGAATCCAACAACATGTCAAAAAATCATCCACCACGATCAGGTAGTCTTCATCCCAGAGATGCAAACATGGTTCTATATACAAAAAAAAGCTGTGAATGTCATCCATCATATAAACAACCTGAAAGAAAAAACCACATGATCATCTCATCAGATGCTGAAAAAGTCTTTAACAAAATCCAAAATTCCTTCATGATAAAAATCCTGGAGAGATCAAGAATACAGGGAAAATACCTAAACATAAAAAAGGCGTTATACAACAAGCCAACAGCCAACATCAAACAAAGTAGAGAAAAACTCAAAGTAACCCCACTAAAATCAGGAAAAAGATAAGGCTGTGCTCTCTCTCCTTAACTATCAAATATAGTTCTTGAAGTTTTAGCTAAAGCAATAAGAGAACAAAAGGAGATTAAGGGGGTACAAATTGGAAAAGAAGAAGTCAAACTATCTCTATTTGCAGATGATATGATCGTATACGTAAGTGACCCCCAAAATTCTACCAGGGAAATTCTACAGCTGACAAATACCTTCATCAGTGTATCAGGGCAAAAGATTAACTCAAAAAATCAATAGCCCTACTATACACTAAGGAGAAAATGGTTGAAAAAGAAATAATGGAAACATCATCCTTTACAATAGCTGCAAATAGCATTAAATATCTTGCTGTAACTCTAACCAAAGAAGTAGCAGACCTGTTTGACAAAAAGTTTAAGTCACTGAAGAAAGAAATTGAAGAAGATATCAGAAAATAGAAAGATTTCCCATGCTCACCATAGTAAAAAAGGCAATTTTACCATGAGCAATCTACAGATTCAATGCAATTCCCATAAAAATCCCAATAAAATATTTTATACACCCTAAAAAAATAACTTCATATGAAATAAGAGGAAACTCAGGATTGCCAAAACAATTCTGCTCAATAAAAGAACTTCAGGAGGAATCAACATCCCTGACTTCAACCTATACTATAGGGCTACAGTAATAAACACAGCCTGGTACTGGCATAAAAACAAACTTGTAGATCAATGGAATTGAATCAAAGGTCTGTACATTAACCAACACACCTATGAACACCTGATTTTTGACAAAGAAGCCAAAAATATTCAATAGGAAAAATGATAATATCTTTAATAGATGGTGTTGGCATAACTGGATGGTAGTATGCATAAGAATGCAAATAGATCCAAACCAATCACCCTGCGCAAAACTCAAATCCAAGTGGATCAAAGACCTCAACATTAACCCAGATACACTGAACTTGACAGAAAATAAAGTGGAAAATACCCATTAATGCACTGGCACAGGTGACCACTTCCTAAATGTAACACCAGTAGCACAGACACTAAGAACAGCAATCAATAAGTGGGACCTGCTGTAACTGAGAAGCTTGTGTAAGGCAAAGGACACAGTCAATAAGACAAAAATGAGAGCCTACAGAATGGAAAAAGATCTTCACCAGCCCTACGTCAGACAGAGGACCGATCTCTAAAATATATAGAGAACTCAAGAAACTAGAGCTCCAAAATCTAAATAACCCAATTTAAAAATGGGGTTGAGAGCTAAAAAGGGAATTCTCAGCAGAAGAGTTACGAATGGCCAAAAGGAAATTATAAAATTGCTCAACATCTTTAGCCCTCAGAGAAATGCAAGTCAAAACAACTTTGAGATACCACCTTACACCTGTCAGAATGGCTAAGATCAAAAACACAGATGACAGCCTGTGCTGGAGAGAATACAGATCAAGGAAACACTCCTCCATTGTTGTGAAAGTGTAAACTTGTACAGTCACTCTGGAATACAGTATGGCTATTCCTCAGAAAACTGGGAATCAATCTCCCTAAGGATCCAGCAATACCACTATTGGGCATACATCCAAAGGATGTACATTTGTACCCTAAAGACATATTATCTCAACTATGTTCTTAGCAGCGTTATTCAAAATAGCAAAACCCTGGAAACAACCTAGATGCCCCTCAACTGAAGAATGGATTAACAATGTACACAATGGAGTACTACCCAGCAGTGACAAACAAACAAACAAACAAACAAACAAACAAACAAACAAAAAGACATCCTAAAATTTGCAGGCAAATGGAGAGATTTGGAGAATATCCTCCTGAGTGAGGTATCACAAGCCCAGAACGATAGGCATGAGACATACTCACTCATAAGTGGACTTTAGACAAAAAGCAAAAGAACCCAAGCTGCAAACCACAACCCCTGAACATCATGGGATCAGAAGGAACTTAAGAGAGACATCCAGCAATTCCCCTAGGACTGGCCTAGAGTGGATGTGAACGCTGAGCTGATCCAGCCTGGGACTTCTTTGCCCTTTGGGGGAGGGGTTAAGGGTGAGGAGGAGGGAAGCTGAAGGGATTAGGAGAAGGGAAGGGAAGGGGAGCAGGGCGATACATGGATAAAAATCTTTTTTATAAATAAAAATAAAGAATGTTAGTACTGGGATACTACAGTGAAGCATGCAAGCCACTGCCTTTGGAACTAAAAGCGTTTTTGTGTCTGCTGCTCTTGAGCACTAAGGAAAGATGACATGGCAGCTGTGGTCGGGCATGGCTGTGAGACCAGGAAAGTGGAAGAAGCTAGAGGGCCAGGATTTCCAGGCAGCCTTATCTATACAGTGAGTTTGAAGCAGTCTTGTCTACACAAGAACATGGAGAGAGAGGTAAGAACAGTGTCAACACTATAGCAGCTGTCTGCCTTTGCTAACATATTATTGAAGAGATGCCCTTATCTGGGTGTGAGTGTCTATTTGCCTGCTGTTTGGAAGGCTTGAGCAAAAGGCTTAACAGTCTAAGAACAGCCTGAGCTACATATAGAGACCATATCTCAACAAAACAGGGAGGAGGAAAGGAGGGCAGAACGGCAGCGTGGAAGGAGGAAGAGAGGCAAAAAGAGGGGAGAAGAAAGAAAGAAACCAGGCACCAGGGAGACTCTGAGGAATGCACACGAGTGACTCCCAGCTAAGACCCTGAGCAATAGTGGGGATGGAAACTCTCCTCCATTACTGATGGGACTGTAAGCTTGTACGGCCACTTTGGAAATTAGTATGGCGGTTTCCGGGAAAACTAGGAATCAATCTATCCAATGATCCAGCAATACCACCTCATCCAGCAACTGATGGGACCACAGGGAGATTCACAGCCAAGCACTGGGTCGAGCTCTCAATCGGGTCAAAGAGAGGGAAGAAAGATTATATGAGCAAAGGGGGCAAGATCATGATGAGGAGGCCCACAGAGATGCTGACCTGAGCTATTGGGAGTTCACTGACTCTGAATGAACAGCTAGGGAACCTGCACGGGATTGAACTAGACCCTCTGGATGTGGATGACAGTTGAATGGTGTCAGCAGTTTATGGGACCTCTGGCAGTGGAACCAGAATTTATTCCTAGGGAATGAACTGGCTTCTGGGAGACCGTTCCCTACAGAGGAACATCTTGCTCAACCTTGATCAGGAGTGGAGGTGAGGGGTGGTCATACCACTACTGGATATACCAGACTGCAATGACTCGCCCTGGGAGTCCTTACCTGCTCCGAGGAATGGATGGTGGGGGGAAGCTAGGGGATGACTGGGAAGAGGAGAGGGAGGAACAGGGGTAGATATGTTTTTTAAAAAAAAAAAAATTAAATAAGAAAAATGAGACTCTCTGGCAAAAAAAAAAAAAAAAAGTATATGGATAGCATTATACCCCAGAACTTGAGTCCTGGGCTGAGTAAAAGGGGAAAACCGGCTGAGTGAGCACAAGCCGTGCATGCATTGACTCATTTCTCTCTTCTTCCAGTTGGGGATGTCATGTGACAGCTGCTTCAGTTTCCTGCTTTGACTTCCCCACAGTGATGGACTTTAGCCTGGAATTTGAGCTGAAATAAACCTTTTTTCCCCTGAGTTGTTTTTATTAGAGTATCTTATTACATCAAAAAAACTCAACAAGGACACTGGTGATGTGGGATGACTTTCTGTACGCTGTGAATATGTGTTGCTTCCGCTGGTTAATAAAGAAGCTGTTTTACCTATTGCAAGGAATCTGAAAGTCAGGAAATCCAAACAGAGATTCAGGAGAGAAGGGTGGAGTCAGGGAGAATCGATCAAGCCACCCAAGAAGCAAGATGTGAAAGTACCAGTAAGCCACTGGCCACTCGGTAACACATAGATTAATAGAAATGGACTAAGTTATAAAAGCTAGTTGGTAATGAGTGTGAGCCATAAACCAGTTTGGAATTAATATCAGCCTCTGAGTAGTTATTTATAAGTGGCTGCAGGTCTGAGGAGAGATTTGTCCAGACATTGGGCCCGGATTGGGGGGGGGGGGGACTTCTGCCCACACAGTGGGGGAGAGCCTTTGTGAGTCTGATCAGTTTGATGCTTCTTGAGTCTTATCAGACTTCCTCCTCCCTCCAGGAAAAAAAAAAATGTTTTAAGTCAGAGAAAACATTACAGAACAATAAAAAACATCGATGCAATTAAGATATGGGATGGGGCTGTGGAAAAGACTTAGTGTTTAAGATCAGGTACTTCTCTTCCAGAGGGTTCCCAGCACTCCTGTTAGATGACACACTGCTGCCTGTGACTCCAGTTCCAGGAAATCCCTTGGCCCTAGCTCTGTGTCGCCAGCTGGGGACCAAGCGCTCAACACACCAGCCTGTACTAGACATTCTATTCTCAAAACATAACTTTTGTTCCTCCACCTCAGGAGTCAGGATTCTGGGCTACAGAGATCAGGTGGCCCTATCCAGACCAGCTGCAGTGCTGTAGAACGCCAGAAGACTGTGAGGAAGAAGACTGTGAGGAAGGATCATCCCTTCCGCTTCCCAGCATCTGGGCCTCTGCCTCCCTAAAGACTGGGAAGCACTGGAGAGATTTCCTCAGAGGAAGAAAGGTGTAATGCTTTCCATGCATTTGCATACATTCTCATGTCCTTCCCTTTCATTCCTCACAGCGCCCCCTGGAGGTGGAGTTTGTTATAAATGTTTAGTGTGAGTATTGAGGTTATGAGATAAAACAGGAGGAGAAATAAGCTATTTTCTCCAGGTTATAGGCGGATAGACAGAAAATCTAAACTATAGTTCGGATCAATGATAAGAATGAGTGAAAGGAGCATTCTATTAGATACAAAGCTAACATGGAAATCCGCTATATCGAATTAGGACCAGACCCTGAATTTGAGCTAAGTCTTCAGACTTGCAGGAAGTTCTTTTTTTCCTATTGTGCTAACTCTCTGCTGATGTCAGAATGATCATTCTTCATGGAGGCTAAGACACGTTGATGAACAACTGTGCTCCACAGATAAATCACAACAATATGTCCCTGAATGAACACAAACACTTACCATCAATAGAGACAGTAAAGTGCTCAGTCTAGAGCTACACAAAGTGAGCATTTTATTTGAACACTGGTGTTAGACCAGATGTAGTCCTATTCTCTTTGGTTAGAGTTTATGGAGCTGTGTACATTTACAAAGAAATGTTGGCTTAACAAGAATAGTCTGATAAAAGTTTCCTAGGAACTGCCAAAGGAGCCATGTAAACAATGCACTGGCCTTGATATTGCGCTAAAGATAATCATGTGCACAAGGATGAATCAAGACCTAGGAGGAAGGGATCCATTCCACTTAGGGAAAGTGCAAATACCAGTGGTTCTCAGAGAATGGAGGAAGGACATTGGGTCAGGAGAGACAGAGTAGGTAATGGAGCACCAGAGAAAGTGCGTTCTGGTCATGTTTCAATATATGGCCTGGGGACCATTATAACAGGCTGTCAGAACTTAGCACAACTAACACTATGCTAGATGTTCCAAGGCACCAGCACCATCCTAGCCTAAGAGCCTATCACATAGACCCCTGTACCTTCCAGAATGAGGACAAAGACCGAAATCCTTAGAGTTTCTAGTCCTGGGAAAGTTCCTAAATATACTAACCTTGGCTTTTTGCTTTGTTAGCTCTGCTTATGGATGTTTTTGATAACTGAAATGTGTGTCAACTAGAGTATAGTTTTGTGTATAAAAAGCCAAAAACCATAAGGATTGTGGATACACAGTTTGGGCTACATGATTCCCTGTGTAGTCTGCCAGCCTGTGAATAAAGCCTTTCTGCTGGTGTTAAGAGTCAACATGTCTGAAGGAAGGGCCTTGAAACACCATTGTCATTTGGGGATGTTAGTTAAACCACTCTCAACATTTTATTCATTGTGGTGATACCTCTCTTTCCAAACAGTTTCCCTCTCTCTCAGGGCTCCACTGAGCTCCCTGTCTATCTCTGTTAGAAGGACAAACAAACACCAGAATCCTTTTGGGACTTGCTTGTCCCCTCTGCATGGGGATGAAGATGGGGAGGGCTCTGTCCACAAGCACTCTGGATTCAATGATGTCTCCTGCTGTGGTCATGGGATAGGAGAGGTAGAGAGGATTACTCAGCCCCTGCAGCCAGAGGCCTAGACATGAGGTGTCCTGTGTAGCACCAGAGAATGGCTTGTGAGTGGTGAGGACTGGAAGTTGAGGAAGCCTTGAGGGTGAGGCTGCTGAAGGAGTGATCATGGTGTAGAATGAGTCGATTGACACAATCTGCTTGGACAAAAGTTTCTTGTGCAAAGGGCTCTTTGTCATCCAGGCCCAAGGTGGTCTATGGGTCACCTGGGGCTCCTCTCTGGGGGTTTCTACTCTAGGGGCTGCTACAGGGTCACTAGGGTTTGATTTCTGGACATAAGAAGGTGGTCTCTGAGATAACCTTATGATAAAATGAAGATAAACATAATGTGATCATCTTGATAGATCTAGAAAGTGTGTGTGTAAAGTCTGACATCCATTCACAACAAAACATCCATTCAGAGGGGCTGGGGAATTAACTCATTGGGGAAAATGTTCTTGGGTGTATTAGTCAGAGTTTTCTAAAAGGAGAGTGAGAGAGAGAGAGAGAGGTGGGGGATTCATTAGAGTAGCTTACAGGCCGTGGTCCTAGTAGTCCTATGGTGGATGTCTCCCAAGTCCTCAAAGGAAAGGACAATGGTCCCGTGGTTGTTGAGTGCATGAGACTGGATGTCTCAGGAGTCCCAGGCTGGTGCTAGAGTCTCAGGGAAAGCCTAGAGAGCTGCCAGTCTTCAGTCTATGTAGGAATCTCAAAGAAGTATGTTATAATACCAGCAAAGGATGCCTCAGGAACAGGGTATACAAGCTCACCAGTGAGAGTGAAGACAAGCAAGCCAAAAGCAAAAGCTTCCTTTTTCCATATCCTTTTATGTGGAATGCCAACAGAGGTGTGGTCTAGGATGTATCTTCTCACTTCAAATGATCCTATCAGGAAAATGCATCACAAACATGCCCAACTGCTTCAGGTGTAACCGATTCCAGACATAGTCAAGTTGGCAGCCAGGATCAGCCTTTACACTGCTCAAGTATAAGTTTGGATCCCAGCACACATGTAAAAATTGGGTACAGCAGCATGTACCTGACTCACATCTCTGAGGAAGCAGAGATGGGTAGATCTCTAGGCCTTGCTGGATAGCCAGTCTACCCACATGGGCAATCTCCATGTTCTGGGAGACTCCCTGTATCAACAACTAAGATGGACAGAGCCAATAAGAAGCTCATTGTGTAAAGACAGTCACCACCAGTCCTGAAAACCTGAGTCTAATGCCCAGAACCCACAAAAAGGAAGAGAAACTGACTTTATCAGTTGTCCTCTGACTTCCATAGATGTACACACTTTTACACACACACACACACACATACAAACACACACAAACGCACAAGCACACGTGCACGAGCGCACACACACACACACACACACACACACACACGCACACACCAATTTTTTCAAGGTTGAGGATCACACTCAAGGCTCTAGTTTTTTCATATTCTTGACTTCAAGTTTTCACTTCATCAAAACATCCAGTTTGTCACTACACACAAGAGAGGCTCAAACTCTGTCCAGTTTGTAACACAAGAAGAAATGTCAGCTGGGCACCTTCTGCCCCCTGACCTCCCTCTCACCAGCACTGCCCAGCTCATCAATGCCGGAAGTAGATATCACACACTCACTGGTTCTATAGACACACTACTACTAACATCTCTGATCCTATTCTGCTACATAAGGAAGCTGATGCGCATGACAGGTGAGCTGCAAGAGAGCAAGAGAAAGGGTGGAGTGAGCAGCTGCCGTGCATCTGACAGCCACTGACCACCAGCCATTGGCTTTGCTTCCAGATGTTCGGGGATTCAGCCCTGAAATCCCACCCTGACAGTAAAGGGAGGGAAGGCATGGGAATGACCCAGCAGATGTTACACACAGCAGAAGACAGTCATGGCCTCTAAGTGCTGCTCAGATTGTCACCCCATAGACAAAATGATTCCTATTTTAAATCACTAAGTCACAGAGAGAGGTAAATGGCACAGTGGCTGTGAGGTCAGCTTTATTGCCAGCTGACACAGGATAACAATAATACTTTTAATGGAATCACAAGAATCATGGTGGTGATGGCAGTGGTGTCTGTGTGTGTGTCTGTGTGTGTCATCAGGGGAGATTTCTAGTATTTAATCCCAAATGCAATCTATGATAAAATTTCATTAGTTTCAGTAACTGAGAGAAAATCAAGAACTAAATAGTGAGGGTTGCATGGAACTTAGTTTGTGCAGACTTATATTCTTAAATGATTATTTTACTATTTGGTTGTTAAACTTTCCTTTTTATATTCAAGTTTGATGAAATGTGCCTACAATCCCAGCCTTTGGAAGACGAGATCTTAAAAAAGTTAGTTCAAAGACATCTTCCCCTAAACAGGAGTTTGAAGCCAACCTGTGCTACATGAGATGTACTCTTTTATACATTTTACCTCCACCCAAAATGTTTTACTTCTCCTATTAAATGAGGATAATAGGAAATATCGAGGATTTTTTAGGATATCCTTGCAAAATAAAGACACAAAAAATCCAAGTAGATGTCAATCCAAGTAGTCTCCTCATGTATTTCCATTGTGACAATATACAGATCAATGAAAATCCCACCCTGGTGACATGCTAGGATGTGACATTTAATGTGTCTTTTGGAGACTTTGATCTGCATGAGTCATCCCTGTACAAAGAATTCCTGCAATAAACGAAAGTTGTCCATCCAGTGGCATCCTGCCAGGAAAGGGGGAGCCTGGAAAGGTGTGGGCTACTCCCCCATAAAAGGACAAGAGGATTACCATGACCACACTAGAGACTCTGCAGAGAGACAGAGAGAGACTTACCTCAACTCAGCTGGCGACACTGTGTTTCTGACCAGGTATGAGGAGGAGGAACTAGCTGTCAACAGAATAAGGAAAGTGGCCTCCAGCTCAGGTCTGCTTTAGAGCCCACAGCTGTGACGAGTTCAAAGGAAAGGAAGGAACCTTTTAGTAGAACTAGATAGGAACTGAGAAAGAGATAAGGGGAAGGTAGGTCTGGATAGAGTGTGACCTTCAGCTTGTTTTCTCTAGATGACCATGACCCAACTCGGCTTCTTGCTATTGGTCATCATGGCTACCAGAAGTTGCAGTGCAGGTGAGTCTTGAAAGTAGAACCCAGCTTCCTCAGGCCACCTCTAACCTTCAGGACAATCTGGACTGGACCAGGTTGCTCCCAGGATCTGGCTTTCTAAGGGGAGAGACCATGCTTTTCTTGTTGTTCGTTTGCTATCTTTTTGAATCGGGGTTCTTATAGGTAGTTGAGCTGTCCTGGAATTCAATCTGTACACCAGGTAGACGTTAAACTGAGATCTTCCTACCTGTGCTCCTGAATGATGGGTAAAGATGTGGGTCATCACAGCTTGGTCAGTCACGCCTTTAAAAAGCATTTTTGCAATTAAATATAATTCAATTATCTTCCCACTACTTTAACTCCTTCCAGTCTTTCCCAATTATACCCCAGCCCCACTCTCTACAAAAATAAAGGTCCTTTTTAATTTGATTGTAGATAGATAGATAGATAGATAGATAGATAGATAGATAGATAGATAGATAGATAGATTCCAACACATGTAAATACAACCTTGCCATCCCCCATAGAAATGATGACTGAGATGTAGACCCACGGCCTCTTTAAGGAACTGGCCGGTAGCAATGAGATGGTTGAGGTATATCCTGCTCCAGATTCTATGCTTGTGTGTAGCTCTAGAAAACTTCTACAAAAACTGTGACTTGTCATAATCACCCTTATGCTTAACAACTTGGCTTAGAGATTGAGAGTCAAGTGAGTGATTTAATTTGTGCTCATAGAATCAGTTCTTCTCTCTACAAGAACTCAATACTATTTTAAAATGTGAAATCCTTGTCACCTCTGTTTTAGCATTTTCAAGGAAAAGGGGAAGTCCCTAAATGCCATCTTACTTCATCTCCTCATGATAATCTTTGCCAACCTGATCTTAGGCACTAGGGACTGAAGCTTAGACACAGTAAATACAACCCAAAAACGCTTGACTGGTGAACACGGAGCTACTTACTCCTGAGTAGCTCTGACCTTGTTTGTTTCCACACGTCTAGGTTTTGAGTCCACTTTGCAGAGTTGAGGCTAGTTTAGAAGACTTTTATTCCGTGATCTTCTGGTCAAGCCTCTGCACCATCGACCTCACTACCATGTTTCAGGCACATTAGGCTCCCTGCATTTCTTCTACCTGCGAAGCTGGACTTCACTTTACTATCTTTTTTAGGATTTGGAAGCAACATTTTCCACACCTTCAAATCTCTTGTGTGTCTTCCTGGTTACTAATCTTGTTGACTCTCAGAGTGAGGCTTTGAGAAGCCATGGAATAGGTTTAGGATGAACGATAAGGGGAGACAGGGTGTCACATGAGAGTGAAATTCTGCATCTTCTCTAGATAAAGAGAACCTGGGTACCAACAGATGGGTCAATCCTTTGTCTTCCCCTCCATTCAGAAGCTGCAAGGAAATCAAGCAGGAGTTCACTGGAGCACAAGGTGAGTGATGGGGCATTTAAAGAGCACTCTGTAAGCCTAACACTTGGGAGCCTAAGACACAGGATTGTAAGTTCCAAGACAGCCTGGGGAGACCCTGTCTCAAAAATGGAAACAAAGAACCCAGTTAGTTCATCAGGCTTTTGTCCTCTGGGACAGCTCTTCGATTTTTGTGTAGGAAATGTGACAGAATGTTGACAGTGGATAGAAACTCCACTTAGCCAACTGGAAGGGTTTTCAGGGTGAAGGACGACTTTCACAATGGTAGGGATCTCCACTGCCTGTCTCAGAATTTTTGTTTCTTTAAGTTGAAATTCGGTAGCAATAAGTTCCTGTGTTCCCTGTGAGCCGCTGTTCTGTTTACTTCTTGTATGAATATGTCAGTTGTTGTTATCACATGGGAGTCTTCTGCCTTATTTCATTAGCATGCTTCAAGGCTCATGTGTGGTAGGCTAGGGTATTTATAAAGGTCTATTGTTGTTGTTTGTCGATGTACATGTCTGTATGTAGGAATATGTACATGTACCTGCAGGTACATGCAGAGTGCAGAAGAGGCCATCTCGTCCTCTAGAGCTGGAGTGACAGGTACTTGTACACTGCCAAATGTGGGTGATGGGAACCTAACTCAAGTCCTCTGATAGAACAGCACTTGTTCTTACCCATAGGTCATTTCTCCAGCCCACTTCATTCTTTTTGATCTATTGGATCTATAGCAATGTGCTCAATATATATTCTGCATACTAGACAGCACAGTATTTTACTTATTCCTTTCTTTGTAGAGAAATGCTTGACTTGTTACTGCCTTTCAGGTCTTATGACCAGAAGTAAAACGAACATGAAAGTACATATCTGAGAGAGATCCTGTTCACAGTTCTTTGGGTATCTATCAGGTGAAATGTCTAAGTCTTTTGATAATACTATGTTTAACTTTAGAAGAAACATCACTGTCAGACTGGGTAATTCTGTGTTCTGCCTCAGTCACAGAAACTTGGCTTTCTCAACTCAGCCAGATCCCAATATCCCAAGGGACATTCCTGATAGGACACTCAGGGTGTGAGACCTTAGCCATGTTAACAGTTCCTACAGCCATTCTGCTTCTCAAGCAGAGATGGACAATGAGCTTGCACACAGGAGGACTGTGGACTGGTTCTCTCTACAGATGGCCTCTATTTCCTCCGCACAAAGAATGGTGTCATCTACCAGACCTTCTGTGACATGACCACTGCAGGTGGTGGCTGGACCCTGGTGGCTAGTGTTCATGAGAACAACATGTATGGGAAGTGCACAGTGGGAGACCGCTGGTCCAGTCAGCAAGGCAACAGAGCAGACTACCCAGAGGGTGACGGCAACTGGGCCAATTACAACACCTTTGGGTCTGCAGAGGGGGCCACAAGTGATGACTATAAGGTTGGTACACTCTGTAGCCTTTGGGAAAGCATGAGCATGTGAGTGTAGCTCAAGAATGCCAGGCAGAGGGTTGGAAGGTTGCCCTTCGACTTAGGTCTGAAGAAGTGAAAAGTACTCAACATCCTCCCAAGTAGCCTTTTGGTAAGTAGTTGGTGGGATCGTTGGCCTTGATAATGGGAGTATCTGAGCATGGCTGGCCATCTGTCCACCTGGAGCCCAGAGAATCAGCTGCACTAAGGACTGTGCACGGGGGGCGGGGGGGCTTTGCTTAGTGAAATCTCCAGGTCTGGTCAGGCTCAGTGTTGGTTGCTTTCCAGAACCCTGGCTACTTCGACATCCAGGCTGAGAACCTGGGTATCTGGCATGTGCCCAACAACAGCCCTCTGCAAAATTGGAGAAACAGCTCCCTGCTGAGGTACCGCACCTTCACTGGCTTCCTGCAGCACCTGGGCCATAATCTGTTTGGCCTGTACCAGGTAATGAAGACTGCTGCTGAGGCTGTTTTCCATGGATGTGGAGAGAGAGGCAGGTGTTTGAGGTTGGATGGGCTGTATTCCATGCTTCCCTAAGTGTAAGTGTAATGAGCCAAGGAAGGTGTGGGTAGGGGTATGTGGGAAAGAGAGGACAGGAGAGAAGCAGGGAGAAGAAAGTAGTGAGAGCAAGAGAGGGCTGAAGGATGAGAGACAGAGGGAGGGGCTAGGGTGTCAGACAAAGGAAAGGATTCTCTCTCATCTGAACGGTTTGCAAACAATCTTAGTTACTGGATACATGCTGGGCTCCCCATGTAGGGAAGTGTTCTGGGACTGCCAATGCTGCTGTCCCTACCCAGTGACTTCTTCTGTTCCTTGTAGAAATACCCGGTGAAATATGGAGGGGGGAAGTGCTGGACTGACAATGGCCCAGCATTACCTGTGGTCTATGACTTCGGTGACGCTCAGAAGACAGCCTCTTATTACTCTCCCCTTGACCAGAGTAAGTCTTTAATGCTCTTCTGGAGCCTGTGTAGCCATGTGATAAATTCAGTCATGAGTCCTGTCATTGCCCATCTACTACAGCCTGCTCCTCTCCTGTGAACTGTGTTCTGTATCACTTCATTCAGTTGATTGCCCTTGGGATCTATTACTAACCCATTTTACAGATTAGGAAACTGGAACACTGGAGGTCCAGGAACTTGACTGAGAGCACAGGACATAAGCATTTTTACTGGGGATACTTGGTTCCAGAAACTACTCTTTGCAACCCCATTACCAATCAGAACTTTCTTTGAAACAGACAGGTCCGTGTGACAGGGCTACACAACAGAACAAAATATAAATCCAGATGTGGCACATATGGTTTATAAATGCTAAGCTTGTGCTACGTAATTCAAAGTTTTTCTTATTTATGCTTGAGATATAAGACTTTAAAAGAAAAGTTAGAAAAATATATATGAACAGCACCAAAATGAATGTACTTGATAACTGCTGTGACTAGCTACTGGAGAGATTCAGTAAAGACCTTCCTATAATATAAATTTCTCCATTAAAGCTCTGGCAGATGTGGAACATTTTTGGAAGAGTGGCTTTGGGGGTCTTTAGATGAAAATAAATGAGGCTCCCCCAATGGGTTTCATATTTTAGCCTGTATATCCTGCATCTGGCACCACCAAACTCTGGGCTGACAGGTTTTTTTAGCATTTTCCTTGAATGCTGTTTTCTGTCTCTTGTTTTCAGATGAATTCACTGCAGGATACATCCAATTCAGAGTGTTCAATAATGAGAGAGCAACCAATGCCTTGTGTGCTGGGATGAAGGTCACTGGATGTAACACTGAGCATGTGAGTCTGTATAGTGACCAAGAGGTTCATGGATAAGAATAAGGTTTCCAGTGTGTATCTGTGTATATTGATTGAGTATGGGAGACTGTCATAATAGTGTGTGTATGTATATAAGAGTATAACTATAGTAAGAAATTTCTGACCTGTCCAGTTAGGCCTAGCCCCACAGTCCAAATTAATCTCTCCTGCACATAGTCTGACCTAGTCCAAGGTTCAGACATGTAGTCCCACTTGGTTCCAAATATTGACTCAGATGCTATTTGGCTTATGGCTCAGGCTTATTGCTAGCTAGCTCTTGCATCTTAACCCACTTTTATTAATCTATGTCTTGCTATATGGTTATTGGCCTACCTAGGTTCCTTTACATCTTGCTCCTTGGTGCCAGATTGTGTCTCTTCTGATTCTGTTCTCCTTCTCCTGTATCTATGCTTGTATTTCCCCAGTGCTTCTAAGCTGCTTTGTCATAAGCCTAAACAATTTCTTTATTGTCCAATGGTATTCATAGCATACCCAAAGACATATCAGATCACTTACCCTTTTCTATCTAATCAAAAAGTAAGGTTTAAATTTTAACAAAGAAAAATTAGATATAAAAAAATTAGAAAAACAAACAAGAATTACAGTTACAAATTCTAGTTTATTTGTATTTAGCAAAATTAAAGAAAATAGTCTATCATCTACCTTATCCTGTGAGTCCAAAGTTTTATATCTAATTTACCTTTTATTATAACTATGGAAAACTATAACTATCTAATCTTCAATTACATCAAAGACCACAGAAGTATGTAATATTACCTGAGTAAATAGGAAGTGCAAGCAACTTCCAAAATCTAGAAATGACAGAGATAACATCTGGCTGCCTGAACAGTCACCCAAAGTTCCTTTGTAATGTTGGGGCATCCATCTTCAGCCTATTGGCCTAGAGTCTCTGGTATGCCTTTCAGTGAAGCAGGAAATCTGAAGGACTGCTCTGCCCATTCTTTATAGTTTGTCAGTCACTTCTCCTGTGTCCTGAGGAATGTCTGACAGTTTTCTCTACAAAGCAGGAAACTGAAGAACCATCTTGTCTTGTTCTGCCAAAGTTCAGAAGTCACTTTCCTATGGGTCCTGCATGTCCAGTTTATATAGCATACTTTCAGGCAGTTGAGGCGAGAACAGTTTCTTTTCCAATGGCTAAATTTTGCCACAAACAAAGTAAACTCCACATGAAGTTTCTTCAATGCCCATCATTCTCTTGAAGTAGATTGGTGCTGCCAAAAGCAGACTTGTCTCACTGTCCAGAAAAGTCCAAGTTCTTTAAATATTTAAAATGCCATATTCGGTAGGTCTTTGAAGTGTTTGATTACCTGACTAATTGAAATATATCTTTGTATAATTAAAAAAACCTAACTAACATGACTGTAGTTTGGTTATCATAGATGACTATTAATTTACATTTCTTAATTACACATTACAATTTTAAATGAGTTACATAAACATAATACCTTAAACAAAAATAGAAATATACATATATTGTAACAAAACTGACCTTAAATTTATATCAAGAAACCAAAATTCATACCAAAGTAAAGAATTTTGAGATTAACAATTGTTTTTTAGATGAAAATAGATTCAATAATCTTTCTTTCTTAATCATTTTTATATCATAGTCCTTTTTCCCTAGAAATAGATTGACTATGACCATTAAGTATTTAAAATGAAAACAAATATTTATAAACAATACTTTTGGAATTTGGACATAGCTTTCCATAAACTACTTCCTGCTGATTGGAGGCACTGGCAGTTTTATGGGAATCCTGAGACTGGATCATTTTAGTTGGCAGTCCTGAAGCTGATATGGCCATCTCTTCTCATCAGAGATTTTTTTTTTAGGAGGTCTTCCTTGATGAAATCATATTAGCCTGAAAGCAATCCATAGGTTCTCATCTTCTGTAGAAACAAAAACAGAACCTCTTTTCTGAAGCAACATATCCTTAGACCCAAATTTCAAAGTCAAGATACCTTTTAAATATATATGTTTATTTAACTTAGCAGCCTTTACAATCAAATATCTTCCTGTAGCTAGCTCATTAACAGTTAAAATTAAAATAAAACACAATAATAGACAAAATCCAGACTCTTTGTCTATTTTCCATCTTTATGTGGCATATATGTGTGTATATATGTACATATTACTCTATTTCTCTATTTAAGAACTTTCTCTACCCTTTTTCTTTTCTCTCCCAAGCCTATGTACATTTCACACACATTGTAACCCACTTAGAGATCTTTCTCCATCTGAATCTGTTTTATTGTGTATCTTTAATAATTTTTCAATGAGGAGAGTTTTTAAACTGCTTTGGCTACTGGCTCCACTCTGCTTGACTTTTCATCATGGTAGAGTTACTGGCAGGAACCACATTTACCATCCCAACTCTGAGGAATTTTAGGGTCCACCCTGATACCCTCTGCTCATAAACTCCATTTAAGTATTTGGCAGCAGGGCCTCTTAAAAGAGCCACACAATTTTTGCCACTAAAGCTGAGTCAGGAAACATCTCTTAAAGGAGCGGTGCCTCTGCTTGCCACCAGCAAACAGAACCCTCCCAGAAAATGCTGTTACCAAGGAGCCTTCTTTCACTCTATTCTCTTTTTTGCCTGTAAGAGCAGTAACTTTAAATCCATTATAGGCTCATGCTTGTACCTAGGCTTCTGTGAGACTTCAGGAACACATGTTGTAGCTCAGGCTGTATGCAGCAAATCCACCATTTTGTAATTCAAGCTCACAAACACCACACAGTCTTTGTACCATGGCCCACTTGAGAGACACAACTTGGAAGCTGCTATTGGCTCTGTTTCTGTGCTCTAGAACCCTTTTTAAGCTTTCTCGGGCTTTATGCAGATGTTAAGTGCCCCACATTTGATACCATTTGTAGTAAGAAATTTCTGACCTATCCATTCTGGCCTAGCCCAATAGTCCAAATTAATCTCTCCTGCCCATGGCCTGGCCTAGCTGGAGGTTTGGATCCGCAGCCCCACTTGGTTCCAAATAATGACTCAGATGCTTATATTAATTACATGCTGTTCAGCCTATGGCTCAGGCTTATTGCTACTAGCTCTTGCTTCTTAACCCACTTCTATTAAACTATGTCTTGCCACATGGCTCATGGTTTACCTGAGTTCCTTTACATCTTGCTCTTTGAATGCCTGGATTATATCTCTCCTGACTCTGCTCTCCTTCCTCTGTATCTATGTTTGGATTTCCCACCTGCTTCTAAAATGTTCTGGCATAGGCCAAAACAATTCCTTTATTGTCCAATGGTATTCATAGCATACACAAAGACAACCCCCATCATATAACCTTTCCCTGAATCTTGCTTGGGTTCAGGGATCAGAACTTCTGTCTAGATATAGATAGCCTATTTTGTTGAAAATGATACTCAATATTAAACTTCTAATGCACTGTTGGTGTTTGCTTATCTTTTAGGATAAAACACTCAGTTACCTGGAGAAAGGGTAGTACTATGGAAGCTTTGAGGGGGCTGAAATTGTTAGAAAGTCACTCTCCACCCAGAATTTAGCTATCAGAGTGAAACAAATCCTGACCATCCATTTCCAGGCCCCATACACATTTCCATTGTCCTGTACACATTTTCATTGTATTGAAGGCTTTCTAAGAGAGTCTTGGACATCTGGTAAACCTTACCCAGACCATTCTTCTCTCTATTACAAGGAGTTTTTTGTTGGATGTTGGCATATAACTGCTAAGGCTATTACACTTGGCTCCACTGATGTTCCCCCTGAACCTGAGACCATTAGACTCATACTGTATTGTTTTTTTTTTAATAATTTGTTGGCAAAAGCAAGATGAGGATGAAACCCTATTATTACCACAGTGAACACTGTAAAAAAAAAAGTGCTATTTTCTGGCCAAGCATGGTAGTGGACATCCTTAATCCCAGCACTTGGGATAGAGATAGGCAAATCTCTGTGACATTGAGGCCATTCTGGTCTACATAGTGAGTCCAAGTCAATCAGAACTATATAGTAAGACCCTGTCTCAAAAAAATTAGCATTTTGAGGGAATCTAGTCCTCTCTAAAGTAACAGTCTGAAAAAAGGTCATCAGCTCCTGGTAGGGCATCTTAGAAATCTCAGTGTCTATTTATTCCTCAGCCATTAGCTTTTTCTTCACCTGGTCAAGATGAGGCAGCTTTGCTGTCAAGGAGGACCTTAGGACTGTGATGTGGAATGATGAAATGGAAAGAGCATGTGGTGTTGAGGGAGTATCAAGCTATTTTCAATTTTGATACATAAGATGAATGTGGGATATAGGAAGAGCTCCTTTTGAAAATGTTAACATGGACTAGCTCAGGAAACAACTTTTATATCACACCAATGGTTTTTGGACTATATAAATTATAAGCATGACTGCAATATTTTAAAGAACAGATAATATTTATGTGAGCACTCTTTTTTTTTCAAAGATAACACTGGTAGCCTATAAATGACAGATTTTAATGAATAAAAGATAAAGCATACGGAAACAGTATTGAAATAACCTCTGTGGTCCAAGTGAGAACCTGATATAATGAGAAGGAAATTTAGGGAAGGGGAAAAATGAGTTCCAAATATTTTTAAAATTTATTTGTTGAATACAGATAATAGGAAGAAAAGATATTTGTAGTGAGTCTTTTTCTGTACTACCAGCCAGTTCTCAAATATACAGAGACTTTGTATTAATTATGAAAGCTCAACTTTAGTTTGGGCTTGTTTGGTTTTTTTTTTAATTTAAAAAGTTTTTCACATATCTACCACTGCCCCCTCCCAATCCTCCCTCAGCCTCTCCCTACCTCACCCCCCCCCATCCATTTCCCAAGGAGGGTAAGGAATCCAAAGGTGAGTCAGTTCGGTCTGGAATACTCAGTTGAGGTAAGTCCAAGTCCCTACCCTCAGTATCAAGGCTGAGTTAGGTATTCCACTGTAAGTACTGGGCTTATATATATAAAAGTATTATGAGACTGTATTTTTTAAAATGTTTATTTGATTTTGCTTGTATGTGTGCAAATGTGTATTCAAGTAATCATAGGGGTCAAAAGAAGGCATTGGATCCCTGGGAATTGGAGTTAAAATCTTTTGATTGAATTCTGGGATCTGATGTGGATGCTGGGATCTGAACTTTGGTTTTCTGCCAGAGTAGTAAGACATCTTAACCTCTGGTCTTCTCTTCAGCCTCCATATTAGCTTGTTTGGTGGGATTTTTATTTTGTCTTGTTTCAGATGTATTTATTTTATACATGTGAGTGTTTTGCCTGCACATATGTATGTATATTGCTTGAGTTCCTGATACCCTGGAAGTGCAGTTACAAGAGTTGTGAGCCCTGTATGGGTTCTGGGACCCAAACCTGGTCCACTGAAAGAGAAGCAAGTACTCTTAATCATGGACCTATCTGTCTAACTCTAATGTACATTTTTGATCAGTGATGAACTCTGAATATAATGGTGGTCCCAGAGTATTTTTATTGCCTACTAAGATCATAGTCATTCTATCTTGTGTAACTACAGCCTATGATATTCACAATGACAAAATTGTCAATAAACTTCCCCAAGTAAATCCTCATTTTTAAGTTACATGTGACTGTAAGTAACTGTGGTGTGTGATTACAATTTTTGTGTACTCTAACAAATAAAGCTTGCCTGAAGATCAGAGGGCAGAGCTAGCCAGTAGGTAGCCATAGAGGCCAGGAGGTTGTAGCACACACCTTTAATCCCAGTACTAAGGATCTCATGCCTTTAATCCTCATACTGGGGAGGCGAGCACACACACACACACACACACACACACACACACACACACACACACACACACATATATATATATATATATATATATATATATATATACACACACACACCTTTAATCCCAGCACTAGGCTGGGTGGAGACAGGAATATAAGACAGGGTGAGAAAAGAGCTTAGCCTTTTACCATGAGAATTAAGTAGAGGTAAGAAGTCTCTCTAGAGGCTAGCCTTTTGTTTCTCTAATCTTTCAACAATGACCCAATAACTGGATCTAGGTTTTTATTAAAACCAATTAGGATTCATGATACATTTGGCATCCAACTGTAGTTGGATTAGTTTTACATATTTAATAAAAACTAGTCTGAAATATCAGAGAAGAGCTCTACCCACAGTCAAGCCAGGAGGATCAGAGAGTGGTAACTCACACCTTTAACCCCAGCATAGGAAAGACCAAGAGTGGTGACCTACACCCAACTGGGAGAGGTGACTTATGCCTTTAATCCCAGCCAATCTCAGTTTGAGATCAACTTGGTTTACAAAGGGAGTTCCAGGCTCCCAGGCAGGCAGTGATGGTTCCATGCCTTTAATCCCATAACTCCAGAGATCTTTCTGTGTTGCTGTGAGTTCAAGGTTAACTACCAAATAGTGGTAGCCCATGCCTTTAATCTTAACCTGGATGTGAAACAACTGGGTGAAGAAGGTACTTAAGGCAGGTGTAGGAAGGCAGAGGAAACAGTAGAAGCCATGAGGAGTTAAGCTGAGGAAGCTGAAAGATAGCTAGGTGAGATATGACTGCGGTGTTTCCTCTCTTTGATATCTCAGCCTTTCCCTGACATCTGGCTCTGAGTTTCCTTTATTACAACCAGAATTCATGCAAAATCCAACTTGTAGGGCACAAATTTATAAAAATCTGCTTTCCAGTAGCTTCACAGTCACCAGAAAAGGCTGAAGATACACATAGCTGGAGTCCCTACCCTGCCAGCTATGTTTCCCTTTCTGAGTTAGCTTCTCACCACCAGCCATATATGCCTTTTAGAGAATTTATGCCACACATATTTCTTTCCCACAATTCCCTGTGTTCATTTTTCCGACAGTGGGTTTTCTCTCCCAATGGGTTGTGGGCTTTTCCTGAAACCCCTCCTCAGGCTGCTACCATACTAGGTAGCTGCCTCTCTTCACCATCATCAGAATCATCATTGTCAGCAGATTTTATGAGTCAACTGGGATTTCTTAAAAGGGGTAATTAGGTTTTTTTAAGAAAGAGACTTTTTCCCCCACAATAAAAAATGAAAAACATTATTACAATGGAGGGAATTAGGTCCCTGTTTTGTAATATACTAGATGTTTTGAAAAAGTAGCAATTAAATGGAAGGATAATTTAGATGGGATTTACATCATTTCAATTATAAATATTATTTGTTTATTTTTGTTTAATCATTTAAAAGTTGACTAATATAAATTCCAAGATGAAAGTTTTAGAAAAACTTATTTAAAAAGGTCATAGAGATATTCAAAACCAGACAGAAGAATTAAAAAAAAAAAAAAACAATTTCAGGATAGAAAGAAAAAGCCTAAGGTTTCAAACAACAAACCTTAATTTATCCAGTACCCTCACAGGAACTGCCAAGTGATAAATATTTTGTAGACTGTGTAAGAGCTGAATGAACTCCTATGCAAATGTTAGGTTTGAGAAGACTCAAGGAAGCAATAGTCCCATATTGCATGCACTCACCATTTGTGAAGCATGTGTTAAACTAGTGGTCAACTTGAAATAGAATTATCCCTCAATTCTGGTTACAACAGTGTTGGAGCCCAGTCCTCAATTATAATGAAGGATCTGGTGGAAAGATGAGGCCAAGACCATTGAACAATGGAGTAGGGCTAAAGATATGAAAATCTCTCAAGACCAACTTCTTGGAGAGAAAGATTATGCTAATGTAGAAAATCAGTCTGTATATGATCACCACATCCTGGCTTTATGCCACACAACAGCCTTGAATGCATGGGACAAAATTGAAGAAGTAAAAAAAAAAATGAGTCATTTGCTAAAGTTATACAAGGCCTGAAAGAAACCTTCAGTTATTTCCTACAAAGATTCATTTCAGCAGTAAATAGAATAATACCAAATTTAGAGACTATACAAATAATAATTGAATTTCTTGCTTTTGAAAAATTTGTCTCCATAGCTCTACTTATAATTAGTGTCTACTTATAATTCTCAGCCTGTTAAGAAATTCCAGTGGATGTGCCATGCTTGGCTGGCCCACCTTGGGACTTCTCGCCCTTTTGGGAGAAAAAATAGATGGATAGGGAGGGGTGAGGCTAAGGGTTGGCTGGGAGGGATTGGGAGGGGGAGCAGGCGGATACATTGATGGAGATGACTTTTTAATGAAAATTTTAAAAAAAATAAATTCCAGTGGAAAGGTTTCCCACAGGGAATGTTAAATAAGCCCACCCTGTGCCAATATTTTGTACAGAAGCCATTGGAAATGATACATAAGCAATTTCCTCAATCTAAAATTTACCAATACATGGATGATATCTTATAGATGATTCAAATATAGATACTTTGGAAAGAATGTTTGAAGAAATTTTAAAACTTGTCTTGTTGGGTATTACAAATTGCTCCTGGGGGGAAAAATATGAAAAGATTCTATTAATTATTTAGGATATAAAATAGGTCTACAAAAATTAGACTCCAAAAGGTGCAAATTAGGAAAGATCAATCATGGACTCTGAATGACTTTCAAAGATTACTGGGGAACAGTTCTAATTTATGACTCACTATTGGGATAAAACTGATGAACTGAGTAATTTGTTCAAAACCTTCGTTGATGACAGGGACATAAATAGTTCAAGAGAATTATCAGCTGAAGTTGAGAGAGAATTGACTTTTTGAAAAGGAAATTTAAAAAGCACATGTGAATCATGGGGATCCAGAGCTTAACTGCATTCTGGTTATATTACCCTCTTTTCATTCCCCTACATGTATTTTAATTCATAGGGAGAAATTATATTGTAATGGATATATCTACCACATAAACCATTTTAGAAAATTAAAAACATGTGGAAAATATTTTGGATTGAATTTTTTTAAAAAAAAAATAAAACTTCATCAATTTACAGGAATAAATCCAGCAGAAATTGTTGTATCTTTGACTAATGATAAAATTTTCAAATTATGGGTAGAAAGTGAACTTTGGCAAAGAGTTTGCAGTAATTTTTGGGAGAGATTATCAACAAATATCTCAAAAACAGAAGAATTAAATTTATAAAGAAAATTAACTAGTATCTTTTTTACATTGTGTGGGAAACGTTGGTTTCAAGCCTCTTTATTTTATACTGATGCAAATAAATCAGAGAGGCAGATATAGATCAAAAATTTAAGTAAAGTGTCTCAAAGTCCTTATGATTCTGACTAAAAGTCAGAATTATATTCTATTCTTAGGGTATTAACAGATTTTACAAAACTTCTTAACATAGTTACTAGCTTTCAGTATGCAGAAAGAGTTGTTCTACACATCAAAACGGCTTAATTTATTCCTTATGAGTCAGGAACTAACTTCATTATTTATTCAGTTACAAGAAATAATGAAGATTAAAAACCATCCCTTATATAAAACACACATCTGATCCCATACAGTTCTTCCAGGCCCTCTGGCAAAAGGTAATGATGAAATTGATCAAGTATTAATAGGAAATTTGCTGGAGGCCTCAAAGTTTCATAGAAATCACCATGTCAATAGCAAGTGTTTGAAAAAGATTTTTCTATCACTTGGTAAAAAGCCAAGGAAATTATAAGGAAATGTTCTACTTGTTCTTTATGCAACCAAACAACACTATCTGCAGGAAGGAGCCCAAAGGGTACTCAAAGGAATGAGATTTGACAGATGAATATGTTTCATTTTGTAGAATTTTGAAACTTAAAAAATATACACCATACCATTGATACCTATTCAGGATTTCAATGGGCAATTGCCTTGAGTTATGAAAGGGTTGATTCTGTAATAACACATTTGCTAGATGTTATCGCTATGATGGGAATATCTGTAAAAATTAAGGTGGACAATGCTCCAGCATATCTCTCTAGTAAAATGAAAGGTTTTGTTTATTACAATATAAAGCATATTATAGGTATACCACACAGTCCTACAGGGCAAGCAGTTATAGAAACATCAAATCGGACTCTAAAGGATATGCTAAATAAACCGAAAGGAGTAATAAACACTCCCAGAAATATATAATTATTTTTTTAAATTTGAATTGTTCTCAGTGATAATGAGAAAAAAACAGTGGCAGAGAAACATTAGATAAAAGAAAAAACCTACAGAATTAAATCAGCCTGTATACTTTAAAAATGTGTTGACCTCAAAATGGAAACTATTACAAGGTTTTGCTTTTGTTTCCTGAGGAGAAAAAAGAAGCTATGGATATCAAATTTGACAAAAGTTTGATTTAAACAAGAGAGACATCTTAATTAGAAGAGATGATAGTTCATCAAACAGCATGATAATTCAATCTAAACTAACTTATATGACTAACAAATGCTTTTCATTTGATCAGATACAATTTGCCAAAATGGAACCTCCCAAAATTAGGGTTGGGGAAGGTTTTTGGTTTTGGCTTTTCAGAAGAACAAAAGCATCCAGCTAAGAAATCTGAAGACCACTGGATAAATAAGACATGTGAAAAAAAAGAATAGATCATCCAGAAAAAATATCTCAGGAAAAAGAGTAAACTGGCCTTCTAGCATATCACATCTCCAATACGATAAAGTTTAATGAGTTTCCTAAATGTTTGTTTCTGCTGTTCTCTACAGACATATAATGAGTTTCCTAAATGTTTGTTTCTGCTGTTCTCTACAGACATATAATGCAAATGGCCTTTTGGAGTCCCAGTTCAATTAAAAATTAATGCTGGCTTTGGAGTTGGGGTGTGGCTCTCTCTCCTTCTCTAAACCCAAGCATACTTGTTAAAGGAAAATGCAAAATCTCTGTATCATGTCAGAAGATCCTCCTGATATGGTTCGGAAGAAAAACCAAAATTAAGGGACTACTCTGTTGCTACTAATCTCATGACTCTTTGGTTTTATTTTGACTATTTAAAACTTTTCTTAAAGTATTCATTTTATATAAAAAGTTATGATATATATTAAACTTTTGTCATGATATTAAAGGTAATATAGAGTACTAACTAATTCTAGAAAAATTTAACTTCCTATAAATTATCTTGGGCTTGAGTTTTTATCAGTTTTCTGCACTGAACTATGAACATGTCTAACAACAACCTTTGAAGTCTTCAAAAGGATAATGAGGCCCCATAACAACAATTCCACCAGGGCTATGACAATGCCACTAGGTTGACAAACACCACCTAAAGATCAACTTTGGACTACAAACTGCTCAGGACAATTTCAAGGTAGCTAACTGAGATGAACCAGCCTCACAGACTACTCTAGCCAGGACTTCAGATAAGCTCTGCACTTTCCCATTATGCAGAGACTGAACAAGAAATGATACAGCTACATCTCCCAAGACTTGAAAATTAACACAATTTTTTTTTTATTTTCAGGATCCCGTAAAGATGCCATCACCCCCAAACAGCAGAAAGTAATTTTTAAAACACAACACATTCACAAGATACAGGGTGAATGGGTTTTGATTGATTGAGTAGTAGGTTAGGGATATTTGTCACTGTTTAGAGTGGTTAGTTAAGAATTGTATTGGTAATGGTCAGGAAAAAGGTGAAACAAAGGGGATTAGATTCAGGGTTCTTATTTGAAAAAAAGAAGGGGATATAGATAAGATAGGGAAAAGGGAAGATAATAGAATCCAATCTGAAAAAAGTTATAAAAATGATAGAATAAAAGAGTAGATTATTGAACCTACTTTTAAAAAGCAACACTAGTTTTAAATATTTTACATTGAACTGAATTTTTGTATATTGTATATAAATTGTATATATTGGCACAAAGTTGAGATTATTTTTGTTAGCACATACCATGCATATATTTCTACTCTTGTTCAAGGTATTGTACCTATAAATAAACTCATTTAACAGTGTAATGAAAATTTCTATTCCTTGAAAACTTTTATTAAAAACTATTTAGGATAATAAAGAAATGTAGGTTAGTAGTCACCTATTATAATCAAACTTGTAGTCATGTTAGGTATGTTTTCAAGGTAAACAGATATACTTTAGATAGATGTGTCATCTTCAAACACTTTGAATATCTACAAAATATGACATTTAAGAGGCTTTTGTAACATGGGTTCTTTTTTATGACAATAAGACATGCCTGATCCTGTCAGCACCAATCTACTTCAGAGAGGATGGTGGGCATCAAAGAAATTCCACATGAAGCTTACTTTTTGTGGAAAAAGCTAGCCACTGGACAAGAAACTGCCTTTGATTCAAATGCTGACAGCACACTGTCCAAAATGGACAAGCAGGACACAAAAGAAAGTGCCTGGTGAACTTTGCAAAGACAAAACAGGATATCCCTTCAGAAAATAAGATAAGTCAGCCAGATATGCTAGGCCTGTAAGCCCAAGATGGATGCATCAGCATTGCAAAGGGACCTCTGGGCAGCCAGGTGTTTCTGTCATTTTTCACATTTTTCAGAAGTCACTTCCTTGCACTTCCTGCTTACTCAGTTAATATTTTTTTCCTCTGTGTCTGATGGAGTTGAAGACTAGATACTCATAGTTTTCCTTATTAACAAACTCAGAAAAAAAACTCACTTAAGAGTTGTAAAGTATATGAGTTTGAGAGACATAAAAAGATACTTTTCAGTTGATTATACACGTTAGGACAGAAAGTAAATTAAGTACAACACTTTGGACTCACCAGAATAGGAAAAATAATGGAATTTTTTCTCTGAATTTGCCAAATGTTAATAGACTAGACATTATTGATGTAATTATTACTTGTATATATTGCATATAGTTATTGTACTTATTGTATATATAGTTTTATATTAGTTATGATCTTTTTATTTTAAACCAAAAGGGGGATATATGATGACATTTTGTATATGCTCTAACAAATAAAGCTTGTCTGAAGATAGGTAGCCATAGAGGCCAGGCAGTGGTAGTCTACACCTTTCATCTCAGCACTACAGAGGTTGAGATAGAAAATGATGTGACCAGACAGAGAGAGGAATATAAGACAGGAGCTTTTCACCCTGAGGAGTAAGTAGAGGTAAGAAGTCTCTCTAGTGGCTGGCTCCTTTGTCTCTCTAATCTTTCAGCATTTATTCCAACATCTAGCTCCAGGTTTTAATTAAGAGCAATTAGGATTTGTGCTACTGCATTGTTGTTCTTTTGTTTGTTTGTTTATATGTTTATTGTCACGTGGAGTGTAAAGACCCTGAGTAGTGATTCTAAATAGCAGTCTGATTTTTAAGTCTTGAAGTTAAGAAATATCTGAATTAGAGACAGGGATTTTAAGCCATCAGTGAATTGTTCATAACTAATGCTAAAGGGGTAACACAAAGTATAAGAGAGCTGTAAATGTGTCCCCTCTGGGAAGTAACACTTAAAGAATTCATGAAGGAAAAGTCTAGCCAGGAAACTGAGAAAAAAGATTCTGTGAAGTCAAAGGGGTGGTATGAAGAGACATTGATGGTGCTATCACCAATGGAAGGGATTTTATGGATCTAATGGAATGATACTGCCAACCAAGAATCTGATGAGAGAGTAAGAGTCCACTGAACTTGGCTGTTAAGATGCCTCTGGTTCATCAACTATATTAGTCAGTTTTTGCCTCTGATAAATACCTGAGAAAAACAATATATGGAAAGAAGGATGTGCTGGCTAGTTTAATGACAACTTGACACAAGCTATAGTCATCTAAGATGAGGGAACCTCAGCTGAGAAACTGCTTCCATAAGAGCAGGTTGTAGGCAAGCCTGTAGGGCATTTGCTTAATTGCTGTTGATGAAGGAGGGCCCAGCCCCTGGGGTAGTAGCCCTGAGTTCTATAGGAAAACAGACCGAGCAAGTTATGAGGAGCAAGCCAGTAAGTAGCACCCCTCAATGGCATCTGCATCAGTTCCTGCCTCCAGGTTCCTGCCCTGCTGAATTCCTGTCCTGACTCCTTCAGTGATAAACAGTGATTTGAAAGTATAAGCCAAATAAACTCTATTTTCCCCAAGTTGTCTTGGACATAATATCTCATCACAGCAGTAGTAACCCAAACTAAGGCAAAGAGCTTGTTAGTTTGATTGTTTTTGAGATTTTTAACCCATGGACATTTGGCTCTGCTGCTCTTAAATTTAATAGTAGGGCAGAAATATCATACAGGAAGATCATATCATAGCAATATGTCTCATTTTAAAGTGGCAAGGAGCCAGGAACCAAAAAAGACTAAAAAAAGATCCTTCAAAGCACACCATTCACACCTTCAGTGATCTATTTCCTCTAACCGGAAACCCCCTTCCATAGCCTCCCCACACTCTAATGTCAGTCCAAAATAGTGACTCCATTAGTGATTAACTAACTGATGAAGTCAAGGTCTTCATATTTAATCCCTTCCCCAAAGCTCTGCTTCTGAAAGTTACTTACACTGGAGATCAGGCCTTCCATACATAGCATCTTTCTGGAGGACACTTCATATCCAAACCATCTCACCAGCTGACCTCTCATTGCTATTTCCTCCTTGTTTTCCAGCACTGCATTGGTGGAGGCGGATTCTTCCCAGAAGGTAACCCTCGGCAGTGTGGTGACTTCTCTGCATTTGATTGGAATGGATATGGAACTCACATTGGGTTCAGCAGTAGCCGGGAGATAACTGAAGCAGCTGTGCTTCTGTTCTATCGCTGAGAACCTTGTGGTGTGAGACCAGGACTTCTCCAGTCTGTGGACTCACATGATGGAGAAAAACTTACCTACTAACTAAATGCTAGTGGCACAGGAAAGGATAATAAATGGTGTCCATTGCAGGCCTGGAGTCTTTGTGAATTATTTTTGTGCTGGGGTGGGAAATTTCAAGAGTTTCTGCTGCCCTGTTTGATTCTCTTGGGATATCGAAGTTGGAAATCCTGATAGAGCAGTACTCTTTTAGGTAGCCCCTCAAACATCCCAAGAGATACAGGAAAGAGAGGAGGCATGTTACTCCACTGCATCCTTATTTTATTTGGGTTCCTTGCTAATTTGTTTTGTTTTGTTTTTTTAGATGAGTCTAGTGTATTCTGTATTAGCCACAAACTCTCAATGTAACAGATGCTTTGGGTAAACAAAAACAAACAAATTAATAGTGTTTCAATAATTTACTTAAGGGAGTAGAAAATTGACTTCAGGGTAAAGGAGCCAACAAACCCTGTGCTTTGAGTTTAATTCTCATAATACACATGGTTGAAAGACAGAGTCAACAACTGAGATTGTCCTCTGACTCTGCCCATGTGTCATGGTACCAGCACACACATACATAAACACATGCACATCTGAGGGTACAACATGAATAGTATATATTACTATAAAATATAAATACAATTTTATATTAAAAATAAATAATATATTATTATAAAAATATTTAAAAGCTATAATAAAAAATTGTCTTTGGAGATGGATAATATTCCACTTTATATATGTGCCAGATTTTTTTTATCAGAAAGAAAATAAGATTACAAAATTTGCAAGGAAATAGATTGACTTAGAATATATACTGCTAAATATGGTTATCTAATCTCCCTCAAATGTGGATCCTAGCCTATAATGTATGTAAGTATATATGTAAGTAGCTGTTAGTGTGGATATTACCACTGTCCTGCCAAATCCTGGATTCAGGATGGGGTAGAAGTGTCGTCACAAAGAAAGGAAGTATCTCACCCCCAGATGAATTCACACAAGTGGCTAGCTCCAAATAGCTCCAGCCATCTTTATTGATAAATTTAAAAAAACAAGCATTTTTTCCATCCTCCAATATTAATCTCTGTCAAAAAAAATATGTTAATTTGTTTTTCCCCAACTTTTATATCAAAACATCTTTAAACATAAACCAATATTTATCATTGTTGTTTGGCCAAATATCGAGCCAGGTACATCCTGTCTTTACAAAATGAAAAAGTGATTGACATAGGCACACATTTTCAACAACAATCTCCTTCAAAACATGTTTGCAGAAATAGAGGTGATCTGCCTCTGATTCTGTCAGCATTGAATTAGAACATCTCCTGGAGTCTTAAGTGATAGCTGGCATCCCCAGACAAGAAACCTGTGAAGCATCAGCTCCCAAAAAATTTTAGGGGGAAATATTTGGGGAAAAAAATGGGGTTTCCAGGAATGATCACATCTGTCCCAGGCATGGTTGACAAAATGACACTGAAACCAAGAGAATCTCAATATTACTAGAGAGAAGTCCTTGTGGAGTGAGACTGTCCCCGTGGGTTTATGCCTCATCTGGAGACCTGTTGGACAAGCACGCATGTACTGGTCTGAAACTAGGCTGCATGGCTCCCAACAGGGTATTGGGTTTTGTCTTGTTTGTTTGTTTAAAAAAAAAAAAAAAAAAAAAAAAAAGACCAAAAAGGGGTCATCTCAGGTGTACTTGTTGATTTTATGTGTTAACTTGGCACAAGCTGGAGTCACTGGAGAGGAAGGACCCTCAGTTGAGGAAATGCCTCCATGAGATCCAGCTGTAAGACGCTTTCTCAATTAGTGATCAGTGGGGGAGGATCCAGCCCATTTTGGGTGAACTGAGCAAGACCATGGGAAGCAAGCCAGTAAGCAATACCTCTCCATGGCCTCTGCATCAGCTCCTGCCTCCAGGATCCTGCCCTGTTTGAGTTCCTGTCCTGACTTCCTTCAGTATGAACAGTGATAAGGAAGTGTAAGCCAAGTAAGGCCTTTCCTTTCCAAGTTGCTTTTTGGTCATGGTGTTTGGTCATCACAACAGAAACCCTAAGATATCAGATGATGAGGAAAAATAGAATGTAAGTAAATGACACATGACCCCCTTCTGTGTGTGTGTGTGTGTGTGTGTGTGCGCGTGCGTGCGTGCGTGCGTGCGTGTGTGTGTGTGTGTGTGTGTGTGTGTGTGTGTGTGTGTGTGTTGGATAAGACCCTAAAAATGTAACTAACAGTAAAAGTTTAAAACCCTAAGCAAAGCTTCATAAAAGCCACCTAACTATCTAGAAGTTCACTGAAAAGTATAGAGTTAGGGACTGGGCATTTGAATGGCTTGGTTAACCTGGTTGAGTAATATTTTTACTTGTGTGCTCATTACAATAAGTGATTTTTTTTATTAAAAAGAAATTAAAAAGAGGTCTGGGATATAGTTCAATGGGAGAGTGCTTGCTTGCTATCTATGAGGCCCTAGGTCTCCTTTTAAGTTCCCACAGAGAAAAGGAGGAGGAGGAAGAGGAGGAAAAGATTTCAATCTAGCAAAGAATCGCCCATAGAAATAATGAAAAAAGAAAAATGTAATCTAGCAAAAGAATATCTGCTGTCGGACAATGCTTTTGTACACTGTAAAGATTTATCTCTTAAATTGGTTTAATAAAATGTTGATTTGCCATTCACCAGGCAGAGAGTATAGGTGGGATGACTAGACTAGAATTCTAGGTAGAGGAGAGGCAGAGAAGCCATCACCAGCCAGACATAGAGGAAACAGAATGAGAATGCCTTACTGAGAAAAGGTACCAAGCCACGTGGCTAAACATAGATAAGAATTGCGCATTAATTTAAGTGTAATAGCCAGTTAGTAATATGCTTGAACTACTGGCCCAGTATTTACAATAATACTAAGCCCCCAAGGCAATTATTTGGGACCAAGTGGTTGTGGAACATAGAAAAACTTCCAGCTACAAATATCATTATCTTTTTGGTTCTAAAACAAGAAAACTAGAAAGCAGGTTTATTTAATTAATGTGTTTTAGATGCAAACCACAGAATTATGTTTATAAATTCATATTTTCAATTAAAAATATAATGAAAATTTGTCTACACTATGTCTGTCCTTGTCATGCCTAACTGCTGAGCTCTCTCACCCACTTCCCCCTGTGAGTCAGAAAACAAGCATTAATTTTCTCTACATCTGCCTTGAAGTTACAGTAAAACAACAAGGTCATTCTTTAGCAAAAATGCTCCAAATTTCCTTTTAATGAATACAGTTAAATTGAAGCTTCACACTTTAGCACACATAAAGTCCTGAGTCCTAACCCTAACACCACATAAACTGGGCATGATGGTACATACCTTTCGGCAGGCAGAGGCAGAAAGTTCAGAAGTTTGAGACCAGCATGTTATATATGTCTCAAAAAATCACATTTAAAAAATATTTTCTTGGGGCTGAAAAGATGGCTTAGTTAAGAGCATGACTGTACTTGCAGAGCACCTGGGTTCAATTCCCAACATATACATGGAAGCTCACAGTCATCTATAACTCTAGTTCCATGGGATACAGTGCTCTCTTATACTCTCAGAGGATAATTTTTTTAAAAAAAATGTATTAGGAAAAGAAATATATTTTATTAAACACTCAAGAACACAATATACCAGTGACTCACTAGCATGCAACAAGTAGTTACTGTAAGCCATGTACTCTTCTTAGAGCTGTACATGTTATTTCATTTCAATTTTGTGAAAAACACAAAGGAACTTTACTGTTCTCAGTACTTTAAAAATAAGGAAACTGACGGGTAGATGAGAAACTTACCAAGAGTCGGGGAAAGTCAATGATGGAAAAGGACATCATAAAAATAATGATATATGCAAGTAGTCTCTCTAGGGTAGGCAAGGAGATTAGCCAAGTTCTCTTCTCAGTGAGGTCCTCCTGGAAGAGTTTCTGCATTAGAGGCTCCCCCTCTGTACTTCTATAGCTCCCTGAGACTTGCTTTTGAGGAACTTGCCACTTTTGCACTGAAAAGCCTGCAGCTTTAGAACTCAACACATCAGTCTTCTTTTTTACAGCTTGACAATCCTTATTGAACTAGTTCCTGGACTAAGTGCTGGAGAGCATATGAAAGATAAAAGTATTCTGTAACTGGTCTACACACTGCCAATCAACAGTGCCTGGCGTAAGGGAACTGGCTCGCACACAGGGGACTGTTGTCTTATCTTTGGCACAGTGGCTATGCCTTAATTTATTGCTATTTCAGCCAGCAATTGTGACTCTGTGGCTACTGGACTATTTTTCTGGCAAGCAGCGCAGCTGCTCAGTCCCCAGCCTGGTGGAAATTCTGTTCTCACAGGCACTGACTCTATCACTGCCACTAAAGATTTAATTTAACTAAATTTCTGTTGTTCTATTTATAAATAAGACTTGAGATTCAAAGGCTGGGGTGAAAACCTAATAGCTCACTAACCTCTTTTTGCTGACATCTCCCCTCAAAGCATATCTTTCTACTCTGCCAAAACAAAAAGGCTATACTACTCAAAATCTCTTCCTCCTACTTCCTGTGTAGCTCTCTATTTCTTCCAGATACTCTCTGATGTTCTACAATTACTTACTGTCAACTAGTTGCTGACTCAGCCTCCTAACCCAAGGTTAATTTTTTTTAATTAATGTAAAGGTTAACTCTGGGTTCATAGTGTGATCAAATATCCCCAAATAGGGGACTGCCAACAGATAAAATTTGTTCGTGTTTCTTATTGCTTTTCCTAATTGGGAGAAAGGTACATGAGAATAAGGAGGAACCAAGAAAATTATATAGTTTTTATGTTTTTTTTATTTATTTATGCATGTGTTTGCCTGTGTGTGTGCATACCTCTCTCTCTCCCTCTCTCTCCCTCTCTCCCTCTCTCCCTCTCTCCCTCTCTCCCTCTCTCCCTCTCCCCCCCTCCCCCTCCCCCTCCCCCTCCCCCCCCTCTCTCTCCCTCCCTCCATTATGTCATGGAGGTCAGAGGAAAATTTTACAACTTTACAACTCGGTTTTCTTTTCATACCTTGTGGGTCCTGGCAATCAAAGTCATGTCACTGGGCTGACTGGAAAACACACCTATCAGATGAGCCATCTTGTCAACCCTACATCTTTAGGATAAAGAATGAGGGAAAGAGGTAAGAGAAAAGTCAGGAAAGAACAACCAGCAAAAGCAGGTTATTAAGGAAGAGAAGGAACAGAAAGAAACGGGGAAGAGCAGAAAGACCACAGAAATTCCTCATTTAGGACCTAATTGATCTAGTTCAAACAGGGTAAATATTCTTCATCACCCCAACATTCTTTTCCACATGTATGACTGTTTTGCTTGCATACATACAACATGTGTGTGCCGTGCACAAGGAGGCTATTAGAGAACATTGAATCACTTGGAACTGGAGTTATAGACAGTGGTGACCTCCGAGGGTGCCAGAAATCAAGCTTTATCTTATGCAAGAGCAGTTTATGGTCAAATTAGGACACACAAGAATCTGTCAAAAGAAAAGAAGTGGGTGAGGCCAGAGGAGGAGGATGGAACAGTAACAGAGAGATGGCTCAGCACTTACAAGGACACTGCTTTTGTCAGAGGACCCGAGTTAGCAGCACTTTCTTCAGGCAAACCACAGCCTCATATAATTCTCGCTTTAGGGAGCCTAGTGACCTCTTCTGAGCTCAGTAGGCACAAGCACATCTTGGGGTATACTTTGCCATACTTGCCATACATACATAATTCTTTTACACATATTTTTATTTTAATCTTGAAAAACAAAACAAGGAAATAGCGGGGTAAGTGCCTCCCTCACGTCCTGTAACCCTCAGGACGTTTGAGAAGTTCTACTTAAAGAAATATTGCCAGAGGCCAAGCCAATGAGAAAAACAGGTAGGAGGCCCCCCTGTCCTCGGAACCTTCCCACACTCTTGGTTCAGATCAGTTTGATTGTTATAGATAACTATTAACCTGCATTTCTTTATTATTCTAAATACCTTTCAAGGACTAAAATTTTACATTGCATTTGAAAATGAGCTGCATAGGTACAATACTTTAAATAAGAGTATAAACTTATATAACATATAACAAAAATAAGGTTAAATTTGTACCAGTATCCAAAAATTCGTATCAATGTGAAATATGTGAGACTAGTAATTGTGTTTTAATTTAAAAGTAGATTCAATATTTTATCCTTTTATTCTATTGTTTCTATATCCCCCATTTTTTTCAGAATGAGATCCCTGAATCTAATCTCCTTTGTTCAGCTTTTTCTCCTGACCATTGCCAAGAACTACTTGTAACCAACTTCCCATAAATGATGGCAACTATCCATAACCTACTGAATGACCAAAAACCCAGCCCAGGAAAGAACAACTAGCAAAAGCCAGGTTATTAAGGAAGAGAATATTCCCTAATGGAATATTCTTTCTATTGTCTTAAGGGGATGGCATCTCTGAGTGACCATTAGAAAAATTGAGGTAAGTCCTGGGAAAGCCAGCTGTTATTTAGTATCAGTGTGATGGGAAAAAATGCAGGGCTTTCCTGAAGTCTGGTTGGAAAAGTGTGTAAGACTGGACTATTTCAGCCATCAGCCTTGAAGCTGTTCTGGAGAGAGAACTCTGAGGAAACTGCAACAGAGACACTCTGAGAGGCTGATCACCTGGGCCACCTGTTTTCCTTGGTGTCTGGTCCCCTTGTTCTGAAAACACACAAACTTTTAAAGGTAACATACATATCTGTATTAAGACAAGCATGGAATGTGCAGTGTGCACAAGTCAGTTAAAGATGACTTTTTGTTCTATGTTTAATTGGGTAAAAGACACCTGTCAACTTTATAAGCCCATTTGGACTGCATAAACAAAGTGTAATATAAATCTCTATCCATGCCATATGGAAGGATGGTATATAATAATAAGTCATGAGAACTCTGTAGCCAACAAGATTTATCATGTCTCATCTTGTTTCTGAAATGTTCCCATGCAAAAGGATCAGCTTACACATCACCTGTCCTTTGGTCTTTTTTGGCTTCCTTTCCCATGTCTGGAGCCAAGATACTCAAGAGTTCTCCCATGGTCAAATGTGTTTTCTATTAGCCTGGGAGGAAGCCACAGCCTTTCATTTCTTGTAGGGGAAAAAAAACATAACATTCTTAAGATAAAGGCATTTCTAAAGTGTATGGGCTGGTTTAATACAGTAGCACTTTTCACAATCCAATGGGAATCTCAGCAGCTGTTGTCTTTTCATTAGCATTCAAAAACTTCAGATTAACAAAGCACCACAGAAGGTCCAAACTTCCTTGGTTATATTTCCCATTCTTACGTGGCTTGTTTTTTATTATTATTACTTTTCTTTTCTCATTGAAGAATTAATTATTTTTAAACTATTTTTCTATGACTGTCTATGCTCTGATTTTCTGTCTGAATTTGCTTTACTAGGCACCTGCATCATTCTCTGACTGCATGAATCAAATCTTAAATCCACTGCATAGCTAAGCTCATGATGCACTGGTGGCTCAGGCCTCAGGCAGCTGCCAGGAGACATTTCTCTGTAATGTAGCCTGAATGAGAGACTATGAGACTAGGAAGCTGCATTTGGCTCTATTTTTGTGTGTTTGGAACTTTTTTTTAAGTTTCTCAGGTCTTATGTGGAAATATATGTCCTCACTTAGATGTCATTATATGAGAAAATTTTTCTTTGGACTGCCAACTTACAAAAAATGACAGAGACTTGTTATAAATTATAAAAGCTCAGCCTTGGCTTAGGTTTGTTCCTAACTTATATTTATTTATAACATACAATTTATAACTTAAATTAACAAATTTCTATTAATCTACCTGCTGTTGCATGGATGGTGGTTTTTATCTCTCCTCCTACATATCTGGTTTCCTCTGTGTTGCAACTCCATCTTTCTTCTTCCTAGAGCTCTTTCCGTCCAGAAGTCCTCATACCTCCTGCCTAGTTATTGGCCATTTAGATTTTTATTAGAACAATCACAGTAACATATATTCACATAGTGTAAAGGAATATTTCACACTATTTTCCTGCTACTGGGTTGCTTCATCCAGCCTTAATATGAGGGAATGTGCCTAGTTTTATTGTAACTTGCTAGGCCATGTTTGGTCAATAGCCCTAGAAAACCTGCTCTTTTTTGAAGGGAAATTGTGGAAGAGTGTGTCTGGGGAAAGGTAAGAAAGGGAGAGACTGGGAAGGGAGGAGTGAGGGGAAGCTACTGTCAGGATGTAATATATGTGAGAAGAATAAATTAAAAAGTGTTTCTGTATCAGGATTCTCAGCACTGATATCCCAAGACAATCAAATAGAGCAGGAGAAACTCTTGAAATCTCCCACTCCAGCACAAAAAGAATTCACAAAAACCCCAGGCCTGCAATGGGCATGATTTATTCTCCTTTCCAGTGCCACTAGCATTTAGTTAGTAGGTAAGTTTTTCTCCATCATGTGAGTCCACAGACTGGAGAAGTCCTGGTCTCACACCACAAGGTTCTCAGCGATAGAACAGAAGCACAGCTGCTTCAGTTATCTCCCGGCTACTGCTGAACCCAATGTGAGTTCCATATCCATTCCAATCAAATGCAGAGAAGTCACCACACTGCCGAGGGTTACCTTCTGGGAAGAATCCGCCTCCACCAATGCAGTGCTGGAAAACAAGGAGGAAATAGCAATGAGAGGTCAGCTGGTGAGATGGTTTGGATATGAAGTGTCCTCCCAAAAGCTATCATGTACCAAAGGCCCGATCCCCAATGTAAGTAACTTTCAGAAGCAGAGCTTTGGGGAAGGTATTAAATATGAGGACCCTGTCGTCATCAAATCGTTAATGGAATTGCCATTGTGAACTGACTGTTGGGAGAGTGTGGGGCTGCGGATGGGGGTAGGGTCTGATTAGAGGAAGTAGGTCATTGGGAGAGGAAGTGTGGTGGTGTAGGGGTACAGGGGCCTGCACTACACAAATGTACCTATGGGAGAGCATATGTTAGAGGATCATCGCCAGGTGTTGGTCTTTGTCCTTCCACCTTGTTTGAGAAGGTTCTCTTCACCACTGTGTTAGCCATATTGGCTGACCTAAAAACTTTGGGAAGGTCCCTTGCCACTGTCTTCCATCGCTCTCTAGGAGACACTGTAATTAGAGACACCTCTGCTACTGTAGGCATCTCTTGTATGGGTTCTAGAGATATGAACTCAGGTCACCAGGCTTGCACCCCAGGTACTTTTACCCTCGATGCCATCTTGTAGGCCACAAAGAATCATGTTTTTGAAGGTGACTTGCTTTGGTCTTTCATGCTATTTCTCAGCTTCCTGGACACCATTCAATAAGCCACACTGTTGGGATATGCCCTTTCTGTAGAATGTTTCTCTCTCACCGTGAATTTAACAATGGAGCCAACTGACCACAGGCTAAAATCTCTGAAAGATTGAAACTAAATAAAACTTTCCCCCTTTTAACTTGTTTCTCTTGGGTATTAATCACAGAGGCAAAAAAAAAACTGACAAATATAGCTGGATGAGCCCAGATACACCTTAACAGCCAAGTTCAGTGAACTCTCCATCCCTCATCAGACTCTCTGTTAGTAGTATACCTCTATTAGATCCATAAAACCCCCTTCCTAGATTATCTTAGCAAATCGGGGTCATAATGGGCTGCAACCTCGAAGAGTTGAAAACAAATCTTGAAAGAAGGAGATGGTTGAATGAGAGGAGCAAAGAAAGAGATGGAGATCTCAATAGAGGAAGCCAGTGTGGGGTTGGGAAGAGACTGGGTGCTAGGGAAACAGCCAAGAACTCACAGGATTCCCCTGCCCAAGTCTCCAGACAATAGTGGAGGGAATGCCTGAGCAGGACTTCCCCTATGGTCAGATGGGTGACCACCCTGGGTGTCATCACAGAACCTACATCCAAAGGGGAATAGAGGTGAAGGCCGAGATCCATGGCTGAGGGCTGGGCAGAGCTCCTGATCCAGCTGGGAGCAAGGGAGGGGTATCTGTGTGAGCAAGGGAATGGGGATTGTGAGGAGAGTTCCCACAGTGATGGCTAGCTGGAGCTCTGGGGGGCTCACTGGATCAGGAGTAGCCACTAGAGATCCATCGGGAAAGGGAACTGGGCCCTCCAAGGGTAGGTGACTGTCAACTGGCAATCAATCTGTACCATAAGCTTCTATTCAACTCCCAAAACTCAACTCAAAAAGGACCTTTTCTATAAACTGGGTGCAGTGTCACATGACTGTCATCCTAGCACTGGGAAGCTAAAGGTAAGAGGATCAGAAGTTCAAGGTCATCCTCACTATAGTGAGTTCAGAACCAACCTAAGGTATATGAGACCTGTCTCAACAAAATGCCGTTCCCAGTGCTCAATATAGCCCTTAGTTGTTTGATTGTTGGTTTGGTTTGTTTTTGCTTTCTTTTATTTTATGGCACTAGGAACTAAAACCTAGGGCCTTCTACATGTTAGGCAAATGTCTTATCATTAAGGCATACACAAGCTCCTCAGTTTATATTTCTAGTTTATATTTCTATTACACTTCAAACACACCAGAAAATAAGTCACATTTGGGTGAATGTCTAACCTACTAAATGTTACCAAGGAACATGGTGTCTCATATTTCCTGTACCATTACAGCATAGGGGCTCAAAGCAAGCTTTGCTAAACAATAAACAAATACCAAACTGGTACCTGTGCACACTACATTTTATATTCTTCAGACATGTCTGAAAGGTGAATAGGAAGCAGATTTTCAAACACACACACACACACACAAAAATTCCCTTTTCACTCTCTCCATACATATCACTCCCCATCACAATCAGGAGGCCTCCTCGTCAGCAAACCTTCCTCATCCTGTCAGGAGAATGGATACCCTGATGACCAAGAAATAAAAATGAAGCAGGACCACCTGTCAGGAGCTGAGAACCCTCTTCTGAAACTGTTGTTTTGAGGAGGTCTGGGTTTCCAGGGAATCTATTACTCTTGGCAATTCTCACCTCATTCTAACTTTTGCCACAAACTGGAAAAATAAATAAATAAACAGAAGAGTTTAATGATCCGAGGCTTAAGGGAATATCAGGTAGTTGCAGTGGAACTGAGCGTACCTGACCTCCCAGTCTACATGCTGACTTCTAACCAGAGAAAGTGCCTGTGATAGGGAGAATAGCCTGGGTGAGGTCTACCAAATGTCCAAAACTCTTACAGTAATCTTCCACACAATAAACATCTATACGGACCCTGGAAAGGATACATTTCACTCTGAAAGCTTAGTAAGCCCTGGGTGGAGAATGACAATACCTGGTGACTCTCTAATAATCTCAGCCTCCGAAGGCTTCCACAGGACTTCCTGAATATACGTGTCACCCTGACTCCAAGTAACTGATCATGAAAGCTAAGCAAACAGCAACAGTGCATTAGAAGTTGTAACACTGACTTTGGTCTTCAACAAAACAGGATATTCATATCTAGACAGAAATTCTGATCCCTAAGACCAAGCCAAGTACCAGGAAAGTCACACTGTCACGCATATTCTTATACTACCATGACAGCCTCCCATGTTCAAAACCCTGAAGAGCTCAGTATTACTTACAGGCCCACTTGGTTCCTAATAAGAGGCATGGGTTTGGAGTTAGAGAAATAACTTAGCAGTTCAGAATACTTGCTGCTTTTGCAGAAGGATCAAAGTTCAGCTCCCAAGCACCCATGTCAAGCATATCAAAACCACATGTAACTCCTTTTCCAGGAAATCTAACAACTTCTTCTGGCTTCTTAGGGTACCTATACTCACATGCATATACCTATATACAAACACCAGGTATAAATATAATTCAACATTTTCTAATGATTTTTTTTAAAGACTCACAGCATCAGAATTACATCCAGTGACCTTCATGCCAGCACACAAGGCATTGGCTGCTCTTTCATAATTAAACACTCTGAACTGAACAAATCCTGCAGTGAATTCCTCTGAAAAGAAAAAGTAGAAAACAGCATTCAATGAATATTCTAGAAGTACTTGTCTTGAGATCAATACAGAGATTGTCAGTGCCGGGCACAGATTCTAGTTTAACACAGCAGAAACACCGGGTGGAGTCTAATACTACCGTGACCAATGGCTAAAACATCCCAACTACAAATGCAGCTAATAGGAGCCTTTTCCAAATCTCAGAGCTCAAGAGCGGGTCTTCAAAAGGATCCGAGTCTACGGAAAGCTCATTTGGAAAAATTTAGTAAGCTGGGATGATCACACTACAGTCTCCAATGGAATATCCTAGCGGTTAGCGAGTAGATTGACTCTGATCCATCCCATCACACTTTTCTTGGTTCTGTTCAAATATAAACTTTAATATGCCAAGCATAACAACAAGAACTTTACATTACAAGGCCCAGGTTCCACGTCAATGAAGGGTATGTACCACCTTTGGATTTATATAAATAACACGATAGTCACCCTCACAACAGAAAAAAAAAAACAAAAAAACAAAAAAAAACAAAAAAACTTCATGTCTTACTCTTGTTCAACCCCATTTGGTTCTGCTTTCCTGACCCTTGCACATGGACCTGGCCTGCTTCTAAGAAACCACTGGATGATATCAAAGTTGCTAGAATTTAATTCCTTAGCAAGGCTCCTCAGGGTAAATGAAGATTTTCTGGCTGATGCTCTCTGCTCCCAGGCAAGTTCCTGGACCTCCAGTGTTCCAGTTTCCTAATCTGTAAAATGGGTTAGTAATAGATCCCAAGGGCAATCAACTGAATGAAGTGATACAGAACACAGTTCACAGGAGAGGAGCAGGCTGTAGCAGATGGGCAATGACAGGACTCATGACTGAATTTATCACATGGCTACACAGGCTCCAGAAGAGCATTAAAGACTTACTCTGGCCAAGGGGAGAGTAATAAGAGGCTGTCTTCTGAGCGTCACCGAAGTCATAGACCACAGGTAATGCTGGGCCATTGTCAGTCCAGCATGTCCCCCCTCCATATTTCACCGGGTATTTCTACAAGGAACAGAAGAAGTCACTGGGTAGGGACAGCAGCATTGGCAGTCCCAGAACACTTCCCTACATGGGGAGCCCAGCATGTGTCCAGTAACTAAGATTGTTTGCAAACTGTTCAGATGAGAGAGAATCCTTTCCTTTGTCTGACACCCTAGCCCCTCCCTCTGTCTCTCATCCTTCAGCCCTCTCTTGCTCTCACTACTTTCTTCTCCCTGCTTCTCTCCTGTCCTCTCTTTCCCACACACCCCTACCCACACCTTCCTTGGCTCATTACACTTACACTTAGGGAAGCATGGAATACAGCCCATCCAACCTCAAACACCTGCCTCTCTCTCCACATCCATGGAAAACAGCCTCAGCAGCAGTCTTCATTACCTGGTACAGGCCAAACAGATTATGGCCCAGGTGCTGCAGGAAGCCAGTGAAGGTGCGGTACCTCAGCAGGGAGCTGTTTCTCCAATTTTGCAGGGGGCTGTTGTTGGGCACATGCCAGATACCCAGGTTCTCAGCCTGGATGTCGAAGTAGCCAGGGTTCTGGAAAGCAACCAACACTGAGCCTGACCAGACCTGGAGATTTCACTAAGCAAAGCCCCCCCCCCGCCCCCCGCCCCCCCGCGCCCCCCCCCCCCCCCCCGCGCCCCCCGGTGCACAGTCCTCAGTGCAGCTGATTCTGGGGGCTCCAGGTGGACAGATGGCCAGCCATGCTCAGATACTCCCATTATCAAGGACAACGATCCCACCAACTACTTACCAAAAGGCTACTTGGGAGGATGTTGAGTACTTTTCACTTCTTCAGACCTAAGTCGAAGGGCAACCTTCCAACCCTCTGCCTGGCATTCTTGAGCTACACTCACATGCTCATGCTTTCCCAAAGGCTACAGAGTGTACCAACCTTGTAGTCATCACTTGTGGCCCCCTCTGCAGACCCAAAGGTGTTGTAATTGGCCCAGTTGCCATCACCCGCTGGGTAGTCTGCTCTGTTGCCTTGCTGACTGGACCAGCGGTCTCCCACTGTGCACTTCCCATACATGTTGTTCTCATGAACACTAGCCACCAGGGTCCAGCCACCACCTGCAGTGGTCATGTCACAGAAGGTCTGGTAGATGACACCATTCTTTGTGCGGAGGAAATAGAGGCCATCTGTAGAGAGAACCAGTCCACAGTCCTCCTATGTGCAAGCTCATTGTCCATCTCTGCTTGAGAAGCAGAATGGCTGTAGGAACTGTCAACATGGCTAAGGTCTCACACCCTGAGTGTCCTATCAGGAATGTCCCTTGGGATATTGGGATCTGGCTGAGTTGAGAAAGCCAACCTTCTGTGACTGAGGCAGAACACAGAATTACCCAGTCTGACAGTGATGTTTCTTCTAAAGTTAAACATAGTATTATCAAAAGACTTAGACATTTCACCTGATAGATACCCAAAGAACTGTGAACAGGGTCTCTCTCAGATATGTACATTCATGTTCGTTTTACTTCTGGTCATAAGACCTGAAAGGCAGTAACACGTCAAGTATTTCTCTACAAAGAAAGGAATAAGTAAAATACTGTGCTGTCTAGTATGCAGAATATATATTGAGCACATTGCTATAGATCCAATAGATCAAAAAGAATGAAGTGGGCTGGAGAAATGACCTATGGGTAAGAACAAGTGCTGTTCTATCAGAGGACTTGAGTTAGGTTCCCATCACCCACATTTGGCAGTGTACAAGTACCTGTCACTCCAACTCTAGAGGACGAGATGGCCTCTTCTGCACTCTGCATGTACCTGCACATACATGTACATATTCCTACATACAGACATGTACATCGACAAACAACAACAATAGATCTTTATAAATACCCTAGTCTACAACACATATGAGCCTTGAAGCATGCTGATGAAATAAGGCAGAAGACTCCTATGTGATAACAACAATTGACATATTCATACAAGAAGTAAACAGAACAGCAGCTCACAGGGAACACAGGAATTTATTGCTACAGAATTTCAATTTAAAGAAACAAAAATTCTGAGACAGGCAGTGGATATCCCTACCATTGTGAAAGTCGTCCTTCACCCTGAAAACCCTTCCAATTGGCTAAGTGGAGTTTCTATCCACTGTCAACATTCTGTCACATTTCCTACATAAAAATTGAAAAGCTGTCCCAGAGGACAAAAGCCTGATGAACTAACTGGGTTCTTTGTTTCCATTTTTGAGACAGGGTCTCCCCAGGCTGTCTTGGAACTTACAATCCTGTGTCTTAGGCTCCCAAGTGTTAGGCTTAGAGAGTGCTCTTTAAATGCCCCATCACTCACCTTGTGCCCTAGTGAACTCCTGCTTGATTTCCTTGCAGCTTCTGAATGGAGGGGAAGACAAAGGATTGACCCATCTGTTGGTACCCAGGTTCTCTTTATCTAGAGAAGATGCAGAATTTCACTCTCATGTGACACCCTGTCTCCCCTTGTCGTTCATCCTAAACCTATTCCATGGCTTCTCAAAGCCTCACTCTGAGAGTCAACAAGATTAGTAACCAGGAAGACACACAAGAGATTTGAAGGTGTGGAAAACGTTGCTTCCAAATCTTAGAAAAGGATAGTAAAGTGAAGTCCAGCTTGGCAGGTAGAAGAAATGCAGGGACCTAATGTGCCTGAAACATGGTAGTAAGGTCGATGGTGCAGAGGCTTGACCAGAAGATCACGGAATAAAAGTCTTCTAAACTAGCCTCAACTCTGCAAAGTGGACTCAAAACCTAGACATTTGGAAACAAACAAGGTCAGAGCTACTCAGGAGTAAGTAGCTCCGTGTTCACCAGTCAAGCGTTTTTGGGTTGTATTTACTGTGTCTAAGCTTCAGTCCCCTAGTGCCTAAGATCAGGTTGGCAAAGATTATCATGAGGAGATGAAGTAAGATGGCATTTAGGGACTTCCCCTTTTCCTTGAAATGCTGAAACAGAGATGACAGGGAATTTCACATTTTAAAATAGTATTGAGTTCTTGTAGAGAGAAGAACTGATTCTATGAGCACAAATTAGATCACTCACTTGACTCTCAATCTTTAAGCCAAGGTGTTAAGCATAGGGGTGATTATGACGAGTCTCAGTTTTTGTAGAAGTTTTACTAGAGTTACACACAAGCACAGAATCTGGAGCAGGACATACCTCAACCATCTCATTGCTACCGGCCAGTTCCTTAAAGAGGCTGTGGGTCTACATCTCAGTCATCATTTCTATGGGGGATGGCAAGGTTGTATTTACATGTGTTGGAATCTATCTATCTATCTATCTATCTATCTATCTATCTATCTATCTACAATCAAATTAAAAAGGGCCTTTATTTTTTTGAGAGTGGGGCTGGGGTATAATTGGGAAAGACTGGAAGGAGTTAAAGTAGTGGGAAGATAATTGAATTATATTTAATTGCAAAAATGCTTTTTAAAGGCGTGACTGACCAAGCTGTGATGACCCACATCTTTACCCATCATTCAGGAGCACAGGTAGGAAGATCTCAGTTTAACGTCTACCTGGTGTACAGATTGAATTCCAGGACAGCTCAACTACCTATAAGAACCCCGATTCAAAAAGATAGCAAACGAACAACAAGAAAAGCATGGTCTCTCCCCTTAGAAAGCCAGATCCTGGGAGCAACCTGGTCCAGTCCAGATTGTCCTGAAAGTTAGAGGTGGCCTGAGGAAGCTGGGTTCTACTTTCAAGACTCACCTGCACTGCAACTTCTGGTGGCCATGATGACCAATAGCAAGAAGCCGAGTTGGGTCATGGTCATCTAGAGAAAACAAGCTGAAGGTCACACTCTATCCAGACCTACCTTCCCCTTATCTCTTTCTCAGTTCCTATCTAGTTCTACTAAAAGGTTCCTTCCTTTCCTTTGAACTCGTCACAGCTGTGGGCTCTAAAGCAGACCTGAGCTGGAGGCCACTTTCCTTATTCTGTTGACAGCAAGTTCCTCCTCCTCATACCTGGTCAGAAACACAGTGTCGCCAGCTGAGTTGAGGTAAGTCTCTCTCTGTCTCTCTGCAGAGTCTCTAGTGTGGTCATGGTAATCCTCTTGTCCTTTTATGGGGGAGTAGCCCACACCTTTCCAGGCTCCCCCTTTCCTGGCAGGATGCCACTGGATGGACAACTTTCGTTTATGGCAGGAATTCTTTGTACAGGGATGACTCATGCAGATCAAAGTCTCCAAAAGACACATTAAATGTCACATCCTAGCATGTCACCAGGGTGGGAATTTCATTGATCTGTATATTGTCACAATGGAAATACATGAGGAGACTACTTGGATTGACATCTACTTGGATTTTTTGTGTCTTTATTTTGCAAGGATATCCTAAAAAATCCTCGGATATTTCCTATTATCCTCATTTAATAGGAGAAGTAAAACATTTTGGGCTGAGGTAAAGTGTATAAAAGAGTACATTTCATGTAGCACAGGTTGGCTTCAAACTCCTGTTTAGGGGAAGATGTCTTTGAACTAACTTTTTTAAAATATCGTCTTCCAAAGGCTGGGATTGTAGGCACATTTCATCAAACTTGAATATAAAAAGGAAAGTTTAACATCCAAATAGTAAAATAATCATTTAAGAATATAAGTCTGCACAAACTAAGTTCCATGCAACCCTCACTATTTAGTTCTTTATTTTCTCTCAGTTACTGAAACTAATGAAATTTTATCATAGATTGCATTTGGGATTAAATACTAGAAATCTCCCCTGATGACACACACAGACACACACACAGACACCACTGCCATCACCACCATGATTCTTGTGATTCCATTAAAAGTATTATTGTCATCCTGTGTCAGCTGGCAATAAAGCTGACCTCACAGCAATTGTGCCATTTACCTCTCTCTGTGACTTAGTGATTGAAAACAGGAATCATTTTGTCTATGGGGTGACAATCTGAGCAGCACTTAGAGGCCATGACTTTCTTCTGCTGTGTGTAACATCTGCTGGGTCATTCCCATGCCTTCCCTCCCTTTACTGTCAGGGTGGGATTTCAGGGCTGAATCCCTGAACATCTGGAAGCAAAGCCAATGACTGGTGGTCAGTGGCTGTCAGATGCAAGGCAGCTGCTCCCTCCACCTTTTCTTTTGCTCTCTTGCAGCTCACCTGTCATGCGCATCAGCTTCCTTATGTAGCAGAATAGGATCAGAGATGTTAGTAGTAGTGTGTCTATAGAACCAGTGAGTGTGTGATATCTACTTCCGGCATTGATAAGCTGGGCAGTGCTGGTGAGAGGGAGATCAGGGGGCAGAAGGTGCCCAGCTGACATTTCTTCTTGTGTTACAAACTGGACAGAGTTTGAGCCTCTCTTGTGTGTAGTGACAAACTGGATGTTTTGATGAAGTGAAAACTTGAAGTCAAGAATATGAAAAAACTAGAGCCTTGACTGTGATCCTAAACCTTGAAAAAATTAGTATGTGTGTGTAGGAGGGGGCAAAATACTTGCTTTAAGGTGTGCTTCATTGCACCTTACTTAAATTAACAAAAAAATTTGAGACAGAGTTTCTCTGTGTAACCCTGTCTGCCCTGGAACTTGCTCTGTAGACCAGGCTAGTCTATAGTCAGATATTCACCTGCTTCTGTCTTCAGAATACTTGGATTAAAGGTGTATTCCACTGTGCCTGGGCTTATTTAAATCAAAACAAAACACTTTGATTTTTATTTGTTTATTTCAGTGTGTGTGTATGTGTGTGTGTGTGTGTGTGTGTGTGTGTGTGTGTGCGCGTGTGTGTAAAAGGGAGTACATCTATGGAAGTCAGAGGACAACTGATAAAGTCAGTTTCTCTTCCTTTTTGTGGGTTCTGGGCATTAGACTCAGGATTTCAGGACTGGTGGTGAGTGTCTTTACACAATGAGCTTTTTATTGGCTCTGTCCATCTTAGTTGTTGATACAGGGAATCTCCCAGAACATGGAGATTGCCCATGTGGGTAGACTGGCTGTCCAGCAAGGCCTAGAGATCTACCCATCTCTGCTTCCTCAGAGATGTGAGTCAGGTACATGCTGCTGTACCCAATTTTTACATGTGTGCTGGGATCCAAACTTATACTTGAGCAGTGTAACGGCTGATCCTAGCTGCCAACTTGACTATATCTGCGATCGGTTACACCTAAAGCAGCTGGGCATGTTTGTGATGCATTTTCCTGATAGGATCATTTGAAGTGAGAAGATACATCCTAGACCACACCTCTGTTGGCATCCCACATAAAAGGATATGGGAAAAGGAAGCTTTTGCTTTTGGCTTGCTTGTCTTCACTCTCACTGGTGAGCTTGTATACCCTGTTCCTGAGGCATCCTTTGCTGGTATTATAACATACTTCTTTGAGATTCCTACATAGACTGAAGACTGGCAGCTCTCTAGGCTTTCCCTGGGACTCTAGCACCAGCCTGGGACTCCTGAGACATCCAGTCTCATGCACTCAACAACCACGGGACCATTGTCCTTTCCTTTGAGGACTTGGGAGACATCCACCATAGGACTACTAGGACCACGGCCTGTAAGCTACTCTAATGAATCCCCCATCTCTCTCTCTCTCTCTCTCTCTCTCTCTCTCTCTCTCTCTCTCTCTCTCTCTCTCTCTCTCTCTCTCTCTCTCTCTCTCTCTCTCTCTCCTTTTAAAAAACTCTGACTAATACACCCAAGAACATTTTTCCCAATGATTTAATTCCCCAGCCCCTGTGAATGGATGTTTTGTTGTGAATGGATGTCAGATTTTACACACTTTCAACATCTATCAAGATGATCATATTATGTTTATCTTCATTTTATCATAAGGTTATCTCAGAGACCACCTTCTTATGTCCAGAAATCAAACCATAGTGACCCTGTAGAGGCCCTTGAGTAGAAACCCCCAGAAAGGAGCCCCAGGTGACCCATAGACCACCTTGGGCCCGGATGACAAAGAGCCCTTTGCACAAGAAACTTTTGTCCAAGCAGATTGTGTCAATCGACTCATTCTACACCATGATCACTCCTTCAGCAGCCTCACCCTCAAGGCTTCCTCACCTTCCAGTCCTCACCACTCACAAGCCATTCTCTGGTGCTACACAGGACACCTCATGTCTAGGCCTCTGGCTGCAGGGGCTGAGTAATCCTCTCTACCTCTCCTATCCCATGACCACAGCAGGAGACATCATTGAATCCAGAGTGCTTGTGGACAGAGCCCTCCCCATCTTCATCCCCATGCAGAGGGGACAAGCAAGTCCCAAAAGGATTCTGGTGTTTGTTTGTCCTTCTAACAGAGATAGACAGGGAGCTCAGTGGAGCCATGAGAGAGAGGGGCACTGTTTGGGAAGAGAGGTATCACCACAATGAATAAAATGTTGAGAGTGGTTTAACTAACATCCCCAAATGACAATGGTGTTTCAAGGCCCTTCCTTCAGACATGTTGACTCTTAACACCAACAGAAAGGCTTTATTCACAGGGTGGCAGACTATACAGGGAATCATGTAGCCCAAACTGTGTATCCACAATCCTTATGGTTTTTTGGCTTTTTATACACAAAACTATACTCTAGTTGACACACATTTCAGTTATCAAAAACATCCATAAGCAGAGGTAACAAAGCAAAAAGCCAAGGTTAGTATATTTAGGAACTTTCCCAGGACTAGAAACTCTAAGGATTTCGGTCTTTGTCCTCATTCTGGAAGGTACAGGGGTCTATGTGATAGGCTCTTAGGCTAGGATGGTGCTGGTACCTTGGAACATCTAGCATAGTGTTAGTTGTGCTAAGTTCTGACAGCCTGTTATAATGATCCCCAGGCCATATATTGAAACATGACCAGAACGCACTTTCTCTGGTGCTCCATTACCTACTCTGTCTCTCCTGACCCAATGTCCTTCCTCCATTCTCTGAGAACCACTTTCCCTAAGTGGAATGGATCCCTTCCTCCTAGGTGTGGATTCATCCTTGTGCACATGATTATCTTTAGTGCAATTTCAAGGCCAGTGCATTGTTTACATGGCTCCTTTGGCAGTTCCTAGGAAACTTTTATCAGACTATTCTTGTTAAGCCAACATTTCTTTGTAAATGTACACAGCTCCATAAGCTCTAACCAAAGAGAATAGGACTACATCTGGTCTAACACCAGTGTTCAAATAAAATGCTCACTTTGTGTAGCTCTAGACTGAGCACTTTACTGTCTCTATTGATGGTAAGTGTTTGTGTTCATTCAGGGACATGTTGTTGTGATTTTTCTGTGGAGCACAGTTGTTCATCAACGTGTCTTAGCCTCCATGAAGAATGATCATTCTGACATCAGCAGAGAGTTAGCACAATAGGAAAGAAAGAACTTCCTGCAAGTCTGAAGACTTAGCTCAAATTCAGGGTCTGGTCCTAATTTGATATAGCGGATTTCCATGTTAGCTTTGTATCTAATAGAATGCTCCTTTCACTCATTTTTATCATTGATCTGAACTATAGTTTAGATTTTCTGTCTATTGCCTATAACCTGGAGAAAATAGCTTATTTCTCCTCCTGTTTTATCTCGTAACCTCAATAGTCACACTAAACATTTATAACAAACTCCACCTCCAGGGGGCGCTGTGAGGAATGAAAGGGAAGGACATGAGAATGTATGCAAATGCGTGGAAAGCATTACACCTTTCTTCCTCTGAGGAAATCTCTCCAGTGCTTCCCAGTCTTTAGGGAGGCAGAGGCCCAGATGCTGGGAAGCGGAAGGGATGATCCTTCCTCACAGTCTTCTTCCTCACAGTCTTACAGCGTTCTACAGCACTGCAGCTGGTCTGGATAGGGCCACCTGATCTCTGTAGCCCAGAATCCTGACTCCTGAGGTGGAGGAACAAAAGTTATGTTTTGAGAATAGAATGTCTAGTACAGGCTGGTGTGTTGAGCGCTTGGTCCCCAGCTGGCGACACAGAGCTAGGGCCAAGGGATTTCCTGGAACTGGAGTCACAGGCAGCAGTGTGTCATCTAACAGGAGTGCTGGGAACCCTCTGGAAGAGAAGTACCTGATCTTAAACACTAAGTCTTTTCCACAGCCCCATCCCATATCTTAATTGCATCGATGTTTTTTCTTGTTCTGTAATGTTTTCTCTGACTTAAAACAATTTTTCCCCCCTGGAGGGAGGAGGAAGTCTGATAAGACTCAAGAAACATCAAACTGACCAGACTCACAAAGGCTCTCCCCCACTGTGTGGGCAGAAGTCCCCCCCCCCCAATCCGGGCCCAATGTCTGGACAAATCTCTCCTCAGACCTGCAGCCACTTATAAATAACTACTCAGAGGCTGATATTAATTCCAAACTGGTTTATGGCTCACACTCATTACCAACTAGCTTTTATAACTTAGTCCATTTCTATTAATCTATGTGTTACCGAGTGGCCAGTGGCTTACTGGTACTTTCACATCTTGCTTCTTGGGTGACTTGATCAATTCTCCCTGACTCCACCCTTCTCCTGAATCTGTTTGGATTTCTTGACTTTCAGATTCCTTGCAATAGGTAAAACAGCTTCTTTATTAACCAATGGAAGCAACACATATTCACAGCGTACAGAAAGTCGTCCCACATCACCAGTGTCCTTGTTGAGTTTTTTTGATGTAATAAGATACTCTAATAAAAACAGCTCAGGGGAAAAAAGGTTTATTTCAGCTCAAATTCCAGGCTAAAGTCCATCACTGTGGGGAAGTCAAAGCAGGAAACTGAAGCAGCTGTCACATGACATCCCCAACTGGAAGAAGAGAGAAATGAGTCAATGCATGCACGGCCAGTGCTCACTCAGCCGGCTTTTCCCTTTTACTCAACCCAGGACTCAAGTTCTGGGGTATAATGCTATCCATATACTTTTTTTGCCGGATAGTCTCATTTTTCTTATTTATTTATTTTTTTAAAAAAATATATCTACCCCTGTTCCTCCCTCTCCTCTTCCCAGTCATCCCCTAGCTTCCCCCACCATCCATTCCTCGGAGCAGGTAAGGACTCCCAGGGCGAGTCATTGCAGTCTGGTATATCCAGTAGTGGTATGACCACCCCTCACCTCCACTCCTGATCAAGGTTGAGCAAGATGTTCCTCTGTAGGGAACAGTCTCCCAGAAGCCAGTTCATTCCCTAGGAATAAATTGTGGTTCCACTGCCAGAGGCCCCATAAACTGCTGACACCATTCAACTGTCATCCACATCCAGAGGGTCTAGTTCAATCCCGTGCAGGTTCCCTAGCTGTTCATTCAGAGTCAGTGAACTCCCAATAGCTCAGGTCAGCGTCTCTGTGGGCCTCCTCATCATGATCCTGACCCCTTTGCTCATATAATCTTTCTTCCCTCTCTTTGACCCGATTGAGAGCTCGACCCAGTGCTTGGCTGTGAATCTCTCTATCTGGTCCCATCAGTTGCTGGATGAGGTGGTATTGCTGGATCATTGGGTAGATTGATTCCTAGTTTTCTCAGAAACCGCCATACTAATTTCCAAAGTGGCCGTACAAGCTTACAGTCCCATCAGTAATGGAGGAGAGTTTCCATCCCCACTATTGCTCAGGGTCTTAGCTGGGAGTCACCCGTGTGCATTCCTCGGAGTCTCCCTGGTGCCTGGTTTCTTTCTCTCTTCTCTCCTCTTTTTGCCTCTCTTCCTCCTTCCACACTGCCGTTCTGCCCTCCTTTCCTCCTCCCTGTTTTGTTGAGATATGGTCTCTATATGTAGCTCAGGCTGTTCTTAGACTGTTAAGCCTTTTGCTCAAGCCTTCCAAACAGCAGGCAAATAGACATTCACACCCAGACAAGGGCATCTCTTCAATAATATGTTAGCAAAGGCAGACAGCTGCTATAGTGTTGACACTGTTCTTACCTCTCTCTCCATGTTCTTGTGTAGACAAGACTGCTTCAAACTCACTGTATAGATAAGGCTGCCCTGGAAATCCTGGCCCTCTAGCTTCTTCCACTTTCCTGGTCTCACAGCCATGCCCGACCACAGCTGCCATGTCATCTTTCCTTAGTGCTCAAGAGCAGCAGACACAGAACGCTTTTAGTTCCAAAGGCAGTGGCTTGCATGCTTCACTGTAGTACCCCAGTACTAACATTCTTTATTTTTATTTATAAAGATGTTTTTTATCCATGTATCGCCTTGCTCCCCTCCTTTTCCCTCTTCCTAATCTCTTCAGCTTCCCTCCTCCTTACCCCCATACCCTCTTCCAAAAGGGCATAGAAGTCCCAAGGTGCGTCACCTCAGCGTTCACATCCACTCTAGGCAAGTCCTAGGGGAATTGCTGGATGTCTCTCTTAAGTTCCTTCTGATCCCATGATGTTCAGGGGTTGTGGTTTGCAGCTTGGGTTCTTTTGCTTTTTGTCTAAAGTCCACTTATGAGTGAGTATGTCTCATGCCTATCGTTCTGGGCTTGTGATACCTCGCTCAGGAGGATATTCTCCAAATTTATCCATTTGCCTGCAAATATTAGGATGTCTTTTTGTTTGTTTGCTTGTTTGTTTGTTTGTTTTTCACTGCTGGGTAGTACTCCATTGTGTACATTGTTAATCCATTCTTCAGTTGAGGGGCATCTAGGTTGTTTCCAGGGTTTTGCTATTTTGAATAATGCTGCTAAGAACATAGTTGAGATAATGCCTCTTTAGGGTACGAATGTACATCCTTTGGATGTATGCCCAATAGTGGTATTGCTGGATCCTTAGGGAGATTGATTCCCAGTTTTCTGAGGAATAGCCATACTGTATTCCAGAGTGATTGTACAAGTTTACACTTTCACAACAATGGAGAAGTGTTTCCTTGATCTGTATCCTCTCCAGCACAGGCTGTCATCTGTGTTTTTGATCTTAGCCATTCTGACAGGTGTAAGGTGGTATCTCAAAGTTGTTTTGACTTGCATTTCTCTGAGGGCTAAAGATGTTGAGCAATTTTATAAGTGCCTTTCAGCCATTTGTAACTCTTCTGCTGAGAATTCCCTTTTTAGCTCTCAACCCCATTTTTAAATTGGGTTATTTAGATTTTGGAGCTCTAGTTTCTTGAGTTCTCTATATATTTTAGAGATCGGTCCTCTGTCTGATGTAGGGCTGGTGAAGATCTTTTCCCATTCTGTAGGCTGTCATTTTTGTCTTATTGACTGTGTCCTTTGCCTTACACAAGCTTCTCAGTTATAGCAGGTCCCACTTATTGATTGCTGTTCTTAGTGTCTGTGCTACTGGTGTTACATTTAGGAAGTGGTCACCTGTGCCAGTGCATTAAAGGGTGTTTCCCCCTTTATTTTCTTTCAAATTCAGTGTATCTGGGTTAATGTTAATCTGGGTCTTTGATCTACTTGGATTTGAGTTTTGCGCAGGGTGATGGGTTTGGACCTATTTGCATTCTTCTACATACTCCCATCCAGCTATGCCAACATCTGTTGAAGATATTATCTTTTTTTCCATTTTTATATGTAATTTTGCTATGTTAAAATTGAAACCTTCCTTTTTGATTAGACAGAAAGGGGAAAGTGATGTGGGAATGCGTTTATATATGCTGTGAATCTCAATCTTTAAATAAAGGAGCTGTTTTGGGCCATGACAGGCACCTTAGAAGAAGTAGGAGGAGAAATCAGAGCTTAGGTAGGAGAAGCAGGGTGGAGTCAGAAGCAGATCAAGCTGAAGCCGCCCAAGAAGAAACATGTAAGAAACACAGGTGAGCCACGGGCCACGTGGCAGACGGATTAATAGAAATGGGTTGATTTAAGATGTAAGAGCTAGCTAGCAAGGTGCCTGAGCCATAGACCAAACAGCATAAAGTTAATATAAGCATCTGAGTCATTTTTGGGGACCTGGGCGGCTGGGCAGCTGAGGGGTCTGGGACAGCATGTCTGTGGGTCTCGGACTTCTGGCGGCCCGGGACTGAGAAATCCCACTACTACAGGAAATCTTTCTATTTTCTGATATCTTCTTCAATTTCTTTCTTCAGTGACTTAAACTTTTTGTCAAACAGGTCTGCCACTTCTTTGGTTAGAGTTACAGCAAGATATTTAATGTATTTACAGCTATTGTAAAGGATGATGTTTCCATTATTTCTTTTTCAACCATTTTCTCCTTAGTGTATAGGAGGGCTATTGGTTTTTTGAGTTAATCTTGTACCCTGACACACTGATGAAGGTATTTGTCAGCTGTAGGAGTTCCCTGGTAGAATTTTGGGAGTCACTTGTGTATACGATCATATCTGCAAATAGAGACAGTTTGACTTCTTCCTTTCCAATTTGTATCCCCTTAATCTCCTTTTGTTCTCTTATTGCTTTAGCTAAAACTTCAAGAACTATATTTGATAGGTAAGGAGAGAGAGAGGAGAGCCTTGTCTTTTTCCTGATTTTAGTGGGGTTACTTTGAGTTTCTCTCCATTTAGTTTGATGTTGGCTGTTTGCTTGCTGTATAATACCTTTATTATATTTAAGTATTTTCCCTGTATTCCTGATCTCTCCAGGACTTTTATCATGAAGGAGTGTTGGATTTTGTCAAAGGTTTTTTCAGCATCTGATGAGATGATCATGGGGTTTTTTTTTCTTTCAAGTTGTTTATATGATGGATGACATTCACAGTTTTTTGTATCTTGAACCATCCCTGCATCTCTGGGATGAAGACTACCTGATTGTGGTGGATGATTTTTTGATATGCTGTTGGATTCAGTTTGCCAGTAGTTTATTGAGTATTTTTGCATCAATGTTCATGAAGGAGATTGGTCTCTAATTCTCTTTCTTTGTTGAACCTTTAGTGGCTTGAGTAACAGGGTGATTGTGGCCTCATAAAAAGAGTTTGGCAATGTTCTTTCAGTTCCTACTGTATGGAACAGTTTGAGGAATGTTGGTATTAGTTCTTCTTTATGTCTGGTAGAATTCTGCACTAAAACCATCCGGTTCTAGCCTTTTCTTACTTGGGAGACTTTTAATAACAGCTTCTATTTCCTTTGTTGTTATAGGTCTGTTTAGGTCATTTATCTGATCTTGATTTAATTTTGGTAAGTGGTACCTGCCCAGAAAGCTGTTCATTTTTTTAGGTTTTCTATTTTAGTGGAGTATAGATCTTCAATGTATGGCCTGATAATTCTCTGGATTTCCTGGGCATCTGTTGTATTTCCCCCTTTTTCATTTCTGATTCTGTTATTTTGGTACTCTCTCTGCTTTTTGGTTAGTTTGGATAAGGGTTTATCTATCTTGTTGCTTTTCTCAGAGAACCAACTCTTTGATTCATTGATTCTTTGTATTGTTCTCTTTATAAATACCCTAGCCTACAACACATATGAGCCTTGAAGCATGCTGATGAAATGAGGCAGAAGACTCCTATGTGATAACAACAACTGACATATTCATACAAGAAGTAAACAGAACAGCGGCTCACAGGGAACACAGGAATTTATTGCTACAGAATTTCAATTTAAAGAAACAAAACTTCTGAGACAGGCAGTGGAGATCCCTACCATTGTGAAAGTCGTCCTTCACCCTGAAAACCCTTCCAATTGGCTAAGTGGAGTTTCTATCCACTGTCAACATTCTGTCACATTTCCTACATAAAAATTGAAAAGCTGTCCCAGAGGACAAAAGCCTGATGAACTAACTGGGTTCTTTGTTTCCATTTTTGAGACAGGGTCTCCCCAGGCTGTCTTGGAACTTACAATCCTGTGTCTTAGGCTCCCAAGTGTTAGGCTTACAGAGTGCTCTTTAAATGCCCCATCACTCACCTTGTGCCCTAGTGAACTCCTGCTTGATTTCCTTGCAGCTTCTGAATGGAGGGGAAGACAAAGGATTGACCCATCTGTTGGTACCCAGGTTCTCTTTATCTAGAGAAGATGCAGAATTTCACTCTCATGTGACACCCTGTCTCCCCTTGTCGTTCATCCTAAACGTATTCTATGGCTTCTCAAAGCCTCACTCTGAGAGTCAACAAGATTTGTAACCAGGAAGACACACAAGAGATTTGAAGGTGTGGAAAATGTTGCTTCCAAATCCTTAAAAAGATAGTAAAGTGAAGGTCAGCTTCGCAGGTAGAAGAAATGCAGGGACCTAATGTGCCTGAAACATGGTAGTGAGGTCGATGGTGCAGAGGCTTGACCAGAAGATCACGGAATAAAAGTCTTCTAAACTAGCCTCAACTCTGCAAAGTGGACTCAAAACCTAGACGTGTGGAAACAAACAAGGTCAGAGCTACTCAGGAGTAAGTAGCTCCGTGTTCACCAGTCAAGCGTTTTTGGGTTGTATTTACTGTGTCTAAGCTTCAGTCCCCTAGTGCCTAAGATCAGGTTGGCAAAGATTATCATGAGGAGATGAAGTAAGATGGCATTTAGGGACTTCCCCTTTCCCTTGAAATGCTAAAACAGAGATGACAGGGAATTTCACATTTTAAAATAGTATTGAGTTCTTGTAGAGAGAAGAATTGATTCTATGAGCACAAATTAGATCACTCACTTGACTCTCAATCTCTAAGCCAAGTTGTTAAGCATAGGGGTGATTATGACAAGTCTCAGTTTTTGCAGAAGTTTTCTAGAGTTACACACAAGCATAGAATCTGGAGCAGGACATACCTCAACCATCTCATTGCTACTGGCCAGTTCCTTCAAGAGACAATCAGCGCCCAGTCTACATCTCAAAAGGGGATAAAGTAGCTTGTGCTTATATGTCCATAATATGATCATACATATATATGTGTATGTATGTATGTATGTATGTGTGTGTGTGTGTGTGTGTGTGTGTATTCGCAATTAACGAAAAAGAGCCTTTGACTTTGTTAGAGAATGGGGGTGGGGGACAATTGGGAAAAAAAGAATGGGAAAATAATACAATTATATTTAACTTCAAAAAGCTGTTTTTAAAAGGCATGATCTGCTGAACTGTGATGACCCACATCTTTAATCCCAGCACTCAAGAGGAAGAAGCAGGCAGCAGATCTCTGAGTTTGAGGTCAGCCTGGTCTACAGATCAAGTTCCAGGACAGCAAGGACTACACAGAGAGACCCTGTTTCATGGGGGTGCGGGGGACAAAAAGAAGCATGATCTCTGGTTCTCAGAGACTGGGGTCCTGGAAGTAACCCAGTCTATTCCTGACTGCCTTTAAAGCTAGTGGTGTCCTGTAGCAAGACTCACCTGCACTGCCCCCTCTGGTGGCCACGATGATAAACAGCAGGAAGCTGAGTTGGGTCATGGTCATCTAGAGAAAAGCAAGTTGAAGGTCAGTCTCCATCCAGATTATATATTTCCTTTATCAGTCTCAGCTCCTATATAGTCCCTCAGCTACTCAAAGGCTCTTTATCTTTTATTTAGCTCAACACATTTTGGCCCTAACAGTGACCTGAGCCAAAATCCTTTCCCCTCTGTTTGACAGAGTTACTGTAACCTTCTTTCTGTACCAGCCAGGAGCTCAGAGTTGTTGAGTAATGATACAGAGCTTTCAATGCTGAGGCTCCTGCTTGTGTGAGAATCTGGTCCTTTTGTGGGGAAAGCCCAGTGTGGCACAAGCTCACCTCCTGGAAGGATGCCCACTGTAGAAACGCATCTGCTTATGGTAGGTTCTGAGATTAGCAGGCTCTAAAGGACAAATATTAAATGTGGTTTACTAGGAACATTGTCAGATCCGAAAAGGTGATGTTGGGTTTGGTTTTTGGTTTTTATTTTTCATGTAAATTATTATTTTTCTTTTTAAAAAAATTCTAGTATCTGTGATAATCATTCAAAGGAAAGGGAACTTTCTGCCAGAGGTGGTGGTTTTTGAAGTGAGGGTTCATGTGGTCCACTCTGGACCTAACTCACATATTGCTGAAAATTACTTTAGACTCCAGATCCTCCTGCATCTACCTGCTAAGCGCTAAAATTTTAGGAATTTGCCATCGATCCTGGATAGAAAAAAAAATTAGCTATTTTGTCCTTAACTTTTTCATATCTGCTACAAACTAGTAAAAATTTACCATAAATTGCACTGGAAATTATAGAAGCCATTTCTGATGATACTTCAAACATACCCTGCCCCCCCCCACATCATTCAAATCCTCCTCCCTTGGAGGATAATAGAATTGTTTGACTTCTCAGTGACACAACATCCACAATATATGACTTTATTTTATTATTATACTGCTAGCTTTTCAGTCCTTAGGAAAAGATTGAGCAAATTTTGTGTCTAAGCCAGTGATCTCAATCTTCTAATGCTGTGACCCTTTAATACCGTTTCTCATGTTGTAGTCACTCCCAGCCATAAAATTGTTTCTGTTGCTACTTCATAACTGTGATTTTGCAAGTGTTATAAATCATAATGTAAATGACTGCTATTTATGATGGTCTTAGGTGACCCCTGTGAAAGGGTCATCTAATCGCTCAGCCCCCAGGAGTCACAACCCACAGATTGAGAACCTTTGGTCTTAGCTAATATTTTTCTGTGTTTTAGGTCTAATAGGCTGGTATACATAAAGCACTCAGGTATATTGATGGGATAAAATAAAAGGAGGGCATGTGACTTTCCTGGCAGAGTGCTTGCCTAGCATTAAAGTCCTGGGTTCCATCCCAGCACTGTATAAACTGGATGCGGTGGCCTGGTACATGGAGGCGGGAAAATTAAAAGTTCAATGTCAACAGTGTCATCCAACAGGACTGAAGCACATATAAAGTCACAGAACTGTGACAGCATACCCAGACCTGCATAAATTCCAGCCATACAAAATCCCAATATATGCCAAGCAGTGGTGGCTCACATCTTTAACCCAAGCATTCAGGAGGCAGAGGCAGGCAGATACTGGATCTATGTGTTGGAGGCCAGCCAGGTCTACAAAGCGAGTTCCAGAACAGCCAGAGGAGCTATGCAGAGAAACCCATCTTGAAGGGGGGAAATCTCAACATAGACAAGTAGAAGTAGGAAGAAAATTTCACTGCCAACCAAGAAACTATTTGGAATCAATAAATTTTAGGAGAGGTTAGCATCTTTTCCCTCTGGATGGAATGACTCTGATACCAGTCACACTCCAGGGCAGGCCCCTGAACAAAGCCAACTCCATGGCTTCTATGTATACTTTTTTGTTACAATTTAGTGATTTTTATCTTTTTGGTTTGGGTTGAGTTTTTGTTTTTGTTTTGTTTTGAGTTGGGAGGTTGTTGGATTTTATTGTGTTTTTTTTTTGAGATTATAATATAATAACATCATTTCCCCCTTCCCTTCTTCAAAGCCATCCTGTGTACCCCACCCCCACTACCTCTCACTTTTATATTCAAGGTCTCTTTTTCTTTAATTACTGGTGTGTGTGTGTGTGTTTCTGTGTGTGTGTGTGTGTGTGTGTGTGTGTGTGTGTGTGTGTGTGTTTGCACGTATTCCTAAATACATAATTACGGCTGGCTTGGTCTGTATAATGGTGCTTGTGTTTACATGTTTTCAGGTCTGATTATTTGGTATTACATAGCCAGTCGGTGTTCTCTTCCCTAGAGAAGGCTGTTTCTCAGCTCTCAGCAGTCCTTAGTTGTCTGTAGTCGTTTGTCTAGGGTTGAAGCCTCCTGAGCTTTCTCCCTTCTACATTAACATGTCTATTGGAGTCATCCTTGGTTCAGTTGTGTTTAGGTAACCATGTTGGTAAGACCTCATAAGTGTAGCTTCTGACACTTCTAGAAAACAGCCTCACAGCAATCTCCCTGTTCTGCTGACTCTTTTACTCTTTTATTTATTTATTTATTTATTTGTTTGTTTGTTTGTTTGTTTGTTTTAATGTCTATGGGTGTTTTGCCTACATATATGTCTGTGCCTGCAGAATCCAGAAGAGGGCGTCTCTAGGTCCCCCTGAACTAGAGTTTCAGTTGTGAGCAGCCATGTGGGTGCTGGGAATTGCAACCAGTACTCTTAACCACTGAGCCATCTCTCCGGGCCTCTCCTTTGCCTCTTAAATATTTCCACTCCACTCCCTCTTCCACAGTGAACCCTGAGCCTTACTTAGCTGTGTTGCTGATGTACCAGTTAGGACAGGGCTCCACAGTTCTGCATTTTGATTGGCTGCGGTCTTCTGCAACCATCTCTGTTGCAAAGAGAAGTGTCCTCAATGAGGGATGAGACCTACACTTACCTGTGGATATAAGAGCAAATTTTAGAATTAAGTTAGTGCTGGTGTTGCTTTAGTAAGTGGTGACTATAGGACTTCTCTAGCCCTTAGGTTTCCAGCACCAGGTATAATTTCCCTTTTGTTGAGCAGGTTTTAAGTCAATTAGAGAGCTGTTGGTTCCCGCCAAAGTATACATGCCACTATTGACCCTTAGGGCTACTGAACTAGTAATTGCTGTGGTTCACAGTGTCATAGCTCAGAATGGTTGGTTGCTTTCCTCTTTTGGAAGTTCTCACGATACCTTCTGGTTCCATGAAGGTAAATCCTCAAGGAGGAGATTTTCAGATCATACCCGGTCCTGGTTCGATGTTGTTGTTGTTTTATTGTTTAGGGGGGAGTATTCTGTGCCTTTTGTGAGAAAAAGGAAGAACATGAAGTTGGGTGACTAATTGGGGACAATATGGGAAAGCTTGGGAGAGGGGGAAAATATGATCAAAATATACTAGATGAAAATCTCAAAAAACAATTTAAAAAATATAATAAAAAATGGTAGCACACACCTTTAATCTCAGCACTGCGGAGGCAGAAGGAGGTGGATCTCTGAGTTAGAAAAGTGATTATAGATTATAGATTATTGGTTAATGGTTATAGATCTACAGAAGAGTTCCAGGACACCAGGCAGGACTACATAGAGAAATGCTGTCCCAGAAAGAAAGGGGGGGAGGGGTAGGGAAAGACGTTCAATGTCATCCTCACTTCATAGTTTTCCCCATCAGCCTGAAATGGACACATACCACACTATTGCAATGGTGCTTCTAAGGGAGCTTTCTGGCCAAGTGACCTAGACACTGAATTTATTTTCCTACAGTTCTGGAGAATTGGAATCCAAGAAGAATGTGCCAGCAGAACTCCCCTTCCAAGGTCTCCCTGCCTAGCTTGTCCAGAGCCACTTTCTCACAGTCTCTTCTCTATGTACATACATCCTTGATGTCGCCTCTTGTACTCAAACTTCCTTGTCTATAAAGCATGCCAGCATACAGCAAGAGAGATTAGCATGTAAAATACTTGCCACCAAGCTTGACAACCTTTGAGCAATCCCTGTCATCCTTAGGTTAGAAGAGAACTTATTCACACAAGTTGTACTCATATACACCCATGAGTGTTCACAAAGTGAGAGAGAAAATAAGCAAAAAAGTAATTGTAATATACTCATATGAAAAGTTTATTTATAAATACACACACTACCAGGTATACTAGATCAAGACTCCCCTTCATTACCTTCTTTTCCTGTACCTTATTAAAAACCCTGTATCTAAATATAATCACATTCTGAGATGGTGGGCTGGCATTTCCACATAAAATTGAGAGGACCATAATTTACCTCAAAACATATCCATTCCTGAACTAATTTTTGGCCAAGGGGGTGAAACTGCCCCTCTTGTCTTAAACTAATCATCTGGGCATGGGTTAGCTGTTTGTGAGTTCAAAGCCATCCTGAACTACATGAGACCCTGCTATAAATAAAAAAATAGATAGGTAGGTAGGTAGGTAGGTAGATAGATAGATAGATAGATAGATAGATAGATAATTTTAAAAACAAACAAAACCCATTCTATTAAAAGTACACCTGTCACCCAGCAGCTAAAGGAGCAAATTCAAAGCCCACTTAAAACAAGAATCATTTCTTTTGTCTATGGGGTGACAATCTGAGCAGCACTTAGAGGCCGTGACTGTCTTCTGCTGTGTATAACATCTGCTGGGTCATTCCCATGCCTTCCCTCCCTTTACTTTCAGGGTGGGATTTCAGGGCTGAATCCCTGAACATCTGGAAGCAAAGCCAATGGCTAGTGGTCAGTGGCTGTCAGACTGCATGGCAGCTGCTTCCTCTACCCTTTCTCTTGCTCTCTTGCAGCTCACCTGTCATGCGCATCAGCTTCCCTGATTGCTGGATTTTCTTATGGAACAGCAGAATAATAGAATCAAAGGCTTTAAAAGTGTAACTGCGGAACCAGCGAGCGTGTGACATCTCCTCTCCCGGATGATGAGCTAGAAGGTGGAGATGAGAGCAAGGTCAGGAGATTGACCTTTCTGCTTACGCACAGACTAAGCTGGGCAGAGTTTGAGTCTCTGCCCTGTGGAGTGACAAGCTAGAATTTGGGGAGATGAGAGCACGATGACAAGAATATGGGAGAACTAGAGCTTTGGATTTGATCCCAGTCCTGAGAAGAAAGGGGGAAGGGATATAGATGAAACAAAGAAGCTTGCTTTGGCAGGGCGCAGCTCTGAGTGGACTTCAGCTTATCGTCAGTGGTCCCTTCTGTTCAAAGTGGTGTTCTGGGTGTGGGAGGGAGATTTGGAAGGAAGTGTGTGCCCTGAGGGTGAGTCTTCTCAAGAAAGCCCCTCCCTCCCATGTTACCTCAATCCAACCCAGAATCTGTATCCCCAGGTGACTGATTATGTTTGGCTGTTTGTAAAATATACACCCTTTATTGTTCAACAACTAAATTAATATATGTAGAGAGTAGGTACAGACAAATAAGATTAGTGAATTATAGAAAAACAACTATATAAGAGTAGGTACAGACAAATAAGATTAGTGAATTATAGAAAAACAATTATCTGTGGATTATCAGCCAAGTCAAGACATAAAATCTTATGGGCACCTCAGAAGCAGCGAATACATTCCTTCCGCATTACAAGGCCTTTCCTCCCTCTAATGTAAACAGCAGCCAGTGGTGCCCAGTTCCTTGTCCCCATACTACACTGCCTTTGTTGTGTGTCTGGAGTTTGGTTTGGGATTTTTGTTGTTGATTTAGTTTGGTTTATTTGCTTTTTCATTTGAGACAAGGTCTCACTATGCAGCCCTGGCCAGCCTGAAATTCACTGAGATCCCAAGGGTGCACTATCACACCTGATCCCATGTATGTAAGACATTTTAGATCTGCTTAAATGAGCACATACAACACACACAAGCTCTTAGCGTTTTTATTTAAATAACATTTTAATTTACCATTTCAGGAAAAAACGTTCTGCTCCTTTTTAAGGGAAAAGAGATTGGAGGGGACAATACACTGTGGTGGGGAGGCCTGGTGGCCTAAGTGGCATAAAGGCTTCTGAGCTGTGGTAGCAGCTTGCTCTTAACTCATTTAAGCAGATCAGAAAGCAGAGCAGATAGACAAATGTGGGTGCTTTGACTGGTGTTTTTAAAATACTCACTAGTGCTCACCTTAAATCCCAGCACTCAGGAGGCAGAGACAGGCAGATCTCTGTGAGCTCTAGGCCAGCCTGGTCTACATAGTGAGTTCCAGGACAGCCAGGACTATGTAGAGAGACTCTGTCTCAGATAGATAGATAGATAGATAGATAGATAGATAGATAGATAGATAGATAGATAGATAGATAGATAGATGGATGGATGGATGGATGGATGGATGGATGGATGGATGGATGGATGGATGGATAGATGGATGGATGGACGGGTGGGTGGGTGGGTGGGTGGATGGATGGAGAGAGAGAGAGATAGATAGGATAGATGGATCAGAGGATGAATAGATAGATGATAGACAGAATATTAAATAAAGCACATTTCATGATTATCTGAATTCTTTGATTTCTCATAGAAATGATTTAGAACGTCTCTGCAGAGATTTATATATTTTCTAGCTATTCCTAAATACTTGACTTGTAGCCCAAACTCTGTATATTTTTATAATACTTGAGATCAAATTTAGGTCATTGCAAATGCTAGACAAGCACTATACTATTGTAGGAATTATTTATTGGCAATTGACTATATAAAAGCATTATTATTATTAAGGGGTTATATAATACTCATTGATATAAGACCAAACCTTAGGGCAATTTTTGAAGGGTTGAAATGTCCCACAGGCAGCGGCAGCCATCTTCTCTCCTCTCTCTGAAAATGCAGAACAAACAGGAGGGGCAGGCAATGTGCAACTGGTCTTCAAAGGACTCTGGCCACGCCCCCACAGCAGTTCTTAAAACCTCAAAGCCATGCCTAGGTCTCACTCAAAACCTTCCATATTATACTACTCAGTGACACCCCAGTGCCTATGACCCAAACTATGTAGCTCAGGCTCGACCTGAACTCATGATCCTCCTCCCTCTGCCTCCTGAGTGATCACTAGCTACTTGACATTTTTTCTATTCTTATAGACGTTTCTTTTTTAAATTTCAGTTTCATATTGTTTAATGTACACACAGAGAAACCCACTGGTCTTCATATAGATTTCATATCTAGCAAAAATATTCTCTTGTTCATGGATCTATGAATTAATCCAGATTTCCTCCATAACAGCTACATCTTCTGAAAGCAGTGACTGCTGTTCTTCTCGCCAACCCCTGTCCCCTTTCTTGTATTACTGTGAATGTCACCTCTCAAATGTCTCCAGCGTACGCTGAAAAACAGAAAAGGAAATGGCACCATTCTTCCCCATCACACAAGGAAAGAGTTCAGTGTGTGCAGCTAAATATAATGTTGTTACACATACTTAAGGTTTATTTTTAGGTATATGTTTGTGGGTATGTCTGTGTGTGTGTGCACATGTGTACAAGTGACCTCAGAGTTTAGAAGAGGGTGTCACATCCCTTGGAGCTGGAGTTACAGGCAGTTGTGAGCCGCCTGACAGGGGTGCTGGGAACTGGATTCCAGTCCTCTGGAAGAGCAATAACTATTCTTAACCACTGAGCCATCTCTCTAGACCGTGTTGTATTTTTTAATATCAATAACTTTTATTGAGTTTTGAAAGTTTACATACTATTTTAGTTTTAATGAACAAAAGTTCAAATGTTTTTGTTAATGAATGTGTGTGTGTGTGTGTCTACTTGTTCATGTGTGCAAATAAGTATGTGTGTATTTAGTGACCAAAGGTTGACATTTGGTTCTCCTTCAATCACTTTCCACGTACTTTTTTGAGAAAGAATCTCTCATTGAACCAATGTAACTAGACTAGAACCAATTTGACAAGCCACAAGAGTCTGACCATCTCTGCATTCCTGCTCCTGAGATTACAGAAACATGCCACCGTGCCCAGCTTTTGTGAGGGCGCTGAGGATTCAAAATCATGGTTTTGCAGTAAGTCTTTTATCAAATGAGCCATCTTCCCAGCCCCCGTGAGTCCATTTTCAATAGTGAGTGGCTTTAAATTGTACACATCACCCTTTCAGATCTATGAAATGGTGATAATAACTTTATTCTCACATTGCATTTATCCTCACTTTACTATGAGACAATAAACAGCCTGATCTTTACTTTCTATCTGTAAGACCTAGAACTCTAGTGATCTTGCAGAAGCCCCTGAAGCAAGAACTCCCAGGTGAAGACCCGAGCAACCTGCCACGGACTCATGGCAGAGAAAGCTCAGGGCCTGGATGCCAGGGAGCCCTGCATAAGCAGTGCCTGTCCAAGAAGAACATAGCACTCAGCCTACAGAATGACCGTTCCCACTACAGCTCTTCCCGGCTTCTATCCACACCTACCTATGGCTTTCCCCTGAGCTCTGCCATCACTCAGGAGCCCTGGCCCAGAGGTGCTTCTCTGGGGCCACATAAGGACTTGATCCCTGATGCCCTCTCTGCCTCTATACCAGCAACCCCGGCTGGAGACTCCATAGAGTTCTGAGTGGTCATGGACGCCTGTCCCTTGCCTTGGTCCCCACTGCAGAGGACCAAACAATTAAATAGCATGTTTGTTTGCTTTTCTCCTGGCAGAGAAGGATGCTGAGCTCAGTGGAGTCCTAAGACAGACAGGCAACAACTTTGTAAGGGAAGTATCACTTTGGAAATGAATAAGATTGCTCATCCTCCTCAAGTGGTGCTGGTCCTCAGATGGCATGCCCAATCAATGACCAATACACACATCCTCTGGTGCTCTGTTACCAACCCCACCTGTCCTGCTCTAGTGCCATTCTACCGTTCTCTGAGTATCACAGCTACTTGCCCTTCACCCTCAGAAGAATGGATCCCTTCCTCCTAGTGTTGCTTTCTTTCTATGCACAGGGTTATCTTAGTGCAATTGCATGGCCATTATTACATTGTTTACACGGCTCCTTTGGCAGTTCCTAGGAAACTTTTATGAAACTGTATTTGTTAAGCCAATATCTTTTTGTAAACTTTCACAGATGCATGGATTAACAAAAGAGAATTGAACTACATCTGTGTCTAAGACCAGTGTTCAAATAAAATGTATACTTCCTGCAGACTTAGCCTCAGACCCGCAGACCCTCAGACCCTCAGACCCGCAGACCCACAGAGACACACAGATGCTTTCAATAGTTTTAGGCTGATTGGTCTAAGGCCCAGGCATATAGCTTGCTAGCTCTCTACCCTTCATCTAACCCATGACTCATCTTGTTCAGCCATGTGGCTTGGTACCTTTTCTTAGAGCAGCATAGTTGTCCTCTGCTTCTTCTGGCTTCTCTCTGGCGGTCTGCTCTGTGCTTCCTGTTCTCAAGAGTTTTCTTAGTCTGGTAGCCCCGCCCACACTTCCTGCCTGCCTTTGGCCAATCAGTGCTTTTTATTAAACCAGTGGGTGGGATAATTATTTACAATGAAACAACACAATCTCCCACACAGTTTGAATATGAGGTGTTCAATACAGCTTCATGTGTTACATGCTTGGTCCCTAGATGATGACACTATTTGGGGTGGTTCTGGAAATTTGGGAAAGTAGGGTCTAGTTAAAGAAAGTGGGTGCCGATGGCATGCCTTTGAGGGTTACACCTTGTCCCATGTTCCCATCTCCTTCTCTGCTCCCTACACCTCATGAGTAGGAAACTCTGCGAATGTTCCTGCACATGAAGATCTGCCCAAACTGAAAGTATTTTTGAAAGTATTTGGTGTAGTCAGACTTTTTATTTGGAACCTCCCCCATCGTGACATGGAGACTTAATAATTATGAAAGCTCAGTCAATAGCTTAGGCTTGTTTCAAACTAGCTCTTATAATTTAAACTACAGTAAATCTTTTATCTTCTGCCTGGGGCTTTTTTTTTTTACCTCATCTCTCTATTGTCCATCCTGTTTGCTCTGCAACTCCTGGCATCTCACAAGTCCTCCTCCTTCTTTCCAGCATTCTCTCTGCCCCTCAAGGAATATTCCACAGCAATTTGCGTCACAGTCGCACAAAAATAGCTAATTTACGAAGTCAGAGAGCTGGTTCATCAAGAGCAGCAGGAAGAGCAACAGCTTGAGGAGTCTGAAGGCCAGCCTAACAAGATTTGTTCCTCGGATCAGCCCTGTGACCATCCTCCCTCTGTGGGTCTCTGTGTCTCTTCCGCTTTTCTTAAAATCATATAAATCATGTTGGAATCAAAACCCACCCTAATCTGGAATAACTTATTTCAAAGAATTATACCTCCAAACCCCCGTTTTTAAATAAAATTGCATCATTGCATACTTGGGATAAGGACCACAGCGTATCTTCTTAGAGACCATAATTCAACCCACAATAACAATCATCCATCATCTTATGTCTATCCAAAATTTTTTAAAGTATGCGTATGTGTGTGGGTATGGGAATATGTGCAGTTGAATGCAAAAGTCCATGGAATCAAGAAGAAGACATTGAAGCCTCTGGATTTGAAGCAACAAGCAGTTATGAGTTGTCCAACATGGGTGCTGGGAGCCAAACTTAGGTCCTCTGCAAGAGCAGCAGTACTGCTGAGCCAGCTCTGTACTCTGGGTCCTAAATTGTGTCTATATCTTTCTTTATATGTATCTGTTTATCTACTCACAAGCCAGAGCTATTTCCTCTAAACTGAAACATTTTTCCCTAGAAAGATAAGGGCGGCTCTTAAGACTCTGAAAGTAAAAGAAACATAGAAGGCCAAGGAAGTAAGCACAACTTATAAGGCTCAGAAAGGACCTGAAAATTACACATTCAAAGTCTTTCTCCAAACTTATAAAATTTGTAAAGAATTTCTGGCAGTTGGGCAGTGGTGACACATGGCTTTAATCCCAGAACTCAGAAGTGAGAGACAGGCAGATTTCTGAGTTTGAGGCCAGTCAGATCTACCTAGTGAGTTCCAGGACAGTCAGGGCTATGCAGAGAGACCCTGTCTCAAAACACAAAACAAAACCAAACCAAAAAATTTCTGAGGAAGAAGACTTTCTAATAAACCAAAGTACTTCCTAGTCATGCAGGGATCCCCTGAGAGTTGTCAGTCAGGGTGGGGAGCAGCTTTGGTGAATACAAGTACCTTTTTGAGTTATCTGTACTCCTATAATTCCTCACCCATACTCCTGCAGAACACTTCAGTAAGTTCACTTATTCACTGAACTGGACTTGGATGGAGTCATCTTTGGTCTGCCATCAATGCCCTACCTGCAGTGAATAGGTATTTGTTCATGTCTTCCTTAGAGGTCACACATTCATGTCCAATGTCCAGGTCTGCTATGTTCTGAATGTTTCTGACCACTCAAAATCCATATGCTGAAACCTAACACCAATGTAAGAATATTTTAAGGGAGTGTTTCTGAGGAAAAGCCGGGATGGGAGGGCCCTGCTGAATGGGATCCACGCACTTTGAAAAGAGGTTCCAAAGAGATCTCACACTCTCCACCAGATGAGACAACAGAGAGACAAGAGCCGTGGATAAGGAAGACTGACCAAAACCCAGATCTGTCGGTGCTTTTATCTCGGGCATCTCAGCCTCCAGAACTCTGGGAAATAATTTGGTTTAAAAATTTTTTTTAGTGGTGTCCTCACCAGTTGGTAGCCGCCCCCCCACAGCCTCCACACTGCTCTCCACAGTTAGATGGCTTCTGATGGGAGGTGCAGACTTGCTTTGTTTTCTCTGGGTTTTTTTCCCTTTTTGCAGGGAGGAGGATCAGGGTGAGGAGGAGCAGACTGAAGTGAACGATGTGAGATTCCGAGTAAATCAAATAAAGAAATTATGGGAATAACGGGGAGAAAGCCTAAGTGGACTAAGGGAAGCCTTCAGTCACAAAAGCTCTAGAGTTTTAGCAGAAAAACAAAAAAAAAGCCGTTATATATAGTAACAACTCCAAAGGACATCTAGGCAACAGGGCTCTCATTCAGATATTTTATGTTTGATATACTAAACGAAATAAAAGAGAAAATGGACAATGTTTCAGATAACTGAAAATTGATGTCTAAAATTGAAATTTGAGATTTGGGTTTTCAGTGCACAAATGCCTTGTGTTTTAAGAGAATTGCAAATGGAGGGTAAAGTGTCTGCTACACAGTAAGGGCCTGAGTTGAGATTCCCTACTCCAGCACGATTGAGCATCTGTAACCCCAGCACCAGAGGAGGGAGGAGGTGGACACAGGCAAATTCCCAAAGCATGCAGCCAGTCACTCGAGCCAATAGGTGGGTGACTCCATAGAAAAATACAATAGGGAGACTAGAAGAAGACACTCAGAAGGACCTCCAGCCACACACACACTCACACATGCACAAACATGTGCATATCACCTGTGTACACACAGTCATACGTACACACACGCTATATACACACACACACACACACACACACACACACACACACACACACACACACACACGAGTAAAGTAAACAGCATTAAAAGAATAGAATTTAAGTTGCCAGACTTAACCAGACTTTACCATTGAGATTTGTTGTTTTGTTATGTGTATAAATATTTACCTACCTATATGTATGCCTACTACCTGTGTGCCTGATAGTCAAGGAGGCCAGAAGAGGGCATCAGAACCCCTGGAACTGGAGTTACAGACAGTTGTAAACCACCATGTGGGTGCTGAGAGTTGAATTCATGTCCCCTAGGACAGCCAGTGGCCTTGACACTGAGCTGCTGCCACATAGCAATACCCTGTCTCAAATAAATAGATAGATAGATAGATAGATAGATAGATAGATAGATAGATAGATAGATAAGTAAATGGGGGGCCATAGTGGCACAGGCCTTTAATTCAGTACTCAGGAGTCAGAGATAGGAGGATTTCTGTAAGTTTGAGGCCAGCCAGGGCTACATAATGAGATCTTGTCCCAAAACAAAGCAAAAATTAGTCATCTTGCAACATAACATTGCCCTGGAGACCTGGTGACTGACAGGTACCAACTGCCCTCATCTCTCACATGATACACATAGTCTGCAGCTTGTCCCAGGGCACCTGTCAGAGGTACCGAAGATCTTCTCCCTCATCCTGTTCCAGTGACATAAGAAGTAATTAAAACCCAGAAACAAACGGGAGCATGAAGTTGATGGAAATAAATATGACGGACCCTAAGATCTTCCAGAATAGTCCATAATGCCTCAATTCCAAAATTTATAATGAAAACAAAGTCACTACGTAAGAAAGGCTGGGGCTGGACAGATGGCTAAGCAGTTAAGAGCACTGACTGCTCTTCCAGGGGACCTGAGTTCAATTCCCAGCACCGACATGGTGGCTCACAACTGTCTGTAACTCCTCTTCCAGGAAACCCAACAACTTCACACAGATACATATGCAAGCAAAACATCAATGCACATAAAGGAAAAATAAATAATATTTTTTGGGGGAAAAAAAGCAGCTCCTTTGAAGTCCGCCATTAAAATCCAAACAAATTATATTCAGATAACACAATATTGTTCACAAGCACACATTTGAATAGGGGGATGCTCTGGACAGAAACTTAACCCTCGGTCTGCCGAGGTGACTGTCAGGCTAGTTGGCTATAGATACTCCTGTCCATCAACCCCTGAGGTGCAGAGGGGTGATCATGAGTTCTGGTCCATCTGAGATGTACAGTGAACCTGGACAAAGCTGGGTGTGATGGCTGGTGCCTATAAGGAGGTGAGAAGGCTGCTGTGAGTTCAAGGTCAGCTAAACAAAAAATAATCACCAACTGTAAGAAAGATTATCTATCTGATCTAGCAAGTACACAGTGAGCGGCTGAAATCTTCCAGTCAACTAATTTTAAATCCTTACAAGGACTACCTAGACCCTGGGCATACCGAGACAATTTGACACATTCCTTCAAGAGACCACTGTCTAGAAAGGAGAGCAGCTGAGGGTGAGTGGGGACAGAGACTGGCAACCTGCTGGAGAAAGTTGACACTGATTGGACAATAAGTATCCGTCTACAAGTCAGGGAGAAAATGGGACAGAACACTCCAGAAAACACTCAAGATGGCATAAAAATAGGAGAGCATAATCCAGACCACTGAGAAATGCAGGGCAGTCACTTGCCATGGCTGGAATGTATATTGTAAGGCAAGGGGCTAGAGTGTCTCCTGGATGATTTTAAATCCCCTCAAGTTGACAATGAAGACTGTTCATCACAGCTGGCACATGAGAAGAACAGAGTCCTTGTCTGTCCCAGGCTGGGGAAACACCCTAGGACAATACCAATTACATTAAAGTCGGTCCATAGTAATAGTGTTGCCTCGGTAGGTTTAGGCTGGCCTCAATATGTGTAAATGATCCTATTACTAGAAAACACATAGTTATTTAAGGAGAAAGGGCCATGATTAACTTCTCTTCAAGTGATTTTTTTAAGAGTACGTGTAGGGGAAAGTGGCCAGCCAAGGAAACCCACCCTGGCTCTGAGCCCAGAGCCAGTGAAAGAAACACACCCTAACCCTGAACCCAGATCTAGTGAAAGAAACCCACTCTAGATCTAAGGCCTAAGCCAGTGAAACACTTTATCCCTGAACCCAGAAGCAAAAGGAAATGTGCCCTGACTCCAAAACCAGCACCAAAGAAACACACTTTGTCCCTAGAATCAGAGCCAGTGAAAGAAATATGCCCTGACTCTGACATTAGAGCCCCAAAGCCCAAAGGAGCCAGTGTCAGAAACATTTTGACCCTGAAACCAAAACCAAATCAGGGTGAAGAAAAAAAAAAAAAAAAAAAAAAAAAAAAAAAAAAACCTTGACCAATCCTCACCCTGGAAGTCTCCCTAGAAAGTTCCACCCCCAAGAGGCCATATATAAGCTCTGCTCCTGCAGCCCTTTCCCAACCCTGGGCTGAAGCAGCCACTCTCCTGGATTCTTCCCTCCTAATAAATCTATTGAATGAGGTTTAAGTGAAGATCTTCTTTGACCAGAGCAGCAGTGAGGAGCTTGGATGGAGATCAGCTGAAGAAGCGAAGCTGTAACACTCCAGCCATCCAGGGGACCTTCCCTGGCTTGTTAACTTCCCTGAGCAGAGAGCAGTGAGCAGGGGAGGGGAAGTGAAGTTGTAACACTGACAGGATGGCAGAGGGAGCCTTCCTGGGCAGAGCAAAGTTGTTAAACTCTGGGAAACCTGAGCAGGGCGGTAACAACTTTACCTGGGAAGCCATCCCTTGCAGGAGCAGAGCTGTTAACACCTGTGAAGCCTTTCCTGAAACAGGGCTGTAAGCTGCTGCCTGCGGTGTTCATTGGCTCCCGACTGCCTAAATACTCTTCCATTCGAGCTGCAGCCCTCAGTACGTCTGGGCTCCTGGTTGCAAGGATCTCTTTCCATCTGGGCTGCACAAACACCTACAGTACATGTCAGTGAAACAAAGAAAAAAGGAGGGGGACAAAAGACAGCAAAATATTAACAGTGAACATAGGTCAAGGAGTTCCGGGAAGATGTGAGCCACCTGACCTCAGTGCTGGGAGCCTAACTGGGGTCCTCTGCAAGAGCAGTCTGTGCCCTGAGCCACACAACCATCTCTCCAGCTCTATTTTTGTCTTTTGAGACAAGGTTTGACTAACTAGCTCGGTCTGCCCTTAACGTTACAGTGTACAGTGAACTCACAGCAATCCTCCTGCCTCAGCATCCTAGAGTGCTAGAATTACAGGTTTGTGCATTATTGTTAGTCTAATTGTATTCTTATTTAGGATCAATGCAATATTAAAACCACACTTACATATGCATATTAATTTTTATTATGTAAAATCTGTGTTTATTTCCTATTCTTCCCGGAATATTGTTTTGGTTTGTTTTTAAAGAATCAGTGATGCTGAGCACAAGACACACATACACACACACACACACACACACACACACACACACACACACACACACACACACACACACCCAGGAGGCCAAAATTATTCTTTGAAATTGGACCAGTCGGGTTTGTAAATCTGCCTTGTTAAATGTGGCTTTCACTCTGACCCCTAGAGGTGGCCCAGAGCCTAGCGACAACAGGGACAGATTCAAGGTACTTCCGGAAACGGAGGGCTGAGACTCGGCTATATTTGCATACCCACAATGCACTTCGCACAGGTAGTTACCATAATCTAAAAGAGCAACGGCCTTTTTTATGGTTTTTATCCGTCTTAGTCTTGATTTGATAGAGACTTCAAAACTTTGTCTTAGACAGATAAAGCAGTTACCCTCTTTTGGGGGGGGGAATAGTTACCATGGGTGAACTAAGAAGTACAGACGGCTGTATCCACAGAGCAGTCAGGTATACCTTGGTTTCACTTCAAGTCGTGTAATATCTTGCCTTTTGAAGTTTCTGGGTTTCAAAACCAATTTTTTGAGGCCTTGCTATAGCAAGGCCGACAGTACTGTACAAAAGAAAGATGCTAACAAAGTGTGACTCGGCTCTCAAAAATCACTGAAAGTCAGTCCCTAGAGGAACTTGCAGAGAAAGATGTGAGCAACTAGCAGACCTAACGATCTTAGGCAGCGTCACACTGGCCCAGCGAACTTACGTGGCGCCCCCTTCTGGCTTCTGCAGCTACTACAGATATACAGGCAGAACACAATAATATGCATCAGGATAAGAGAAGTGCAGAAGCCATTCACAGAACTGACTTGCCTACAGAGGAACTTTCTCGATTGGCGTTCCTCTTCCGAACAACATTCTCTTATTTTGGGAGGAAATCATCAGCTGGTTGGCCTGATGGGTTTGTACATCCGTTGCCTTCTCGTGGCTAGACTATAAACTACCATATTAATGTAGAACAATCTGTGGTTGTTCTGTCATATAAAAAACACTTCTAAAGCCTAAAGGAATAAGTCCTGTATGATAGGTGAAAAAAGGTACATGTCTCCATTAGGCAGTTTATTATTAGTTGTGTTTAATTATTAATAGCAATACCACTTTGTTATGATTGGTTGCTTTGTTACCTGAAACAGAAACTGAGGAGTCGTAATTGTTCTAAATTATTAAATACACCCTTTCAGGGGGAAAAAACCATTTCTTTAAGCAAAACAAAAATTGCCGTGAAAATCCACTCACCTGAGCTCTGAATGGTTCCTCTACCTCCCAGGGTAATTAGGAGAAGAGTGACTTGAGAACCAAAGGAAATGCCAGGCTCACCTCCAAGGGTGAACCTTATCATCCCAGGAATGCTTGCTGCCACACTTCCTGAAGAAAATTTTAGTGCATCAGATTGATTCACTGTCCACTTTTATACAAAGTTGAAAGGAGGTTTTCATAGCCAAAAATCTTTAAAATCTGTCCACGCGGCTCAGTAAGCACCAGAGAGAAGCATCCTCCCCTAGGGTTAGAAGCAAAGGAAGAGCCAGATCCAGTGGATCTGGAATACACGCAAGCATGGACGCAGAGTAAGACTAAGAAGCAAGAAACAGACTGAGCCAGTAACAGGGACATGGTTAGGAAAGCAAACCCTTTTTTCTGGTTCTTAGGAAAGCTCTGTTTCCTGTATTGTAATGTGGGGATAGCAATACAACTCCCAGAGCTATGCTGAAGCTCAGACAGGACAATTTGAGTAAACTCTAAAACATGGCACAATTCCATGAAGTTACATAGTGGTTAAGGGCACTTGCTGCTCTTGCAGAGGAATGGAGTTCAATTCCCAGTGCCCACTTCAGGCAGGTCACAGCTCTCTGTTACTCCAGCTCCAGGGGATCCTCCAGCCTCTAAGAGCATCCGCATACGCATTCACATAGGCACAAATGAAAATAAAACAAATATTTTATATATAAATAAATAAACTCTAATTTGGCACCATACTGGCTCATCCTGAAATTCTCTTATTACTGAGTGGTGATCCTGAAGCACTAAGGAAGCTCTCAGCTGCTGACAAGAGTTCCAGACTCTGCCTCCTGTAGCTCGCACCAGGTGATGCTGATGGTTATAAGTTTTCATAACAATACATAGCCCAAAAATGTTCCCACAGTCACCTAATGCTTACAACGGGTAAAATATCACTTGAGAGGTTAGTATTCAGCTCAGTAATAGAGCATCCTGCCTAGAATGGACAAGTCCCTCAACACCATAAGGGGGAAAAATATTTGAATACTATTTGAATGGATCCTTTCATATACTTTCTATGTCTATTCTTCAGGAATCATCACACTCATCCCAGAGGGCATTTTATTTTATTTTATTTTATTGGCTGCCCTAAGAAACACCACTCCAAGAAATAGAAAGAAAAAATGAGCCTTCTATACGAGCTCCATGATGCAAAGGTTTGAAAGCACCTGCTTAGCAGGACTTAAGAAAAGGCAGTGAACACAAGAGTGTGTGAATGGACAGATGAATAAAACCAATGTGACTTTTGCCTCAGTAATTACAATCACCAGCCTAGGACTTGACCTTCAAGCTTATAAAGAAAGAACGATGTTTATTTTACCAGATTATGTGAATTAATAATTGATGATGAAGTGAAAGTTTAGTTTAAAAGATTACACAAATCTAATCTGCCACCTTTGGCATAAAGACTTATCCAATCATCTCCCTGACTGACCCCTCTCTCTTCAAGCTCACCCCACACTTGGCTATATATTTGCCATATATCCTGCTCTCATTAGTAAGTCAATTCTCAAATACATCATTTCTTTCCAAATTACTCTCCACACTAAAACCCTGGGATGAGGTCAGACATAGTGGTGCATGCCCATTTAATCCCAGCACTTAGGAGGCAGAGGTTGGTGGATCTCTGTGAGTTTGAGGCCAGCTTGGTCTACAGAGTGAGACTCTGTCTTGAAAAAAAAACAAAATAATAATAATAATAACAGAATGGAAAACTTTGAGACAGCTTCATTTTACCTACTTAGCCACAAGAACCTTAAATTACCTGTCCCGCACCAACTTCTCGCCCGCAAGAAAAGGCACAGCACACGTAGGATCCTTCTGCAGCAAAGCTTTAATGTAGGACTCTTCTGCAGCAAAGCTTTAATGCGTCTTGAGGGAGAGCATCAGCTTATAGAAAATGGAGACCACGAGGTAGGAAAAGCCCAATCTTTATATAGACCAAAGACCTCCGCCTTGGACGTGTCACCTCTCTATAGGCTGCAGCTCATTATCCCACATGACGCCACAGGAGAGGCGGAGAGACCAGTCTCGGAAGATTACCAAAGGCATGTGCCCTTGCCTTGATTACTGACTCAGGCGGGTTGGCCAGCACCGGATATCGGCACCATCTTGAGGGGCTGGGGCCAGAGGCTCCCAACAGTTCTGAGATTAGCAGGCTCTAAAGGACAAATATTAAATGTGGTTTACTAGGAACATTGTCAGATCTGAAAAGGTGATGTTGGGTTTGGTTTTTGGTTTTTATTTTTCATGTAAATTATTATTTTTCTTTTTAAAAAATTCTAGCATCTGTCATAATCAATCAAAGGAAAGGGAACTTTCTGCCAGAGGTGGTGGTTTTTGAAGTGAGGGTTCATGTAGTCCACTCTGGCCCTAACTCACATATTGCTGAAAATTACTTTAGACTCCAGATCCTCCTGCATCTACCTGCTAAGCGCTAAAATTTTAGGAATTTGCCATCGATCCTGGATAGAAAAAAAAATTAGCTATTTTGTCCTTAACTTTTTCATATCTGCTACAAACTAGTAAAAATTTACCATAAATTGCACTGGAAATTATAGAGGCCATTTCTAATGATACTTCAAACATACCCTGCCCCCCCCACATCATTCAAATCCTCCTCCCTTGGAGGATAATAGAATTGTTTGACTTCTCAGTGACACAGCATCCACAATATATGACTTTATTTTATTATTATACTGCTAGCTTTTCAGTCCTTAGGAAAAGATTGAGCAAATTTTGTGTCTCAGCCAGTGATCTCAATCTTCTAATGCTGTGACCCTTTAATACCGTTTCTCATGTTGTGGTCACTCCCAGCCATAAAATTGTTTCTGTTGCTACTTCATAACTGTGATTTTGCTAGTGTTATAAATTATAATGTAAATGACTGCTATTTATGATGGTCTTAGGTGACCCCTGTGAAAGGGTCATCTAATCGCTCAGCCCCCAGGAGTCACAACCCACAGATTGAGAACCTTTGGTCTTAGCTAATATTTTTCTATGTTTTAGGTCTAATAGGCTGGTATACATAAAACACTCAGGTATATTGATGGGATAAAATAAAAGGAGGGCATGTGACTTTCCTGGCAGAGTGCTTGCCTAGCATTAAAGTCCTGGGTTCCATCCCAGCACTGTATAAACTGGATGCGGTGGCCTGGTACATGGAGGCGGGAAAATTAAAAGTTCAATGTCAACAGTGTCATCCAACAGGACTGAAGCACATATAAAGTCACAGAACTGTGACAGCATACCCAGACCTGCATAAATTCCAGCCATACAAAATCCCAATATATGCCAAGCAGTGGTGGCTCACATCTTTAACCCAAGCATTCAGGATGCAGAGGCAGGCAGATACTGGATCTATGTGTTGGAGGCCAGCCAGGTCTACAAAGCGAGTTCCAGAACAGCCAGAGGAGCTATGCAGAGAAACCCATCTTGAAGGGGGGGGAGGGGGGATCTCAACATAGACAAGGGGAAATAGGAAGAAAATTTCACTGCCAACCAAGAAACTATTTGGAATCAATAAATTTTAGGAGAGGTTAGCATCTTTTCCCTCTGGATGGAATGACTCTGATACCAACCACACTCCAGGGCAGGCCTCCTGAACAAAGCCAACTCCATGGCTTCTATGTATACTTTTTGGTTACAATTTAGTGATTTTTATCTTTTTGGTTTGGGTTGAGTTTTTGTTTTTGTTTTGTTTTGAGTTGGGAGGTTGTTGGATTTTATTGTGTTTTTTTTTTGAGATTATAATATAATAACATCATTTCCCCCTTCCCTTCTTCAAAGCCATCCTGTGTACCCCACCCCCACTACCTCTCACTTTTATATTCAAGGTCTCTTTTTCTTTAGTTACTGTTGTGTGTGTGTGTGTCTGTGTGTGTGTGTGTGTGTGTGTGTGTGTGTGTGTTTGCACGTATACCTAAATACATAATTACGGCTACCTTGGTCTGTATAATGGTGCTTGTGTTTACATGTTTTCAGGTCTGATTATTTGGTATTACATAGCCAGTCGGTGTTCTCTTCCCTAGAGAAGGCCGTTTCTCAGCTCTCAGCAGTCCTTAGTTGTCTGTAGTCGTTTGTCTAGGGTTGAAGCCTCCTGAGCTTTCTCCCTTCTACATTAACATGTCTATTGGAGTCATCCTTGGTTCAGTTGTGTTTAGGTAACCATGTTGGTAAGACCTCATAAGTGTAGCTTCTGACACTTCTAGAAAACAGCCTCACAGCAATCTCTCTGTTCTGCTGACTGTTTTATTTATTTATTTATTTATTTATTTATTTATTTATTTATTTATTTATTTATTTATTTATTTATTTAAATGTCTATGGGTGTTTTGCCTACATATATGTATGTGCCTGCAGAATCCAGAAGAGGGCGTCTCTAGGTCCCCCTGAACTAGAGTTTCAGTTGTGAGCAGCCATGTGGGTGCTGGGAATTGCAACCAGTACTCTTAACCACTGAGCCATCTCTCCAGGCCTCTCCTTTGCCTCTTAAATATTTCCACTCCACTCCCTCTTCCACAGTGAACCCTGAGCCTTACTTAGCTGTGTTGCTGATGTACCCATTAGGACAGGGCTCCACAGTTCTTCATTTTGATTGGCTGCGGTCTTCTGCAACCATCTCTGTTGCAAAGAGAAGTGTCCTCAATGAGGGATGAGACCTACACTTACCTGTGGATATAAGAGCAAATTTTAGAATTAAGTTAGTGCTGGTGTTGCTTTAGTAAGTGGTGACTGTAGGACTTCTCTAGCCCTTAGGTTTCCAGCACCAGGTATAATTTCCCTTTTGTTGAGCAGGTTTTAAGTCAATTAGAGAGCTGTTGGATCCCGCCAAAGTATACATGCCACTATTGACCCTTAGGGCTACTGAACTAGTAATTGCTGTGGTTCACAGTGTCATAGCTCAGAATGGTTGGTTGCTTTCCTCTTTTGGAAGTTTTCACGGTACCTTCTGGTTCCATGAAGGTAAATCCTCAAGGAGGAGATTTTCAGATCATACCCAGTCCTGGTTCGATGTTGTTGTTGTTTTATTGTTTAGGGGGGAGTATTCTGTGCCTTTTGTGAGAAAAAGGAAGAACATGAAGTTGGGTGACTAATTGGGGACAATATGGGAAAACTTGGGAGAGGGGAAAAATATGATCAAAATATACTAGATGAAAATCTCAAAAAACAATTTAAAAAATATAATAAAAATGGTAGCACACACCTTTAATCTCAGCACTGCGGAGGCAGAAGGAGGTGGATCTCTGAGTTAGAAAAGTGGTGATTATAGATTATACATTATTGGTTACTGGTTATAGATCTACAGAAGAGTTCCAGGACACCAGGCAGGACTACATAGAGAAATGCTGTCCCAGAAAGAAAGGGGGGGGGGAGAGGGGTAGGGAAAGACGTTCAATGTCATCCTCACTTCATAGTTTTCCCCATCGGCCTGAAATGGACACATACCACACTATTGCAATGGTGCTTCTAAGGGAGCTTTCTGGCCAAGTGACCTAGACACTGAATTTATTTTCCTACAGTTCTGGAGAATTGGAATCCAAGAAGAATGTGCCAGCAGAACTCCCCTTCCAAGGTCTCCCTGCCTAGCTTGTCCAGAGCCGCCTTTCTCACAGTCTCTTCTCTATGTACATACATCCTTGATGTCGCCTCTTGTACTCAAACTTCCTTGTCTATAAAGCATGCCAGCATACAGCAAGAGAGATTAGCATGTAAAATACTTGCCACCAAGCTTGACAACCTTTGAGCAATCCCTGTCATCCTTAGGTTAGAAGAAGAGAACTTATTCACACAAGTTGTACTCATATACACCCATGAGTGTCACAAAGTGAGAGAGAAAATAAGCAAAAAAGTAATTGTAATATACTCATATGAAAAGTTTATTTATAAATACACACACATACCAGGTATACTAGATCAAGACTCCCCTTCATTACCTTCTTTTCATGTACCTTATTAAAAACCCTGTATCTAAATATAATCACATTCTGAGATGGTGGGCTGGCATTTCCACATAAAATTGAGAGGACCATAATTTACCTCAACACATATCCATTCCTAAACTAATTTTTGGCCAAGGGGGTGAAACTGCCCCTCTTGTCTTAAACTAATCATCTGGGCATGGGTTAGCTGTTTGTGAGTTCAAAGCCATCCTGAACTACATGAGACCCTGCTATAAATAAATAAATAGGTAGATAGATAGATAGATAGATAGATAGATAGATAGATAAATAAATAATTTTAAAAACAAACAAAACCCATTCTATTAAAAGTACACCTGTCACCCAGCAGCTAAAGGAGCAAATTCAAAGCCCACTTAAAACAAGAATCATTTCTTTTGTCTATGGGGTGACAATCTGAGCAGCACTTAGAGGCCATGACTGTCTTCTGCTGTGTGTAACATCTGCTGGGTCATTCCCATGCCTTCCCTCCCTTTACTGTCAGGGTGGGATTTCAGGGCTGAATCCCTGAACATCTGGAAGCAAAGCCAATGGCTGGTGGTCAGTGGCTGTCAGATGCACGGCAGCTGCTTCCTCTACCCTTTCTCTTGCTCTCTTGCAGCTCACCTGTCATGCGCATCAGCTTCCCTGATTGCTGGATTTTCTTATGGAACAGCAGAATAATAGAATCAAAGGCTTTAAAAGTGTAACTGCGGAACCAGTGAGCGTGTGACATCTCCTCTCCGGGATGATGAGCTAGAAGGTGGAGATGAGAGCAAGGTCAGGAGATTGACCTTTCTGCTTACGCACAGACTAAGCTGGGCAGAGTTTGAGTCTCTGCCCTGTGGAGTGACAAGCTAGAATTTGGGGAGATGAGAGCACGATGACAAGAATATGGGAGAACTAGAGCTTTGGATTTGATCCCAGTCCTGAGAAAAAAGGGGGAAGGGATATAGATGAAACAAAGAAGCTTGCTTTGGCAGGGCGCAGCTCTGAGTGGACTTCAGCTTATCGTCAGTGGTCCCTTCTGTTCAAAGTGGTGTTCTGGGTGTGGGAGGGAGATTTGGAAGGAAGTGTGTGCCCTGAGGGTGAGTCTTCTCAAGAAAGCCCCTCCCTCCCATGTTACCTCAATCCAACCCAGAATCTGTATCCCCAGGTGACTGATTATGTTTGGCTGTTTGTAAAATATACACCCTTTATTGTTCAACAACTAAATTAATATATGTAGAGAGTAGGTACAGACAAATAAGATTAGTGAATTATAGAAAAACAACTATATGTGGATTATCAGCCAAGTCAAGACATAAAATCTTATAGGCACCTCAGAAGCAGCGAATACATTCCTTCTGCATTACAAGGCCTTTCCTCCCTCTAATGTAAACAGCAGCCAGTGGTGCCCAGTTCCTTGTCCCCATACTACACTGCCTTTGTTGTGTGTCTGGAGTTTGGTTTGGGATTTTTGTTGTTGATTTAGTTTGGTTTATTTGCTTTTTCATTTGAGACAAGGTCTCACTATGCAGCCCTGGCCAGCCTGAAATTCACTGAGATCCCAAGGGTGTACTATCACACCTGATCCCATGTATGTAAGATATTTTAGATCTGCTTAAATGAGTACATACAACACACACAAGCTCTTAGCGTTTTTATTTAAATAACATTTTAATTTACCATTTCAGGAAAAAACGTTCTGCTCCTTTTTAAGGGAAAAGAGATTGGAGGGGACAATACACTGTGGTGGGGAGGCCTGGTGGCCTAAGTGGCATAAAGGCTTCTGAGCTGTGGTAGCAGCTTGCTCTTAATTCATTTAAGCAGATCAGAAAGCAGAGCAGATAGACAAATGTGGGTGCTTTGACTGGTGTTTTTAAAATACTCACTAGTGCTCACCTTAAATCCCAGCACTCAGGAGGCAGAGACAGGCAGATCTCTGTGAGCTCTAGGCCAGCCTGGTCTACATAGTGAGTTCCAGGACAGCCAGGACTATGTAGAGAGACTCTGTCTCAGATAGATAGATAGATAGATAGATAGATAGATAGATAGATAGATAGATAGATAGATAGATAGATAGATGGATGGATGGATGGATGGATGGATGGATGGATGGATGGATGGATGGGTGGGTGGGTGGGTGGGTGGGTGGAGAGAGAGAGATAGATAGATAGATAGATAGATAGATAGATAGATAGGATAGATGGATCAGAGGATGAATAGATAGATGATAGACAGAATATTAAATAAAGCACATTTCATGATTATCTCCATTCTTTGATTTCTCATAGAAATGATTTAGAACGTCTCTGCAGAGATTTATATATTTTCTAGCTATTCCTAAATACTTGACTTGTAGCCCAAACTCTGTATATTTTTATGCTACTTGGGATCAAATTTAGGTCATTGCAAATGCTAGACAAGCACTATACTATTGTAGGAATTATTTATTGGCAATTGACTATATAAAAGCATTATTATTATTAAGGGGTTATATAATACTCATTGATATAAGACTGAACCTTAGGGCAATTTTTGAAGGGTTGAAATGTCCCACAGGCAGCAGCGGCAGCCATCTTCTCTCCTCTCTCTGAAAATGCAGAACAAACAGGAGGGGCAGGCAATGTGCAACTGGTCTTCAAAGGACTCTGGCCACGCCCCCACAGCAGTTCTTAAAACCTCAAAGCCATGCCTAGGTCTCACTCAAAACCTTCCATATTATACTACTCAGTGACACCCCAGTGCCTATGACCCAAACTATGTAGCTCAGGCTGGACCTGAACTCATGATCCTCCTCCCTCTGCCTCCTGAGTGATCACTAGCTGCTTGGCATTTTTTCTATTCTTATAGACGTTTCTTTTTTAAATTTCAGTTTCATATTGTTTAATGTACACACAGAGAAACCCACTGGTCTTCATATAGATTTCATATCTAGCAAAAATATTCTCGTTCATGGATCTATGAATTAATCCAGATTTCCTCCATAACAGCTACATCTTCTGAAAGCAGTGACTGCTGTTCTTCTCGCCAACCCCTGTCCCCTTTCTTGTATTACTGTGAATGTCACCTCTCAAATGTCTCCAGCGTACGCTGAAAAACAGAAAAGGAAATGGCACCATTCTTCCCCATCACACAAGGAAAGAGTTCAGTGTGTGCAGCTAAATATAATGTTGTTACACATACTTAAGGTTTATTTTTAGGTATATGTTTGTGGGTATGTCTGTGTGTGTGTGCACATGTGTACAAGTGACCTCAGAGTTTAGAAGAGGGTGTCACATCCCTTGGAGCTGGAGTTACAGGCAGTTGTGAGCCGCCTGACAGGGGTGCTGGGAACTGGATTCCAGTCCTCTGGAAGAGCAGTAACTATTCTTAACCACTGAGCCATCTCTCTAGACCGTGTTGTATTTTTTAATATCAATAACTTTTATTGAGTTTTGAAAGTTTACATACTATTTTAGTTTTAATGAACAAAAGTTCAAATGTTTTTGTTAATGAATGTGTGTGTGTGTGTGTGTCTACTTGTTCATGTGTGCAAATAAGTATGTGTGTATTTAGTGACCAAAGGTTGACATTTGGTTCTCCTTCAATCACTTTCCACGTACTTTTTTGAGAAAGAATCTCTCATTGAACCAATGTAACTAGACTAGAACCAATTTGACAAGCCACAAGAGTCTGACCATCTCTGCATTCCTGCTCCTGAGATTACAGAAACATGCCACCGTGCCCAGCTTTTGTGAGGGCGCTGAGGATTCAAAATCATGGTTCTGCAGTAAGTCTTTTATCAAATGAGCCATCTTCCCAGCCCCCGTGAGTCCATTTTCAATAGTGAGTGGCTTTAAATTGTACACATCACCCTTTCAGATCTATGAAATGGTGATAATAACTTTATTCTCACATTGCATTTATCCTCACTTTACTATGAGACAATAAACAGCCTGATCTTTACTTTCTATCTGTAAGACCTAGAACTCTAGTGATCTTGCAGAAGCCCCTGAAGCAAGAACTCCCAGGTGAAGACCCGAGCAACCTGCCACGGACTCATGGCAGAGAAAGCTCAGGGCCTGGATGCCAGGGAGCCCTGCATAAGCAGTGCCTGTCCAAGAAGAACATAGCACTCAGCCTACAGAATGACCGTTCCCACTACAGCTCTTCCCGGCTTCTATCCACACCTACCTATGGCTTTCCCCTGAGCTCTGCCATCACTCAGGAGCCCTGGCCCAGAGGTGCTTCTCTTGGGCCACATAAGGACTTGATCCCTGATGCCCTCTCTGCCTCTATACCAGCAACCCCGGCTGGAGACACCATAGAGTTCTGAGTGGTCATGGACGCCTGTCCCTTGCCTTGGTCCCCACTGCAGAGGACCAAACAATTAAATAGCATGTTTGTTTGCTTTTCTCCTGGCAGAGAAGGATGCTGAGCTCAGTGGAGTCCTAAGACAGACAGGCAACAACTTTGTAAGGGAAGTATCACTTTGGAAATGAATAAGATTGCTCATCCTCCTCAAGTGGTGCTGGTCCTCAGATGGCATGCCCAATCAATGACCAATACACACATCCTCTGGTGCTCTGTTACCAACCCCACCTGTCCTGCTCTAGTGCCATTCTACCGTTCTCTGAGTATCACAGCTACTTGCCCTTCACCCTCAGAAGAATGGATCCCTTCCTCCTAGTGTTGCTTTCTTTCTATGCACAGGGTTATCTTAGTGCAATTGCATGGCCATTATTACATTGTTTACACGGCTCCTTTGGCAGTTCCTAGGAAACTTTTATGAAACTGTATTTGTTAAGCCAATATCTTTTTGTAAACTTTCACAGATGCATGGATTAACAAAAGAGAATTGAACTACATCTGTGTCTAAGACCAGTGTTCAAATAAAATGTATACTTCCTGCAGACTTAGCCTCAGACCCGCAGACCCTCAGACCCTCAGACCCGCAGACCCACAGAGACACACAGATGCTTTCAATAGTTTTAGGCTGATTGGTCTAAGGCCCAGGCATATAGCTTGCTAGCTCTCTACCCTTCATCTAACCCATGACTCATCTTGTTCAGCCATGTGGCTTGGTACCTTTTCTTAGAGCAGCATAGTTGTCCTCTGCTTCTTCTGGCTTCTCTCTGGCGGTCTGCTCTGTGCTTCCTGTTCTCAAGAGTTTTCTTAGTCTGGTAGCCCCGCCCACACTTCCTGCCTGCCTTTGGCCAATCAGTGCTTTTTATTAAACCAGTGGGTGGGATAATTATTTACAATGAAACAACACAATCTCCCACACAGTTTGAATATGAGGTGCTCAATACAGCTTCATGTGTTACATGCTTGGTCCCTAGATGATGACACTATTTGGGGTGGTTCTGGAAATTTGGGAAAGTAGGGTCTAGTTAAAGAAAGTGGGTGCCGATGGCATGCCTTTGAGGGTTACACCTTGTCCCATGTTCCCATTTCCTTCTCTGCTCCCTACACCTCATGAGTAGGAAACTCTGCGAATGTTCCTGCACATGAAGATCTGCCCAAACTGAAAGTATTTTTGAAAGTATTTGGTGTAGTCAGACTTTTTATTTGGAACCTCCCCCATCGTGACATGGAGACTTAATAATTATGAAAGCTCAGTCAATAGCTTAGGCTTGTTTCAAACTAGCTCTTATAATTTAAACTACAGTAAATCTTTTATCTTCTGCCTGGGGCTTTTTTTTTTTTACCTCATCTCTCTATTGTCCATCCTGTTTGCTCTGCAACTCCTGGCATCTCACAAGTCCTCCTCCTTCTTTCCAGCATTCTCTCTGCCCCTCAAGGAATATTCCACAGCAATTTGTGTCACAGTCGCACAAAAATAGCTAATTTACGAAGTCAGAGAGCTGGTTCATCAAGAGCAGCAGGAAGAGCAACAGCTTGAGGAGTCTGAAGGCCAGCCTAACGAGATTTGTTCCTCGGATCAGCCCTGTGACCATCCTCCCTCTGTGGGTCTCTGTGTCTCTTCCGCTTTTCTTAAAATCATATAAATCATGTTGGAATCAAAACCCACCCTAATCTGGAATAACTTATTTCAAAGAATTATACCTCCAAACCCCCGTTTTTAAATAAAATTGCATCATTGCATACTTGGGATAAGGACCACAGCGTATCTTCTTAGAGACCATAATTCAACCCACAATAACAATCATCCATCATCTTATGTCTATCCAAAATTTTTTAAAGTATGCGTATGTGTGTGGGTATGGGAATATGTGCAGTTGAATGCAAAAGTCCATGGAATCAGAAGACATTGAAGCCTCTGGATTTGAAGCAACAAGCAGTTATGAGTTGTCCAACCTGGGTGCTGGGAGCCAAACTTAGGTCCTCTGCAAGAGCAGCAGTACTGCTGAGCCAGCTCTGTACTCTGGGTCCTAAATTGTGTCTATATCTTTCTTTATATGTATCTGTTTATCTACTCACAAGCCAGAGCTATTTCCTCTAAACTGAAACATTTTTCCCTAGAAAGATAAGGGCGGCTCTTAAGACTCTGAAAGTAAAAGAAACATAGAAGGCCAAGGAAGTAAGCACAACTTATAAGGCTCAGAAAGGACCTGAAAATTACACATTCAAAGTCTTTCTCCAAACTTATAAAATTTGTAAAGAATTTCTGGCAGTTGGGCAGTGGTGACACATGGCTTTAATCCCAGAACTCAGAAGTGAGAGACAGGCAGATTTCTGAGTTTGAGGCCAGTCAGATCTACCTAGTGAGTTCCAGGACAGTCAGGGCTATGCAGAGAGACCCTGTCTCAAAACACAAAACAAAACCAAACCAAAAAATTTCTGAGGAAGAAGACTTTCTAATAAACCAAAGTACTTCCTAGTCATGCAGGGATCCCCTGAGAGTTGTCAGTCAGGGTGGGGAGCAGCTTTGGTGAATACAAGTGCCTTTTTGAGTTATCTGTACTCCTATAATTCCTCACCCATACTCCTGCAGAAGACTTCAGTAAGTTCATTTATTCACTGAACTGGACTTGGATGGAGTCATCTTTGGTCTGCCATCAATGCCCTACCTGCGGTGAATAGGTATTTGTTCATGTCTTCCTTAGAGGTCACACATTCATGTCCAATGTCCAGGTCTGCTATGTTCTGAATGTTTCTGACCACTCAAAATCCATATGCTGAAACCTAACACCAATGTAAGACTATTTTGAGGGAGTGTTTCTGAGGAAAAGCCGGGATGGGAGGGCCCTGCTGAATGGGATCCACGCACTTTGAAAAGAGGTTCCAAAGAGATCTCACACTCTCCACCAGATGAGACAACAGAGAGACAAGAGGCGTGGATAAGGAAGACTGACCAAAACCCAGATCTGTCGGTGCTTTTATCTCGGGCATCTCAGCCTCCAGAACTCTGGGAAATAATTTGGTTTTAAAAAAAATTTTTTTTTGTGGTGTCCTCACCAGTTGGTAGCCGCCCCCCCCACAGCCTCCACACTGCTCTCCACAGTTAGATGGCTTCTGATGGGAGGTGCAGACTTGCTTTGTTTTCTCTGGGTTTTTTCCCTTTTTGCAGGGAGGAGGATCAGGGTGAGGAGGAGCAGACTGAAGTGAACGATGTGAGATTCCGAGTAAATCAAATAAAGAAATTATGGGAATAAAGGGGAGAAAGCCTAAGTGGACTAAGGGAAGCCTTCAGTCACAAAAGCTCTAGAGTTTTAGCAGAAAAACAAAAAAAAAAGCCGTTATATATAGTAACAACTCCAAAGGACATCTAGGCAACAGGGCTCTCATTCAGATATTTTATGTTTGATACACTAAACGAAATAAAAGAGAAAATGGACAATGTTTCAGATAACTGAAAATTGATGTCTAAAATTGAAATTTGAGATTTGGGTTTTCAGTGCACAAATGCCTTGTGTTTTAATAGAATTGCAAATGGAGGGTAAAGTGTCTGCTACACAGTAAGGACCTGAGTTGAGATTCCGTACTCCAGCACGATTGAGCATCTGTAACCCCAGCACCAGAGGAGGGAGGAGGTGGACACAGGCAAATTCCCAAAGCATGCAGCCAGTCACTCGAGCCAATAGGTGGGTGACTCCATAGAAAAATACAATAGGGAGACTAGAAGAAGACACTCAGAAGGACCTCCAGCCACACACACACTCACACATGCACAACCATGTGCATATCACCCGTGTACACACAGTCATACATACACACACACTATACACACACATACACACACACACACACACACACACGAGTAAAGTAAACAGCATTAAAAGAATAGAATTTAAGTTGCCAGACTTAACCAGACTTTACCATTGAGATTTGTTGTTTTGTTATGTGTATAAATATTTGCCTACCTATATGTATGTCTACTATGTGTGTGCCTGATAGTCAAGGAGGCCAGAAGGGGGCATCAGAACCCCTGGAACTGGAGTTACAGACAGTTGTAAACCACCATGTGGGTGCTGAGAGTTGAATTCATGTCCCCTAGGACAGCCAGTGGCCTTGACACTGAGCTGCTGCCACATAGCAATACCCTGTCTCAAATAAATAGATAGATAGATAGATAGATAGATAGATAGATAGATAGATAGATAGATAGATAAGTAAATGGGGGGCCATAGTGGCACAGGCCTTTAATTCAGTACTCAGGAGTCAGAGATAGGAGGATTTCTGTAAGTTTGAGGCCAGCCAGGGCTACATAATGAGATCTTGTCCCAAAACAAAGCAAAAATTAGTCATCTTGCAACATAACATTGCCCTGGAGACCTGGTGACTGACAGGTACCAACTGCCCTCATCTCTCACATGATACACATAGTCTGCAGCTTGTCCCAGGCCACCTGTCAGAGGTACCGAAGATCTCCCTCATACTGTTCCAGTGACATAAGAAGTAATTAAAACCCAGAAACAAACGGGAGCATGAAGTTGATGGAAATAAATATGACGGACCCTAAGATCTTCCAGAATAGTCCATAATGCCTCAGTTCCAAAATTTATAATGTAAACAAAGTCACTACGTAAGAAAGGCTGGGGCTGGACAGATGGCTAAGCAGTTAAGAGCACTGACTGCTCTTCCAGGGGACCTGAGTTCAATTCCCAGCACCGACATGGTGGCTCACAACTGTCTGTACTCCTCTTCCAGGAAACCCAACAACTTCACACAGATACATATGCAAGCAAAACATCAATGCACATAAAGGAAAAATAAATAATATTTTTTGGGGGAAAAAAAGCAGCTCCTTTGAAGTCCGCCATTAAAATCCAAACAAATTATATTCAGATAACACAATATTGTTCACAAGCACACATTTGAATAGGGGGATGCTCTGGACAGAAACTTAACCCTCGGTCTGCCGAGGTGACTGTCAGGCTAGTTGGCTATAGATACTCCTGTCCATCAACCCCTGAGGTGCAGAGGGGTGATCATGAGTTCTGGTCCATCTGAGATGTACAGTGAACCTGGACAAAGCTGGGTGTGATGGCTGGTGCCTATAAGGAGGTGAGAAGGCTGCTGTGAGTTCAAGGTCAGCTAAACAAAAAATAATCACCAACTGTAAGAAAGATTATCTATCTGATCTAGCAAGTACACAGTGAGCGGCTGAAATCTTCCAGTCAACTAATTTTAAATCCTTACAAGGACTACCTAGACCCTGGGCATACCGAGACAATTTGACACATTCCTTCAAGAGACCACTGTCTAGAAAGGAGAGCAGCTGAGGGTGAGTGGGGACAGAGACTGGCAACCTGCTGGAGAAAGTTGACACTGATTGGACAATAAGTATCCGTCTACAAGTCAGGGAGAAAATGGGACAGAACACTCCAGAAAACACTCAAGATGGCATAAAAATAGGAGAGCATAATCCAGACCACTGAGAAATGCAGGGCAGTCACTTGCCATGGCTGGAATGTATATTGTAAGGCAAGGGGCTAGAGTGTCTCCTGGATGATTTTAAATCCCCTCAAGTTGACAATGAAGACTGTTCATCACAGCTGGCACATGAGAAGAACAGAGTCCTTGTCTGTCCCAGGCTGGGGAAACACCCTAGGACAATACCAATTACATTAAAGTCGGTCCATAGTAATAGTGTTGCCTCGGTAGGTTTAGGCTGGCCTCAATATGTGTAAATGATCCTATTACTAGAAAACACATAGTTATTTAAGGAGAAAGGGCCATGATTAACTTCTCTTCAAGTGATTTTTTTAAGAGTACGTGTAGGGGAAAGTGGCCAGCCAAGGAAACCCACCCTGGCTCTGAGCCCAGAGCCAGTGAAAGAAACACACCCTAACCCTGAACCCAGATCTAGTGAAAGAAACCCACTCTAGATCTAAGGCCTAAGCCAGTGAAACACTTTATCCCTGAACCCAGAAGCAAAAGGAAATGTGCCCTGACTCCAAAACCAGCACCAAAGAAACACACTTTGTCCCTAGAATCAGAGCCAGTGAAAGAAATATGCCCTGACTCTAACATTAGAGCCCCAAAGCCCAAAGGAGCCAGTGTCAGAAACATTTTGACCCTGAAACCAAAACCAAATCAGGGTGAAGAAAAAAAAAAAAAAAAAAAAAAAACCTTGACCAATCCTCACCCTGGAAGTCTCCCTAGAAAGTTCCACCCCCAAGAGGCCGTATATAAGCTCTGCTCCTGCAGCCCTTTCCCAACCCTGGGCTGAAGCAGCCACTCTCCTGGATTCTTCCCTCCTAATAAATCTATTGAATGAGGTTTAAGTGAAGATCTTCTTTGACCAGAGCAGCAGTGAGGAGCTTGGATGGAGATCAGCTGAAGAAGCGAAGCTGTAACACTCCAGCCATCCAGGGGACCTTCCCTGGCTTGTTAACTTCCCTGAGCAGAGAGCAGTGAGCAGGGGAGGGGAAGTGAAGTTGTAACACTGACAGGATGGCAGAGGGAGCCTTCCCGGGCAGAGCAAAGTTGTTAAACTCTGGGAAACCGGAGCAGGGCGGTAACAACTTTACCTGGGAAGCCATCCCTTGCAGGAGCAGAGCTGTTAACATCTGTGAAGCCTTTCCTGAAAGAGGGCTGTAAGCTGCTGCCTGCGGTGTTCATTGGCTCCCGACTGCCTAAATACTCTTCCATTCGAGCTGCAGCCCTCAGTATGTCTGGGCTCCTGGTTGCAAGGATCTCTTTCCATCTGGGCTGCACAAACACCTACAGTACATGTCAGTGAAACAAAGAAAAAAGGAGGGGGACAAAAGACAGCAAAATATTAACAGTAAACATAGGTCAAGGAGTTCCGGGAAGATGTGAGCCACCTGACCTCAGTGCTGGGAGCCTAACTGGGGTCCTCTGCAAGAGCAGTCTGTGCCCTGAGCCACACAACCATCTCTCCAGCTCTATTTTTGTCTTTTGAGACAAGGTTTGACTAACTAGCTCGGTCTGCCCTTAACCTTACAGTGTACAGTGAACTCACAGCAATCCTCCTGCCTCAGCATCCTAGAGCGCTAGAATTACAGGTTTGTGCATTATTGTTAGTCTAATTGTATTCTTATTTAGGATCAATGCAATATTAAAACCACACTTACACATGCATATTAATTTTTATTATGTAAAATCTGTGTTTATTTCCTATTCTTCCCGGAATATTGTTTTGGTTTGTTTTTAAAGAATCAGTGATGCTGAGCACAAGACACACACACTCACACACACACACACACACACACACACACACACACACACACACACACACAGGAGGCCAAAATTATTCTTTGAAATTGGACCAGTCTGGTTTGTAAATCTGCCTTGTTAAATGTGGCTTTCACTCTGACCCCTAGAGGTGGCCCAGAGCCTAGCGACAACAGGGACAGATTCAAGGTACTTCTGGAAACGGAGGGCTGAGACTCGGCTATATTTGCATACCCACAATACACTTCGCACAGGTAGTTACCATAATCTAAAAGAGTAACGGCCTTTTTTATGGTTTTTATCCGTCTTAGTCTTAATTTGATAGAGACTTCAAAACTTTGTCTTAGACAGATAAAGCAGTTACCCTCTTTTGGGGGGGGAAAAATAGTTACCATGCGTGAACTAAGAAGTACAGACGGCTGTATCCACAGAGCAGTCAGGTACATCCGGGTTTCTCTTCAAATCGTGTAATATCTTGCGTTTTACTGAAGAGTACTGTTTCAAACCAATTTTTTGAGGCCTTGCTCTAGCAAGGCCGACAGTACTGTACAAAAAAGGTATGCTAATAAAGTTTAACTCTGCTCTCAAAAATCACTGAAAGTCAGTCCCTAGAGGAACTTGCAGAGAAAGATGTGAGCAACTAGCAGACCTAACGATCTTAGGCAGCGTCACACTGGCCTAGCGATCTTACGTGGCGCCCCCTTCTGGCTTCTGCAGCTACTACAGATATACAGGCAGAACACAATAATATGCATCAGGATAAGAGAAGTGCAGAAGCCATTCACAGAACTGACTTGCCTACAGAGGAACTTTCTCGATTGGCGTTCCTCTTCCGAACAACATTCTCTTATTTTGGGAGGAAATCATCAGCTGGTTGGTCTGATGGGTTTGTACATCCGTTGCCTTCTCGTGGCTAGACTATAAACTACCATATTAATGTAGAACAATCTGTGGTTGTTCTGTCATATAAAAAACACTTCTAAAGCCTAAAGGAAGGAATAAGTCCTGTATGATAGGTGAAAAAAGGTACATGTCTCCATTAGGCAGTTTATTATTAGTTGTGTTTAATTATTAATAGAAATACCACTTTGCTGTGATTGGTTGCTTTGTTACCTGAAACAGAAACTGAGGAGTCGTAATTGTTCTAAATTATTAAATACACCCTTTCAGGGGGAAAAAACCATTTCTTTAAGCAAAACAAAAATTGCCGTGAAAATCCATTCACCTGAGCTCTGAATGGTTCCTCTACCTCCCAGGGTAATTAGGAGAAGAGTGACTTGAGAACCAAAGGAAATGCCAGGCTCACCTCCAAGGGTGAACCTTATCATCCCAGGAATGCTTGCTGCCACACTTCCTGAAGAAAATTTTAGTGCATCAGATTGATTCACTGTCCACTTTTATACAAAGTTGAAAGGAGGTTTTCATAGCCAAAAATCCTTAAAATCTGTCCACGCGGCTCAGTAAGCACCAGAGAGAAGCATCCTCCCCTAGGGTTAGAAGCAAAGGAAGAGCCAGATCCAGTGGATCTGGAATACACACAAGCATGGACGCAGAGTAAGACTAAGAAGCAAGAAACAGACTGAGCCAGTAACAGGGACATGGTTAGGAAAGCAAACCCTTTTTTCTGGTTCTTAGGAAAGCTCTGTATCCTGCATTGTAATGTGGGGATAGCAATACAACTCCCAGAGCTATGCTGAAGCTCAGACAGGACAATTTGAGTAAACTCTAAAACATGGCACAATTCCATGAAGTTACATAGTGGTTAAGGGCACTTGCTGCTCTTGCAGAGGAATGGAGTTCAATTCCCAGTGCCCACTTCAGGCAGGTCACAGCTCTCTGTTACTCCAGCTCCAGGGGATCCTCCAGCCTCTAAGAGCATCCGCATACGCATTCACCTAGGCACAAATGAAAATAAAACAAATATTTTATATATAAATAAATAAACTCTAATTTGGCACCATACTGGCTCATCCTGAAATTCTCTTATTTACTGAGTGGTGATCCTGAAGCACTAAGGAAGCTCTCAGCTGCTGACAAGAGTTCCAGACTCTGCCTCCTGTAGCTCGCACCAGGTGATGCTGATGGTTATAAGTTTTCATAACAATACATAGCCCAAAAATGTTCCCACAGTCACCTAATGCTTACAACGGGTAAAATATCACTTGAGAGGTTAGTATTCAGCTCAGTAATAGAGCATCCTGCCTAGAATGGACAAGTCCCTCAACACCATAAGGGGGAAAAATATTTGAATACTATTTGAATGGATCCTTTCATATACTTTCTATGTCTATTCTTCAGGAATCATCACACTCGTCCCAGAGGGCATTTTATTTTATTTTATTTTATTGGCTGCCCTAAGAAACACCACTCCAAGAAATAGAAGGAAAAAATGAGCCTTCTATACGAGCTCCATGATGCAAAGGTTTGAAAGCACCTGCTTAGCAGGACTTAAGAAAAGGCAGTGAACGCAAGAGTGTGTGAATGGACAGATGAATAAAACCAATGTGACTTTTGCCTCAGTAATTACAATCACCAGCCTAGGACTTGACCTTCAAGCTATAAAGAAAGAACGACGTTTATTTTACCAGATTATGTGAATTAATAATTGATGATGAAGTGAAAGTTTAGTTTAAAAGATTACACAAATCTAATCTGCCACCTTTGGCATAAAGACTTATCCAATCATCTCCCTGACTGACCCCTCTCTCTTCAAGCTCACCCCACACTTGGCTATATATTTGCCATATATCCTGCTCTCATTAGTAAGTCAATTCTCAAATACATCATTTCTTTCCAAATTACTCTCCACACTAAAACCCTGGGATGAGGTCAGACATAGTGGTGCATGCCCATTTAATCCCAGCACTTAGGAGGCAGAGGTTGGTGGATCTCTGTGAGTTTGAGGCCAGCTTGGTTTTCAAGACAGTGAGACTCTGTCTTGAAAAAAAAACAAAATAATAATAACAGAATGGAAAACTTTGAGACAGCTTCATTTTACCTACTTAGCCACAAGAACCTTAAATTACCTGTCCCGCGCCAACTTCTCGCCCGCAAGAAAAGGCACGGCACACGTAGGATCCTTCTGCAGCAAAGCTTTAATGCGTCTTGAGGGAGAGCATCAGCTTATAGAAAATGGAGACCACGAGGTAGGAAAAGCCCAATCTTTATACAGACCAAAGACCTCCGCCTTGGACGTGTCACCTCTCTATAGGCTGCAGCTCATTATCCCACATGATGCCACGGGAGAGGCAGAGAGACCAGTCTCGGAAGATTACCAAAGGCATGCGCCCTTGCCTTGATTACTGACTCAGGCGGGTTGGCCAGCACCGGATATCGGTGCCATCTTGAGGGGCTGGGGCCAGCGGCTCCCAACATCTCCCCCTTTTTTCTTTTCTAAGCAATGAGGGAATCCTGTAAGAGGGTGGAGGCAGTGGTTATCCCCCAGAAAACATTGTGGACTTGCGTGGGCGTCATCTCTAATCCCTCGACAGATCGAGATGCCCCCAGCCTGTCCTCTGCCTTTTGCTGGGAAGGGAGTTAAGGCAGGCACCCTTATGCAGGACAACATACCTCCCAGGACATAGCTAAGTCCTGTGCGATGCCCTTGGCTCAACACTCCTCTCAGGAAAGGGGCCGAACACTCCACCCAGTGCAATGGACAGGACTGTCCTAGGCGTGCAGGAGCTGTTCAAGCCAAAATATCCCTATTGCTTTAGCATAGTTAGCCACACATCTACTGAGGCTCTTGAGTCTAGAGCCATTAAGGCTTGAGCCAAAACTGTTTTGTCTCTCTGACTTTGGATTCTGAGCCTGCAAACCATCTAGAGAAGAATGACCAGTCCTCCGCAAAAGGCTAGGCCAAACATACCCACCCCCACCCATTCCTTGAAGTAGGAGAAGGCTGTGGAAATCCACGGAGAAAACTCTTCGGTCAGCGACAGGTCTAGCCGAGTGGAATTGACCTGGATGATCGCCACCTGCAGGTCACGAAGGGTCTGCTCAAATTCAGACGACCAATTCTGTAACAAAAATTGAGAAAGGCTTCTCGAAAGATTAGCTGCCTTTGTAAAATTTTCATATTGAATAGAGGTTATGCATAAGCCAGCAAGTTTTTGCTCACACCCCAACTGTGCCATTTACTGAGGCGGACAAATCATTAACCGCCTGTGCAGTCTGCACTGTCCCTGAAAGTACAAGAGCTAAGTCAGTCACCGAGGCCCCCATGGCAGCTGTGGCAACAATCTCTATAATAACAGCAGAGATTCCAAAATCTCTTTTTTGTCTAAATAGCTACAAGCTACTGGGGGTCTCTACTGGTATGGGCACAAATCGTGGCATGTGGGCCACTACTGCAAAGTAATAAAGCTGAGCATCTCAGCATAAGGCATAAAAGCAATTATCAAATTTGCATCTCAATTCATCTATAATTTCTGAAGCATTGCTAACAGTCTAAATAAATGGTGGCCATACACATACTGGGGCGGAACTAAAACTTTGTTGTTTAAATGCCTTATAGGCAACATCTTTACTCTGCCAGGAGCCAGAACCCTCTCTTAGACCTGAGCTCACATGGTCTTCTATTCTCTTGCTCTAATCATATTCTAATTGTCTCAGCTCAACTTGTCCTCCACCTATCATGGCCATGGGTGTCAAATCTGTGCAACTTCCATTTACCCCACAAAGCAACCACTGATCAAACGGATTATCATTAACTTCCTTTTCATCAAACTTTTTAAAATCAGTGGCCAAATTGGGAGAGAATGAAAATACTTTGGGCGCGGCCCAACCTATACTCTTGGATTGGCAACCGGTCCATGGTAAAATTGAATCTTTATTTGGCCTGCCTGAGCAAAAGGGGGCCAATTTTGGTTGCTGAGGGGGTGCTTTTCCTTTTTGCCCCAACACATTTGGCCGCCATCCATAAAGGACGGTGGCATTGGCCACAATTTTGGTTTTATCAAACTCTGCTTCTTTTTGCCAGGCTGCTGAGAAATTTTTTAGTAATACACATGAACTATTTTCAACTAAAATATAAACTTCCCTTTAACCCCAAACTTCTATTTTCTTTAAAGCCTTCAAATTGTTCATCTTTTGGCAAAAATGCTAGGCCTAAATCCTTATCAGTGGTAAAAAAATCGAGGGAAAACTTGTGCATTATACATCACCGGCATTGGCAGAGGGAAGGTGGACATTATCCCCCACCACTGTTCTCCCCGGGTGTGATATGTTGGTATCACCCAACACATCAACTGGAGAAGGCAAGGGCTCTTGCTCTTGCAATATCTTCCTGGTGAGGCGCTCTGGGACCCAAACCGGATTTCCTTCATCCTGTGGAAAAACACAAACAGCTCCCCTGGATCTTATTAAAATAGGATCCGGGCCTTTCCATTTATTCTCCAAAATATCTTTCCATTTTACTAGCTCTTTTGGCCGTTGTGGTTCTGAGCAATGCCGCTCAGCAGCATTTTGATAATTATCATCAATATTTAAAAAATTTATGGTAAGCAATGCCAGGGCAATGGACACTCTTGGTGTTGGGGGCAACCCCATTCCCCCTTTTTGTTTTAACAAATAGGATTTTAAGGTTCGATGTGCACGTTCAATAATGCCTTGTCCTTGAGGGTTGTATGGTAACCCGGTAAGATGTGTTACCTGTATTTGTGCACAAAATTGGGCAAATTTTTGGGAGATGTAAGCTGGCCCATTATCAGTCTTGAGGTAAGCTGGTTTACCCCAGGCGCTCCATGCCTCTAAGCAATGTTGAATAACATGTATGGTCTTTTCTCCTGTAAGTGGTGTGGCATGAATAATACCTGAACATGTATCAATAGAAACATGTATAAATTGAAGCTTTCTAAAGGATGGAACATGTGTCACATCCATCTGCCATATTTGTAATGGTGAAATGCCTCTTGGGTTAACCCCAACAGTTTTGGCAGGGAGGAATTGACAGCAGTTTTGACATTGTGTCACAATTTCGCGAGCTTGTTGTCTAGTAAGTGAAAAACGCTTGCTTAAAGTCTCTGCTGTAACATGAAATTTTGTATGAAAATCTTTTGCAGCTTGCAATGGGTCAGCAAGGGCAGCCACGACCAGGCGCGTGGTTTGGTCAGCCAAATCATTTCCCCTGCTCATAGGGCCCGGGAGTCCCGAATGTGCCCATATATGGGTAATATAAAAAGGCTCACGGCGTAGCAGCAAACAATCTTGTATGGTGCAGAACAGGGCAGACACTGTACTGGAAGGATTAATAACACCCGCCGTTTCAAGTAATTGAAGGGCATTTACCACATAATGGGAATCAGACACAATATTAAGCGGACAATCAAACCTTTGTAAAACTTCTAACACAATTAGACATTCAACAATCTGGGGTGATCTTTGACCAAAGTCTTTAAAAAATGTCTGTGAATTTATAACATAAGCACCCCCTTCCATTTCTTGAGCCATCAGTATATACAATTAAGCCATCTTTTAAAGGTACTGAGGAAGTAACACGTGGATATATCACAGGGTGATAGGCCACAAACTGTAACAAAGGATGTTTAGGATAATGATTATCAATTTTTCCAGGAAACATAGCAGTTAATATGGCCCAATCATCATTGGTAGCAGCCAGGACCTGAACCTGATGGGTGGTCTAGGGTAAGATCATCAAAGTGGGATAAGTACCAAAATACTCAGCCGAGGCCCTCAAGCCCTTCTGAGCTAACTGGGCAACGGCGGTTGGATACCAGGCAATAATCTTCTGGGGTGAGGCCGGGGGATGAATCCACAATAAGGGGCCTGCCTGCCATAATACAGCAGTAGGCAATACTCTTGTTTTAAAAACACATAGGGAAAATGGCTTATCATAATCAATCCGAGCTAATTGGGCCTTCATTATCGCATTTTCTACTATCTTAAGTACTTCTTTAGCTTGCAGTGTTAAACTGCGGGGAGAGGTGAGATTAGAATCACCTTCCAAGATATCAAACAAAGGCTTTAAATCTGCAGTGGGAATTTTCAAAAAAGGTCTAAGCCAATTAATATCCCCTAGTAATTTTTGAAAATCATTTAATGTCCTTAAATCTCTTCTGAAAATTTCAATCCTCTAGGGAACAATTCTGTCAGGAAATATATTAGACCCCAGAAACTGTCCAACTTCTGAAGTCTGAATTTTATCTATTGCAATCTGAAGTCCCCACAATTTTAATTGCTCTTGTAATAAAACATAAGCCTCTCTTAAAATCATCAAATCACAATAGCAAAGGAGTATATCGTCCATATAATGGGCTATAACTACCTTAGAATATTTTTGCCGTACTGGTGCAAGGGCTTCTTGAACATATAATTGACATATGGTAGGACTATTAGCCATCCCCTGAGGCAATACCCTCCATTGATATCTTTTATCCGGTTCTAGATGATTAACAGAGGGAACCGTAAAGGCAAACCTAGGCCTATCTCTCTCATTTAAGGGAATGGAGAAAAAGCAGTCCTTAATATCTATAATAATCATGTGCCAATCTTTTGGCAAGGCAGAGAGCATGGGGAGTCCCCGCAAAATGGACCCAAAAAGATGCATCTGCGCATTAATAGCTCTTAAGTCGTGTAACAGACGCCACCTTCCGGATTTCTTTTTAATCACAAAAATGGGTGTATTCCATGGAGAAGTGGAGGGCTCAATATGTCCTCCAGCAAGCTGTTCTGCAACAAGCTCAATCACTGCCTTAAGCTTGTCAGAGGTCAGTGCCCATTGAGGAACCCATACCGGCACCTCTGTCTTCCAAGGTATGGGTCGTGCTGCCCCAATGGCACCTAGGAAAAACCCAGGCCCTGTCTTTGTTTATGAATCTTGTGGGAGATGGGCGTGGTTCGTCCTTGTCCCAACCGCCCCAGGCCCTGTCCTTCCTCATACCTCAAGGAGCCAAACTTTAAATTTAAATTTTCGAGTTCCCCTACAGGGTACAAGGTGGGGGGGACCGGGCTTTAGTTTCTGGTTCCCCAACTCCCCCTTATTCTTTACTTTACGGGGGGTCCTTTTCCTTATTGAGTATTGTTACTTTACTGCGCGCGCCTAACCTCACATGGCGCTCGGTTTCTGACATGCTGTCCTGAACTTCTTCCATCACATCTCGCCCTTCAGCTATCAGATCTTTACAGGCTTTATCTTCTACAAAGTTCTTTAGGGTACGCTGTGCCATCTTAATATCACGCTGTTTAAGCAGGGAGTCTAGTGCTGTTACAATAGACTGGGAAGATCCCATGGACCGGTGGAAGCAAAAGGCAACCACGAAGAAAATCAACAGCACTGCCAAGACAAGCATCAAGGCCTCAAAAAATCCTTTCCAGGGTGGCAAAAGTCCCAAACCAAAGTCCAGTTCAGACATATCTCTCTGAACAACCTACCTGCAGTTCTGAATCCACCTCGTCTCCGAGGGGGTCTCCGACGGTGCAAATGGTGTTCAGTTCCTGGGTTTCGGCACCAGTTGTCCTGCGCCAACTTCTTGCCCGCAAGAAAAGGCACGGCACACGTAGGATCCTTCTGCAGCAAAGCTTTAATGCGTCTTGAGGGAGAGCATCAGCTTATAGAAAATGGAGACCACGAGGTAGGAAAAGCCCAATCTTTATACAGACCAAAGACCTCCGCCTTGGACGTGTCACCTCTCTATAGGCTGCAGCTCATTATCCCACATGATGCCACGGGAGAGGCAGAGAGACCAGTCTCGGAAGATTACCAAAGGCATGCACCCTTGCCTTGATTACTGACTCAGGCGGGTTGGCCAGCACCAGATATCGGCACCATCTTGAGGGGCTGGGGCCAGCGGCTCCTAACAGTTCTGAGATTAGCAGGCTCTAAAGGACAAATATTAAATGTGGTTTACTAGGAACATTGTCAGATCTGAAAAGGTGATGTTAGGTTTGGTTTTTGGTTTTTATTTTTCATGTAAATTATTATTTTTCTTTTTAAAAAATTCTAGCATCTGTCATAATCATTCAAAGGAAAGGGAACTTTCTGCCAGAGGTGGTGGTTTTTGAAGAGGGTTCATGTGGTCCACTCTGGCCCTAACTCACATACTGCTGAAAATTACTTTAGACTCCAGATCCTCCTGCATCTACCTGCTAAGCGCTAAAATTTTAGGAATTTGCCATCGATCCTGGAAAAAAAAAAATTAGCTATTTTGTCCTTAACTTTTTCATATCTGCTACAAACTAGTAAAAATTTACCATCAATTGCACTGGAAATTATAGAGGCCATTTCTGATGATACTTCAAACATACCCTGCCCCCCCCCCACATCATTCAAATCCTCCTCCCTTGGAGGATAATAGAATTGTTTGACTTCTCAGTGACACAGCATCCACAATATATGACTTTATTTTATTATTAGACTGCTAGCTTTTCAGTCCTTAGGAAAAGATTGAGCAAATTTTGTGTCTCAGCCAGTGATCTCAACCTTCTAATGCTGTGACCCTTTAATACCATTTCTCATGTTGTGGTCACTCCCAGCCATAAAATTGTTTCTGTTGCTAGTGTTATAAATCATAATGTAAATGACTGCTATTTATGATGGTCTTAGGTGACCCCTGTGAAAGGGTCATCTAATCGCTCAGCCCCCCAGGAGTCACAACCCACAGATTGAGAACCTTTGGTCTTAGCTAATATTTTTCTGTGTTTTAGGTCTAATAGGCTGGTATACATAAAGCACTCAGGTATATTGATGGGATAAAATAAAAGGAGGGCATGTGACTTTCCTGGCAGAGTGCTTGCCTAGCATTAAAGTCCTGGGTTCCATCTCAGCACTGTATAAACTGGGTGCAGTAGCTTGGTACATGGAGGCGGGAAAATTAAAAGTTCAATGTCAACAGTGTCATCCAACAGGACTGAAGCACATATAAAGTCACAGAACTGTGACAGCATACCCAGACCTGCATAAATTCCAGCCATACAAAATCCCAATATATGCCAAGCAGTGGTGGCTCACATCTTTAACCCAAGCATTCAGGAGGCAGAGGCAGGCAGATACTGGATCTATGTGTTGGAGGCCAGCCAGGTCTACAAATCCAGTTCCAGAACAGCCAGAGGAGCTATGCAGAGAAACCCATCTTGAAGGGGGGGGAGGGGGGATCTCAACATAGACAAGTGGAAATAGGAAGAAAATTTCACTGCCAACCAAGAAACTATTTGGAATCAATAAATTTTAGGAGAGGTTAGCATCCTTTCCCTCTGGATGGAATGACTCTGATACCAACCACACTCCAGGGCAGGCCTTCTGAACAAAGCCAACTCCATGGCTTCTATGTATACTTTTTTGTTACAATTTAGTGATTTTTATCTTTTTGGTTTGGGTTGAGTTTTTGTTTTTGTTTTGTTTTGAGTTGGGAAGTTGTTGGATTTTATTGTGTTTTTTTTGAGATTATAATATAATAACATCATTTCCCCCTTCCCTTCTTCAAAGCCATCCTGTGTACCCCACCCCCACTACCTCTCACTTTTATATTCAAGGTCTTTTTTTCTTTAATTACTGTTGTGTGTGTTTGTGTGTGTGTGTGTGTGTGTGTGTGTGTGTGTGTGTGTGTGTGTGTTTGCACCTATACCTAAATACATAATTACGGCTGGCTTGGTCTGTATAGTGGTGCTTGTGTTTACATGTTTTCAGGTCTGATTATTTGGTATTACATAGCCAGTCGGTGTTCTCTTCCCTAGAGAAGGCTGTTTCTCAGCTCTCAGCAGTCCTTAGTTGTCTGTAGTCATTTGTCTAGGGTTGAAGCCTTCTGAGCTTTCTCCCTTCTACATTAACATGTCTATTGGAGTCATCCTTGGTTCAGTTGTGTTTAGGTAACCATGTTGGTAAAACCTCATAAGTGTAGCATCTGACACTTCTAGAAAACAGCCTCACAGCAATCTTCCTGTTCTGCTGACTCTTTTATTTATTTATTTATTTATTTATTTATTTATTTATTTATTTATTTATTTATTTATTTATTTATTTTAATGTCTATGGGCGTTTTGCCTACATATATGTCTGTGCCTGCAGAATCCAGAAGAGGGCGAGTCTAGGTCCCCATGAACTAGAGTTTCAGTTGTGAGCAGCCATGTGGGTGCTGGGAATTGCAACCAGTACTCTTAACCACTGAGCCATCTCTCCAGGCCTCTCCTTTGCCTCTTAAATATTTCCACTCCACTCCCTCTTCCACAGTGAACCCTGAGCCTTACTTAGCTGCGTTGCTGATGTACCCGTTAGGACAGGGCTCCACAGTTCTGCATTTTGATTGGCTGTGGTCTTCTGAAACCATCTCTGTTGCAAAGAGAAGTGTCCTCAATGAGGGATGAGACCTACACTTACCTGTGGATATAAGAGCAAATTTTAGAATTAAGTTAGTGCTGGTGTTGCTTTAGTAAGTGGTGACTATAGGACTTCTCTAGCCCTTAGGTTTCCAGCACCAGGTATAATTTCCCTTTTGTTGAGCAGGTTTTAAGTCAATTAGAGAGCTGTTGGTTCCCGCCAAAGTATACATGCCACTATTGACCCTTAGGGCTACTGAACTAGTAATTGCTGTGGTTCACAGTGTCATAGCTCAGAATGGTTGGTTGCTTTCCTCTTTTGGAAGTTCTCACGATACCTTCTGGTTCCATGAAGGTAAATCCTCAAGGAGGAGATTTTCAGATCATACCCGGTCCTGGTTCGATGTTGTTGTTGTTTTATTGTTTAGGGGGGAGTATTCTGTGCCTTTTGTGAGAAAAAGGAAGAACATGAAGTTGGGTGACTAATTGGGGACAATATGGGAAAGCTTGGGAGAGGGGGAAAATATGATCAAAATATACTAGATGAAAATCTCAAAAAACAATTTAAAAAATATAATAAAAAATGGTAGCACACACCTTTAATCTCAGCACTGCGGAGGCAGAAGGAGGTGGATCTCTGAGTTAGAAAAGTGATTATAGATTATAGATTATTGGTTAATGGTTATAGATCTACAGAAGAGTTCCAGGACACCAGGCAGGACTACATAGAGAAATGCTGTCCCAGAAAGAAAGGGGGAGGAGAGGGGTAGGGAAAGACGTTCAGTGTCATCCTCACTTCATAGTTTTCCCCATCGGCCTGAAATGGACACATACCACACTATTGCAATGGTGCTTCTAAGGGAGCTTTCTGGCCAAGTGACCTAGACACTGAATTTATTTTCCTACAGTTCTGGAGAATTGGAATCCAAGAAGAATGTGCCAGCAGAACTCCCCTTCCAAGGTCTCCCTGCCTAGCTTGTCCAGAGCCGCCTTTCTCACAGTCTCTTCTCTATGTACATACATCCTTGATGTCGCCTCTTGTACTCAAACTTCCTTGTCTATAAAGCATGCCAGCATACAGCAAGAGAGATTAGCATGTAAAACACTTGCCACCAAGCTTGACAACCTTTGAGCAATCCCTGTCATCCTTAGGTTAGAAGAAGAGAACTTATTCACACAAGTTGTACTCATATACACCCATGAGTGTCACAAAGTGAGAGAGAAAATAAGCAAAAAAGTAATTGTAATATACTCATATGAAAAGTTTATTTATAAATACACACACATACCAGGTATACTAGATCAAAACTCCCCTTCATTACCTACTTTTCCTGTACCTTATTAAAAACCCTGTATCTAAATATAATCACATTCTGAGATGGTGGGCTGGCATTTCCACATAAAATTGAGAGGACCATAATTTACCTCAACACATATCCATTCCTAAACTAATTTTTGGCCAAGGGGGTGAAACTGCCCCTCTTGTCTTAAACTAATCATCTGGGCATGGGTTAGCTGTTTGTGAGTTCAAAGCCATCCTGAACTACATGAGACCCTGCTATAAATAAATAAATAGATAGGTAGGTAGGTAGATAGATAGATAGATAGATAGATAGATAGATAGATAGGTAATTTTAAAAACAAACAAAACCCATTCTATTAAAAGTACACCTGTCACCCAGCAGCTAAAGGAGCAAATTCAAAGCCCACTTAAAACAAGAATCATTTCTTTTGTCTACGGGGTGACAATCTGAGCAGCACTTAGAGGCCGTGACTGTCTTCTGCTGTGTATAACATCTGCTGGGTCATTCCCATGCCTTCCCTCCCTTTACTTTCAGGGTGGGATTTCAGGGCTGAATCCCTAACATCTGGAAGCAAAGCCAATGGCTAGTGGTCAGTGGCTGTCAGACTGCATGGCAGCTGCTTCCTCTACCCTTTCTCTTGCTCTCTTGCAGCTCACCTGTCATGCACATCAGCTTCCCTGATTGCTGGATTTTCTTATGGAACAGCAGAATAATAGAATCAAAGGCTTTAAAAGTGTAACTGCGGAACCAGCGAGCGTGTGATATCTCCTCTCCCGGATGATGAGCTAGAAGGTGGAGATGAGAGCAAGGTCAGGAGATTGACCTTTCTGCTTATGCACAGACTAAGCTGGGCAGAGTTTGAGTCTCTGCCCTGTGGAGTGACAAGCTAGAATTTGGGGAGATGAGAGCACGATGACAAGAATATGGGAGAACTAGAGCTTTGGATTTGATCCCAGTCCTGAGAAGAAAGGGGGAAGGGATATAGATGAAACAAAGAAGCTTGCTTTGGCAGGGCGCAGCTCTGAGTGGACTTCAGCTTATCGTCAGTGGTCCCTTCTGTTCAAAGTGGTGTTCTGGGTGTGGGAGGGAGATTTGGAAGGAAGTGTGTGCCCTGAGGGTGAGTCTTCTCAAGAAAGCCCCTCCCTCCCATGTTACCTCAATCCAACCCAGAATCTGTATCCCCAGGTGACTGATTATGTTTGGCTGTTTGTAAAATATACACCTTTTATTGTTCAACAACTAAATTAATATATGTAGAGAGTAGGTACAGACAAATAAGATTAGTGAATTATAGAAAAACAACTATATAAGAGTAGGTACAGACAAATAAGATTAGTGAATTATAGAAAAACAACTATATGTGGATTATCAGCCAAGTCAAGACATAAAATCTTATGGGCACCTCAGAAGCAGCGAATACATTCCTTCTGCATTACAAGGCCTTTCCTCCCTCTAATGTAAACAGCAGCCAGTGGTGCCCAGTTCCTTGTCCCCATACTACACTGCCTTTGTTGTGTGTCTGGAGTTTGGTTTGGGATTTTTGTTGTTGATTTAGTTTGGTTTATTTGCTTTTTCATTTGAGACAAGGTCTCACTATGCAGCCCTGGCCAGCCTGAAATTCACTGAGATCCCAAGAGTGTACTATCACACCTGATCCCATGTATGTAAGACATTTTAGATCTGCTTAAATGAGCACATACAACACACACAAGCTCTTAGCGTTTTTATTTAAATAACATTTTAATTTACCATTTCAGGAAAAAATGTTCTGCTCCTTTTTAAGGGAAAAGAGATTGGAGGGGACAATACACTGTGGTGGGGAGGCCTAGTGGCCTAAGTGGCATAAAGGCTTCTGAGCTGTGGTAGCAGCTTGCTCTTAATTCATTTAAGCAGATCAGAAAGCAGAGCAGATAGACAACTGTGGGTGCTTTGACTGGTGTTTTTAAAATACTCACTAGTGCTCACCTTAAATCCCAGCACTCAGGAGGCAGAGACTGGCAGATCTCTGTGAGCTCTAGGCCAGTCTGGTCTACATAGTGAGTTCCAGGACAGCCAGGACTATGTAGAGAGACTCTGTCTCAGATAGATAGATAGATAGATAGATAGATAGATAGATAGATAGATAGATAGATAGATAGATGGATGGATGGATGGATGGATGGATGGATGGATGGATAGATGGATGGATGGATGGATGGATGGATGGATGGATGGGTGGGTGGGTGGGTGGGTGGGTGGGTGGGTGGCTGGAGAGAGAGAGATAGACAGATAGATAGATAGATAGATAGATAGATAGATAGATAGATAGATAGGATAGATGGATCAGAGGATGAATAGATAGATGATAGACAGAATATTAAATAAAGCACATTTCATGATTATCTCAATTCTTTGATTTCTCATAGAAATGATTTAGAACGTCTCTGCAGAGATTTATATATTTTCTAGCTATTCCTAAATACTTGACTTGTAGCCCAAACTCTGTATATTTTTATGATACTTGGGATCAAATTTAGGTCATTGCAAATGCTAGACAAGCACTATACTATTGTAGGAATTATTTATTGGCAATTGACTATATAAAAGCATTATTATTATTAAGGGGTTATATAATACTCATTGATATAAGACCAAACCTTAGGGCAATTTTTGAAGGGTTGAAATGTCCCACAGGCAGCGGCAGCCATCTTCTCTCCTCTCTCTGAAAATGCAGAACAAACAGGAGGGGCAGGCAATGTGCAACTGGTCTTCAAAGGACTCTGGCCACGCCCCCACAGCAGTTCTTAAAACCTCAAAGCCATGCCTAGGTCTCACTCAAAACCTTCCATATTATACTACTCAGTGACACCCCAGTGCCTATGACCCAAACTATGTAGCTCAGGCTCGACCTGAACTCATGATCCTCCTCCCTCTGCCTCCTGAGTGATCACTAGCTGCTTGGCATTTTTTCTATTCTTATAGACGTTTCTTTTTTAAATTTCAGTTTCATATTGTTTAATGTACACACAGAGAAACCCACTGGTCTTCATATAGATTTCATATCTAGCAAAAATATTCTCTTGTTCATGGATCTATGAATTAATCCAGATTTCCTCCACAACAGCTACATCTTCTGAAAGCAGTGACTGCTGTTCTTCTCACCAACCCCTGTCCCCTTTCTTGTATTACTGTGAATGTCACCTCTCAAATATCTCCAGCGTACGCTGAAAAACAGAAAAGGAAATGGCACCATTCTTCCCCATCACACAAGGAAAGAGTTCAGTGTGTGCAGCTAAATATAATGTTGTTACACATACTTAAGGTTTATTTTTAGGTATATGTTTGTGGGTATGTCTGTGTGTGTGTGCACATGTGTACAAGTGACCTCAGAGTTTAGAAGAGGGTGTCACATCCCTTGGAGCTGGAGTTACAGGCAGTTGTGAGCCGCCTGACAGGGGTGCTGGGAACTGGATTCCAGTCCTCTGGAAGAGCAGTAACTATTCTTAACCACTGAGCCATCTCTCAAGATCATGTTGTATTTTTTAATATCAATAACTTTTATTGAGTTTTGAAATTTACATACTATTTTAGTTTTAATGAACAAAAGTTCAAATGTTTTTGTTAATGAATGTGTGTGTGTGTCTACTTGTTCATGTGTGCATATAAGTATGTGTGTATTTAGTGACCAAAGGTTGACATTTGGTTCTTCTTCGATCACTTTCCACGTACTTTTTTGAGAAAGAATCTCTCATTGAACCAATGTAACTAGACTAGAACCAATTTGACAAGCCACAAGAGTCTGACCATCTCTGCATTCCTGCTCCTGAGATCACAGAAACATGTCACCGGGCCCAGATTTTGTGAGGGTGCTGAGGATTCAAAATCATGGTTTTGCAGTAAGTCTTTTATCAAATGAGCCATCTTCCCAGCCCCCGTGAGTCCATTTTCAATAGTGAGTGGCTTTAAATTGTACACATCACCCTTTCAGATCTATGAAATGGTGATAATAACTTTATTCTCACATTGCATTTATCCTCACTTTACTATGAGACAATAAACAGCCTGATCTTTACTTTATATCTGCAAGACCTAGAACTCTAATGATCTTGCAGCAGCCCCTGAAGCAAGAACTCCCAGGTGAAGACCCGAGCAACCTGCCACGGACTCATGGCAGAGAAAGCTCAGGGCCTGGATGCCAGGGAGCCCTGCATAAGCAGTGCCTGTCCAAGAAGAACATAGCACTCAGCCTACAGAATGACCGTTCCCACTACAGCTCTTCCCGGCTTCTATCCACACCTACCTATGGCTTTCCCCTGAGCTCTGCCATCACTCAGGAGCCCTGGCCCAGAGGTGCTTCTCTGGGGCCACATAAGGACTTGATCCCTGATGCCCTCTCTGCCTCTATACCAGCAACCCCGGCTGGAGACTCCATAGAGTTCTGAGTGGTCGTGGACGCCTGTCCCTTGCCTTGGTCCCCACTGCAGAGAACCAAACAATTAAATAGCATGTTTGTTTGCTTTTCTCCTGGCAGAGAAGGATGCTGAGCTCAGTGGAGTCCTAAGACAGACAGGCAACAACTTTGTAAGGGAAGTATCACTTTGGAAATGAATAAGATTGCTCATCCTCCTCAAGTGGTGCTGGTCCTCAGATGGCATGCCCAATCAATGACCAATACACACATCCTCTGGTGCTCTGTTACCAACCCCACCTGTCCTGCTCTAGTGCCATTCTACCATTCTCTGAGTATCACAGCTACTTGCCCTTCACCCTCAGAAGAATGGATCCCTTCCTCCTAGTGTTGCTTTCTTTCTATGCACAGGGTTATCTTAGTGCAATTGCATGGCCATTATTACATTGTTTACACGGCTCCTTTGGCAGTTCCTAGGAAACTTTTATGAAACTGTATTTGTTAAGCCAATATCTTTTTGTAAACTTTCACAGATGCATGGATTAACAAAAGAGAATTGAACTACATCTGTGTCTAAGACCAGTGTTCAAATAAAATGTATACTTCCTGCAGACTTAGCCTCAGACCCGCAGACCCTCAGACCCTCAGACCCGCAGACCCACAGAGACACACAGATGCTTTCAATAGTTTTAGGCTGATTGGTCTAAGGCCCAGGCATATAGCTTGCTAGCTCTCTACCCTTCATCTAACCCATGACTCATCTTGTTCAGCCATGTGGCTTGGTACCTTTTCTTAGAGCAGCATAGTTGTCCTCTGCTTCTTCTGGCTTCTCTCTGGCGGTCTGCTCTGTGCTTCCTGTTCTCAAGAGTTTTCTTAGTCTGGTAGCCCCGCCCACACTTCCTGCCTGCCTTTGGCCAATCAGTGCTTTTTATTAAACCAGTGGGTGGGATAATTATTTACAATGAAACAACACAATCTCCCACACAGTTTGAATATGAGGTGTTCAATACAGCTTCATGTGTTACATGCTTGGTCCCTAGATGATGACACTATTTGGGGTGGTTCTGGAAATTTGGGAAAGTAGGGTCTAGTTAAAGAAAGTGGGTGCCGATGGCATGCCTTTGAGGGTTACACCTTGTCCCATGTTCCCATCTCCTTCTCTGCTCCCTACACCTCATGAGTAGGAAACTCTGCGAATGTTCCTGCACATGAAGATCTGCCCAAACTGAAAGTATTTTTGAAAGTATTTGGTGTAGTCAGACTTTTTATTTGGAACCTCCCCCATCGTGACATGGAGACTTAATAATTATGAAAGCTCAGTCAATAGCTTAGGCTTGTTTCAAACTAGCTCTTATAATTTAAACTACAGTAAATCTTTTATCTTCTGCCTGGGGCTTTTTTTGCCTCATCTCTCTATTGTCCATCCTGTTTGCTCTGCAACTCCTGGCATCTCACAAGTCCTCCTCCTTCTTTCCAGCATTCTCTCTGCCCCTCAAGGAATATTCCACAGCAATTTGTGTCACAGTCGCACAAAAATAGCTAAGTTACAAAGTCAGAGAGCTGGTTCATCAAGAGCAGCAGGAAGAGCAACAGCTTGAGGAGTCTGAAGGCCAGCCTAACGAGATTTGTTCCTCGGATCAGCCCTGTGACCATCCTCCCTCTGTGGGTCTCTGTGTCTCTTCCGCTTTTCTTAAAATCATATAAATCATGTTGGAATCAAAACCCACCCTAATCTGGAATAACTTATTTCAAAGAATTATACCTCCAAACCCCCGTTTTTAAATAAAATTGCATCATTGCATACTTGGGATAAGGACCACAGCGTATCTTCTTAGAGACCATAATTCAACCCACAATAACAATCATCCATCATCTTATGTCTATCCAAAATTTTTTAAAGTATGCGTATGTGTGTGGGTATGGGAATATGTGCAGTTGAATGCAAAAGTCCATGGAATCAAGAAGAAGACATTGAAGCCTCTGGATTTGAAGCAACAAGCAGTTATGAGTTGTCCAACCTGGGTGCTGGGAGCCAAACTTAGGTCCTCTGCAAGAGCAGCAGTACTGCTGAGCCAGCTCTGTACTCTGGGTCCTAAATTGTGTCTATATCTTTCTTTATATGTATCTGTTTATCTACTCACAAGCCAGAGCTATTTCCTCTAAACTGAAACATTTTTCCCTAGAAAGATAAGGGCGGCTCTTAAGACTCTGAAAGTAAAAGAAACATAGAAGGCCAAGGAAGTAAGCACAACTTATAAGGCTCAGAAAGGACCTGAAAATTACACATTCAAAAAGTCTTTCTCCAAACTTGTAAAATTTGTAAAGAATTTCTGGCAGTTGGGCAGTGGTGACACATGGCTTTAATCCCAGAACTCAGAAGTGAGAGACAGGCAGATTTCTGAGTTTGAGGCCAGTCAGATCTACCTAGTGAGTTCCAGGACAGTCAGGGCTATGCAGAGAGACCCTGTCTCAAAACACAAAACAAAACCAAACCAAAAAATTTCTGAGGAAGAAGACTTTCTAATAAACCAAAGTACTTCCTAGTCATGCAGGGATCCCCTGAGAGTTGTCAGTCAGGGTGGGGAGCAGCTTTGGTGAATACAAGTGCCTTTTTGAGTTATCTGTACTCCTATAATTCCTCACCCATACTCCTGCAGAAGACTTCAGTAAGTTCACTTATTCACTGAACTGGACTTGGATGGAGTCATCTTTGGTCTGCCATCAATGCCCTACCTGCAGTGAATAGGTATTTGTTCATGTCTTCCTTAGAGGTCACACATTCATGTCCAATGTCCAGGTCTGCTATGTTCTGAATGTTTCTGACCACTCAAAATCCATATGCTGAAACCTAACACCAATGTAAGAATATTTTAAGGGAGTGTTTCTGAGGAAAAGCCGGGATGGGAGGGCCCTGCTGAATGGGATCCACGCACTTTGAAAAGAGGTTCCAAAGAGATCTCACACTCTCCACCAGATGAGACAACGGAGAGACAAGAGCCGTGGATAAGGAAGACTGACCAAAACCCAGATCTGTCGGTGCTTTTATCTCGGGCATCTCAGCCTCCAGAACTCTGGGAAATAATTTGGTTTTTAAAATTTTTTCTTTTTTGTGGTGTCCTCACCAGCTGGTAGCCCCCCCCCCCCCCCAGCCTCCACAGTTAGATGGCTTCTGATGGGAGGTGCAGACTTGCTTTGTTTTCTCTGGGTTTTTTCCCTATTTGCAGGGAGGAGGTGTAGTATGAGGTTTCTGGCCCGGACTTTCGAGCCTAACCTCAGGTCTAGACCCACAGACCCGCAGTCCCACAGTCCCGCAGTCCCACAGAGACACACAGAAGCTTCCAATAGTTTTTGGCTGATCAGCCTCAGGCCCAGGCATATCACATGCTAGCTCTCTACCCTTATTCTAACCCATGTCTCTTGTTCAGCCATGGGGCTCGGTACCTTTTCTTAAGGCATCATAGTTGTCCTTGGCTTCTTCCGGGCCTCTCTCTGGAATTCCCTCTGGTGGTCTGTTCTCAGAGTTTTTAGTCTGGTAGCCCAACCTACACTTCCTGCCTGTCTTTGGCCAATCAGCTCTTTTTATTAGACCGGTGGGTGGGACAATTATTTACCATGAGACAACACAATACCCCTACAAGGAGGATCAGGGTGAGGATGAGCAGACTGAAGTGAACGATGTGAGATTCCGAGTAAATCAATTAAAGAAATTATGGGAATAAAGAGGAGAAAGCCTAAGTGGACTAAGGGAAGCCTTCAGTCACAAAAGCTCTAGAGTTTTAGCAGAAAAACAAAAAAAAAGCCGTTATATATAGTAACAACTCCAAAGGACATCTAGGCAACAGGGCTCTCATTCAGATATTTTATGTTTGATATACTAAACGAAATAAAAGAGAAAATGGACAATGTTTCAGATAACTGAAAATTGATGTCTAAAATTGAAATTTGAGATTTGGGTTTTCAGTGCACAAATGCCTTGTGTTTTAAGAGAATTGCAAATGGAGGGTGAAGTGTCTGCTACACAGTAAGGGCCTGAGTTGAGATTCCCTACTCCAGCACGATTGAGCATCTGTAACCCCAGCACCAGAGGAGGGAGGAGGTGGACACAGGCAAATTCCCAAAGCATGCAGCCAGTCACTCGAGCCAATAGGTGGGTGACTCCATAGAAAAATACAATAGGGAGACTAGAAGAAGACACTCAGAAGGACCTCCAGCCACACACACACTCACACATGCACAAACATGTGCATATCACCTGTGTACACACAGTCATACGTACACACACGCTATACACACACACACACGAGTAAAGTAAACAGCATTAAAAGAATAGAATTTAAGTTGCCAGACTTAACCAGACTTTACCATTGAGATTTGTTGTTTTGTTATGTGTATAAATATTTACCTACCTATATGTATGTCTACTACATGTGTGCCTGATAGTCAAGGAGGCCAGAAGGGGGCATCAGAACCCCTGGAACTGGAGTTACAGACAGTTGTAAACCACCATGTGGGTGCTGAGAGTTGAATTCATGTCCCCTAGGACAGCCAGTGGCCTTGACACTGAGCTGCTGCCACATAGCAATACCCTGTCTCAAATAAATAGATAGATAGATAGATAGATAGATAGATAGATAGATAGATAGATAGATAAGTAAATGGGGGGCCATAGTGGCACAGGCCTTTAATTCAGTACTCAGGAGTCAGAGATAGGAGGATTTCTGTAAGTTTGAGGCCAGCCAGGGCTACATAATGAGATCTTGTCCCAAAACAAAGCAAAAATTAGTCATCTTGCAACATAACATTGCCCTGGAGACCTGGTGACTGACAGGTACCAACTGCCCTCATCTCTCACATGATACACATAGTCTGTAGCTTGTCCCAGGCCACCTGTCAGAGGTACCGAAGATCTTCTCCCTCAATACTGTTCCAGTGACATAAGAAGTAATTAAAACCCAGAAACAAACGGGAGCATGAAGTTGATGGAAATAAATATGACGGACCCTAAGATCTTCCAGAATAGTCCATAATGCCTCAATTCCAAAATTTATAATGTAAACAAAGTCACTACGTAAGAAAGGCTGGGGCTGGACAGATGGCTCAGCAGTTAAGAGCACTGACTGCTCTTCCAGGGGACCTGAGTTCAATTCCCAGCACCGACATGGTGGCTCACAACTGTCTGTAACTCCTCTTCCAGGAAACCCAACAACTTCACACAGATACATATGCAAGCAAAACATCAAGGCACATAAAGGAAAAATAAATAATATTTTTTTGGGGAAAAAAAGCAGCTCCTTTGAAGTCCGCCATTAAAATCCAAACAAATTATATTCAGATAACACAATATTGTTCACAAGCACACATTTGAATAGGGGGATGCTCTGGAGAGAAAGTTAACCCTCGGTCTGCCGAGGTGACTGTCAGGCTAGTTGGCTATAGATACTCCTGTCCATCAACCCCTGAGGTGCAGAGGGGTGATCATGAGTTCTGGTCCATCTGAGATGTACAGTGAACCTGGACAAAGCTGGGTGTGGTGGCTGGTGCCTATAAGGAGGTGAGAAGGCTGCTGTGAGTTCAAGGTCAGCTAAACAAAAAATAATCACCAACTGTAAGAAAGATTATCTGATCTAGCAAGTACACAGTGAGAGGCTGAAATCTTCCAGTCAACTAATTTTAAATCCTTACAAGGACTACCTAGACCCTGGGCATACCGAGACAATTTGACACATTCCTTCAAGAGACCACTGTCTAGAAAGGAGAGCAGCTGAGGGTGAGTGGGGACAGAGACTGGCAACCTGCTGGAGAAAGTTGACACTGATTGGACAATAAGTATCCGTCTACAAGTCAGGGAGAAAATGGGACAGAACACTCCAGAAAACACTCAAGATGGCATAAAAATAGGAGAGCATAATCCAGACCACTGAGAAATGCAGGGCAGTCACTTGCCATGGCTGGAATGTATATTGTAAGGCAAGGGGCAAGAGTGTCTCCTGGATGATTTTAAATCCCCTCAAGTTGACAATGAAGACTGTTCATCACAGCTGGCACATGAGAAGAACAGAGTCCTTGTCTGTCCCAGGCTGGGGAAACACCCTAGGACAATACCAATTACATTAAAGTCGGTCCATAGTAATAGTGTTGCCTCGGTAGGTTTAGGCTGGCCTCAATATGTGTAAATGATCCTATTACTAGAAAACACATAGTTATTTAAGGAGAAAGGGCCATGATTAACTTCTCTTCAAGTGATTTTTTTAAGAATACGTGTAGGGGAAAGTGGCCAGCCAAGGAAACCCACCCTGGCTTTGAGCCCAGAGCCAGTGAAAGAAACACACCCTAACCCTGAACCCAGATCTAGTGAAAGAAACCCACTCTACATCTAAGGCCTAAGCCAGTGAAACACTTTATCCCTGAACCCAGAAGCAAAAGGAAATGTGCCCTGACTCCGAAACCAGCACCAAAGAAACACACTTTGTCCCTAGAATCAGAGCCAGTGAAAGAAATATGCCCTGACTCTGACATTAGAGCCCCAAAGCCCAAAGGAGCCAGTGACAGAAACATTTTGACCCTGAAACCAAAACCAAATCAGGGTGAAGAAAAAAAAAAAAACTTGACCAATCCTCACCCTGGAAGTCTCCCTAGAAAGTTCCACCCCCAAGAGGCCATATATAAGCTCTGCTCCTGCAGCCCTTTCCCAACCCTGGGCTGAAGCAGCCACTCTCCTGGATTCTTCCCTCCTAATAAATCTATTGAATGAGGTTTAAGTGAAGATCTTCTTTGACCAGAGCAGCAATGAGGAGCCTGGATGGAGATCAGCTGAAGAAGCGAAGCTGTAACACTCCAGCCATCCAGGGGACCTTCCCTGGCTTGTTAACTTCCCTGAGCAGAGAGCAGTGAGCAGGGGAGGGGAAGTGAAGTTGTAACACTGACCGGACGGCAGAGGGAGCCTTCCCGGGCAGAGCAAGTTGTTAAACTCTGGGAAACCTGAGCAGGGCGGTAACAACTTTACCTGGGAAGCCATCCCTTGCAGGAGCAGAGCTGTTAACATCTGTGAAGCCTTTCCTGAAACAGGGCTGTAAGCTGCTGCCTGCGGTGTTCATTGGCTCCCGACTGCCTAAATACTCTTCCATTCGAGCTGCAGCCCTCAGTATGTCTGGGCTCCTGGTTGCAAGGATCTCTTTCCATCTGGGCTGCACAAACACCTACAGTACATGTCAGTGAAACAAAGAAAAAAGGAGGGGGACAAAAGACAGCAAAATATTAACAGTGAACATAGGTCAAGGAGTTCCGGGAAGATGTGAGCCACCTGACCTCAGTGCTGGGAGCCTAACTGGGATCCTCTGCAAGAGCAGTCTGTGCCCTAAGCCACACAACCATCTCTCCAGCTCTATTTTTGTCTTTTGAGACAAGGTTTGACTAACTAGCTCGGTCTGCCCTTAACGTTACAGTGTACAGTGAACTCACAGCAATCCTCCTGCCTCAGCATCCTAGAGTGCTAGAATTACAGGTTTGTGCATTATTGTTAGTCTAATTGTATTCTTATTTAGGATCAATGCAATATTAAAACCACACTTACATATGCATATTAATTTTTATTATGTAAAATCTGTGTTTATTTCCTATTCTTCCCGGAATATTGTTTTGGTTTGTTTTTAAAGAATCAGTGATGCTGAGCACAAGTCACACACACTCACACACACACACACACACACACACACACACACACACACACACACACACACACACACACACAGGAGGCCAAAATTATTCTTTGAAATTGGACCAGTCTGGTTTGTAAATCTGCCTTGTTAAATGTGGCTTTCACTCTGACCCCTAGAGTTGGCCCAGAGCCTAGCGACAACAGGGACAGATTCAAGGTACTTCCGGAAACGGAGGGCTGAGACTCGGCTATATTTGCATACCCACAATGCACTTCGCACAGGTAGTTACCATAATCTAAAAGAGCAACGGCCTTTTTTATGGTTTTTATCCGTCTTAGTCTTAATTTGATAGAGACTTCGAAAGTTTGTCTTAGACGGATAAAGCAGTTTCCCTCTTTTGGGGGGGATAATAGTTACCATGGGTGAACTAAGAAGTACAGTTGGCTATACCTCCAGAGCAGTCAGGTACACCCGGGTTTCTCTTCAAGTCCTGTAATATCTTGCATCATACTGAATAGTCTTGCGCTCTTAACCAATTTTTTGAAGCCTTGCTCTAGCAAGGCCGACAGTACTGTACAAAAAAAAGATGCTAACTAAGTCTGACTATGCTCTCAAAAATCACTAACGACTGAAAGTCAGTCCCTAGAGGAACTTGCCGAGAAAGATGTGAGCAACTAGCCGACCTAACGATCTTAGGCAGCGTCACACTGGCCCAGCGAACTTACGTGGCGCCCCCTTCTGGCTTCTGCAGCTACTACAGATATACAGGCAGAACACAATAATATGCATCAGGATAAGAGAAGTGCAGAAGCCATTCACAGAACTGACTTGCCTACAGAGGAACTTTCTCGATTGGCGTTCCTCTTCCGAACAACATTCTCTTATTTTGGGAGGAAATCATCAGCTGGTTGGTCTGATGGGTTTGTACATCCGTTGCCTTCTCGTGGCTAGACTATAAACTACCATATTAATGTAGAACAATCTGTGGTTGTTCTGTCATATAAAAAACACTTCTAAAGCCTAAAGGAAGGAATAAGTCCTGTATGATAGGTGAAAAAAGGTACATGTCTCCATTAGGCAGTTTATTATTAGTTGTGTTTAATTATTAATAGAAATACCACTTTGCTGTGATTGGTTGCTTTGTTACCTGAAACAGAAACTGAGGAGTCGTAATTGTTCTAAATTATTAAATACACCCTTTCAGGGGGAAAAAACCATTTCTTTAAGCAAAACAAAAATTGCCGTGAAAATCCATTCACCTGAGCTCTGAATGGTTCCTCTACCTCCCAGGGTAATTAGGAGAAGAGTGACTTGAGAACCAAAGGAAATGCCAGGCTCACCTCCAAGGGTGAACCTTATCATCCCAGGAATGCTTGCTGCCACACTTCCTGAAGAAAATTTTAGTGCATCAGATTGATTCACTGTCCACTTTTATACAAAGTTGAAAGGAGGTTTTCATAGCCAAAAATCCTTAAAATCTGTCCACGCGGCTCAGTAAGCACCAGAGAGAAGCATCCTCCCCTAGGGTTAGAAGCAAAGGAAGAGCCAGATCCAGTGGATCTGGAATACACGCAAGCATGGACGCAGAGTAAGACTAAGAAGCAAGAAACAGACTGAGCCAGTAACAGGGACATGGTTAGGAAAGCAAACCCTTTTTTCTGGTTCTTAGGAAAGCTCTGTATCCTGTATTGTAATGTGGGGATAGCAATACAACTCCCAGAGCTATGCTGAAGCTCAGACAGGACAATTTGAGTAAACTCTAAAACATGGCACAATTCCATGAAGTTACATAGTGGTTAAGGGCACTTGCTGCTCTTGCAGAGGAATGGAGTTCAATTCCCAGTGCCCACTTCAGGCAGGTCACAGCTCTCTGTTACTCCAGCTCCAGGGGATCCTCCAGCCTCTAAGAGCATCCGCATACGCATTCACATAGGCACAAATGAAAATAAAACAAATATTTTATATATAAATAAATAAACTCTAATTTGGCACCATACTGGCTCATCCTGAAATTCTCTTATTACTGAGTGGTGATCCTGAAGCACTAAGGAAGCTCTCAGCTGCTGACAAGAGTTCCAGACTCTGCCTCCTGTAGCTCGCACCAGGTGATGCTGATGGTTATAAGTTTTCATAACAATACATAGCCCAAAAATGTTCCCACAGTCACCTAATGCTTACAACGGGTAAAATATCACTTGAGAGGTTAGTATTCAGCTCAGTAATAGAGCATCCTGCCTAGAATGGACAAGTCCCTCAACACCATAAGGGGGAAAAATATTTGAATACTATTTGAATGGATCCTTTCATATACTTTCTATGTCTATTCTTCAGGAATCATCACACTCATCCCAGAGGGCATTTTATTTTATTTTATTTTATTTTATTGGCTGCCCTAAGAAACACCACTCCAAGAAATAGAAGGAAAAAATGAGCCTTCTATACGAGCTCCATGATGCAAAGGTTTGAAAGCACCTGCTTAGCAGGACTTAAGAAAAGGCAGTGAACGCAAGAGTGTGTGAATGGACAGATGAATAAAACCAATGTGACTTTTGCCTCAGTAATTACAATCACCAGACTAGGACTTGACCTTCAAGCTATAAAGAAAGAACGACGTTTATTTTACCAGATTATGTGAATTAATAATTGATGATGAAGTGAAAGTTTAGTTTAAAAGATTACACAAATCTAATCTGCCACCTTTGGCATAAAGAATTATCCAATCATCTCCCTGACTGACCCCTCTCTCTTCAAGCTCACCCCACACTTGGCTATATATTTGCCATATATCCTGCTCTCATTAGTAAGTCAATTCTCAAATACATCATTTCTTTCCAAATTACTCTCCACACTAAAACCCTGGGATGAGGTCAGACATAGTGGTGCATGACCATTTAATCCCAGCACTTAGGAGGCAGAGGTTGGTGGATCTCTGTGAGTTTGAGGCCAGCTTGGTCTACAGAGTGAGACTCTGTCTTGGAAAAAAAAAAACAAAATAATAATAATAATAACAGAATGGAAAACTTTGAGACAGCTTCATTTTACCTACTTAGCCACAAGAACCTTAAATTACCTGTCCCGCACCAACTTCTCGCCCGCAAGAAAAGGCACGGCACACGTAGGATCCTTCTGCAGCAAAGCTTTAATGTAGGATCCTTCTGCAGCAAAGCTTTAATGCGTCTTGAGGGAGAGCATCAGCTTATAGAAAATGGAGACCACGAGGTAGGAAAAGCCCAATCTTTATATAGACCAAAGACCTCCGCCTTGGACGTGTCACCTCTCTATAGGCTGCAGCTCATTATCCCACATGATGCCATGGGAGAGGCTGAGAGACCAGTCTCGGAAGATTACCAAAGGCATGCGCCCTTGCCTTGATTACTGACTCAGGCGGGTTGGCCAGCACCGGATATCGGCGCCATCTTGAGGGGCTGGGGCCAGCGGCTCCCAACAGTTCTGAGATTAGCAGGCTCTAAAGGACAAATATTAAATGTGGTTTACTAGGAACATTGTCAGATCTGAAAAGGTGATGTTGGGTTTGGTTTTTGGTTTTTATTTTTCATGTAAATTATTATTTTTCTTTTTAAAAAATTCTAGTATCTGTCATAATCATTCAAAGGAAAGGGAACTTTCTGCCAGAGGTGGTGGTTTTTGAAGTGAGGGTTCATGTGGTCCACTCTGGCCCTAACTCACATATTGCTGAAAATTACTTTTGACTCCAGATCCTCCTGCATCTACCTGCTAAGCGCTAAAATTTTAGGAATTTGCCATCGATCCTGGATAGAAAAAAAAATTAGCTATTTTGTCCTTAACTTTTTCATATCTGCTACAAACTAGTAAAAATTTACCATAAATTGCACTGGAAATTATAGAGGCCATTTCTGATGATACTTCAAACATACCCTGCCCCCCCCCACATCATTCAAATCCTCCTCCCTTGGAGGATAATAGAATTGTTTGACTTCTCAGTGACACAGCATCCACAATATATGACTTTATTTTATTATTATACTGCTAGCTTTTCAGTCCTTAGGAAAAGATTGAGCAAATTTTGTGTCTAAGCCAGTGATCTCAATCTTCTAATGCTGTGACCCTTTAATACCGTTTCTCATGTTGTGGTCACTCCCAGCCATAAAATTGTTTCTGTTGCTACTTCATAACTGTGATTTTGCTAGTGTTATAAATCATAATGTAAATGACTGCTATTTATGATGGTCTTAGGTGACCCCTGTGAAAGGGCCATCTAATCGCTCAGCCCCCAGGAGTCACAACCCACAGATTGAGAACCTTTGGTCTTAGCTAATATTTTTCTGTGTTTTAGGTCTAATAGGCTGGTATACATAAAACACTCAGGTATATTGATGGGATAAAATAAAAGGAGGGCATGTGACTTTCCTGGCAGAGTGCTTGCCTAGCATTAAAGTCCTGGGTTCCATCCCAGCACTGTATAAACTGGATGCGGTGGCCTGGTACATGGAGGCGGGAAAATTAAAAGTTCAATGTCAACAGTGTCATCCAACAGGACTGAAGCACATATAAAGTCACAGAACTGTGACAGCATACCCAGACCTGCATAAATTCCAGCCATACAAAATCCCAATATATGCCAAGCAGTGGTGGCTCACATCTTTAACCCAAGCATTCAGGAGGCAGAGGCAGGCAGATACTGGATCTATGTGTTGGAGGCCAGCCAGGTCTACAAATCCAGTTCCAGAACAGCCAGAGGAACTATGCAGAGAAACCCATCTTGAAGGGGGGAAATCTCAACATAGACAAGTAGAAGTAGGAAGAAAATTTCACTGCCAACCAAGAAACTATTTGGAATCAATAAATTTTAGGAGAGGTTAGCATCTTTTCCCTCTGGATGGAATGACTCTGATACCAATCACACTCCAGGGCAGGCCCCTGAACAAAGCCAACTCCATGGCTTCTATGTATACTTTTTTGTTACAATTTAGTGATTTTTATCTTTTTGGTTTGGGTTGAGTTTTTGTTTTTGTTTTGTTTTGAGTTGGGAGGTTGTTGGATTTTATTGTGGTTTTTTTTTTTGAGATTATAATATAATAACATCATTTCCCCCTTCCCTTCTTCAAAGCCATCCTGTGTACCCCACCCCCACTACCTCTCACTTTTATATTCAAGGTCTCTTTTTCTTTAATTACTGGTGTGTGTGTGTGTTTGTGTGTGTGTGTGTGTGTGTGTGTGTGTGTGTGTGTGTGTGTTGCACGTATTCCTAAATACATAATTACGGCTGGCTTGGTCTGTATAATGGTGCTTGTGTTTACATGTTTTCAGGTCTGATTATTTGGTATTACATAGCCAGTCGGTGTTCTCTTCCCTAGAGAAGGCTGTTTCTCAGCTCTCAGCAGTCCTTAGTTGTCTGTAGTCGTTTGTCTAGGGTTGAAGCCTCCTGAGCTTTCTCCCTTCTACATTAACATGTCTATTGGAGTCATCCTTGGTTCAGTTGTGTTTAGGTAACCATGTTGGTAAGACCTCATAAGTGTAGCTTCTGACACTTCTAGAAAACAGCCTCACAGCAATCTCCCTGTTCTGCTGACTCTTTTACTCTTTTATTTATTTATTTGTTTGTTTGTTTGTTTGTTTGTTTGTTTGTTTTAATGTCTATGGGTGTTTTGCCTACATATATGTCTGTGCCTGCAGAATCCAGAAGAGGGCGTGTCTAGGTCCCCATGAACTAGAGTTTCAGTTGTGAGCAGCCATGTGGGTGCTGGGAATTGCAACCAGTACTCTTAACCACTGAGCCATCTCTCCAGGCCTCTCCTTTGCCTCTTAAATATTTCCACTCCACTCCCTCTTCCACAGTGAACCCTGAGCCTTACTTAGCTGTGTTGCTGATGTACCAGTTAGGACAGGGCTCCACAGTTCTGCATTTTGATTGGCTGCGGTCTTCTGCAACCATCTCTGTTGCAAAGAGAAGTGTCCTCAATGAGGGATGAGACCTACACTTACCTGTGGATATAAGAGCAAATTTTAGAATTAAGTTAGTGCTGGTGTTGCTTTAGTAAGTGGTGACTATAGGACTTCTCTAGCCCTTAGGTTTCCAGCACCAGGTATAATTTCCCTTTTGTTGAGCAGGTTTTAAGTCAATTAGAGAGCTGTTGGTTCCCGCCAAAGTATACATGCCACTATTGACCCTTAGGGCTACTGAACTAGTAATTGCTGTGGTTCACAGTGTCATAGCTCAGAATGGTTGGTTGCTTTCCTCTTTTGGAAGTTCTCACGGTACCTTCTGGTTCCATGAAGGTAAATCCTCAAGGAGGAGATTTTCAGATCATACCCGGTCCTGGTTCGATGTTGTTGTTGTTTTATTGTTTAGGGGGGAGTATTCTGTGCCTTTTGTGAGAAAAAGGAAGAACATGAAGTTGGGTGACTAATTGGGGACAATATGGGAAAGCTTGGGAGAGGGGGAAAATATGATCAAAATATACTAGATGAAAATCTCAAAAAACAATTTAAAAAATATAATAAAAAAATGGTAGCACACACCTTTAATCTCAGCACTGCGGAGGCAGAAGGAGGTGGATCTCTGAGTTAGAAAAGTGATTATAGATTATAGATTATTGGTTAATGGTTATAGATCTACAGAAGAGTTCCAGGACACCAGGCAGGACTACATAGAGAAATGCTGTCCCAGAAAGAAAGGGGGGGGAGGGGTAGGGAAAGACGTTCAATGTCATCCTCACTTCATAGTTTTCCCCATCAGCCTGAAATGGACACATACCACACTATTGCAATGGTGCTTCTAAGGGAGCTTTCTGGCCAAGTGACCTAGACACTGAATTTATTTTCCTACAGTTCTGGAGAATTGGAATCCAAGAAGAATGTGCCAGCAGAACTCCCCTTCCAAGGTCTCCCTGCCTAGCTTGTCCAGAGCCACTTTCTCACAGTCTCTTCTCTATGTACATACATCCTTGATGTCGCCTCTTGTACTCAAACTTCCTTGTCTATAAAGCATGCCAGCATACAGCAAGAGAGATTAGCATGTAAAATACTTGCCACCAAGCTTGACAACCTTTGAGCAATCCCTGTCATCCTTAGGTTAGAAGAGAACTTATTCACACAAGTTGTACTCATATACACCCATGAGTGTTCACAAAGTGAGAGAGAAAATAAGCAAAAAAGTAATTGTAATATACTCATATGAAAAGTTTATTTATAAATACACACACTACCAGGTATACTAGATCAAGACTCCCCTTCATTACCTTCTTTTCCTGTACCTTATTAAAAACCCTGTATCTAAATATAATCACATTCTGAGATGGTGGGCTGGCATTTCCACATAAAATTGAGAGGACCATAATTTACCTCAAAACATATCCATTCCTGAACTAATTTTTGGCCAAGGGGGTGAAACTTCCCCTCTTGTCTTAAACTAATCATCTGGGCATGGGTTAGCTGTTTGTGAGTTCAAAGCCATCCTGAACTACATGAGACCCTGCTATAAATAAAAAAATAGATAGGTAGGTAGGTAGGTAGGTAGGTAGATAGATAGATAGATAGATAGATAGATAGATAGATAGATAGATAATTTTAAAAACAAACAAAACCCATTCTATTAAAAGTACACCTGTCACCCAGCAGCTAAAGGAGCAAATTCAAAGCCCACTTAAAACAAGAATCATTTCTTTTGTCTATGGGGTGACAATCTGAGCAGCACTTAGAGGCCGTGACTTTCTTCTGCTGTGTATAACATCTGCTGGGTCATTCCCATGCCTTCCCTCCCTTTACTTTCAGGGTGGGATTTCAGGGCTGAATCCCTGAACATCTGGAAGCAAAGCCAATGGCTAGTGGTCAGTGGCTGTCAGACTGCATGGCAGCTGCTTCCTCTACCCTTTCTCTTGCTCTCTTGCAGCTCACCTGTCATGCGCATCAGCTTCCCTGATTGCTGGATTTTCTTATGGAACAGCAGAATAATAGAATCAAAGGCTTTAAAAGTGTAACTGCGGAACCAGCGAGCGTGTGACATCTCCTCTCCCGGATGATGAGCTAGAAGGTGGAGATGAGAGCAAGGTCAGGAGATTGACCTTTCTGCTTACGCACAGACTAAGCTGGGCAGAGTTTGAGTCTCTGCCCTGTGGAGTGACAAGCTAGAATTTGGGGAGATGAGAGCACGATGACAAGAATATGGGAGAACTAGAGCTTTGGATTTGATCCCAGTCCTGAGAAGAAAGGGGGAAGGGATATAGATGAAACAAAGAAGCTTGCTTTGGCAGGGCGCAGCTCTGAGTGGACTTCAGCTTATCGTCAGTGGTCCCTTCTGTTCAAAGTGGTGTTCTGGGTGTGGGAGGGAGATTTGGAAGGAAGTGTGTGCCCTGAGGGTGAGTCTTCTCAAGAAAGCCCCTCCCTCCCATGTTACCTCAATCCAACCCAGAATCTGTATCCCCAGGTGACTGATTATGTTTGGCTGTTTGTAAAATATACACCCTTTATTGTTCAACAACTAAATTAATATATGTAGAGAGTAGGTACAGACAAATAAGATTAGTGAATTATAGAAAAACAACTATATAAGAGTAGGTACAGACAAATAAGATTAGTGAATTATAGAAAAACAATTATCTGTGGATTATCAGCCAAGTCAAGACATAAAATCTTATGGGCACCTCAGAAGCAGCGAATACATTCCTTCCGCATTACAAGGCCTTTCCTCCCTCTAATGTAAACAGCAGCCAGTGGTGCCCAGTTCCTTGTCCCCATACTACACTGCCTTTGTTGTGTGTCTGGAGTTTGGTTTGGGATTTTTGTTGTTGATTTAGTTTGGTTTATTTGCTTTTTCATTTGAGACAAGGTCTCACTATGCAGCCCTGGCCAGCCTGAAATTCACTGAGATCCCAAGGGTGCACTATCACACCTGATCCCATGTATGTAAGACATTTTAGATCTGCTTAAATGAGCACATACAACACACACAAGCTCTTAGCGTTTTTATTTAAATAACATTTTAATTTACCATTTCAGGAAAAAACGTTCTGCTCCTTTTTAAGGGAAAAGAGATTGGAGGGGACAATACACTGTGGTGGGGAGGCCTGGTGGCCTAAGTGGCATAAAGGCTTCTGAGCTGTGGTAGCAGCTTGCTCTTAACTCATTTAAGCAGATCAGAAAGCAGAGCAGATAGACAAATGTGGGTGCTTTGACTGGTGTTTTTAAAATACTCACTAGTGCTCACCTTAAATCCCAGCACTCAGGAGGCAGAGACAGGCAGATCTCTGTGAGCTCTAGGCCAGCCTGGTCTACATAGTGAGTTCCAGGACAGCCAGGACTATGTAGAGAGACTCTGTCTCAGATAGATAGATAGATAGATAGATAGATAGATAGATAGATAGATAGATAGATAGATAGATGGATGGATGGATGGATGGATGGATGGATGGATGGATGGATGGATGGATGGACGGGTGGGTAGGTGGGTGGGTGGATGGATGGAGAGAGAGAGAGATAGATAGGATAGATGGATCAGAGGATGAATAGATAGATGATAGACAGAATATTAAATAAAGCACATTTCATGATTATCTGAATTCTTTGATTTCTCATAGAAATGATTTAGAACGTCTCTGCAGAGATTTATATATTTTCTAGCTATTCCTAAATACTTGACTTGTAGCCCAAACTCTGTATATTTTTATGATACTTGAGATCAAATTTAGGTCATTGCAAATGCTAGACAAGCACTATACTATTGTAGGAATTATTTATTGGCAATTGACTATATAAAAGCATTATTATTATTAAGGGGTTATATAATACTCATTGATATAAGACCAAACCTTAGGGCAATTTTTGAAGGGTTGAAATGTCCCACAGGCAGCGGCAGCCATCTTCTCTCCTCTCTCTGAAAATGCAGAACAAACAGGAGGGGCAGGCAATGTGCAACTGGTCTTCAAAGGACTCTGGCCACGCCCCCACAGCAGTTCTTAAAACCTCAAAGCCATGCCTAGGTCTCACTCAAAACCTTCCATATTATACTACTCAGTGACACCCCAGTGCCTATGACCCAAACTATGTAGCTCAGGCTGGACCTGAACTCATGATCCTCCTCCCTCTGCCTCCTGAGTGATCACTAGCTGCTTGGCATTTTTTCTATTCTTATAGACGTTTCTTTTTTAAATTTCAGTTTCATATTGTTTAATGTACACACAGAGAAACCCACTGGTCTTCATATAGATTTCATATCTAGCAAAAATATTCTCTTGTTCATGGATCTATGAATTAATCCAGATTTCCTCCACAACAGCTACATCTTCTGAAAGCAGTGACTGCTGTTCTTCTCACCAACCCCTGTCCCCTTTCTTGTATTACTGTGAATGTCACCTCTCAAATGTCTCCAGCGTACGCTGAAAAACAGAAAAGGAAATGGCACCATTCTTCCCCATCACACAAGGAAAGAGTTCAGTGTGTGCAGCTAAATATAATGTTGTTACACATACTTAAGGTTTATTTTTAGGTATATGTTTGTGGGTATGTCTGTGTGTGTGTGCACATGTGTACAAGTGACCTCAGAGTTTAGAAGAGGGTGTCACATCCCTTGGAGCTGGAGTTACAGGCAGTTGTGAGCCGCCTGACAGGGGTGCTGGGAACTGGATTCCAGTCCTCTGGAAGAGCAGTAACTATTCTTAACCACTGAGCCATCTCTCCAGATCATGTTGTATTTTTTAATATCAATAACTTTTATTGAGTTTTGAAAGTTTACATACTATTTTAGTTTTAATGAACAAAAGTTCAAATGTTTTTGTTAATGAATGTGTGTGTCTGTGTGTGTCTACTTGTTCATGTGTGCATATAAGTATGTGTGTATTTAGTGACCAAAGGTTGACATTTGGTTCTTCTTCGATCACTTTCCACATATTTTTTTGAGAAAGAATCTCTCATTGAACCAATGTAACTAGACTAGAACCAACTTGACAAGCCACAAGAGTCTGACCATCTCTGCATTCCTGCTCCTGAGATCACAGAAACATGCCACCGTGCCCAGCTTTTGTGAGGGCACTGAGGATTCAAAATCATGGTTCTGCAGTAAGTCTTTTATCAAATGAGCCATCTTCCCAGCCCCCGTGAGTCCATTTTCAATAGTGAGTGGCTTTAAATTGTACACATCACCCTTTCAGATCTATGAAATGGTGATAATAACTTTATTCTCACATTGCATTTATCCTCACTTTACTATGAGACAATAAACAGCCATGCTCTTTACTTTCTATCTGTAAGACCTAGAACTCTAATGATCTTGCAGAAGCCCCTGAAGCAAGAACTCCCAGGTGAAGACCCGAGCAACCTGCCACGGACTCATGGCAGAGAAAGCTCAGGGCCTGGATGCCAGGGAGCCCTGCATAAGCAGTGCCTGTCCAAGAAGAACGTAGCACTCAGCCTACAGAATGACCGTTCCCACTACAGCTCTTCCCGGCTTCTATCCACACCTACCTATGGCTTTCCCCTGAGCTCTGCCATCACTCAGGAGCCCTGGCCCAGAGGTGCTTCTCTGGGGCCACATAAGGACTTGATCCCTGATGCCCTCCGTGCCTCTATACCAGCAACCCCGGCTGGAGACTCCATAGAGTTCTGAGTGGTCGTGGACGCCTGTCCCTTACCTTGGTCCCCACTGCAGAGGACCAAACAATTAAATAGCATGTTTGTTTGCTTTTCTCCTGGCAGAGAAGGATGCTGAGCTCAGTGGAGTCCTAAGACAGACAGGCAACAACTTTGTAAGGGAAGTATCACTTTGAAAATGAATAAGATTGCTCATCCTCCTCAAGTGGTGCTGGTCCTCAGATGGCATGCCCAATCAATGACCAATACACACATCCTCTGGTGCTCTGTTACCAACCCCACCTGTCCTGCTCTAGTGCCATTCTACCGTTCTCTGAGTATCACAGCTACTTGCCCTTCCCCCTCAGAAGAATGGATCCCTTCCTCCTGGTGTTGCTTGATTTCTACGCACAGGGTTATCTTAGTGCAATTGCATGGCCATTATTACATTGTTTACATGGCTCCTTTGGCAGTTCCTAGGAAACTTTTATGAAACTGTATTTGTTAAGCCAATATCTTTTTGTAAACTTTCACAGATGCATGGATTAACAAAAGAGAATTGAACTACATCTGTGTCTAAGACCAGTGTTCAAATAAAATGTATACTTCCTGCAGACTTAGCCCTTACTGTGTCTAATGATAGTCCATGTTCATTCTGTGGTATGTCATAGTTTTTAGTTCATCCTGCATAGTACATAAAGCAATGGAGCACAAATGAAGCCTTAGATTTGATGGCTGATAATTCTGACATCAGCAGAGACTTGCTATAATGAAAAAAAAAAAAAGAACTTCCTGCAAGTCTGAAGACTACAGCTGAAATCCGGGGTCTGGGACTAATTAGATACAACTGATTTCCATGTTGACTTTACATCCAGCAAAAAATATTCCTCCTATGTTCATTCTGATCACTGAATGGTAGATTTTATATTTTCTTTTTTTAAAGCTTGCTTTTATTAGTTTGTGTGTGTACACATGCAGATGCCCAAGGAGGCCAGAAAAAAGGATTAAATTCTCTGGAGCTGGAGGAGGCAGATTCTTCCTTGTACCCTTCCATCAGCCCATAATATATGCAGATGGCCTAGGTTTACCAATTGGATGTTGTAGCCCAGAATTATAACCCTTAATATAGAGAGACAAAGTATTACAGTTTTGTAGTAGGAGGTTTCTGACCCGGACTTTCAGGCCTACCCTCAAGGTTAGGCCCATAGACCCTCAGACCCGCAGACCCGCAGACCCACAGAGACACAGAGATGCTTTCAATAGTTTTAGGTTGATTGGTCTAAGGCCCAGGCATATAGCTTGCTAGCTCTCTACCCTTCATCTAACCCATGACTCATCTTGTTCAGCCATGTGGCTCCGTACCTTTTCTTAGAGCAGCATAGTTGTCCTCTGCTTCTTCTGGCTTCTCTCTGGCGGTCTGCTCTGTGCTTTCTGTTCTCAAGAGTTTTCTTAGTCTGGTAGCCCTGCCCACACTTCCTGCCTGCCTTTGGCCAATCAGTGCTTTTTATTAAACCAGTGGGTGGGATAATTATTTAAAATGAAACAACACAATCTCCCACACAGTTTGAATATGAGGTGTTCAATACAGCTTCATGTGTTACATGCTTGGTCCCTAGATGATGACACTATTTGGGGTGGTTCTGGAAATTTGGGAAAGTAGGGTCTAGTTAAAGAAAGTGGTTGCCGATGGCATGCCTTTGAGGGTTACACCTTGTCCCATGTTCCCATCTCCTTCTCTGCTCCCTACACCTCATGAGTAGAAAACTCTGCGAATGTTCCTGCACATGAAGATCTGCCCAAACTGAAAGTATTTTTGAAAGTATTTGGTGTAGTCAAACTTTTTATTTGGAACCTCCCCCATCGTGACATGGAGACTTAATAATTATGAAAGCTCAGTCAATAGCTTAGGCTTGTTTCAAACTAGCTCTTATAATTTAAACTACAGTAAATCTTTTATCTTCTGCCTGGGGCTTTTTTTACCTCATCTCTCTATTGTCCATCCTGTTTGCTCTGCAACTCCTGGCATCTCACAAGTCCTCCTCCTTCTTTCCAGCATTCTCTCTGCCCCTCAAGGAATATTCCACAGCAATTTGTGTCACAGTCGCACAAAAATAGCTAAGTTACGAAGTCAGAGAGCTGGTTCATCAAGAGCAGCAGGAAGAGCAACAGCTTGAGGAGTCTGAAGGCCAGCCTAACAAGATTTGTTCCTCGGATCAGCCCTGTGACCATCCTCCCTCTGTGGGTCTCTGTGTCTCTTCTGCTTTTCTTAAAATCATATAAATCATGTTGGAATCAAAACCCACCCTAATCTGGAATAACTTATTTCAAAGAATTATACCTCCAAACCCCCGTTTTTAAATAAAATTGCATCATTGCATACTTGGGATAAGGACCACAGCGTATCTTCTTAGAGACCATAATTCAACCCACAATAACAATCATCCATCATCTTATGTCTATCCAAAATTTTTTAAAGTATGCGTATGTGTGTGGGTATGAGAATATGTGCAGTTGAATGCAAAAGTCCATGGAATCAAGAAGAAGACATTGAAGCCTCTGGATTTGAAGCAACAAGCAGTTATGAGTTGTCCAACCTGGGTGCTGGGAGCCAAACTTAGGTCCTCTGCAAGAGCAGCAGTACTGCTGAGCCAGCTCTGTACTCTGGGTCCTAAATTGTGTCTATATCTTTCTTTATATGTATCTGTTTATCTACTCACAAGCCAGAGCTATTTCCTCTAAACTGAAACATTTTTCCCTAGAAAGATAAGGGCGGCTCTTAAGACTCTGAAAGTAAAAGAAACATAGAAGGCCAAGGAAGTAAGCACAACTTATAAGGCTCAGAAAGGACCTGAAAATTACACATTCAAAAAGTCTTTCTCCAAACTTGTAAAATTTGTAAAGAATTTCTGGCAGTTGGGCAGTGGTGACACATGGCTTTAATCCCAGAACTCAGAAGTGAGAGACAGGCAGATTTCTGAGTTTGAGGCCAGTCAGATCTACCTAGTGAGTTCCAGGACAGTCAGGGCTATGCAGAGAGACCCTGTCTCAAAACACAAAACAAAACCAAACCAAAAAATTTCTGAGGAAGAAGACTTTCTAATAAACCAAAGTACTTCCTAGTCATGCAGGGATCCCCTGAGAGTTGTCAGTCAGGGTGGGGAGCAGCTTTGGTGAATACAAGTGCCTTTTTGAGTTATCTGTACTCCTATAAGTCCTCACCCATACTCCTGCAGAAGACTTCAGTAAGTTCACTTATTCACTGAACTGGACTTGGATGGAGTCATCTTTGGTCTGCCATCAATGCCCTACCTGCAGTGAATAGGTATTTGTTCATGTCTTCCTTAGAGGTCACACATTCATGTCCAATGTCCAGGTCTGCTATGTTCTGAATGTTTCTGACCACTCAAAATCCATATGCTGAAACCTAACACCAATGTAAGAATATTTTGAGGGAGTGTTTCTGAGGAAAAGCCGGGATGGGAGGGCCCTGCTGAATGGGATCCACACACTTTGAAAAGAGGTTCCAAAGAGATCTCACACTCTCCACCAGATGAGACAACGGAGAGACAAGAGCCGTGGATAAGGAAGACTGACCAAAACCCAGATCTGTTGGTGCTTTTATCTCGGGCATCTCAGCCTCCAGAACTCTGGGAAATAATTTGGTTTTTAAAATTTTTTCTTTTTTGTGGTGTCCTCACCAGCTGGTAGCCCCCCCCCCCAGCCTCCACAGTTAGATGGCTTCTGATGGGAGGTGCAGACTTGCTTTGTTTTCTCTGGGTTTTTTCCCTATTTGCAGGGAGGAGGTGTAGTATGAGGTTTCTGGCCCGGACTTTCGAGCCTAACCTCAGGTCTAGACCCACAGACCCGCAGTCCCACAGTCCCGCAGTCCCACAGAGACACACAGAAGCTTCCAATAGTTTTTGGCTGATCAGCCTCAGGCCCAGGCATATCACATGCTAGCTCTCTACCCTTATTCTAACCCATGTCTCTTGTTCAGCCATGGGGCTCGGTACCTTTTCTTAAGGCATCATAGTTGTCCTTGGCTTCTTCCGGGCCTCTCTCTGGAATTCCCTCTGGTGGTCTGTTCTCAGAGTTTTTAGTCTGGTAGCCCAACCTACACTTCCTGCCTGTCTTTGGCCAATCAGCTCTTTTTATTAGACCGGTGGGTGGGACAATTATTTACCATGAGACAACACAATACCCCTACAAGGAGGATCAGGGTGAGGATGAGCAGACTGAAGTGAACGATGTGAGATTCCGAGTAAATCAATTAAAGAAATTATGGGAATAAAGAGGAGAAAGCCTAAGTGGACTAAGGGAAGCCTTCAGTCACAAAAGCTCTAGAGTTTTAGCAGAAAAACAAAAAAAAAGCCGTTATATATAGTAACAACTCCAAAGGACATCTAGGCAACAGGGCTCTCATTCAGATATTTTATGTTTGATATACTAAACGAAATAAAAGAGAAAATGGACAATGTTTCAGATAACTGAAAATTGATGTCTAAAATTGAAATTTGAGATTTGGGTTTTCAGTGCACAAATGCCTTGTGTTTTAAGAGAATTGCAAATGGAGGGTGAAGTGTCTGCTACACAGTAAGGGCCTGAGTTGAGATTCCCTACTCCAGCACGATTGAGCATCTGTAACCCCAGCACCAGAGGAGGGAGGAGGTGGACACAGGCAAATTCCCAAAGCATGCAGCCAGTCACTCGAGCCAATAGGTGGGTGACTCCATAGAAAAATACAATAGGGAGACTAGAAGAAGACACTCAGAAGGACCTCCAGCCACACACACACTCACACATGCACAACCATGTGCATATCACCTGTGTACACACAGTCATACATACACACACACACACTATACACATACACACACACACACACACACACACACACACACACACACACGAGTAAAGTAAACAGCATTAAAAGAATAGAATTTAAGTTGCCAGACTTAACCAGACTTTACCATTGAGATTTGTTGTTTTGTTATGTGTATAAATATTTACCTACCTATATGTATGTCTACTACGTGTGTGCCTGATAGTCAAGGAGGCCAGAAGGGGGCATCAGAACCCCCGGAACTGGAGTTACAGACAGTTGTAAACCACCATGTGGGTGCTGAGAGTTGAATTCATGTCCCCTAGGACAGCCAGTGGCCTTGACACTGAGCTGCTGCCACATAGCAATACCCTGTCTCAAATAAATAGATAAATAGATAGATAGATAGATAGATAGATAGATAGATAGATAGATAGATAGATAGATAGATAGATAAGTAAATGGGGGGCCATAGTGGCACAGGCCTTTAATTCAGTACTCAGGAGTCAGAGATAGGAGGATTTCTGTAAGTTTGAGGCCAGCCAGGGCTACATAATGAGATCTTGTCCCAAAACAAAGCAAAAATTAGTCATCTTGCAACATAACATTGCCCTGGAGACCTGGTGAGTGACAGGTACCAACTGCCCTCATCTCTCACATGATAGACATAGTCTGCAGCTTGTCCCAGGCCACCTGTCAGAGGTACCGAAGATCTTCTCCCTCATCCTGTTCCAGTGACATAAGAAGTAATTAAAACCCAGAAACAAACGGGAGCATGAAGTTGATGGAAATAAATATGACGGACCCTAAGATCTTCCAGAATAGTCCATAATGCCTCAGTTCCAAAATTTATAATGTAAACAAAGTCACTACGTAAGAAAGGCTGGGGCTGGACAGATGGCTAAGCAGTTAAGAGCACTGACTGCTCTTCCAGGGGACCTGAGTTCAATTCCCAGCACCGACATGGTGGCTCACAACTGTCTGTACTCCTCTTCCAGGAAACCCAACAACTTCACACAGATACATATGCAAGCAAAACATCAATGCACATAAAGGAAAAATAAATAATATTTTTTGGGGAAAAAAAGCAGCTCCTTTGAAGTCCGCCATTAAAATCCAAACAAATTATATTCAGATAACACAATATTGTTCACAAGCACACATTTGAATAGGGGGATGCTCTGGACAGAAAGTTAACCCTCGGTCTGCCGAGGTGACTGTCAGGCTAGTTGGCTATAGATACTCCTGTCCATCAACCCCTGAGGTGCAGAGGGGTGATCATGAGTTCTGGTCCATCTGAGATGTACAGTGAACCTGGACAAAGCTGGGTGTGATGGCTGGTGCCTATAAGGAGGTGAGAAGGCTGCTGTGAGTTCAAGGTCAGCTAAACAAAAAATAATCACCAACTGTAAGAAAGATTATCTATCTGATCTAGCAAGTACACAGTGAGCGGCTGAAATCTTCCAGTCAACTAATTTTAAATCCTTACAAGGACTACCTAGACCCTGGGCATACCGAGACAATTTGACACATTCCTTCAAGAGACCACGGTCTAGAAAGGAGAGCAGCTGAGGGTGAGTGGGGACAGAGACTGGCAACCTGCTGGAGAAAGTTGACACTGATTGGACAATAAGTATCCGTCTACAAGTCAGGGAGAAAATGGGACAGAACACTCCAGAAAACACTCAAGATGGCATAAAAATAGGAGAGCATAATCCAGACCACTGAGAAATGCAGGGCAGTCACTTGCCATGGCTGGAATGTATATTGTAAGGCAAGGGGCAAGAGTGTCTCCTGGATGATTTTAAATCCCCTCAAGTTGACAATGAAGACTGTTCATCACAGCTGGCACATGAGAAGAACAGAGTCCTTGTCTGTCCCAGGCTGGGGAAACACCCTAGGACAATACCAATTACATTAAAGTCGGTCCATAGTAATAGTGTTGCCTCGGTAGGTTTAGGCTGGCCTCAATATGTGTAAATGATCCTATTACTAGAAAACACATAGTTATTTAAGGAGAAAGGGCCATGATTAACTTCTCTTCAAGTGATTTTTTTAAGAGTACGTGTAGGGGAAAGTGGCCAGCCAAGGAAACCCACCCTGGCTCTGAGCCCAGAGCCAGTGAAAGAAACACACCCTAACCCTGAACCCAGATCTAGTGAAAGAAACCCACTCTAGATCTAAGGCCTAAGCCAGTGAAACACTTTATCCCTGAACCCAGAAGCAAATGGAAATGTGCCCTGACTCCGAAACCAGCACCAAAGAAACACACTTTGTCCCTAGAATCAGAGCCAGTGAAAGAAATATGCCCTGACTCTGACATTAGAGACCCAAAGCCCAAAGGAGCCAGTGTCAGAAACATTTTGACCCTGAAACCAAAACCAAATCAGGGTAAAGAAAAAAAAAAAAAAAAAACCTTGACCAATCCTCACCCTGGAAGTCTCCCTAGAAAGTTCCACCCCCAAGAGGCCCTATATAAGCTCTGCTCCTGCAGCCCTTTCCCAACCCTGGGCTGAAGCAGCCACTCTCCTGGATTCTTCCCTCCTAATAAATCTATTGAATGAGGTTTAAGTGAAGATCTTCTTTGACCAGAGCAGCAGTGAGGAGCTTGGATGGAGATCAGCTGAAGAAGCGAAGCTGTAACACTCCAGCCATCCAGGGGACCTTCCCTGGCTTGTTAACTTCCCTGAGCAGAGAGCAGTGAGCAGGGGAGGGGAAGTGAAGTTGTAACACTGACCGGATGGCAGAGGGAGCCTTCCCGGGCAGAGCAAAGTTGTTAAACTCTGGGAAACCGGAGCAGGGCGGTAACAACTTTACCTGGGAAGCCATCCCTTGCAGGAGCAGAGCTGTTAACATCTGTGAAGCCTTTCCTGAAACAGGGCTGTAAGCTGCTGCCTGCGGTGTTCATTGGCTCCCGACTGCCTAAATACTCTTCCATTCGAGCTGCAGCCCTCAGTATGTCTGGGCTCCTGGTTGCAAGGATCTCTTTCCATCTGAGCTGCACAAACACCTACAGTACATGTCAGTGAAACAAAGAAAAAAGGAGGGGGACAAAAGACAGCAAAATATTAACAGTGAACATAGGTCAAGGAGTTCCGGGAAGATGTGAGCCACCTGACCTCAGTGCTGGGAGCCTAACTGGGGTCCTCTGCAAGAGCAGTCTGTGCCCTGAGCCACACAACCATCTCTCCAGCTCTATTTTTGTCTTTTGAGACAAGGTTTGACTAACTAGCTCGGTCTGCCCTTAACCTTACAGTGTACAGTGAACTCACAGCAATCCTCCTGCCTCAGCATCCTAGAGCGCTAGAATTACAGGTTTGTGCATTATTGTTAGTCTAATTGTATTCTTATTTAGGATCAATGCAATATTAAAACCACACTTACACATGCATATTAATTTTTATTATGTAAAATCTGTGTTTATTTCCTATTCTTCCCGGAATATTGTTTTGGTTTGTTTTTAAAGAATCAGTGATGCTGAGCACAAGACACACATACACACACACACACACACACACACACACACACACACACACACACACACACACACACAGGAGGCCAAAATTATTCTTTGAAATTGGACCAGTCTGGTTTGTAAATCTGCCTTGTTAAATGTGGCTTTCACTCTGACCCCTAGAGGTGGCCCAGAGCCTAGCGACAACAGGGACAGATTCAAGGTACTTCCGGAAACGGAGGGCTGAGACTCGGCTGTATTTGCATACCCACAATGCACTTCGCACAGGTAGTTACCATAATCTAAAAGAGCAACGGCCTTTTTTATGGTTTTTATCCGTCTTAGTCTTAATTTGATAGAGACATCAAAAGTTTGTCTTAGACGGATAAAGCAGTTACCTCTTTTTTGGGGGGGGGGGAATAGTTACCATGGGTGTACTAAGAAGTACAGTTGGCTGTACCTCAGAGCAGGCAGGTATATCTTGGTTTCACTTCAAGTCGTGTAATATCTTGCCTTTTACTGAAGTTTCTGGGTTTCTAAACCAATTTTTTGAGGCCTTGCTCTGGCAAGGCCGACAGTACTGTACAAAAAAAATATCCTAACAAAGTCTAACTCTGCTCTCAAAAATCACTGAAAGTCAGTCCCTAGAGGAACTTGCAGAGAAAGATGTGAGCAACTAGCAGACCTAACGATCTTAGGCAGCGTCACACTGGCCCAGCGAACTTACGTGGCGCCCCCTTCTGGCTTCTGCAGCTACTACAGATATACAGGCAGAACACAATAATATGCATCAGGATAAGAGAAGTGCAGAAGCCATTCACAGAACTGACTTGCCTACAGAGGAACTTTCTCGATTGGCGTTCCTCTTCCGAACAACATTCTCTTATTTTGGGAGGAAATCATCAGCTGGTTGGTCTGATGGGTTTGTACATCCGTTGCCTTCTCGTGGCTAGACTATAAACTACCATATTAATGTAGAACAATCTGTGGTTGTTCTGTCATATAAAAAACACTTCTAAAGCCTAAAGGAAGGAATAAGTCCTGTATGATAGGTGAAAAAAGGTACATGTCTCCATTAGGCAGTTTATTATTAGTTGTGTTTAATTATTAATAGCAATACCACTTTGCTATGATTGGTTGCTTTGTTACCTGAAACAGAAACTGAGGAGTCGTAATTGTTCTAAATTATTAAATACACCCTTTCAGGGGGAAAAAACCATTTCTTTAAGCAAAACAAAAATTGCCGTGAAAATCCATTCACCTGAGCTCTGAATGGTTCCTCTACCTCCCAGGGTAATTAGGAGAAGAGTGACTTGAGAACCAAAGGAAATGCCAGGCTCACCTCCAAGGGTGAACCTTATCATCCCAGGAATGCTTGCTGCCACACTTCCTGAAGAAAATTTTAGTGCATCAGATTGATTCACTGTCCACTTTTATACAAAGTTGAAAGGAGGTTTTCATAGCCAAAAATCCTTAAAATCTGTCCACGCGGCTCAGTAAGCACCAGAGAGAAGCATCCTCCCCTAGGGTTAGAAGCAAAGGAAGAGCCAGATCCAGTGGATCTGGAATACACACAAGCATGGACGCAGAGTAAGACTAAGAAGCAAGAAACAGACTGAGCCAGTAACAGGGACATGGTTAGGAAAGCAAACCCTTTTTTCTGGTTCTTAGGAAAGCTCTGTATCCTGTATTGTAATGTGGGGATAGCAATACAACTCCCAGAGCTATGCTGAAGCTCAGACAGGACAATTTGAGTAAACTCTAAAACATGGCACAATTCCATGAAGTTACATAGTGGTTAAGGGCACTTGCTGCTCTTGCAGAGGAATGGAGTTCAATTCCCAGTGCCCACTTCAGGCAGGTCACAGCTCTCTGTTACTCCAGCTCCAGGGGATCCTCCAGCCTCTAAGAGCATCCGCATACGCATTCACATAGGCACAAATGAAAATAAAACAAATATTTTATATATAAATAAATAAACTCTAATTTGGCACCATACTGGCTCATCCTGAAATTCTCTTATTACTGAGTGGTGATCCTGAAGCACTAAGGAAGCTCTCAGCTGCTGACAAGAGTTCCAGACTCTGCCTCCTGTAGCTCGCACCAGGTGATGCTGATGGTTATAAGTTTTCATAACAATACATAGCCCAAAAATGTTCCCACAGTCACCTAATGCTTACAACGGGTAAAATATCACTTGAGAGGTTAGTATTCAGCTCAGTAACAGAGCATCCTGCCTAGAATGGACAAGTCCCTCAACACCATAAGGGGGAAAACTATTTGAATACTATTTGAATGGATCCTTTCATATACTTTCTATGTCTATTCTTCAGGAATCATCACACTCGTCCCAGAGGGCATTTTATTTTATTTTATTTTATTTTATTGGCTGCCCTAAGAAACACCACTCCAAGAAATAGAAGGAAAAAATGAGCCTTCTATACGAGCTCCATGATGCAAAGGTTTGAAAGCACCTGCTTAGCAGGACTTAAGAAAAGGCAGTGAACACAAGAGTGTGTGAATGGACAGATGAATAAAACCAATGTGACTTTTGCCTCAGTAATTACAATCACCAGCCTAGGACTTGATCTTCAAGCTATAAAGAAAGAACAATGTTTATTTTACCAGATTATGTGAATTAATAATTGATGATGAAGTGAAAGTTTAGTTTAAAAGATTACACAAATCTAATCTGCCACCTTTGGCATAAAGAATTATCTAATCATCTCCCTGACTGACCCCTCTCTCTTCAAGCTCACCCCACACTTGGCTATATATTTGCCATATATCCTGCTCTCATTAGTAAGTCAATTCTCAAATACATCATTTCTTTCCAAATTACTCTCCACACTAAAACCCTGGGATGAGGTCAGACATAGTGGTGCATGCCCATTTAATCCCAGCACTTAGGAGGCAGAGGTTGGTGGATCTCTGTGAGTTTGAGGCCAGCTTGGTCTACAGAGTGAGACTCTGTCTTGAATAAAAAAACAAAATAATAATAACAGAATGGAAAACTTTGAGACAGCTTCATTTTACCTACTTAGCCACAAGAACCTTAAATTACCTGTCCCGCACCAATTTCTCGCCCGCAAGAAAAGGCACAGCACACGTAGGATCCTTCTGCAGCAAAGCTTTAATGTAGGATCCTTCTGCAGCAAAGCTTTAATGCGTCTTGAGGGAGAGCATCAGCTTATAGAAAATGGAGACCACGAGGTAGGAAAAGCCCAATCTTTATATAGACCAAAGACCTCCACCTTGGACGTGTCACCTCTCTATAGGCTGCAGCTCATTATCCCACATGACGCCACGGGAGAGGGGGAGAGACCAGTCTCGGAAGATTACCAAAGGCATGGGCCCTTGCCTTGTTTACTGACTCAGGAGGGTTGGCCAGCACCGGATATCGGCGCCATCTTGAGGGACTGGGGCCAGCGGCTCCCAACAATTACCTGGTTAAAAAAAATTCTGAATTCTCGACTTTAATCCCAGTACTTGGGAGGCAGAGACAGCCAGCCTGGTCTACAGAGTGAGTTTCAGGACAAGCTCCAAAGCTACACACACACACACACACAAAAAAAAAAACCCTGTCTCAAAAAACAAACAAAACAAAATTTTCTTTATTCTCTATACCAGGTCTTAGTGGAGTCCAAAACCAACAGAGGAGGTGCACCAGGCTGTAAGGTTCTGGAGCAAGATAAGCTGAAGTTTCCACATAGACACCATACCTAACTTAAGAGTCTTCAAAGTTGATTGGCTTACTAAAAATTCCTGCTTATGGAGAGTTGGAATGTTGCAGATCCAGAACCAAATTATCTCTGGTCCCGTTAATAGACCGTCATTGCCACATTTGTATCTAAACTAACAAGGAGTGGGGGGAGGGAGGGAGGGAGGGAGGGAGAGAGGGAGGGAGGGAGGGAGGGAGGGAGTGAGGGAGGGAGGGAGGGAGAGGAAGAAGGAGCTTTAGAATATATAAATTAAGCAAACCAGTAACTTCCACGAACCAAAAAACTAAGAATGAGACATCATCTAACAGCTGTCACCTAGTCTCCTGCCGTATTATAACTGTCCTGCCTCAGATTCCCACCAATATATTTGAAAAATGTCCTGATTTATGACTTTCTTGAGTTTCTCGACTATAAAAATTTCATGAACTATAAAAACTTCATGAAACTACTCCCATGTTAGAACATGTTATTCAAGGCAACTGGAATTCATGTTCCTAGACCATGGTGCTTTGTAAAACCTTTAAGGGGAAAGCTGTACTGTGCATTGACAGTGGGTCAGGCAAGGTCTACCCAGAGAAGAGAGAAACAAACCGCACAGGTGGACACAGTCAAAGAAAGAGGAAGCCAGAAGTCAGAGCAGAGCCTGGGCTAAGGGGCAGGTAAGAATGGAAGCCACCTGTTGTAATAGGGATGGACTCGTTAAATAGAGCTGCCCAGACAAGCTCAAAACCCCAAGGACTTAATACAACAGAGCTTTAGTACCTGCTGATGCAAACTTACAGTGGGTCTGTCTGATTCTGCAGAGCAAGCGTCTCCCAAGGAGCAGCTCAGTAATTTCACTCTGAAGTCTTTGGGGCTACAGAATCTCTCCCTCCTTCTGTGCATGCAAGTATTCTTCTCATCCAGAAAGGTGTGGTGCCCCTCACCTTTAGTCCCAGCACTCTAAAGGCAAAGGCAGGCAGATCTCTAGTTCAAGGCCACCCTGATCTATATAATGAGTAGAACAACCAAAGCTATGTAGTGAGCCCTGTCTCGAAAGCAAACAAAAATTGAGGTTCCAATCCCAGTACCCATATAGTGGCCTGTAAATCCAGTCCCAGGGGTCCAAATGCCCTTGTCTGATCTCCAAGGACTCCTCCACACATGTGATGCACAGACACACACTCAGATACACACACACACAACAAGTATTTTTCTAAAAGATGTATGTAGTAAACTGAAATGATGGGAAGCCACTGCTTTGGACTGAGTCCTTTGTGGGGGCCCAAAAGAGATCAGACCAAACCAAAGAGATAAATCTGTTTAATCAGGCTGAAAGGGTAGGGAAATAGATAGAGCCCAAACAGCCATTTTCCTTACAAACAAGAGATGCCAGTCTCCTGAGTCACCACAGTGAGGGAGTATTTTCTGCTTTAATCCTCGCAGGAAAAAACCCTGCAACCTCCTATCACCAACCACATAGTGTTCTATTTCCTTGTCCCTCTCTCACAAAACCTGGTTGCCCCTGTCCAACATGAGCTGCCATTCTGCTGTGTAAACTGAAGACTGCCACCATTCATGAATTTTTAACAACAAAAAGCCTAACTAGAGGCTTTTCTGTCCCTCCTGGGACGGGTAGAGAAACAAACATTTAGTTAGACATCCAAATTGGTGCCGGATCGTCCAGAGCTGTGCACCTGCTAAGGGCACATGCTTCCACCACTGAGCCATACTCCCAGCCTTGAAAACTTCTCTGAAAACAGAGTAGAAGACCCACTTATAAAGGAAGTCACCGCAAGAAGGAAATTTCCATTCACAAGAATGTCTCCCCTCAGCACCAGGAAGGGAAGAATAACAAAGCTTCAGACTCTCATTGCCAGAGAAGTTGCTGCTCATGAGTACTCAAGCTTCAATAACCAGTAAAGAACTTTTTATGGGGAAAATATATATAGTCTGTAAATCAGACTAGCCCCAGAACCCAGTCTAGCCTCCAATTCATCTTTCTGCCCCACCTTCTGAGGGTTGGGGTTACCAGCAGGCACCATACTGGGCTTTCGTTCTCTTATTTAATAAGCGTACATCCCAAATCATAAATATTTTCATGTTTCTACATGTCCTCCCTAATTATTATTCAATAACTGGATAAAAGTGCATTGGTCTACGTGCCCTAGTTTAACAATCTGCTTATTGTGGAGAACTTGGTCTCCCTCCAACTTGCCACATTTACACATCACCTACAATGAATGTCTTTCACGTGTATGTGTATATGCTCTTTTGCTTTAATTGCTTCCTAAGGGCTGATTCCCATGAGAGCCGTCACTGAATTTCAGGGTGTGAACAATTTTATGGTCAAAGAAACATGCTGCTCTAATGGGTCCCAGAAAGGTTGTGACTACCAATCCATTCATCCACAGAGACCCAAAAAGCTTACCACTTTCCAAATGAAGATATATTGTTGTCTGGTTTTTTTGTTTGAGTTGGGGTGGGTGAGGTTAGCGGTGTTGTTTTACTGAATATTAACAAAGGGAGGGGAAATGGATCCTTGCCCCAGCGGGACTGTGGCCATGGAACTCAGCGCCGACTACCGCAAAAAGCTGCGGCAGGACCCGGATGCAGAGCATGTGGAGGTGGAGGACATGACTCTCCACCTGCACGACCTGGTGGTGTCGGCTAAATTCGCGGGAAAACCATTGCTCCAGAGACACCGGCTGGTGAATGAGTGCTTAGCAGAAGAGCTTCTGCGCATCCACGCCTTGAACAGAAAACTGATCTCAGAGCAGTAGACCCGAAAGCAGCAGAGATGAGGAGCCCAGGCCTGAATAGCTATTAAATTGTAAATCGGGTCAAAATGGATCCTCGATTTGAATGTTACTTGAAATTGTCTGCTTTCTCTCTGCTTTTACTAAAGATGAGGGACTCTGGTCACCTAGAATGGGGTGATCCCAAAAGCTGAACTGCCACATAGGCTTCAACTGCTTCAGACCAACCCTACCTAGTAAGAATTAAAAGAACAGATTTTAGCAGGAATGGTCCATGCCTGTAATTCAAGTACTCAGGAATTAGGAGTTTAAGGCTAGCTAATATAGTTTGAAGCCAGCTTGGGGCATATGAAACCTTGTTTCAAAACTAAAAAATAAACAAATTATTTAATGTTCTGTTTTGTTTTTCCAGACAGGGTTTCTCCATGTAGCTAGCCCTGGCTGTCCTGTAACTCACTCAGACCAGTCTTGCCTGGAACTCACAAAGATCCACCTGCCTCTGTGCTGGGATTAAAGGTGTATGCCACCATTGCCCAGTATAAATAATTATTAAGCAACTGTTCAGTTATAAAGAACAGTATGAACACATAGACACATATCTGTAGGTAATGAAAAAATTAATTAAATATTTAAATGTATTTATTATTATTTCTTGTGAGTGTTTTGCCTGCAAATATGTAGACAGTGTGCATGGGGTGCCTGCAGAGGCCACAAGAGGGCATCAGATCCTCTGGAACTGCTGTCAGAGATGGCGCCACCCCATGGGTTTTGGAAACTGACCTTGAATCTACAGCAAGAACAACAAGCACTCTTAACCACTGAGCCATCTCTGTAGCTCCCAACCTAAGTGGTGTAAATAGCGAATATTTAGGGGCTGGTTGGCTCAGAAAGCTTGACTGCTTTAGTCCAATCCCCAGAGCCCACGTCAAGGTAGCAGAGAACCCACTCCGCAAAGTTGTCCTCCGAGATCTGTAAATGTTCCCCTGAGTGAATGAACACTAGCTTACATGCATGCAAACACACACAAAATAAATAATTTTTATAAGAAAGTTCAAGGCTAACCTCTGCAACCGAGCAACTTCAAGGCCTGACCCACTTGAAATCTTTCCTCAAAACAAAAACAAGCCCAATACACTAGAGGCTGAGAATTCTGTGATTTCTAAACTATCCCGTCATACATATCAAGCCCAGGTCAACTAGAGATGCATAGAAAATGATGTATTAAAAAAGAAAGGGAGGAGGGAAAGAAGAAGGGAGGGAAGGAAGAAAGGAAAATGTAAAGAAAGGGGAAACACGAGCCATTAAGAAAAAAATTTCTCTTTACAGCAGCTTCTTAAAGTACGTTCCCTAATCTCAACATCATTTTTAAAGACTGTCTCAGCAAGTACGCATGCGCATCCACATCACATTGAAATCGGCTCTCTCCTTCCATCTGCATGTAGGTTCTGAGAATGAAACTCGGTGATCAGGACCTCCTGAGCCATCTCGAAGGCCCTAGGAAATACTCTACATAACCCCCTTTCTCTTCTTTCTCTCCTTATTCACAATTAGCCAGCACCCCACCTAGCTGCCAGGGCTGCCTCCACCCTCACGTACCCCTCCCCATCTGCCTTGCCTAGATTGAGTAAACTTCCCTGTACGAAGAACCTTTCTGGTTCAGGCCTCTCTCTACTTCTGCACCTCAGAACCGGTCTGGCGGGGATCTACTCTCAAGTGGTGGAATGAAGTTGTCAGAAATGCTGGCGGGGCTGCCAAAGACTGGATGCTCTGGGTGACTAAAACAATAACAGTTCCGCCCTTACACACGTACGCGCACGCATGCACACAAGCATACAAGCAAGCACTCAGGATACTCACACAGGACCCCAGTGCACCCCTACATGGCTCTTCCGCTCAGCTTTGAGTCCCCTTCTTCCTGTTCTACCCAAGCTGACCAGTGAAACCTGGACTTAAGTATTTCTTTACACAGGGGACACATACACGTATTAGAATCTGCACATTAAAAAAAAGAGAGAGAGAGAGAGATCAAGAGGTGTCCGCCGGTGTTTCTGGAGCAATGCAGAGCTTGGCTGGACCCTAAAGTTGTGTTTGTTAATCATCCATGGCAATTCCTCCCATATACCCTTTGGTCCACAGTGGAGTCAAATTAGGGGAGGCCTCAGGAAGCACTGTAAGACTCCAGAATTGACTTGCAGAGAAGTCTTGTCTGGATGCTTCCTCTGGGACAGCACGCTGCTCCTGCACCTGCCCTACATCTCTCTCAAGTCCAAAAGACACATCCCCCAGGGAGAGAGGTAATTAAAAACTGCTGTAGAAAAGAATTTGTATTTTAGCTCAAGGTCTATATCCTTTTGATAAAAGAAGCGAGGCAGGAAGAGAAGAATAAAAGCTAGTAGCCAGCTGCTTCCCAGGTACCAACTAGGACAAAACAGACATCTGTCAGCTCCATCTCCTACAAATGGCAAGAGCCAGAACTGGTGATATCCTTTATGAAGCAGACCTCGAGCAATCGCCTACCCTGTCTGTGACCCCTATTGAGATGTACAAATACAAATGGGTGACATCTTTCGGCACAAATAACATGGTTAAAAGCCAGTAACCCCTTTTACAAGTGGATTGGTCTTTGTGGGTTATACCCTTTGATGAAAAACCGGAGATTCCCTAGATCAGACAAGGTTGTGGACACCCAGTGATAAAGAATCCCGTATCACAACCTCGGACAACAGCCTAACACCAGAAAATGTTGCTCATCTGTCTTTTTGACTTAGAAGGAGGAAGGCAGGAGGGTCAGGAGTGAAACTATATAACAAGCTTGAGCTCAGTTAAATAAGACATTATTTGGAGAGAGGGAGGGAGCTGATTTGCAGCCTTCAGAAGGCCAATCTTGAAGCTAGAAAAGGATCAGTCTCAGCTTTGCGGTTTTATCCCCTAGTCCATCCTGCGCCCCCCCCCCCACACACACACACAGGCCAACCGACGCATTATAAAAATTTCAAGCAGGGTGATAGTGGTGCATGCCTTTAATCTGAACCCTCGTGAGGCAGAGGCAGAGGCAGGTGGAAATCTGAGTTCGAGACCAGCCTTGTCTACAGAGCTAGTCCTAGGACAGCCAAAGCTACACAGAAAAACCCTGTCTTGTGGGGAGGGGGGGAGGCTTCAGTACTATTCACTAGTACTATGGAGCTGGTAGTGTGGGTCCTTTCTAAAGGACTTATGGCAAAAGCTGGGGTGAGGTGTGAGGAGGGGGCGAGCTGGGCAGGTGACAAGGGGACCAAGTCACTCTTTATGCAGCGCTTCTCATTTAGGAGAATAACCCTGCAACAAAAACCAGAACCTTCTTCCTGCATTCTTGGCCTCCAGCAAGAACATTCTGGAAACTTCTTTGGGGTCCCAGCTTTGGGGTTTCTACCTCCTGTTCTCATCAGACACCCGAGGATCACTGTCTCAAAAAAGGAAAAGAAAACCAAACAAACAAGTATTTTATTTGAGGTGCCAGTCTGATTTGGGGTCAAGAGTCGGGGTGGCCTCTATGCTCAGAGCCCTGCTTTTCCCCTTGGGGGAGTGGGCAAGATGGCTAGGAAGCATCCACACAGCCTTCAGGAACAAGTTGAAACAAGCAAGTTCAATTTTATTATGGAGAAGACCTTAAATACAGTTTCTCAGACCCTCCCCCTTGCCAGGGGAAAGAGCTTTGATTTGCTGGTATCTGCAGCTTCAGGTGGTGGTCTCTAGCTGGTCTAGGAATATCATCAAGGCCCCCAGGCTCAGACCCCAGCTTGGCTTATGCAGAAGTGTTTGGGAGCACACATCTTAAAATACTAGTTATCACCAGCTTGCACTGGCTGAGGCCAGGCTGGTGTGTGTGTGTGGGCGGGGAGGGGACTTAGAAGCCACTAGGCTCATAACTGCTGAGCCAGCTTTCAGATCCTCATTTGATATTTAAAGTTTGCTTCATCTTTAAACCATGAAAATTGCATCCTTTGTGTAGCATAACTTAGAAAGCCATTATGAAGACTTTCTCTTGAAAACCAACACCCATACTTGGGTGTGTACTGTCCTTTTCCTGTGTGACTCTCTTTAAACACCTACACTTCAATCTGAGGTCTGTACAAGCTCTTATCTCTGCTTAATAAACTCCATCACTCTATTTGACTCTGACCTGTTCTGGAACTCGTCTGCACCATGGCCAGGGATCCGCCTTGACCTGAGTTAGGTCCCTAAGCGGTAAACTCCTCCGGCTACTGACATCAGTGCTAGGTTACACCTTCCCACCACAACTGGCAGGGTTTCCTAAAGTATTTCCTAAGCGTACTGTTTCACATTGAGCCTCCCTCCTCCCAGCCCTGTTTTCCTGGACCTGGGTGGCCAGCAACTTGTTTAGAGGCTTCCCAGAGGGCTCAGGTGGTAGAGTGCTAGCCCTTGCTGCACGTGCAAAGCCCTGGGTTTGATCCCTAACACTACACAAAACCAGAAGAGGTTCATAGTAGGCCTGTAGTTACATTTGAGAGGTAGAGACGGAAGTTCAGGATCACCTTCCTCTACATAGTGAATTTGAGATGAGCCTGGACAGTGTGAGGCCCCTTTCTTGAAACAACACACACAAAAGAAAGAGAAGAAGAAAAGAAAGAAAATTCTTCCCAGGGCATTTAAAAACTGTGTATTGAAGTAAAACTGCTTTACCGCCAAAAAAATGCCAAATAATAAAAACTCCTTGGGGAGAGAGCTCAACATGTGAAGTGCTTGGGGACCCAAGACCAATCCCGTCATTCAGATAAAAACACGAACATGATTGTGTGTGTTTTTAATCCTAGCACTGGAGAGGAGGAGATGTGTGAATCCCTAGGGCTCACTGGCCATCCAGCCTAATCTAATTAGTGCACCAAGTCCCAGTGAGAGACCCCATCTCAAAAACAACATGAACAGTTCCTGAGGAACACCCCCAGAGGTTAACCTTCACACACACACCAAAAAAAAAAAAAAAAAAAAAAAAAAAAAAAAAAAAAAAACTGGACCTGACTCTTGCGTGGCTTCTAGCTAGTTAAGGCATGTCCCTGGGCTGGCCCTAGACAATGCCTTAAAAATGCCTCCATGAAAAGCTTCAGTGCTGCCAGGAAAATTGACTGTTATTTCAGCCAAAGCCTGCTAATAAAGATAGGTCCAGGAGCATCCTCATAAGTTCTGGAGTAATTACTTGAGAAATGAGGACATGGCTCAGCACATCTGGTTTTCCAGAACGTTTGATCTTCAACAGATACACACACACACCAACATTCTTTCTTCTTCTCTCTCTCTCTCTCTCTCTCTCTCTCTCTCTCTCTCTCTCTCTCTCTCTCTCTCTCTCGATTAAAATCTAATATTTCAAGCTGTCTTCTCCAGAACACACACACACTGTCTCAGGCACAAACATTCAAGTTCAAAGAGAATTACTCTTACAGCTCTTACAGAAGCTCTCAGTCACAAAGGCATCCAACTCCAACTCCAGTATCTTCTAAACCTGATAGGTAAACCAGGCACCGTGTCTCACATCTCTAATCCCTGCTCTCAGGAAAGAAGTTAAGGCAGGATTACCATGATTTTGAGGCCAGCCTAAGCTACAGCATGAGTTCTAGGCCAGCCCGGGCTACAATGTAAGGTACTGTCTCAAAAAAAAAAAGAAAAAAAGAGAGAGTTCATTTTTCACCTACATAGGATAAGTTCACAAACCCAAACGCCCTAGTCACGTAGACCAATTCCCTTTAAATGCCTTAGTTTAACCCTGACCAATCCCAATTTATGACTGCTACTAGACGAACAGATGGATTCCACCCAAGTCCAGTTTGGTGAACCAGTAAGAGTTAGGGCTGCATATAAGAGGGTGGATGACTCAAAAGCAGCCATATCAGTAAAAAGCTCTATTCCTATCATAAGAGAGACTCACAAAAGCTACACCCATAAAGAAACCCAACTCCCAGTCACCTGTGCACCCTAGCACCTTCTAAGACTGTGGACATCGGGGCATGTGGGAGGCCGGCAAGAGCGCCCCCGCATGTTGGAACCTCAGGTTGGGGTCTGAGGCTGGAGAGTAGGGTAAAAATAGAGGTCTGAAAGGCTTTCCACCAAGGCTAGAAATTAGCATGTGAAAGAAACCAGTCCAAGGGAAACCTGAAACCTCAGCCCATCCCCACCTTCCCAAACAGATTGGGCCTGTGCCAAAAAGCCAGCCATATATATGCAAATGACCCAGAAAATTTACACTTTACAAGGACCTCAAAGTCCCCATCCTTTGTGCATGGTGCCTTTACAGGTTCACTTTCTCCTCTGAAGGGGTTTCTTGCTGAGAGCTTGTTTCCGAGGTTCTAGCAGGACTGTAGTGGAATTATGTAACACTGTAAACAACTGTCCTGCCTACTGGTTTAATAAAAACACTGATTGGTTGAACACAGACAGGAAGTGTGGGCGGGGCTACCAGACTAAGAAAACTCGGGGATCAGGAAAACAGAGCAGAAATGCCACAGAGGTGCCAGACAAGCCTAGAAGATGCAGAGGACAACTATGCTGCTCTGAGAGCCACATGGCTGAACAGGATAAGAGTCATGGGTTAGTTTAAGAGCAAGAGCCAGCAAGTTATATGCCTGGGCCCCAGGTCAATCAGCGTACATTAATACAAGTGTCTGTGCATTTCAGTGGGACTATGGAGCTGTGGACCAGAAAGTTCAGGCTAGAAACCTAATACAACAGGAGAGTACAGCTAGTCCAATACTCCTTCACTTCTGTGGAGAAGGTCGTCCTTGAGCTTCAAGAGGGACAAACAAGGAGAAAGGGAACACACTTGGGCCAAGCCAGACATATCAGCTGTGTCAACCCTAGGTGGCAGATGTCACCCTCAGATCCTCAACTTCTTTCCTAATAAACCACCTCTGCTGCTGTTATCTATGTGTCTCTGTCCAGTTCCTTATTTTGGAACAGAAGAACTTAAAAATCTCAACACGTACCACTGAACCCCAATGTGTGATGTATCACGATGACCCTCCACCCACCCTCACAGTGTGAAGAGTTTCCTCACTGTAACCACAGACCTAGCTGGCTACTATTTCATCATTTTGCTTATATCGGTACCATGATTGTGAGACACAAGCTACTCTCTAGGCAAACCCAGGTTCTTCACGGATCAACAAGTGCTTTCCAGCCTCAGATACATTTTTGTATGGCTATTATTATTGTTATTCAGACTTTCATGTTGCTGAGGTTGGCCTTGAACTCCTGATCTTTCTGCCTTTACCTCATACACTACTATAGGAGTGTCTTTTTTAAATTTATTTTTATGTGCATTGGTGTTTTGCCTGCATGTATGTCTGTGTAAGGGTGTCCAGATCCCCTAGAACTAGAATTACAGACGGTTGTAAGCTGCCATGTCAGTGCTGGGAATTGAATCCAGGTTTTAGAGAGGAACAGAGTCAGTGTTCTTAACCACTGAGCCATTTCCCCAACCCCTATAGGGGTGTCTTTCACAAGTACTTCCATGGTACACGTTTTCCCTAGATAATTTGGGATTTTCTTCCTTCCTTCCTTCCTCCCCCCCCCCCCCTTTCTTTCTTGGTTTCTTTGTTTCTCTGTGTAACCCTGGCTGTCCTGGAACTCACTCTGTAGACCAGGCTGTGAAGGCATGGATTTATCATTAAAAAACTATTTCAGGAAAAGAACCTGTAATGCCTGAGGGTGGGCTCCGCTCTGAGTCTAGGAAGAATCTCAGGAATGCACCTAACAGCCAATAGATTCAAAAGTTAGGTTCTCCTCAAAAGTTCAGCCAGCAGATTTAGGGCTTGGGTTCATACTGAAAGGGTAGCCAATGGCTGCTGTACTCCATACCTCTTTGCCCAATCCCAGAATGCCAAGACATGTAGCATCCTGCTTATATATGCTTAAAAAAAAACAAACAAACAAACAAAAAAAAAAAACCACCTTACCTCTGGGCTCATAGCTGAAACCCTCCTTTGTGCCGGAACAAAGGGTTTCAACCCTGTTCCTTTGAACCTGATCAAAGCAATAAACAGACCCCGTGTTTATATTGAATCCAGCTTTCCCTGGTGGTTTTTTGGGGTCCCTCGACACGGGTACAACACAGGCTAGTCTTGAGCTCACTGAGATCCACCTGACTCTGCCTCCCAAGTGCTGGGATTAAAGGTATGCATCACCACCCAATTGATTTGGGGTTTTCTATGTGTAGGATTTCTACAAAAAGTCAGGGCTGGCCTTCAACTCTGATCTTCTTGAAATGGGACCCCTTAAAACCTAGGATCTGAAGCTACTTCTCCAGATCCTACAATAAATGATCTCATGTTGAGAGCAAAAAGTGCTACCCAGAATTGTGGGAGATTGTATTGTTTCACTGTAAATATTTGTCCCACCCACTGGTTTAATAAAAAGCGCTGATTGGCCAAAGGCAGGCAGGAAGTGTGGGCGGGACTACCAGACTAAGAAAACTCTGAGAACAGGAAGCACAGAGCAGAACACCAGAGAGAAGCCGGAAGAAGCAGAGGACACCTATGCAGCTCTGAGAAAAGGTACCCAGCCTCATGGCTAAACAAGATAAGAGTCATGGGTTAGAGGAAGGGTAGAGAGTTAGCAAGTCATATGCCTGGGCCTGAGGCCGATCAGCCTAAAACTATTGAAAGCATCTGTGTGTCTCTGTGGGACTGTGGGACTGCGGGCCTGCGGGTCTGTGGGCCTAAACCTTGAGTCTAGGCCTGAAAGTCCGGGCCAGAAACCTACTACCCAGAATTCCTTTTGTTTTTGTGGGTGGAGTCTGTTGCCTACTCTGGGTTCCAGGAATCTCTGAGGAAGCACAGTCCAATCTATGTGTGGGCATTATCTGACTTTTGTTTCATTGCTCTAACTGCTAAGGGTGTGGGAAATGTTTTGTTTGTTCTCCCTATCAAAGTTAGTTGGGCTACCAATGGCTAACGGTGTTTTGTTTTGGAGATTGGCTTTCAGTATGTAGCACCAAAAGCTCACTTATATAGACAAACCTGGCTTCAAACTCAAAGCACTGGTATTACAGGTGTGTGCCACATCTGGTGATGAAAATCTTTTCATTTCCTCCTTGATACATATAGAGAGATAGAAGTAATTTCCCCTTGCATAGAATTCTGTGCACCGCAGGCTCGCAGTGCCTGGAGAAGACAGTATCATATATACCTTGAGACTAGAGCTACAGACAGTTGTGAGCCAGGTCCCCTGAAAGGGTGGCTAGTGCTCTTCACTGCCCAGGTGTTCTGAGCAGAGCTTTCAAACATCTGAGTAGGACCAAGGCCTCAGGCCACACCCGTTCCCCAAGTGGGAAAAGTCACTGACAACACGCAGGTACTATGAACTAACTCGCTTTGAGTAAGGGCATCATGTGACTTAGGCTGGCCTCAGACGTGTCTAGAGGATGAGACTGATCTGATCCTCCACTTCAGCCTCCTTAGCTCTAGCTTAGAGGCCTGCACCACCATACCCAGTCTTGGGTCAGCTGTGAAGGGATGGGACTATGGTATGACTCCTTTTATCAGGAGCCTTCCAACTAGAAGTCATCTTTATAATTTTTTTCAATGTTTAGAATGTCCAGTTTCTGCCCAGGGCCATAGCAAGAACTCAGATCCCATTCTTATGAATAGCAATGGGATTCTTAGAGCTCCAGTCCACTGGCTTTGTAAACTGTTCAATATGAGGAAGGTTCATCTTTTCATCTTAAATGACTTTCAGGTATACTAATAGCTTAGCAAAGTGCAAACAAGTCCATTTTTCCATTTTATATGTTTAAATCATTTCCTCTTAACCGTGTGACGTGGAATCCATATCGAGGGATGAAATCCAGTCAAGACTCCATGGTTCATCAGGACCAACAATGCTCCCGAATCAGCCTCTCAAGTACTGCTGATGCACTCAGTGTGTGGAGCCTGGCTCCTGCCTCTTATCTGGTTCTCATCGTGCTCACGATGAGTGGAGTGGGCAGACAGTAAAGGAAAAACAAGAGTAACTTCATTTGCCACTAGAGAAAAGCGATTTGAATTGGAAAGTAGGAGGAACTCTGCAACCCTCCGTGGCAACAGGTGCCAACCAAAAGAGGTTGGTAGTGCTCCAATTATAGGTCCTTAGGCAAACTTTGGGGTGCCTTGCTAAGAGGTGCCAGCAGAGAGATTGCCAGTGTTCCCGTTGGGAAGCTTTAGGAGCATCATGGAGTGCCACCCAACACGGCAAAGCAGTCTGTAGATCACTGATGGAAGACATCCCAGCGAAGGGTCTTGTGTTTCCAGCAGATTTTGAAGGGATGAGTGGCCAGGCTTGTAGTCAGCTGGGCCGCAGAAGCTTGCTTCCTCAGGACAGAATGTCCTATGAGTCTATCTCCGAGGACTCTTGAAGGAACAGCTTGGTGGGGCCAGCCCCCAGGCCTGGGCTACTGAGTGAGACACTGTCTCAAAGACAAGCAAAAGAAAAGGGGGTGGGGGGAGGAAGCATTTCTGATTTGTAGAGTTTTTTCTCTTTTGTATTTTAGAGCTGCTGTATTTCATTCATTGTGGTTTGTTAAACCACTATTCTGTGTCTTGGGTTTTTTAAAAGAGTTTCTAGCATTATGCTGCAATCAAATACTTTTGTGAATATGTATATTCACATTGTTAGAGCTATGTCTTCAGGGTAAATGGAATGGGGTGCCAGGTCACAGGCTGAAAGCATATGTAGATTAGCTAAGATATTGCCAAACTGTTCTCTACCAGAGTTACACATTTTTGTGTTCCTTCCAAAACTCTATGCAAGTTCTTGTTTTTCATAACGATGCCAGCTGAATCTGCTGAGCTTCTGAGTCCTTGCCAATCAGATAGGCCAGGCTATTTTTAATTCTTCATGCAAACTTTTCCCCAGCAAATCTTGCAGGTAACGGCACAATTTGGAAGTGCCTCTCCAGAACGGTCTGGCGCCACCTGGTGGCGGTATATTCACTGCAGGAAAGAGCTTTTCACAGCTCTTGTGCCTTTGCTCTAGACTTTAAGTACTTCACTTCTTACCCCTTCTTCCCTAAACAAAAGACAAATAAATGATCCAGACATTAGAACTTAACTTACCTTTCGTGTTGTAGTGTCTGCCGCATCCCAAATGTGAAGTCATTGCAAATAACTAGGCATTCAAGACTATGAACATCGTTGGCATGAAAGTGATGATGGGGTGAGGATGAGACTCAGTTCTTGCCTAGCATGCCTGAAACCCTTGCTTGGGTCCCCAGCACTGCAAAAATCCAGTGTGGTGGCAGATTCCTGTAATCCCAGCACTCAGAAGGTGGGGTAAGGAGAAACAGCAGGTAGAAGCGATAGAAATAACAACTGGAACAGTGTAAGCGTTCACACGACGCTCTAATTGGAAGGAAAGAATCAAGGGCAAGAGGTGACGAAACTGATTGCAAAAGATTCAGGACGTGGACAGAAATGAACAGCACTTTATAGGTTTTTGGGGTGGTCTGAGGTCTGGAAGTTTTTGTTAATCATAAGGATGGTATTTTTAATAGGTAGTTGGGTGTGGTGGTGCATGCCTACAATCCCAGCAGTCCTAGGCAAGTGGGAGCTGTTGGCTCAAAAAGCCAAACAAAACAAAAATTATATTTATGAAGCACACCTTTAATCCCAGCACTCAGAGGCAGGGGCCGGCAGATCTCTGTGAGTTCGAAGCCAGCCTGGTCTACAAGTTTCAGGTCAGTTAAAAATACACAGTAAGACCCTGTCTCAAAAATAAATAAACAAACAAACAATAAAAGCAAGCAAAATCTCTATGGTTTAATTTGATTTTTTTTCCCATGTAAAATACAAATCCTTGCAAACACCATGGAAATATCATGTACTTGGGTTTTTCCCTCTTCAAATAAGGAACCAAGTACATTCCACACATTGCTGGCAAGGGAGGAAAGACATGCTTGCTGACTAACAGGCTGGGGATTAAGGGCAGGTAAACCAGTATTTCTCGACTCCTTGATGGTCCTCAATTCTATACTGGATTTTAGCCCAAAGTGCCTAAGGTCCTTATTTCCACTTCTGAGGCTCATAAACAAGAGGCCTTGTTAAGTATCCCATCTGGGCTACAGAGCCAGACAGCAAGTCTCTTTTCTTGGCTTGTTTTTATTTTTGTTTTTTCAAGACAGAGTTGTTTTTTCAAGACACATAACAGCCCTGGTTATTCTGGAACTCACTCTGTAGACCAGGCTAGCTTCTAATTCAGATATCTGCATGCCTCTGTCTCCTGAGTGCTGGAATTAAAGGCAGCAAGATCGTTTTATTTAACAAGGAAATTTTTTTTAAAAAGATACAGTGTGTGTGTGTGTAAGTTCCTGGCAGAGAAAAGGAAGTGAACTGGCCTTTAATATAGCCTTGGGTCAATTTCACTTGCTCTTAATACTTTTGCTCATGGAGCTTTTTAAAATATTAGGAGACATTGAAAGTTGCTCTGATTAAGCTCATTGATTACACACACACACCCGGCGGTGAACTGACCAAGAATGACATCATACACAATAATATATTTGAATGCTTAGTCATCAGGGAGTGGCACTATCTAAAAAGGATCAGGAGTTGTGACCTTGCCCAAAGAAGTATAGGGGCTAGAGATGGCTCATAGGTTAGGAGCACTGGCTGCTCTTCCAGTGGACCTGGGTTCAATTCCCAGCAACCTCACTACCAGCATTACACTAGAGTTTATTCAGGAGAGTTGCTGGGCAAGTACAAGAGCAGAGAAGTCCTTTCATGTGGTAGCTTCTTTTAAAAGAGCGGGTGGGCACAGATTTACATAGCTATGCCTAGGGGGCGTGTCCTCTGTACACATGTTCTGTTGGTGCTAAATTGGGTTTACCTCCTGGGAGCTACATGCCAGGAATTCTCATCTCACCAGGACAAGTTGGGTTATCGGGACTAGCATGTTTACCACATAGCTGCTACGTGCCAGGAATCTTTACACACATCACAGCTCACAACTGTCTGTAAATCTGGAGATCTGACATGTTCACACCAATATATACAAAATAAAGTTAAATAAATAGTTTTTTTAAAAGAAGAAGTATATCACTATGGCCGGGTCTTGGGGTACCAGGCCCAGACTCTCTACCTACAGATCAAGAAGATATAGATGTAAACTCTTAGCTACTGTTCCAATGCCCGCCTGCGTGCTGCCATGCTCCCTGCCATGATGATAATGGTCTGAGTCTCTGAAACTGTAAGCACCGCCCCCACCCCCTCCCCAGTTAGATGCTTTCTTTCCTAAGTGTTCCTTTTTCACAGCAATAGACAGAGACTAAGACAAACATGAAACAGAGACATAAGCCAGGCATGATGTAGGATTACCGAAGTTTGAGGCCAACCTGAGCTAGCGTAAGACCACTTAAAAAATAAAGGACAAAGAGAACTGACTGTTGAGATGGCTCTTAGTAAAGTGCCTGTCACATAAGCATGAGGACCTGAATTCAGATCCTCCAGCACCCATGTAAAAGCTAGGCTTCGTGGCACACACCTGTAACTCCAGTACATGGAGCCAAAAATAGGGGGACCCCTGGAACTCATTGGCCAGCCAGGCTACCCAAACTGGTGAGCTCCAGGTTTAGTAAGAGCCTTGGAGAGCCATTGAGGAAGACATCTAACATCATCTCTAGCCTCCACATGCGTGCACACACTGCATGAACATACATCACACACAAGCAGAACAAGAAGAAGATTCCTTGTTACAGGATTTCCCTCTGGCTTCCATTTTCCAGTGAATGAATTCACAGGAGACACAGAACACAAAAGATACAATGTTTATTACAAACTCTCATCAGTGAATGATCAATGGCCAGAAGAACCACAGTTGGGGAAAAAAAAAAAAAAAAAAAACACTCCTAAGATGAACAGACATTATTATGCCAATCTCTATTTCTTAGGCTTTATTAATGTTGTTGTAAATAAACCATGTTTAGTTAGACATGGTATAACGTAGCCTAGGTTGATCTCAAACTCACTGCAACTGAAAAAGACCTTGAACTCCTAATCCCTCTGCCTCTGTACAGGGATGGGCCACAACTGGCTGCTCTCTTTTGTTCTTAAGGTCCTAAGGATTGAACCTTGAGCCTGTCAGACAATTGATCTTCCAGCTGGGCTATATACCCAGCCCTTTATTTTCTTTAATTCCTTCCCAATTTTCTGACTTATAGGCTCATTTACATTAACTCTTAGGGGAAGGGAAAATGGATATGTTTTTGATCTTTACCGAAAAGCCCTGTTCTAGCTACTCACATCTCCACTTGGGGTTGGCAATAACAAGGAGTATGAACTTGGGTAAGTTCCTTGGCTTTTCTGTGAGATGGGGTTAGTAATAACACACAGTAATTCATGTTTGACAAAGGGTGTTATTAGGCATGGTGGAGGATGCCTGTAGTCCTAGTACTCAGAAGCGAAGAGGTCAGGGAACCCTGCAAGTTCAAGGCCAGATAAGGGCTTTGTACAAGTGGTAGGTTCTAGGCCTTCTTAGGGCTATGTGAGGAGACCGTGTGTGTGTGTGTGTGTGTGTGTGTGTGTGTGTGTGTGTGTGTGTGTGTGTGTGTGTGTGTATGTGTGTGTATGTGATGTGTGCTTAAGTACAAGAGGCACACTTCAGAGGGTGGGGAGTTTGGAGAGATGGCTCAAAACACCTAGGGCTCTTGCAAAGGACTGGGGTTAATTCCCATAATGAAATTCACAACCATCTGTAACTTCTGTTCCAGAGGATCTGATACTTTCATGTGCTGGGCACACATGCAGTGTACACACACACACACACAGACACACACATAGACACACACGCGCGCACGCAAAGCTCTCATCTATATAAACGTAAATTAAGAAAATCAATTCCATTTCATACTAGATTTTCACAGCCCAAGCCAGAGGAGTAATAAATATATTAGAGAAGCTTAAGAATCCAAAGAGCTTCTTATAAATTACTGTGCTGACTGCATTTATGTCAGCTTGACACAAATTGTAGCCATGTAGGAGAAAGAGGCCCTCAATTGAGAAAATGCCTCTGGAAGATCAATCTGTAGAGTATTCTTATTTAGTGATTGGCTGACTGATTGGGGAGGGCCTGGTTGTGTTACACCTACTGTGTGGGTGGTGCCACCCTTGGGCTGCTGACCCTGCCTTCTCTAAGAAGGCAGGAATACAATAACAATAGCAACAGCTCCTCACCTTGGGCTGGTCATGGGGGTGGAGTACAGGATGAAGATACAAGAGGCAGAATGAATTGTGCATGGAAGAAAGATTTAAAGAGGCGAGGGGGGTGAGGAATGGGCTAATACAGGTACCCTACTGCCACCCAGGGCCAAATGTTTGGGTCTGAGCTCCTACCAAGGGCCATGACTTAGTCAATGACCCTGATGAAGACAGAAGGGATGGGGCTGTACAAAGTTGGCCCAACATCTCATTGGCTAAAACACTCAGGAGAGAGCCCTACACCTCACCTGGGAAGCACAAAAGCCGGCCATGTTTGCAGAGGCATAGACGAGCTGGCTGAGGGCACAAGAATAGGAGAGCAGGTTGTGGCTCTCTCATCTGCCATGCAGTAGTGTGGGTGAGGAAAAGATGCCCTCTTTCCTCACCAGCTGCAGCAAGTGGGAGAACCTGGCTCAACCCCTGACCAGCTGCAGCACTCAGAATGAGCCCTCAGCCTTGCCTGGGCAGCACAGTAGACAGGAGCACTGGTGAGCCAGCCCAGACAGCACGAGAGGGGCATAGCAGACACCCTCAACCTCATCTGTGCAGTAGTGGAGACAGGAAAAGATGCCCTGTCCCCTAGCCCTACTGCCTCCAGCTGGCAAAAGAGCTTGTGGTGATATATTGTATGTTTAATAAAAATAGTCTAGAATATCAGAGACGGGGAACCACAGCCAATTCTCACCCAGCCAACTTGGGCCAAACAGTGTTAGATCTACAAGTCCTCAGACTGACTGGACAAAGGGAAGCACTTCCACCTTCTCCTCTTTCTTTCCTTGCCCAGTGACTTCAATCCTGGATCACCTTTCTAGTGCTAAGATTAAAAGTGTATGCCACCAACACCTGGCTTATTTGGCCTTGAACTCATAGATCCAGGGGATCTCTGCCTCCTGAGTCATGGAATTAAAGGTGTGGGTCACCACTCATTGACCTTCATGCTTGGCTCTGTGGCTGTCCTCTGATATTCCATACTATTTTTATTAAACATACAATTTATCATCACAGGAACTGATCCCTTTACCAACGGCAACGTTCAAGAAAGCATGCCCTGCACCTCTCCTGGGCAACACAACAGAGCTAGCCCTGTTGGTGGAGGTGTGGATGAACCAGCCCGTCCCAACTTGTGCAGTGATGAACAGTGATAATGGAAGTCTAAACCAAATAAACTCTTTGCTCCCCAACTTGCTTTGGTCTTGGTGTCTCATCACAGAAAAAGAAACCTTAACCTCAGTAAATTGATATTTTAATTTTCCTGTATACTTGTGTGCACACAATATACATGTGCAAGTCCAAAAGCAACTTCCCTTTCTCCTTCCGACACGTGGGTCTAGAGCATCAAATACAGGCTTTGCTGCAGGTGAGCCCACCTCTCAGCCCTTAAAGAGCACTTCTAAAAATTTAAAAACAGAAACAGCCACTTTGGTCAAAGTCTGAGGTGTCTGAAGTGTAGCATGGTTATGAGATGTTCACTCTTCCTTTTTCTGTAGAGGCTGAAACCCAGGCTCACCCTTGCTACACAAGGACTGCCCCTGAATCACCCTTATGCAATGTCTGATCCCTCAGTGTCAATGTGACTGTGCCAATAGCCATGACACAATATTGTGCATGTCGTATCACACCTTGACAAATGCATCTACGGCAAGAAAATCGTGGGTGACTGAGAAAGGTTATTTACTAAAGCTTCAAAGGAAAGCTCTCACTGACACAAAAAGGGCAAACAGTCACTGCATTCCTGGAAGGCTGGACGATCCTGAGAGGCTTCACTCTGCCTGTCAGGTCTTCCCACCCAAGAGCACAAAGACAGATGTGTACATGTCTCAGATCTTAAGCTGGCTCCAAAGAGCTGTACCCCAATGCCAAGGTGAAAGAATGTGTTCCCTAAATCTTACGCTAGCCAAGGCCACACCCTAGGAGCTGTACCCTAAGATCAAGGTGGGAGGATACTTGTTCCCCACTACAAGCATCCTTAACATGCTACTGTTTTATACCAGATCAGAGTTAAGTACTCTCATGCAAACAGTATCTATGGAATTGGCCTATCTCCCATTATCAAATCTTTAATATATCAGTAAGATCTAGGTCAAAGAAGCTATGTTATAATGTATTTTATGTATACACCAGAAAGAGGAATCTGATCCCACTACAGATGGTTGTGAGCCACTATGTGGTGGCTGGGAACTGAACTCAAGACCTCTGGAAGAACAGTCAAGTGCCCTGCACCTCTCCTGGGCAGAGTCATCTCTCTAGCCCCAAATGTGTTTATTTTTTAAATGTAGCTATTAGAGAGCTCAGCAGCTACAACTAGAACCCGTTGCTCTTTCCACAGGACCTGAGCCTAGTTCCCAGCACCCACCTTGCCTCTAACTCAAGGTCAAGGGGAACCCAATGCCCTCATCCTGTCTCCTTGGCATCTGCATATACCAACACACACATACATAATCATCTGCCTTCCACTTTTTGGGTTTGTTTTGAGAAAAGTCTCAATGAGCCCAGGCTGGCCTCCAACTTGTTTAGCTAAAGATGACCTTGAATTTCTAATCCTCTTGCCTCTGTCTCTTAGAGGCTAGGATCACAAGTGTGGACAACCATATCTGATTTTATCAAGTAAGTGTTAGGGATCCAACCCAGGGCTTCAGGAAGGGTAGCAATCACTTTATTAATTCTATCTCCAGGAATCCCAATGCTCTCACTGTAAACTTCAGGATTTAAACAAAATCAATGTGAAAAGTAAGCATTTATTACAAAAATTAGTTTTGACATTATACAAGGAGAGCAGACATGGCATTTCCATGGAATTTTGTAACCTGGAGAGGTGAACTCCAAAACTGTTAACTGATTCATACTCATTAAAAGTCTCTGAGGAAATTATTTCTCTCAGGGTGAAGGGGCAATGATTTACCTTGGGTCCTTTAATTTAGCCTTAGCCCTGCCCCCCCCAACTATGACAACAAACTGAAACATACTTGGAAGAGGTCTTATCCTTACTGTTTCAAATTTTCTTTTATTGTTCAACTAGATTTTATTTCCTCTGGACAACTCTTTATTGGTGGAAAACCCTTAAGTGAGTGCTTAGTTTCCAAAGGTTCAAAGGCGCCCAAATAGAAGAAAGCAATGACCACAGATCTATCTTGCTAAATAAGTCTTGCTGTCTCAAACATTAAAATAGTTCCTCAAATGATCAGAATTCCCCCTTAGAAACCAGAGGTGTCCATTGTGCACACCAGACAGGACAGTGGGCGGGCACCTTTTTTCCCCCACTTGACTCCAGGGCCAAGAACCAACCCACTTCCTCCTGAGAAGCTTCACTCTAGCAGCGGAAGGCTGTGGAACTCAGTTCTGATGTCCAGAAGAGTGGGGATATATTTCAAATGTAATAAAAACCAGTCTGAGATATCAGAGGGATCTAACCACAGTCAGTCTAGGAGGATCAGTGGTAACTCACACCTTTAATCCCAGCACAGGGAATATCTCAGGAGTGGTGACCTTCGCCCTTAATCCAATCTGAGTTTGAGGTCATCTTAGTTTACAGAAGGAGTTCCAGGCTCCCAGGCAGGCAGTGGTGGGGCCATGTCTTAACAGGTGAATTAAAGTATTTAAGGCAGGCATAGAAAGACAGAGCAGGCAGAAGAAGCCAGAAGGAGCGAGGCTGAGGAAGCTGGAAGACAGCTGGGTGAGATCTGACTGTGGTGTTTCCTCTCTGATATCTCAGTCCTTCCCTGAGATCTGGCTCTGAGTTTCTTTCATTTGTGCAACACAGAAGTACTGCCTTGAGCCAAGAAAATAGTCCTGAAGCCAGCCACAGGTTGCTGGAAAGCAGAACTTTCAGGTATTTTCCTGTTTATACAAAGGAGACCAGAGGCCCTTAAGATATCATTCCCCCACTTCCAACAAAAACAAATTTGACAAACCAAATTTTTATTTCCAGCAACATCTAATATAAACACACAAAAACACAACCTTGCCAAAGAACTAGGAAGCTCTTCCATATAACAACCAATTTCAGTATACAATAATCTCTTAATCTCTCTCTCTCTCTCTCTCTTACACACACACACACACACACACACACACACACACACACACACACACACACACACACACACACACACACAGAGCCCACCAATGAGCCATGACTATAATACACACATCTCCACAGCTCACATACATCTTACAAGGGTCTGCGCAGTTGTTCCAGCCGAGGGAAGAGTGACTGACAGCTACTAGTTCCAGCCTTTTCTTTAGATCAGTAGTCTAAATCTTTCTGACTCCAAGTCTCGTGGGGAAATCATTAAGCTCTCCCACCAGCACATAAGCGATGTCAGTTTGTGTGTATCCAGGAGAATCCCAGTGGCACATTTTGTGGGGATAGAAGGCTCCAGGGACCAAAGAGCTGAGGTCACCACCAAACACTTCAGCCCCTCCTTTCTCCAGTCTCCACTCTAGAGCAGCCATCCTCATCGGGGGAAGAGAAAGCTGGGGCTTAAAGTCCTTTTTCAAAGGCCATTACAGCCAGGTACTGGTTCTAGGTTCCTGTCAGTCTAGTCATTTTTGCTATCTAGTCTAGGACTCTTGTCCGATCCCACATAAGAACGGGGAATGTACCCAGTGATGGTGGGTACAAGAGGAGGAAGAAACAGCTGACGTTATTGAAATCATATCCTAGCTAAAATAAAAGCAAGGGGTCCTGTGGGACCTAGAAGACATTGAAGGCATCCTTTGCAGCTACAGGCAGCAGGGGCTGGAACCTGTAGCACCTGAGTAAGGCGAATGGAGAACTGAAGAGCTGCAGCAGGTCACACCAGGAATGATGAGGTCTGTTTGAATTCCCCCTAGGGAAGTAAAACTGCCAGTCAACTCATGTCTCATTTTTCTCATCACACACAAACAGGCTAGAAACTTCTACTTGAGAGGGAAGGCCTCCCCTCCTCAGGGCAAGCACACTCACCTCACTTCGAGCACTCGGCTGGCTGTAGATCACCTTTTTACCAGGTGCAGTCCTGAGGGAAAACAAGAAATGGGAGACACTCAGACCCTAGCAATTAATGTATCCTTGCCTGTATCAGGGGCCAGTGATGTGGGATATCTCTCTGTATATTGTGAGTATACTTTGTTATCATTTGTTAATAAAGAAGCTGTTTTGGCCTATGGCAAGGCTGCTTAGAGGCAGGTGGGAAATCCAAGCAGAGATGAAAATGAAGGAGGGCAGAGTCAGGAAGACAAGATTCAGTTGCCCAAGAAGTAAGATATGAAAGTACTGGTAAGCCACTAGCCATATTAATAGAAATGGGTTAAGTTATAAAAGCTAGTTGGTAATGAGCCTGAGCCATTGGCCTCTGTGTGATTATTTGGAGCTAAGCAGCTGCGGGACTGCAAGGCCAAACTTCAGGGCTAGGCCAGACCAGAAACTTCTGATTACAGGCCAAAATGTGAAAAAAAACTTTGCAGAAAAACTGAGTGCAGGAAGACAAGAAGAAGATAAGTCCCAATTGCCATTCCCCCAAAACCACTGCGTCCACCTCACTTCCCCCACCCCACTCCCACAGCTCAGGTCAAATCCAAACCACACACATCCATGCTTTTATGAGAGAACCCTGGGACAGCACCACACTCACCCTTTCTTTGTTCCTGAAAAAGAAGAGACAGAGAAACCACAATTACTATCAGAATATACTGCTGCATGACATGGGAACTAGGAGAAAGTAGTAGTATGGGGTTCTTGTTATGAGCTACATCAAATTATCCATGCTCCCTGGGAAGATGGGACCAGTACATGGAGCACGGTATCAGGGTCCATACTCAGATGGTACCCACAAACCATGCAAAGACAAAGAACCTCTCGCGGGGCACAGTAGCAACTGCTCAGCACCAAGAAGGCTGAGGCAGGAGTTTCTCTGTTGAGTTAGAGACCAAAGTTTCAGACCAGCCTGGGCTATCACAAACAAAATAGAGGGGGAAAATACTTACTTTCAAAGTATCCTCGGCTATAGGCAAACCAGATGCCAAAAATCAACACTCCAAGGAGAATCAGGGTTACCAGGACGGCTGCCACGATGCCCCCCACATTCAGCTCCACTGTGAGACACAAATAAGAGCGCAGGTGTCTTGACATGCAGCTGTGGCACTGTCAATAATCACAGGAAAACCAGCCTCTGATCACATCCCAGCTCTAATCTCAGGCTGAAGCCACACTCGTACTCACCAGCATCCACGCGTACAGCCTCTGACCTTGTGGCTGTCCCAAACCCATTCTGGGCTTGACAGTGGTATTCGCCACTGTCAAAGGCTGTCACCGGGTCAAAGATCTAGAGGAAAGAGAATAAACTGGCTTCTTTCTCAAAGTCGAGCACCTGTTAGTTCTAGGATGCTCTTAGTCCCAATGTTTCTTCTCTTCACTCTCGGGGGCTCTATGGCTGTCCCCCCTACCTTTCACCTATCCCCTTTCATACCAGGTCCCCTGACTTTGGATCCACAGTGTATGAAGAATTGACAAAGGCTCGGGTTTTCTTGGCATCTGTAAGCATGTCTATCCCATCCTTGAACCAGGAATACTCAGAAGGCGGGGAACCATCTTGTTCTGAGCAGGTAAGCACTGCCCTGTTCCCAATGGTAAGAGAGGAGGGGATATTGACGGTTGGCTTAGATGGAGGCACTAGGGAGGAGAAAGAAAAAGGCGCTGAGTATAAGGGCAAAAGGATGACACTCTCAATCAATCAGCTAGAGGTGCCACCTGTATGTCCCCATCAGAGGGGAAGAGCAGAGCACACTCACCCCTCTATATTCTCACCATCCACAAGGCTTAAAGCTTAGCAGTCTACTATCAGATTTAGGGAAGCAACTTTTTTAAGCCTACACGAGGTTATATGGCACATACCAAGCACAGTGAGGTGGATGTTAACTTCCCCATAGTTCTGGCCGCCGTCCTCAGAGACCATACAAGTATATTCTCCAGTGTCTTTCCGGGTCACAGAATTGAATGTGATGCCACTGGATGAGAAGGTGACACGGCCTGCATAGGAAGCTACGGGGAGACGGAAGCAGAAGCAGAAAAAAAACAGAGTAAGTCTGACAGCAGAGAAGATGGCAGTGGTACCCAAGGTACACCCCTCATCCTCCACTCTTCCCCAGAGCTTTGTGTTCCAGGGTCACCCCCACCTCTGGAATCCAGGCTGGGCAGTGCCAATGACTCTGCCATCTTAGCAATTGGGACAACTTACCTGTGATCTGGCTGTTATAGCAAACAAGCGTGGTAGTGCCACCTTGGACAAACTTCCATTCCACTCGGGGAGACGAGAAGCCGGAGTATGTGCAGGACAACTTGACGGCTACATACAGGACCAAAATGAGAGAGGGAAAGAAGGAGCGAGCCCCAAACCACAAGCTGTGTCGTCCTGCTCTGCCCCCACTTACAGTTGTTCTCAGCAACTTGGACATCCGGTTGAGAAGTGTACACTGAACCCTTGCCTTGTACCACAGAGCCTGAGAAGAAAAGAGAGAGACTCTATCAGGAGACAAGAACTGCCACAGAGTAGTGCAGTGGATTTATGATGTTACTCGGTAAATAACTGTCCTGATTATGAATTTAATAAAAAGTTCTGATTGGCCAAAGACAGACAGGAAGTGTGGGCGGGGCTACCAGACTAAGAAGACTCTAGGAACAGGAAGAACAGAGCAGAATGCCAGAGAGAAGCCAGAAGATGCAGAGGACAACCATGCTGCTGTGAGAAACGGTACCAAGCCCCATGGCTGGACAGGTTAAGAGTCATGGGTTAGATTAAGAGTAAAGAGTTAGCAAGTTATATGCCTGGGCCTTAGGCCAATCAGCCTAAAATTAATGTAAGCATCTGTGTTTCTGTGGGACTATGGGTGTGCGGGTCCCAACCTTGAGGCTAGGCCAGAAACTCCGGTCCAGAAACCTCTTACTACAGAGTAGTAGGAAGAACAGAGCCAGAGTTGTGGGGATATTTTCAAATATAATAAAAACAGAGATATCAGAGGGATCTAACCACAGTCAGTCTAGGAGGATCAGTGGTAACTCAAACCTTTAATCCCAGCACAGGGAATATCCCAGGAGTGGTGGCCTACACCCTTAATCCAATCTGAGTTTGAGGTCATCTTAGTTTACAGAAGGAGTTCCAGGCTCCCAGGCAGGCAGTGGTGGTGCCACGCCTTAACTGAGAGAAGAAAGTATTTAAGGCAGACATAGAAAGACGGAGCAGGAAGAAGCCAGGAGGAGTGAGGCTGAGGAAGCTGGAAGACAGCTGGGTGAGATCTGACTGTGGTGTCTACTCTCTGATATCTCATAGTCTTTCCCTGAGATCTGGCTCTGAGTTTCCTTTATTTGTCCAGCAAGGAGGTGCGGCTGAGAGCATGGGTGAGCGGATAGTCAAGCTGGCCAGTCTCCTAAACATGTTTAGTGTATTCTCTTACACTGGGCAGGCCAGTACTACTTCTATCAATGGAAATACAACATTTCTTTCGAATGCAGCTTCTTTTATCTTTAGTGGCTTCCTCTATGGCTCTAATTACATTCCTATTGGTCCAAAGGGAGCTCAAAGAATATTTTGTGGTTCAGAGAAAACTCCACAAAACACTGCAGCCACTTGTCAAAGCAATTCTGGGGGTCAGTCAGGAGGCGAAGGAAGGATGGGCAAGGAGGGTAAAACCAATACTTGGCATTTGTAGAACATTAGCTGTTCTTAAAAGTGTTCTCGGAGATGTTATACTATTTGATCCTTGGAACAAGCATGACCTCAGCAGGACAAGCATCATTACTCAAATTTTACACGGGGAGCTGAAGTACAAGTAAAGATGGATGCACAAAATCACACAGCTGGTCTGTGAGCCCAGCAAGGATGAGAACTGATCTCAGATCACCTCAGCAGAATCACGTGCTTGCCACATGGAGAAAGAAAAGGAAGTGTGGATTGGGAGTGGAGACACTAGGATCCAGGAGGCCAATTAAATAACTCGGGAGTAGGGAAATTATTAGAATTCACAGTAAAGTCCTCAACTAGTGACAGAGGACTCTGTGGACACACACAACACACGCTCCTTTGTGTTTTTAAAGTTCAAATTTAAGAATGTGTTCATTTATAGCTCTAAGTCAGAGTCCTTAGATAAATGCAGAGACACATTTGGCCTCTGAAGTTTCACTCCTTATCTGAAGGAGTCTGATATAGATGGTCTCCACAAAAGACCTGTTTTTCTCCACACTCTCTGACATCACTGTTTAAAGAGTACTTTCTTTGTTTCTGCAGTGCTGGGATCGAAGGCAGGGCCTTGTGCATTACAGGCACGCAATTTACTTCCAAGCCACACTCCCAGCCAGGCCTACAGAGTTATCTTTCTATGCACTGGTTCCAATCAGGCACAATTAGTCCAGACACTTATTTTTTGTTGGGCTTTGAACTTCTTGATCATTCTGTTCTTTCCCTAGCAGCACTGAGATTATAAAGTGTGTAATCCATCTTCCCAACTCCAGCTCTGGGGAATATCTGGAGCATCACTCCTGTTTCAAATTTCCCTGTAAAGTAGGCAATTCGCCCTCTGCCAGATCTTATACCCTTCTCCTAAGCTCCCAAGAGCACTCCCTAACAAATGACATCTCAGATACGTTGAGTGTTTTGTCTTGCATGTACAGATGTGCACTATGCTAGGAGGTAGGAAGAAGATACCAGGTCTCCTGGAACTAGAGTTATGACAGTTGGGAGCTGCCAAGTAGATGCTGGAAAGTGAACTTGGGTTCTCTCCAAGAGCAGCAAGTGTTCTTAGCCTCCAACCCATCTCTCCAGCCCGAGATGCTTCTCTTAAAAAGTCAACACTTATTAATCTATAAGTTATTTCTAAAATATCACTTTGCATGTTTTTTTCATTATACACTTTGTTTGGCTGATTGGTTTTGATTTTTGAGGTTTTTTTGAGACAGGGTTTTTCTGTGTAACAGCTCTAGCTGTACTGGAATTCACTATGTAGACCAGGTTGGCCTTGAACTCACAGGGATTTGCCTGTCTCCCTAGTGCTGGGATTAAAGGCATGAGCCACCACCACCCTATAGTTTTAATGTGGAATCCTTACTCAAGTGTAATAAAAGATCTGGAAATCAAATCAAATAGCCCTCATTTAACTGGAAAATCTTCCTGGGGACATGATTAACTGCCATTCCCACTTGATGATGCAAGCAAGGTACCCAGAACCTACATCAAAGTGGAAGGAGAGAACCAACTCCACAGAGTTGTCCTTTGACATCCACACACAGGTGCGCACACAATAAATTAAAAATTTTTAATGTATTTGTAATCCATTCATTTGGGAAGCAGAGGCAAGGAAACTAATACAGGTGCCAGGCCAGCCGGGTCTGCACAGTGATTCACAAGTCATCCTTGACCGAATGCTGGGAACCTTGTTTTGCAAAGGCTCAAGATGTTGCAATTCAATTTCTGTGATGCTTGAACCAGCTCTCTTTAGGAATGAAGAATTTACTGCCCGAGCGGGCTGGCAGTACCTAACCAAAAGACAGGGGCTCAGGGCTCAGAGCCACAGACTCCACCTTGGTGCAGGCCCTGCTTTCCACCAGGAGTAGGAGCAGCCAGAAACCATTATTTAACAATGAGAGGAGGGGAGTGATGTAAGCCCCCCCCCCCCAATCCCAACTCTCCCAAGCTCCCTGAGTAGTCAAAGGAGATGTCGGCCCGGCCCCTCCTGCCCAGTCTGGTGATTCTCTTCCCCCCCCCCCCCACAGGTGTGACTCCCAAGTATCTTGTATGATAATTGATATCTCAGAGTAAGATTCCCAAGAACACAATCTATGAGCAAACATCTAATTAAACTGAAAAGCAGTCTCTGAAATTCACGTGCATGTGCACATACACAAACTACAATTTATGAATGTTAATTATTCTTCACCACTTTTGATGTTGAATAGTTTTTAATTAATCAACTAATTAACTCAGAGTGTGTGTGCACATGTCATGGCAAGAATTCAGAGGTCAATAAACAACTTCTTAGAAATAATTTCTCTTCTTCACCTTTTAATGTCTGTCTGCCACTATGCTGTTTTCCAGGCTGCCTACCTCAAACTGGCTTTTTACATGGGTTCTGGCCATTAAACTCAAGTCAAGCTTATCTGCTAGGCTCTCTCCCCGGTTCCTAACAGTTTTTTCAAGTCCTTTGAAATTATGATACCAAAAAAGACATCCAGGGACTTTGTCACATATATACATAAAAGACTGGGCTACAGGCTCATTCCCCTCTTGATAATCATGACGGACACCACCTACTTTATGTTCTCATCTGTAAAAATACAGGAACCTACATCTCAATGCATCCAACTCCCACCATTGCAAATGCCTGTTGGCTATGACCTACCTGCACCAAGACTCAAAAGTCTATTGTGAGTAGGTGAGATGGCTAAGTGGGGGAAGTCACTTGTTACTAAGCCTGATGGCCTGAGTTCAATCCCCCAGTCTCACATGGTAAAAGCAGAGAACCAATTCATCTTACCTCCCTCCACACATGTACCATGACTTACACACACATACACAAACAGACACAAAATAATTTTTTTTAATTTAAAAATAAAAACTAATTAATGTCTACTGTGCCGGCCTATGTCCCCCATGATTCAAATCCAGCCTCAGCACCATGCTCTTCCCATTCATATGTCAAAGACACAGCAACTCACTCCTTTATATATGCCTTTGCAGCCAGACCACCTATGGTAAGATTTAGGTGTCAACTGATAAAGTCTAAAAATGCTTATTTATGGTCCCGGGCTCCTGAAGAGGGAGTGGCCAACCCCATTCATAAGGGGCTGCTGAGATCTTGAGAGGCCCGTTTTTTGGTTCCTGACTGCTGGAGAGACCGGTTTGGCATCCATCGTCTACCGCTTAGATAATTTAGCCTATCAGGTGCTTATATAAGCTGTTACCTATATCATGAGTGTTAGTTTATATTTTAATAAATATTACTCTTAGATTATTAAAAAAAAAACAACAACAACAACAAACCTCCGCCTTCATCTGGCGCCCAATGTCCTCAACCACCTATGTGCAAATCCAGGGGTTCAGAGAGAGGTAACTAAGCTAACAATCTTGGGATGAAAAGTAAGCTGCCCACAGAGCAAATCCTAGTGAGCGGTAACAGTTTCAAACCAATGCAAAACCAATGCGGCCCAGCTGCAAGGCAGTGTGCTCCTCCCTCTCAAACCTCTCCAGCCAGCAGCCCAAAGGCAGATCCAATCCTGCAACCTGCTTCAGATGATTCCCTGCTGCCTCTCAGCAAGCTAAGAAAATTCCAGCGCTATCTGAGCTTTGGTAGCTTCCTATTTTTCACCCACTCTTCTGTTGCAACTGTCCATCTGGCACATGAAACCACTTCCCAATCGTGTCTTTGCCCAAACCACTTCTGCTATAAAAAACACCCCTTTCCCCTTTGTCAGGCTGACACCTCTTCCCCCACCCCTGGGAAATGAGCCACCCAGTTTTCTTTGAGCCTGTTTCCTGGACTTTCATTAGTCCCTGCAAAAACACCATAAAATGTTTCCCAAATTATGTGCTATTATAACACTCCAGAGAATGCCCAGACGGAGAGACCATGTCTAGTTGTCATATAAAGTACTACTCACCTCCTAGCACGGCGCCTGATACTATGTATCGGGTATTTGCTGAGTGGCAGGAACACAAACAAATTAGGTCATAGCGGACCACTCACTTTAATACCTACTTGTTGACTGAGGTTTTTCATCAAAGTCCAGTTTTTAAATGGGCGAGGGAGACGGCAGTATGGTCAAACAAAAAAGCAAACTTGTTTCAAAATCCAATCTCTGCAATATTTTAATACTAAAACAACTTTTCAAAATTCTAGTTTGCAGGAGGGGAACTAAAATTACTTATTATTTTTGTTTTGTTTGGGACAGAGTCTCATGTAGTCCAGGCTGGCCAATTTCTGTTCTTCCTGCCTTCACCTCCTGAATGCTGGGGTTTTAAGAGTATTCCACCAACATGCATGGCTTGTTGCATCACTGGGGATTGAATCCAAGACTTCATGCATGTTAAGATAAGCATTCTACCAACTGATCCGAACTCCCAGCTCCTAAAACCTAGTTTTGTGTTTTGTTTGTAAGATTTTATTTGTAATTGTGCACACACATGTGTGTACACACATGATGTGGGTGTCCACAGAGGCCAGCAGATCCCCTGCCGCTGGAGTTACAGGTGGCTGTGAACCTCCCAATGGGCTGATACTAGGAACCAAATTCAGCTCTTAACTGCCAAACACTCTCTCAAGTCCTAAAACTTAAGAGGTCAAAAAAGGGTGACAGATTCCCTGCAACTGGTGTTATGGATGATAATAAACCATCATGAGGTTACTGGGACATGAACTCCAGTCCTCTATAAGAACAGGTGCTTTAATCCCTGGGCCACCTCTCCAACTCCCTTAGGTTTGTATTTTAAAAAGGGGGGGGGTGGGCTTTATTTTGATGTTTTGATTTTTTTTTTTTTTGAGATAATATTTCACTATGTAACCCAGACTGTCCTTGATATGGCTGTCTAGAACAGGTTGGCTTTAAACTGCCCCTTCCTTTGAATTAGTGCAGGAATTAAAAGTGAATGCTTGAGACTGCATACTTGCTCCACCATTCCAGGCTACAAAGTGGTTTTAAATTTAACTTTCTTGAAGTAGTGTTTAAATTCTTTACCCATAATTCCCACTTAACTGTTTTGTAAATGGAACTTTCTGCAACTAGAATGCAGTGGGTCTGCAACATAGTAGCAAAAGGCTGGTTTCTACATCTAGGCTGTGTACCTATAGGCCTCCAGGGAAAGAATGGAGCCCGGAGTAGACCAAGAGCCAGAAACTCTAACGCAAGGTCTAAAATAGCAAAAAGTGGGAGAAACCCCTGTGACTGGCTCTCTCAAGTCAGTGGAAACAAAAGGGTAGGTGAAGTGTGGAGAATTCACCAAGGACTCGGAAAGGAGCCAGACATTGCCACTTGGCTTCCAGGTAAAGCCAGTACCAGTGAAGCACGTAGTCATCCTCTATTGTTTGTGGTTCCAAATCAAATGGAAGCTAGTCATAGTGGTTCACATCTGTAACCCCAGTACTTGAGATATACTGGTGAAAAGGTACGGAGTTCAAGGCCAGCCTTCGATACTTGGTAAATCTGGGGCCCAGGCTCAAAGATAACAAAACAACAAACCACAGATGAGAACTTTGCTTTCCTACCCCCAAAGCACATGTCTTCGATACTGAAAAAGTGGGTTCTATTTGGGGAAAATAATAGAACACTTTCATTATTTAATGAATAATAATCCCAACACCTTCATTATTTTTATGACCACAAGAGCAGCGGCAGCAAAAGTTCATGTAAACTCAAGTCAGCAGAAAAGGAAACTGGTGGCCAGTCCATTGCTTTGAGGTCAGCTCCGGAAAGGTCAATATTGTTATGAACTATGTTGTTTGTCTCAAATTCTCATACTTATGTCCTAACCTCCAACACCTCAAGATGTATTTTTGGAGACAGGACCATTAAAGAGGCAAAGATGTTAAAATAAGGTTATTACTGGATATTTCATTCTAATCCAGCTGGGCTCCTTATAGATAAAGGTACAAAGAGGCACACCTGGAATGTGTGGCATGTAAACAGACAGCAAGGGGGAGAGCCATCTGCCAGGCGAGGAGAGAGATCTCACGGTAAACTAATCCGGACAGTTGTCTCTTAGACTTTCAGCGTCCAGCACTGTGAGAAAAGTTTGACAAACTATCCAACCTGTGGTGTCTGCTGCAGTGGCCCTGGCAAACTAACACAATGGTCCCCCAGCTTTTATGTGCACCCACACCTATAAAAGGCATGAGAATGTGTCTATACAAAGAAACAATCAGCTTGTCCTACACAGTGAATTCATCACATCTGAATTGTAAACACTGAGTATAATCAAGAAAGCCATTGACTAAAATAACACAGACCACTAATAATTTTTGAATATTCAGTATGTGCCAGATACTCCAAGCCCTCTTAGTGATTTACTTCATTCAATCTTAGAGTAATGCTATGCGACAGATACAATTTTAGCTCTCACCTTTAATGAGTATGTGGGGCACAGAAATTAATTTGTTCAAGATTACAAAACCAGTGGGTGGCAAAGCTAAAATTGTAACTCACATGATCTGGTTCTAGTACATAAAACCGAATCAACCAACTGCTGTAATGCCCTATTCCTCCCCCATGTATATTTACTTGTGTGTGCACAGACATGTACATGCTAACGTGCTCGGAAGACAACTGTGGGACCATTCTCTCCTTCCACAATGTGATCCCGGAAACCAAACTTAGATGGACAGGCACAGCTGCAAGCATCTTACCTACTAAGCCATCTTGCTGGTCCTTTGTTTTTCATAGAAAAATCTCAGATATAACCACGGCTGGCCTGAAACTGTATGACTCATGTTTTGGAGAGAAAGATTAACCTTTAAAATTTGCTTCCTCTCCTTCTGCAAATGAAAACAATAAATAAAGTGGCAGATGTAAAAACAAAAACAAAACAGAACAGGCATGACGGTCCCAGCACTTGGGAGTAGAGGTACGGGATCAGAAGGTCAAGTTCACTTGACTTCAGCTGCATACTCACAGGCCAAGTCTGGGCTACATAAACGCCTATGCTTAAGAAAAAACATGGTGGTATCCCCAAAACTAATTTAAATCAATTTAAACTGACACAGAAATATCTGAAGAATATAGAATTAATATATAAAATGATGCCCACATCATAGACCAGGCAGACCATGTTTGCCTTGGATTCACAGAGGTCAGCCTTCCTATGGCTCTGGAGTGCTATGATTAAAATCATGCTTCAATCTATATACATAATTTAAAAATAAATTTTATAAATAATAAAAATAGCCCAAGTTCATATATTTTTAAATCTCTAAGACTGACTCCACTTCGCAATTTCCATTTTCTCTCCTGCCCCATGTTCTGTGTTTCTGTGTTAGACAGGTGTGTATCTGAAATATCCTACCTCTGGGGAGAGAGGGGCTGGGAGAGCGGTCGCATGTGTAATGTCAGTACTTGGGAAGCCGGGGCGGGTGTGAGTGAGTTGAGGCCAACCTGGACCACAGAGTGAAACCCTGTCTCAGACAGCACCAGAGAAGAGGGGACGGAGGTTGGGAATCAGATAAACTACAGGAAGAAGCCCTGCCAAATACACAGGAGAGGCAAACATGGCCAGAACCTAGAGGGCGTGGGGCTGGGAGTGCAGCCCAGTGGTAGGGCACTTGCCCAGCCAGCCACACAAGGTTCTGGGCTCCCATCTAGCACTAGAAAAGGAAAGAAGAGGAGAGAAAAAGAGGGAAGATGGAGGAGGGGGGGTCCGATATCAGTTAACATGGTAAACTCTATCAGAAAGAATGTCCAAATAAACGCTAAAGGGGATCTGAGGTAACAGATGAGGAAGTAATGTGAGCTGCTGGGAAGCCTGCATGAGGGAGAACACCCAGAGCACAGGTCCTGGAGACAGAGAGAAAGCAGGAAGGCAGAAGGAGACACACAGGAGGACGTAGAAGAGAAAACGAGGTAACAGGAAATGGTTAAGGAGATCACAAAATGCTAAATACCAAGTCAATCTCCACATATTTTCATAAGAGACATGATTTCTTTGACTCCACCCCCCCCCAGCACACTGGGTTTTTGGAGACGGGGTCTCAGTACGTAGCCCCTGCCTTGTCTGAAGTCAGTGGGTATATCACGCTGGCCTCCTCTTTGTTTTGAGTACTGGCACTATAGGCCTGTGCCACCACACTGGGCCTAAGACTTCTTTCAAGAGAGCTGGTGGTTGGACCTAGCTAGGAATCTTCCCAAGCCCATCCCTTACCCTCCAGGGATGCATTCCGATGTGTTCTGCCAACACATGAAACCAAATATAGTGATAAACCCAAAACTTTTGATAGTTTTTTTTTACTCGTGATAAAGCTTAATTCATAAATTATAAACAATACAAGAGTAATAATAGCAATACACTGGTAAAAGTTATAGACTATTAATAGCTAGGCGTGGTGGCACATGCTTGTAATCCCAGTACTTGAGAGGTGGAACTCAGGACAAGCCATAGTGAGCTGAAGGCCACCCTGACCACACTATTTCAAAAACTACCACAACAAAATCCACCCCAAATTCACTACTGTTTATGGCCCCAAACTCAGAGATCCTCCGCCTGCCTCTGCCTCCCGAGGGCTGGGATTAAAGGCTGCACCTCCACCTCCTGGCCTAGCTGTGCCCTGTTTTTAAGAAGGGTTCTGGGAATCAAATACAGGTCTTCATGCTTGCACACCTAGTACTTTACCAGCTGAGTCACATCCCCAGACCCTCATCCCATTTTATACTTGAGAAACTGAGGCTCATAAGAAGGGTCTTAAACTTCTCCAACTCTTTTTTTGGAACTTTTGGTTAGTGCTGTGTTTATTTAGGCAGTACTGGGGATTGAATCTAGGGCCTGGTGCGGGTAAGAGAAAGGCTCTATCACTAAGCTAACATCAGTTTTAAATCTGTCCATCACGGTAATAAATCTTTTTTATTGTTATTAATTTTATGTATAGGAGTATTCTGGCTGCATATAAATCTGTACCGCATATGTACCTAGTGCTTGTAGAGGTAAGAGGGCACTGGATCTGATTAGAAATGGTTGCGAGCCACCATGTGGTTACTGGGAATTGAACTGGAAGATCAGCCAGTGTTCTTAGCCTCTTGGCATCTCTCCAGCCAGTGTTCTTGACTACTGAATCATCTCCTGCCAGTCTTGTCCATTTCTAAGGCTCCAAAATTACTACGTTATATTACAACTTCACTGGCCAAGCAAAGAAAACCCATCTACTCTTCAAGGTCCTGTTCAAATGTCCCTTGATCCCTAGTTTTTCCCCAGTAATTAAGGTAAATTTAAAGATTACTATATAAAACTTAATGTTATAAGGTATGAGGAACAAAAAAAATTACCTAAATGCCCCCCAAGAAAGCAAACAGCTAAATTACCATAATTATACAGAACAAGAGGGTTTTTTTGTTTTGTTTTGGGGGGTTTTTTGGAGCAGAATGGGGACTGAGACAGGGTTTCTTTGTGTAGTCCTGGCTGTCCTGGAAATTACAGAGATCCACCTGCCTATGCCTCTCAAAGTTGAGATTAAAGGCATGTACTAACATGCCTGGATTTAAGTTTTAGTATATATGTATGCATCATATTAATTCATAGAAGCCTAGATTGAAACAGTCATAAGTGTTCAGCTAAAGATAAGAGATTAATTCAAGTTTATTAACATGGTTAATTCAAGTCATAAGAGCTAGGGGGAGCAAGCCTAAGCTAAGGCCGAGATTTGAAAATTCATAATAAATCCCCATGTCATTACTTAGGAGCTGGCAGCCCCAAGAAAAATTCAACTACACACAGCATCCAAAGCAGAGGCTTGAATATCCACATAGGGCCCGAGAAGGCAGTCTCTCAGGTAGGCTTGGTGTACAGAGGCGCAGCTCTTTTAAGAGGCCCTACTGTGAAGCTGAGCACTTGGGCACTTAAGTAGCTGTCACTGGGTACAAACTCCTGCTGCAAGCAGACACAACAAATCCCCAGAGCTAGAGTGGGTAAATAAAGGTCCAGGGCCAGACAAATACTTGCTGGCAGGAAGCGAGGCTCTCATGGAACCGAGGGGGACTGAGCCAGCCACCAGGGCCACTCTGTGGTGGTTGCCTAGCAGCTTAAGATTTGTCTCCTTCAGTCAGGAAATGCTGCAATCATGAAGCTCCACAAAATGCCAGGTTCAGTCACACACATAGACACACAAACTGTAAAAAAATTAAAAAAAAAAAAGAAGAAAATGGGTATACAGTAATAAAAAATATAGTTTAAAAATAATAAAGTCTTTAGAGAATAAAGGAACATAACATAAAAATAATGAGCCATGTTAAGAATGGGAAATAGGGAGTTTGAATCTTATATGGTACTTTATTAATTTTGAATTTTTTGCACACTAATGAGCAGAAAATGAGAGCAGCTGAGAGATACTGGATTGTAGAAGGGACTGCTAGATTAAACCAGCCTATATACTTTAGAGCTGTCTTGGCTTCAAAATGGAAGTTGAAGAATGCATTGCATTGGGAGAGAGGTTGTGCTTTTATACAGGAAAAGAATAGCTATGGGTTCCTTCAAAATTAATAAAGATAAGATTTAACCAGGAGAGACTTCCTGAAGATCTAAGACAACAGGCATGAGGGAAAAAGCCAAGAAAGACTACAGAATAGGTGATATACACATTGATCCTTCAACATGGAACAACTCTTAAGACTAGATGAAACTTAATAAATCTTGTTGGTTACAGGCTCTTTGGATAGGCAGTCAAATGGACTTACAAAGTTGACAGATGCCTTTTACCTACTCAAACATCAAAAAAATCTTTTGCTGATTTGTGCACACCTCACATTTCATATTTGTGCTAATATAGCTACATATATTACCTTTAAAAGCTTATCGTTTTCAGAAAAAAAAAAAATGGCCAGGTGTAAATAAAGACAAGTAGCCCAGACAATCCAGCCTCTCAGAATGCCTCTGTTGCAGTTTCCTCAAAATTCTGCATCCAAAACAACTTCAAAGCCACCATCTGAGATGGGCCAGCCTCACAGACTACTCACAGTTCTTCAGGAAAGCCCTGCACTTTTCACATCACACCAAGATTGGACAACAGCCAACTCTCCCAAAACTTGATCATTACCCCAATTTTCTCAGGGTCCCCTAAAGATGCACTGCCCCCAGACACCAAGAAGCAGCCTAGAGAACACAACATCCACATCCCTAAGAGGTGAAGAGGGTGGTTTGTAGTCTCTCAGGTAGTTTCTCCTCCATCAGTGGATATTTATCATTGTTTAAGGAGAAATTAGTTACAAGTTGTTACTGGTCATAGAAATACATAAATAAACTAAAAAGATTAGATTCAAAGATCTCTTTCTAAAAGGAAAAGGGGGATATAAAAATGATGGCTAAAAAAGGTAGATAATCTACTTTTAAACTAAAAACTATTAATCTCAAATATTTTACATTGCTATGGATTTTTGTATATTAATACAAATTAAAAGTAGCTTTGTTACACTGTATATATGTTCCTATTCTTCTTTTAGGTCTTGTACCTCTCCATCTCATTTTAAAATGTAATGTAGAGTTCTAGTCCTTGAAAGCTATTATTACAAACTGTTTAGGGTAATTAAGAAATGCAGGTTAGCAGTTAGTCATCTATAACAATCAAACTTGTAGTCATGTTAAGTATGTATTCGGTCAGAGATATATTTTAGATGCATAGGTGGCCTTCAAACACTTTCAGAGACCTACAAAATATGGCATTTAAGATGTTTTAATGACGTAAGACTTCTCATGAGAGTGAGACATGTCTGCTCCTGGCAGCACCAATAGCACCAATTTACTTTAAAAAACACACACACACACACATACACACACACACACATACACACACACACACACACACACATATATATATATATGATGGGCATTAAAGAAGCTACATATGGAGTTTGCTTTCATTATGGCAAAGCTAGCCATCTGAGCAAGAAACTGCCCTTGCCTCGACTGCCTACAGTTGCTGTACAAAATGGACAAGCAAGGCACAAAAGGCAACTGCTGAACTTCGCCAAAACAAGGTAGGACAGTCCTTCAAAATTCCTGCTTCACAGAAAAATCTGTCAAATAATCTAGACCTATAGGCCAAAGATGGATGCCCTAACATTGCAGAGGAACCTTGGGTGACCATCCAGGCAGCCAGCTGTCTGTTTTCTTTAGTTTGGGAAGGTGTTTGCTCTATACTTCATGTTTACTCAGGTAATATTATATCCTTCTCAGGTCTTTGATGGAGTTGAAGAGTAGATACAGTTGCAGTTTTCTTTATTACCAAACTCAGAAAAGAAACTACAAAAAAGATGTAACGTGCATAAGGTTGAGAGACATAAAAGCTTAGGTTGTTTAAGAAAATGTTTTGGGGTCTAAAAAGCTATTTTCAGGTTTGTAATACAAGCTATGACAGAAAGTAGCTTAGGTATAAAACTCTGAACTTACTAAGACAGGATAAACAATACAGTATTTTCTCCCAATTTGGCAACTGCAAATGGACTGGACATTGTGAATGTAATTATTACCTGATAATTGTTCTTATTGTATATAGTTTTTCTGTATTAAGAGTTAAAATCTTTTTTATTTAGACAAAAAGGAAAAAGTGTGGAATATTTATACACTATGTAAAAATGTATTGCTGTGATTAATATAAAAAAAAAATTGAATGGCCAATAGCTAGGCAGGAGAGATAGGTGGGACTTCTGGACAAAGAGAAAACTCTGGGAAGAGAGGCAGAATCACCAGCCAGACAAGGGAAAGAGAGGTAACGCCACGTGGCTGAATATACATTTACAATGGGTTAATTTAAGTTATAAGAGCTGGTGGGACAAGCATAAGCTAGGATTGAGCTTTCATAATTAATAAAGTCTCCAAGCTGTTATTTGTGAGTTGGTGGCTCAAAGAAAAATATGACTATAAATATCACTCTGTAGTCAGAAGTTTCACAGCTCAAGGTGTGTGTTACCACCACCTGGCTCTGCTAGGCCTTGAACTCAGAGATAAAGCGTGGGTCACCACTTACTAAACTTCATGGCTTGAGTCTGTGGGTGGCTCTGTCCTCTGATATTCCAGGCTATTTTTATTAAATATATAATATAGCACTACAACTCTGTATTGTTTTTGTTTTGAAAGTGAGTCACTGTAGTCTAGACAGGTCTCTATCACACACCATCCTTCTGCCCCAGGCCTCCTAGAGCTGTGATTTCAGACACCACAACTGTGTCCCCTCTATCACTTTAGTATGGTTTTTTTCCTCTTTCTTTCTTCCCCCCACCCCCAACCCTGCAGGCTTAGAGACTGGAAAGTTAGTTGGCTTATTAGGAGAACTTGCTGCTCCTGAAGAGCACCCAAGTTCAGTTCCAAGTACCCAATCAGGTGGATCACAAGTGACTGTGTTTCCAACTCCAGGGGATCTGATGCTGTTTTTTGGCCACCTCGGGGACTCAAAACATATTATGTTCATACACACATAGATATATACATAAATAAAACAAATTTAAAAAAACTGAACAGAGATATTCTGCAAAGATGGACAGTGCCCATCCCAGAAGCCAAGAGAAATCTCACTAGGCAGTGGTGGCACACACCTTGGATCCTAGCACTTGGGAGATAGAGGCAGGTGATCTTTTCAAGTTCAAGATGAGCCTGATCTACAAATCGAGCTCCAGACAACCAGGGCTGCTATACCGAGAAACAGAGAGGGAGGGAGGGAGGGAGGGAGGGAGGGAGGGAGGGAGGGAAGGAAGGAAGGAAGGAAGGAAGGAAGGAAGGAAGGAAGGAAGGAAGGAAGGAAGGAAGGAATCTCAGCCAGGTGTAGGATACTTCCTTATGAACTGTTGGTCAGGCAGCCCCAGAGGCCAAAACAATAGAGGGTATTCCCATTTCTCTTAGCTGCCCACCTGTAACAGGCTCTTTTAGGGGCCACCAAAAAACTCCCAAATCTTGACATGAAGACTTATTAGTTATGAACGCTCGGCCTTATCTTAACGTTCCTTCCTTGCTAGCTCTTATAACTTCACCTGCTTCTCCCCATCTACGTTCTGTCTCAGGGCTTTTAACCTTTCTTTCATGCTGTAGGTCTTACTCTGCATCCGACTGGCTGGTGACTGCCTGGCTGTTGGCCTCATGTCTCCCTTCTTTCTTCCTCATTCTCTCCTCTTCTTCTCTCTGCCTGCCAGCCCTGACTATCCCTATACTGCCTAGCAATTGGCCATTCAACTTTTTTTTAATAGACCAATCAGGTGCCTTGGGCAGGCAAGGTGCAACAGCATCACACCTTTACACAACTAAGCAAATGCAGCATAAACAAATGCAACACGCATTTGCATCATTAAAGTAATAAATAGTCCACAATACCCAGAACTAGATGGTAAGACCACTGTTAAACATACAACATACTTTGGTTGCAGGACATACAGAAATCAAGCTGGAACTGAGCTAGACGCTTCCCCTCTGCTGGCTGACTTTCACAGTGCTGGAAGGTGCTAACTGGACAACTGAGGAGAAGCAAAGTAATCAGTGGGGTTACTCAGCTGTGGACCTTGTGAGCTATAATACCAACCTGCCAAGTAAACCTGCCCACTGTGCGATAGTGGTATGACTGTTACCGGAATAACCAAATACTAAGTAGATCAGAGGCCCATTCCACAGGAAAGAATTTATGCCTGGTACCATGGACCTGGTCAAAAAGCATGGGCTGGGAAGGTCAGAGGTAACATAGGACATAGGCCCTGCTACTTTATTCTGCTAAGTGAACATCTACTCGACCACCTTCTAAATATTTATATTAGTCAAAGAAGCCTCCCTTTTTCGCAGCAGACAGTGATTAATGACTTACAAGCGACCAGGATGCTGAAAAGAAGTGATTACTGAAATGTTCATCTCTACGTGGAACACCTGTATCACTCTGCAAGGCTCTCACAACGTAAGGAGAAGTGGAAAGAATGTAAGAGCTGTTAGACCAGTGAGATGGCTCAGCCTGGAAAGGCACTTTCTGATGAGCCTAATCAACAACCTGCATTCAATCCCTGAGTTCCGCATGATAGGAGTGAAAAACCACCTCCCAACAGTTGGTTTCTGACCTCCACACATTGCACACAGACGTATACACTCCAATAAATAGATATAATTTTACAAATTGTTTCTTAAAGACTGTAACAGCCGGAGGATGCGGAGGAGGGTTATGAGCGGCTGTCTTCTGGGCACGGCACAGCTGTTTCACTCACAATCTGAGCAGCTGTGATTGTCTACACGAGACTAAACTCACTGAGATTCAGTCAGGGCTGGAAGAGGGGCTTCTGGGCTCCTCACCCTCACCCAGTAGCTACTGGCAATTGATAGCTACTGGGGAAGGTCATTGTCTACAGTGGTGTAGCCCCATTTGAGTTACTCAAGGGCCAGTAGTTTATAGCACCACACCCAAGGTCTTGGTTAAACTCAGCGGATCACCAAATAAAAACAAAACCCAAGCAGAGGGCCAGTGAGATGGTTCAGCAGGTAAAGATGCCTGTCACCAAGCCTGACGACCATGGTAGGAGAGCCAATTCACACAAGGTCTCCCCTGACCTCCACATACACACACACACACACACACACACACACACACACACACACACACACAATGAAATCTAAAACAAATTTAGTCCTTATAAAAATAAATAAATAAAAGCAAAGCTGAGTTAAGTGGGAAGGAAATTTGGTGAGAGGAAGGGAGACTGGTAGAAGGATAAAGAAGGTGTGTGTGAGTATGATCAGAATGCACTGTATACAATGGCATTGTCAAAGAATTGCCTCAGAGGCCCTGCCTCCGCCTCAGTGTGCAGACACTTGCCACCACACCCAGCACAAAAGTCACTGCCTATCTTTTGCTCCCAAAACATTCTGTGCTTTGTTGCTGGCCCTTGGTATCTTTCAGTTGGGGATTATGCTTCTAACTCTTGGAAACAAAGAAACCAGTTAGCTTGGTACCTATAGAGGTTCCCTGAATCTCCCTGAAGCTCTGCAGAAGATAAGAAGTTGACACAAACAACAGAGACTCCTGTCACTCAAGAGCCCCCCAAACAACCTATGTGTCAGCCTATGTGTTTAAACACGAGGGTCCAGTCCACAACAGAACAGCTACTTCCTTCTAATGTTTTAATAGGAAGCCCTTTGTTTTCTCTTCACACACATCCTGTTAATTATTAGAATATTCCTCAAGATGCTTTTATGCCACTAGTTTGATTTTTTTTTTTTTTTTTTTTTTAAAGGAAGGAAGGAAAAGGAGGGAAGCCAGCCAGTCAGTCTCTGGCTTTCTCTAAGAACACAGTACTTCACATCTGGGCATATGAACTTCAGAAGACACTCTGGACATAAACAACAAAAGCTTTAGAGAGGTTGAGGTGACTGGATACAGTGTGCCTGGGCAACAGGAAGGCTGTGTGAGTCCAACTACAGATCAGGCTCAGACCGCTGAACATGGCAGACATCTGTAACAGCAGTGAAGAAGGGGGGGGGGCTTCACTCTAGGACTCCCTCCTGCCTTCTCTTTGTAAACTTTCCAGTTTTACCTGCTGGGCGACCCCACCCCACCCCACCCCCATGGCAAAGGACAGTCATTCCTGCCAGGACAAAACTCACTCCAGGGACCTGGCATCAAACTTCCTGCCAGCCAGCTGCTTCCTCTAATCCCACCCCCACACGGTAAAACAAATGACAAGCTGGACTTTGGACAGAAACTCTGCTTATCAGAGAGTCCCAGGCGGACAAACTCCAGGGTTTCAATGCCTGGAAAACCCCCAATAGGCATTTGCTCATACTGCTTTCTATAGCTTCCTCCCAATTCTTAGAAACTTTTCCTCACTTAACACTTGCTTTGGACACCTAGCCAATCCTGTGAAGAGGAAATAGGTATGAATTCTGAGATTTGTTAGCCTCAAAGCCAACAGAAGTGAAAATAAAGACCCATTATTTCCTAATTTACCAAATAAAATGTATGTTGCATTTCAATCCATCTTTGGAGGGGGGGCAATCAGTGCCCAGCCCTTTAAATTCCATCTGTATGTGGAGGCTGGGCAGATCCAAGCCCCAGCCAAAGTCATAGCACCGTGGAAGAAAAACAAACCACAGTCCCAGCTCTGTGAGTTCAAGACTACCCTGACCTACATAGCAAATTTCAGGTCAGCCAAAGTACACAGTGAGACCCTGTCTCAAAATAATAACAACAGAAAGAAAAAGAGAGAGAGAGACAAAGAGAGAAATCTTCAGGCACTATTAAGTAAAATAAACAAGATGTAATCTAATGCATACTGCAAGCCTCTTTTGTGTAAAAAAAAAAAAAGGGGTGAGAAAGCAAATATTCATTTGTACACACGTGTCCGCACACAAAACACTAGAAAGATATACATAAGAAACTCTGCCAGGTAGAATTTCAGCACAAGCAGAATGAGAGCAAACTACTCCATGCCTCCGATGTATTCTGAATCTCAAGTCCTGCCAACCAATGCACTTTGGGGGGGGGGGGGGACAAACAAACAAAAAAAAAACCCCACAACTTTTAGAATCACTGCAGCTCTGCCCAAAGGGGATCTAAGCCATAGGCCCTGGACCACCACAGGTCAGGAAGAAACAGAAGAGTACTATCACAGACAGGTGAGAGCATTCCAGAGCCAAGCCCTGCCTACTGGAGCCCTGCCACCACATCACTCATTTCCTCCTAGCTGTGGCCACTCACTAGCTTCTAGTTTCAAGGGAACAATTATTTTCCCGGGAGAAATCAGCAGACATGACTCACCAATCCACAGTTTTGAGGAAAGTCTGCCCTCTGAACCTCACATTGGAAATACTCAAAAGAACTTCTTCAGAAAGACCAGCAGGAAACATCGGGGCTCGAACAGAAGTAACCCACCCCTCTACACCCAGGTACTAGGAGGCAGAGGAAAATTTCAGCATTCCAACCCTGGCTCATTTCTCCCCTTCTGGATACAATAAAATCTGGCCCATCCACTGGCCACTGCTTATTGCTAAACTTTTTCCAAGTTTAGGTTCTCTAGGGAATGGAATGCAGCATTCTGGGTCAGCAATTTCTAACTCCCCAAGCTCAGTTCTCCCTATCACTAAAGTACCCCAGGCTGGGGCTGTCTTCCACTCCGCTGCCTCATACTTAACTATCTAGCCCTTTCTTTTCTATCCCTGATAACTGAGCCCATGATGAAGAGTGACTCTGTCTATGCTTCAGACCAGATGTCCAACCCCCCAAGAGCCTCTGCTTTAAAATTTAATAATAATAAGATAAAGCCTCACCACTGGGAATTTCCCTGCTTCCTTTGACCCACTCTAGTAAGGACAGCATTCTTGCACCCTCACAAAATCCAAAGAGGTCATAACTGTGCGGCAGGAATCCCTTCATGTCTGTGTGATGTAGCTATTATTTCCATTGATCCTCACGGCAAGTGCAGAGCCAGTATTAATTATTGTTCCTGTTTTATAGCCGAAGAGACTGGGCTATGAGCTTAAGGTCACAGAATGCCTGAAGTGGCCAGGCTACCATTCCATCCTCATTTGCACTAACCAAATCACTCCCCTCCCCCAGGTCTGCCTTGATTTAAAAGTTGCTCCATCCATTCCTTCACCCCCACACCCGGATGTAATTCCCTAGGATCCACTGCCCTGCCGAGCAAATGCAACAGCCCCCTCAGCCTTCCTCTGAATAGTGGCTGCTTGCTCAAAATGCCCTTGTCACAGTCCTTTCCAAGGGAGTACGTCATAGAAACAATACAGGAAATTAGGGGAAGCGAAATGGATGTAGGAAAGGAGGCAGAAGGAAGCAGCTCCGGGAAGTTTATAAGTCTAACAGCTGCTGTCAGTGATCCAAAAGAAACTGTACACACAACAGGAAGGTGGGTGTGGCTAAGATTTCTAAGATATGAGCAAAAATAAAATGTGTTGATTAGGGCAACAAAGGAGGGTGAGGAAAAGCAGAAATGGATGAGGAGAATGCAAAGATGAAGTGAAAAGAAAGATCCAATGGGAAGGCCCTTGTTCTTAGTTCTTGTTCCTCAGGCTGCAAGATCTCCAGGAATGAAGGACAGAGGACTCTGGTCCATCTCCAGCTTCTACTCCCTTGTAAACTGAAGAAGTCATTTCCTCTCTCAAGACTCATTTCCTTATCTATACAATGGAGAGATGTAGGAACACCTACTGTCTAGTCTACCCCAAGGGTTTACAGTTTTATGTCAGAGACAGACAAAAACCTGATCTATCCACCTTGGTAAGGAATCTATTTTGGCTCTCCAAAAATTCATCAAAACGGACCTTTAGAAGACACCAATACTGACTGTAACGTTCCATTTCCCTCTCTAAAACACGAACCTGAAGGGAACAGACTCAGACAGAACACATTCCAAGAAAACTACCCAATAGGAGTTGTGTATGACACTCAGGAATCAGACATAGCATACCCAAGGCCCTGAGTTTGGTCCTCAGCTCTTAAGGGTGGTGGCAGCAAAAATCGAACAGATAAATATACAAGTGCTGACACACACTGACCAAGGCACAAACCAACCTCAGCCTCATACAAACACACCTCGAGACAGTCATGCCCCAGCATGCGAGCCTGGTTTGTTTCTCAGGAAAGGGAGTCTACAAAGAAATAAAAAACTCTCATTCCTGGCAAGGGGGAGGGCAGAGGTCTGGCCCTGAGGAGAACCAGCCAACCAATAGACCTAGTCTTCCCCAGGGAATCGTCACTCAGTCAACAACCTTAATTAAGGTCTCCTCGCTGGTTGTTCAAGAAAGGAATTCCGAATGCTATGATCTGAGACATTCTCAGAGATTTCACTTCTTCTTCAGGCGCTGAACCCCGGCATTAATCCTAAAAGTTCCACAATTTAACGAGAGAGAGACACAGAGAGAGACCCCTTCTACAAAAGCCAGGAAAGGAAACATTCCCTACCCCCACCTCCATTGCATTTCCTCCTAGGACACTTGAGCCAAGGGAGGCAAGATTTCTGAGTCGTCCGAGAAGACCGAGGAGCAGGGCGGCCCTTCCCAGGTGCATATGGAGGGGAACCGGTAGCTAGATAGTTTGGTGTGGGAAGAGTTCTGGGCCAGAACCGTAGAGCCTCCGAGTTCCGGGCCGCGGTGCAGGAGGGGGGGGGGGGGTCACGGATCACTCTCTTGGGGGAGGGAGCCGGCCAGTCTCCAAGTGGGGGAGGGGGCAAGATCGAGGCGGACAAGTGGACTCCTGGGGCGAGGCAGGCCAGCAGGCTGGTTTCGGACTCCTCCCTTCCCGTGGGCGCGTGGGGTGCGCCTCCGTCCAACCTCCGGCCGGACCCACCTACTCCCCCCCCCAAAAAAAAACTCCGGCAACTCACCAAGAATCATAGACGTGAAGAGAAACAACAGTTTCCTCCCGGCTTTCCCCTCGGCGCCCATTACAGTTACAATCCCGACGCCACGGGCGAGCCACTCCGCTGGGAAGAGCTTCGCGAGCCACCGCGCTGGGACTGAACTCCAGCGGCCAGGTTGAGCCGGACCCGCCTTTCCCTCCACGCCCGGTGGGCGGCGCCCGGCTCTCCCAAGTTCCGATTGGTGAAAAGAGACGGAGCTCCGAGGAGAGACTCACCGTACGCAGGTGCAGCCCCGAACTTTCCTCCCTCTCGAGTCCGATTGGTGCCTTTCTTTCCCAGTGACCTCTGGTTGGCCCAGGAGACTGTCTCTTATGGAAGCCAAAGCCTCCTCCTCCTCCTCCTCCTCCTCCACCTCCTCGACAGGTGAGGGCACCCCGATTGGGCAGCAAGGTTTGCAGCTAGGGCCTTTCGCACTGGCCGGGCTTTTGATAGTTATCTCTAAGGAGGAGGTGGGGAATGTCACAGGACTCCTTAAGATGCAGGAATCTGCTTAGTTGATTTTTCCCCCCATTGCTTTTAAATTGCTTAATGCTTCAGAACACTCCCTCTTCCCAGTAAAGGAATGCATATTAATTTGGGAAGGTGTAGGGAGAGGGTTGAAAAGAGTTACTCTGTCCTCCTGGTTACATTCTCTCAAAAAGAAACCTAATACACAGACACAGAGACCATCCCGATTATAAAAGCTGACCTACAGTTCTCTGGATGACTGGGAATATGTTTTTTTATACGGATATGTTCCTCTGCTGGGCCTTACATTTGGGTTAGCTTTTGTTTTCTTATAAAAAAGAAATGTAGCTGAGGCTTGTCTCAAACTGTGGAGCTTCCTATCCCATACCTTAGCACAGACCTGTAATCCCAGCACCCAAGAAGTAGATGCAGGAACAATGGGAACAATGGGCGTTCTAGGCCAGCCAGCGTTAGGGACCTAGTGAGTTGTAGGCCAGCCTGGGCTTCATGAGACTCTCACAAAATTAGTAGAAGAGGAGGAAGAGAAGAAAGAACAGAAGGAGGGGAGGAGGCAGCAGAGGGAAGGACCATTGTGTCCGCCTGTAGTCTAGCACTTTAAAGACAGACTTGGGAGAAGTGGGAGTTTACGGCTCTCCTTGACAAGGTAGCAAATCTGACAATAGCCTGGGCTAGAAGAGAGCCTGTTTCCAAAATAATGACAGGCTGAAGAGATGGCTTAGCAGTAAGAACGCCTGCTGCACCAGGCATGGTGGTACAAACCTTGCTTATGGCACTAGAGTCTCAAAAAGCCAGGAAAAACTTTTTACCAAGCATCTACTAGGTGAGACAGGGAAGTACAAATAAATAAAAACAACAATTCTGCCCCAAAATAAACAATATCAATCCTGGCTTCAAGGTTGACAAGTCATAATAAACAGGAAGTACTTAACCAAGAATGAAACTTTGTATTTCTAAACTGAAGTAACTGGGTACCTTCCAAGTGCAGACTTGTTACTCACAAACAAATTTAAAGTCCTAAACTGAGAGAGAGACTTATACACAGTTTCTGGGTTTGTTTGGGATGGTCTCACTTTAGCCCAGGCTGGTCTGAAACTCACTATATAGCCCAAAGTGTCCTTGAACTCATGATATCTCAGCCTCTCTAAATATCAAGATTATACCTAATAAATATGTGAGAATATTTGTCTAATTTCCAGCCATTGTGCTCCGACATTACACAAAATGTTTAATTATTAATTTCCCTGGTAGTCTTTCCTTTTTAAAAAAGTAAGCCTGGCACAGTGGGGGCACATACCTTTGGTCCCAGCACTCGAGAGGCAGAAGGAGGTGGATCTCTGTGTGTTGGAGATCTGATCTACCGAGTTAGCTCCAGGACAGCCAGAGCTACACAGGGAAACCCAATAAATAAATAAACAAGATATTAGGAGCTGGAATGGTGACTTAGTGGTTAAGAGTGTATACCGCTTTTCCAAAGGACTCACTGAATTTTTAGCCATATTGGTGTTTAGTGGCTGCTTTTTAATTTGGTCTGGTTTGATTTTGGTATTTTGAGTCATGGCTTCTTTGTGCAATAGCCCTGGCTGTCCTGGAACCAGCTCTGTAGACCAGGCTGGCCTCGAAGTCATAGAGATCTGACTGCCTCTGCCTCTCAATTGCTGGGATTAATGCCCTGTGCCACCACTCCTGGCAGACCTAGTCTTTTATTTATTTTAATTTTATTTGGGAACAGGTTATATAGGGATTTACTGCATTGCCCAGGCTTGCCCTGGCCTCTCATTATGTGGTCTAGCTTAGCCTCGACCTCTTATCAAGCCTTATTCTCTAGCCTCCCAGTACAAGAAATAAACTCATATTTATATAATATAAATACAATAAATAAAATAAACCACACCTTGCTTCAGTTTTTTAAATTGGAATGTATATTAGTATGCTGGCTAATTTTATGTCAGCTTGACACAAAATGGAATCATCTGGGAAGAGAGGATCTCAGTTGAGAAAATGCTCCCACTAGACTGGCTCACAGTAGGTGGTACCACCCCTGGACTGGTGATCCTGGATGATAGGAGACAGGTTGAACAAATCAGTGAGCAGCATTCCATAGCCTCTGCATCAGTTCCTGCCTCCAGCTTCCTGCCTTGAGTTCTCACCCTGATTTCTCTGCTATGGACTATAAACTGTAAACTAAAATGAACCCTTCCCTTCCCGAGGTGCTTTTGATTATTACAGCAGTAGAAACCGTAACTAAAACACCTACTCAGCTTTTATCACTGTTACAAAATCCTTGACACAGGCCAGAGAGGCATACTAAACCTAGAATTTCTGAGGCTCCTCCAGAGACATTAGTAAAATTCTTTTAATTTTTTAGAGATTTATTTATGAGGGCCCCGTCTGCATGTATACCTTTATGCCAGAAAAGGGCACCAGATCCCACTAGAGCTACCACGTGGTTACCGGGAATTGAACTCAGGACCTCCGGAAGGGGCAGCCAGTGCTCTTAACCACTGATCCATCTCTCTAACCCATCAGCTCAGTTCTTGTGAGGATCTTTTCTGAGTTATCTTGAATGGTGGCACTTGGCAATAGCAGGAATGCATTCAAAAGCAATGTTACATCTCAAGCTAGGATGCAGAGATTGGGTACAGCCAGGCTTCCCCTTGTAGCAGCTGACAAAAACCACTCAGCAGTCACACAAGAAATTCCTTAATCTCCTTTGAGGGTTTTCAGTAACCCAAGGACCTCCTGTGAGGCTCTTACCCTCTTTCTCCCTCCCTCCCTCACCCGCTGTGCGATATGTATGTTTGTATGTGTGCAGGTATGCATGCTCCCTAACATGCAGAATCAGGAGGATGCCAGGTGTCTGCTCTGTCACTGCTTACTTTATTCTCTTGATAGAGCCTCTTCATGAACGTACAGCTGGACTAGTCGTCAGCCAGCCCTACCATCCCCTTCTCTACCTACAACAACACTGGACTTACAGACACACACAACTAATCCTGGCTTTTCTTTTTAAACATGTTTTCTGGGAACCTGAACTCAGATCCTCATGTGTGAGCAGCACTTATTATGTAAAGACAGGTGGATCTCTGAGTTCCAGGCTAAACTGATCAACAGAGCAAGTTCCAGGACAGCCAGAGCTACATAGAAAATGCCCAGCTTTAAAAAAAAAAAAAAAAAAAAAAAAAGTGAAGACAATTTTACTATTTAGCCCTAGTTAACCTTGAACTTACCCGGTAGAGAGAAGTCTGGCCTCAAACTAAGAGATTTGCCTGCCTCTGGATCTCAAGTACTAAGATTAAAGGCTTAGACCACTACCCCCTGTTCTAATTCTTAAAGGCCCATAGAACCTTTCAGTCACCTACCCTGGTGACCAAGTCCAACACATGACCCACTAGGGACACCCAAACCTTATATAAATTATAGCACGATAAGTGTCTTTTTCTTACACATTTGTTAAGTGTTCTTTATATATTAAATAAATTAGCCCTTCCATGTAAGCTATCAATGGAAAATTTCCCGTTTGCTCTTCCTTCTGATTTGTGTGCCTATGCACATACTGACCAGTGCAGAAGGCTTTACTTGGTTATTTAGATTTTATTTCTTCAGATTTTTGGGGGTTTTTTTTTTGGGGGGGGGGCGTTTGATCGTTATTGTTTGGGGATATTTTTGTGTGTCGCCCTGGATGTTCTGTTAAGTCACTCTGTACAGCAGGCTGGCCTCAAACCAGAGATCTGCTTCCCTCTTCATTCGAGTGCCCAGTTAAAGCCTTGTCCTACCACGGCACAGCGCTTCATTTTGCTCGTGAGTGAATTTCTCTATATAAACTGCTAGGTTCAAACTCATCGTCCTGCCTCTGCTTACTGAGTGCTGGGATCAAAGGTGTGTACCACGCCTGTCATCATCAGCTTTTTCTGTGACTTCTAGTGTTGAGTCAGAGTTATAGGGGTGTCTTCAAGTCTTTAAGATAATAAACCTCTTGGTAATCTTTAAACTGTGATCCACTGATAATGTAATCATCTATTATATGAAGGCTGGACCTTGTCTGTTTATCCACTTACACCGTGCTAAGTAGTACATTACTTTTTCTGTGGCAAAATACAGACAACAGCTACTTGAGGGAGGAGGGGTTTGTTTGGCTCACAGTTTGAGTCAGTCTATTTGGTGGTGGGGAAAGCGAGGTAGAGCGAAGAGCGGAGAGAAGAGCGCCCCCTGTGGCAGCAGTGTGTGTGTAACTCAGTTGCTCACATTTCCTCCACAGTCGGAAAGCAGAGAAAGATGAATCCTGGTATTCAGCTTGCCTTCTCCTTCTTGTTTGGTCCTGAACCCCAGCCCCTGGCTCCACATTTAGGGACCTCCATTAAGCCTCTAAATTAAGTCTCACAGATGTACCCAGAGGTATTTCGCCTATATGATTCTAAGTCAACTCAAACTGATGATCAAGATTAAGATCACTACCACCCTACCTGAAACAGGCATTCTGTAGGTACCCCAGGCTAGCCTTGAACTCATCCCCACCCCCCACCCCCCACCCCCGCCCCGCCTCAGCTTCCCCACTGTTAGAATTAGAGATGTGTGCCACTATACTTGACAACATACCCTCTTTTAAGTAGTCATGAACCATGAACAAAAATTAGCCACGAGGCAAACCTCAACATGTTTTATTAATCATACAGTATATATTTTCTGTCCCACACGGTACTGGTAAAATGAGTACATTCATTTGTAAAACTTTATCATCCGAATGTGTGTGACACATTTTGTTTTCAAGATAAGGTTTCTTTGTGTAGTCCGGGCTGTCCTGGAACTCTTTCTGTAGACCAGGCTAGCCTCAAACTCAGAGATTGGTCTGCCTCTGTCTCCTAGGTGCTAGGATTAAAGGCATGTGCCACCACTGCCTGGCTTCTGATATTTATTATTTACTTGTATACATGTATACAAATCCATATGTTTTATGCTGTGGAATAATCCTTTTGTACACTGTGAAGATTTGTAGCCATAATTGGTTTTATAAAAAAGCTGATTGGCCAATAGCTGAACAGGATAAAGTTAAGCAGGAAAGCCAAATTAAGAATGTTGAGAAAGAGAAGGCTAGAGGCAGGAATCACCAACCAGATGCAGAGGGAGCAGGAGATGAATGTGCCATGCTCTTCCAGAGGACCAAGGTTCAATTTCCAGCACCCACATGGCAGCTCACAACTGTCTGTAACTCCCAAGATCTAACACCCTCACACAGATGCACATATAGGCGAAATACTAATGCAGCTAAAATAAAAATAAATAAATTATACTTAAAAAAAAAAAACAAAACTAAGCCTAAAGAGAAAAAAAGCAAGTGATTATACAATGTGGAAAGGGTTACCATAGAGGCCTATCTTTGAACTGTACTATTTTGCGTCTGCTCTTTTCCATTCTTCCTTAGTTAAAAAACCCTCTTGAAGAGAAGGGGAAAAATCCTGCCAAATACATTCTCTTAATTCTTATGAAATCCAGAGGGTTTGAAGGTCTGGAAGCTTCCCAAGGAGAAGAAATGATGAGTGAATGTAGGGTCAAAGAGGACCATGTAGTTTTTTGGGTCACTGAGGACACCAGGCTGGTGGGAACAAGCATTGGCAGGATACTTTGGTAAGTCATTGTGAAGCCAAATCTAAACCACAGATTGCTCCAAGCATCAGGATGAAACATGTTCCACCTACAAGGCAACAAAGACCTGCTGTATATTATCAGCTATAGGCCTATTAGAAAATGTTATCTCAAGGTTAGACAAGCAGCCAATCTTCAGGAGTGACACTAGAAGATTCTGAAAGTGAGTAGATAGCAAGACTCAACAAACACCCACGGAAAACTGATAGTCACAGTGTTTGAGGTAAAGAAAGGGTACATGCTGGGCATGGTGGTGCACTCCGTTAATTCCGGCACTCGGGAGGCAAAAGCAGGCGGATCTCTGTGAGTTTGAAGCCATCCTGGTCTACAGAGAAAGTTCTAGAAAAACTAAGGCCGTTAAACACAGAAGCCCTGTCCAAAAACAAAACAAAACAAAACAACACATTTAGGAGATGAGCAACAAAAATGTGGTGTGGTGGATACAATGATTCAGACACTTGGAAAACTCCAATCTGACACTCACTTTCATATGAAAAGGAAGGCAAAAATGCCCTGATGAAATTAGCTATGAAGAAAGGAAAACAAAAATTTAAGGTGGGTAATGGATTAGAACAGCCTATCAAGGTTAGAACTTAATGAGGGAGAAAGGAATTATTTCTCAATGACAACCATGTAGAGGTCCTTGTTGGTTTACATCTAGGATTCTCTTTAACCTTCAGCTATGAAGCCATAGGAAACAAGCAGAAAAAAAAAAAAATGTTGGTAGGAGGACACATAGAAAACTAATTTGTACTGAAATTGTTACCTAGAAACCAAGCATGCTGGCACATGCCATAATCCCAAGCAAATGCAGAAGGCTCATATTTGAGACCGGCCTGGGCTAGGTAGTGAATCTTTAACTTGAGAGTTTGGGGGTGAACTATAATCCCAGCATTTAAGAGCCTGAAACAGAAGAATTACAAGTTTGAGGCCAAAAAGAGAGTATTGAGTGTAAATGGGGAGAGCCACCCAGAAAAGGCATTGAGGTTTCAGCGTGTTAGTCTTTGGGGGAAGTGGCTATGAACATACTCAAAGCAAAATGAATGAACACAAAGTATGGTGCTACATGTCTGTAATTCTAGTACTCTGAGGAGTCAGAGACTGGGGACTCACAGGTTCACCTCTGCCTGAAAATGTAGCTCTCTTGATAGAGTGCTTGCCTAACGTGCAGGAATCCTGGGCTCAATCCTCAGACACGCTGACTAACCCCAGCATTTGGAATGACACCTGAGGATTGGTACAAGCTGGAGGCCAGCCAGGACTGCATGGCAAGACCTTGTTGCAGTGGAATTATGTTACATTATAAATTATTGTCCCATCTATTGGTTTAATAAAAATGCTGATTGGCTGAAGGCAGACAGGAAGTATGAGCAGGGCTACCAGACTAAGAAAACTCTGGGAACAGGAAGAGCAGAGAGAGATGCCAGAGAGAAGGCAGAGAGACCATCAGAGAAGCCAACAGATGCAGAGGACAACTATGCTGCTCTGAGAAGAGGTACTGAGCCACATGGCTGAACAAGATAAGAATCATGGGTTAGTTTAAGGGTAAAGAGTTAGCAAGTTATATGCCTGGGCCCTATGTCAATCAGCATAAATTTAATATAAGCATTTGTGTGTTTCTGTGGGACTGTGGGTCTGCGGGTCAGAACCTCAGGGCTAGGCCAGAAAGGCCCGGCCAGAAACTTAATACTACACCCTGTCTTACCTAGCAAGAATTTTTTGTTTTGAAAAGAAAAAAAAAAAAAGAATTCACTTTATCTAGTAATTTTTAAAAATGTACATTTGCTTATTTTGTTTTACGTGTATGAGGGTTTATATCTATATGTACCATGTATGTCCCTGATGTCTGGGGAGGTCAGAAGAGGGCATCAGATGCCATGGAACTGAAGTTACCAACAGTTATGATAAGCCGTGTCAGTGCAGGAAATTGAACCAGGTCCTCCGCAAGAAATACTCTTTCTTGACTTGCAGCTGAGTGTGGTGGTGACGTCTTTAATCCCAGCACTCGGGAGGGAGAGGTAGACAGATCTCTGAGATTGCCAGCCTGGTCTACAGAGTGCCAGGTCAACCAGGGCTACCTAGAGAAACCCTGTCTCAAACAAACAACAAAAGAAAGACATGCTCTTGGCCACTAAGCTGCCTCTCCCACTCCCAGGAAACACTTGAAAATATATTATTTCTGTGTGTGGAGGTCAGAGGACTCTTGTAGGAATTGGTGCACCACTGTTGCCCCTTGTGAGTCTTGGTATTGACCTCAGGTTGTCTTGGCAGCAAGCGCCTTTATCCACTGAACCATTTTACCAGCCTATAAAGCTTTTAAAAAACAATCTTCGGGGGCTAGGTGGTGATGTTACATGTCAGTGGATCTCTCTGAGTTGAAGGCCAGCCTGGTCTACAGATCAAGTTTCAGGACAGCCAGGGCTACACACAGAGAAACCCGGTCTTGAAAAACCAAAAGCAAAAGCAAAGAAACCTTTGGGTTTGGTTTGATCCCTGGAAGACATGGTGTTCCAGCGGTCAGAAAGTGGAGACGGGAATATCTGAAGTTCAACTCAACTACATGAGACCCTATCTCCAAAATCTAAAATAAATTAAAAAGCCAAAAGTATATGAGACTCTATTTGCTTTGTCAAAAAACAAACAAAATCCTTCAATGAACTAAGCATTTACACAACTGTATTTTGTTGCAAGTAAATTATGTCTCAGTAATTACAATCATGAAGAAATACTGTGATCCATAATAAATATAATGGGAGGGATGTCTAGATTTATAATGAAGAGAAAAATTAAACCCAGGAGAAATTACTCAGTCTATTCCGTAGTCAGAGATGGGTTTGGGGGAAAAGGGACACCTGCCATTTACCAGAGCCTCAGGTGAATACCGCTGTAATCTCCAGACCTGGGCTAAGAGGAAGGCTCAGTAGTGGAGCACCTGGTGAGCATGCGCAAACAAAAGCCAAACTCAACAATGTCTGGCGAAACTCAAGTACCCCGGAGAACGGATAACGTTAGCAGCGGGGTCAGTGACTGGAGAATTCAGGCAGGTGGGAGAGCACAGTAAAAGGAAGGTAAAAAAGCAAAGCAGGATATGTCTGAGTTTTTCAAGCACTTGAAAAAATTAGGAAATTGAGTTCCCATCTGAGCCAGCTGGCTCTTCTAGCTAAATGGGAGAGGGGTTGTTTTGTTTTTCAAAACGGGGTTTCTTTGTGCATCTCTGGCTGTCCTGGGACTCACTTTGTAGACTAGGCTGATCTAGTGCTGGGGTTAAGGGTATGTACCACCACTGCCCTGCAAAATTTTTAAATTTTAATTTCATTCTATGAGTGTGGGTATTTTGTCCACCACGTGTGTTCCTGGAGACCGACGAGGCCAGAAAAGAGTATCAGATGCTCTGGAACTGAAGTGACAGATGGTCCATGAGGTCCCCTGGGAATCATACCCAGAAATTCTGGAAGAGCCAGGGTTCAATGCTCTTCATTGCTAAATGATTTGTCCAGCCCCAAGAAATACTTTTTTTTTTTTTTTAATGTGGTTTACAAAAGTGCATTATATTTGTCTGGGTGTATGGGCACATACCACACATGTGAGGTCAGAGGACAACCTACAGAATCTGTCTGTCTTTGCACCTTATGGGTCCTAAGGATTGAACTTGGGTCATTAAACGTGGTGGCAAGGACCTTCAGTTGTTGACCCATCTCACCAAGCCATGTGTGAGTTTATTGCTCATCTTCTGGTTTGTTTTTCAGACAGTGTCTCACTACATAGCCCGGGATGACCAAAAACCCACCATGCATACCAAGCTGGCCTCAAATTCATGTAGATCCAGCAGCTTCCTCTGCCTCCCAGGGCCAGAATTAACCAGCAGCTTTTTTTTTTTTTTTTCTTTTGAGACAGGGTCTTGCTATGTTGCCATGACTACACAGAAGTCATGATGTAGTCAGGCTGGTTCAGAATTCAGCCCAGACTAGAACCTCAAGAAATCCTGTTGCCCTCCCTCTGCTCAAGAGGGTTTACAGGTGTGTACCACCACACCTGGCTAAAATACTTCATTAGAACTGGGGAAAGGACTTTGTTGCAAAATCCTGAGGATCTGCATTAAAATCCTCAGAATCCATGTAAAAAGCCAGGGGTGATGGCATGTGCCTGTAACCCTAGCTTTTGGGGGGCAAGACAGTGAATTCCTGAAACTAGCCAGCCCACATGCCTGACCAAATCTGCATTTGAGGTTCAATAAGAGACTGTCTTAAAAACTAAAGGTGGCAAGCAGTTAAGACAACACACACAAAAAATATCCAAACAGTTTGCCACACTAGGGGGAAGTTATATATCTACTTTGCAGCGAGTCTAGTTTTAGTTTGCTACTTGCTGTTAAATTCCTTGATGATGTTTTGTTTGGGGGTGGGGGAGGGTTGAGACAAGGTCACTCACTCTACATAACCCCAGCTGTTCTGGAACTCACTATGTACACTAGGCAGGTCACTCACAGAGATCTATCTGCCTCTGCTTCCCAGGGGCTGGGACTAAAGATGTGTGCCACCATATCTGGCTGGTAAATTCATTCATTCATGGGTGCTATACTGAGCGGCTGAGCTCTATATCCAATCTTTTTCAACCTTAAGTCTGTAACCTAGACAGACCTTGAATGTGATACTCCTCTCAGCCTCCTACCTTACAGACCTTCACCACTGGTCCTGTCCTAAATGTATTTATTTTCTTAAAATAATCTTGCCACAACAATTTAGCCTTGAACTTGTGATCTCCTTGCCTCAAACTCTCAAATAGCTTGATAATAGGCCTGTGTCCTACGGGTGGGGTTTTTTGGTGGTGTTTTGCTTTTTTATGGTGGTACTATGGATAAAATTCAGGAGTTTGTTTGTTTGTTTTGAAGTTTCTCTGTGTAACCACCCTGACTGGCCTGGATTTCACTCTGTAGACCAGGCTAACCTTAAACTCAGAGATCTGGTCTCTGCCTCCTGAGTACGGAATTAAAGGCTTGAGATACCACCATCCAGTTGAATTCAGAGTTTTATATACATTATTCTACCACTGAGCCTACTACTAGCCCATAGGACTAACTTCATTACCTTATCCCAATTCTAGAATCCGAGGAAGGTGGAATTGGGGCTGAAGAGTTGTAAATCCTGAGCAAGCAATTTTCTATAAAGGACTAGATTGTGCCGTTTTTAGGTTCTGAGAGACATGTAGCTGTTAAAACTATTCTGCTAATTTTGTACAAAGATAGCTACAGACAGCACATAAAGGTATGGTAAGGACAGCAGTTTGTTGTTTGTAGCTACATATTGAAAATATCAGGAGAGTCCATAAAATCACAAATGCCCAGGCCTTTTTTTTTTTTTTAAGTTGTTACTATGTAGCTCAGGCTGCCTTTAAATCTTTAATCCTCCTGTCTCCTTTTCCAAAGTGCTAGGATTATACTCATGGTCTATCACATATAACTAGAAAGTTGCTTTTAAAAAGGTCTTATGTATATGAATATTTTGCTTTCATGTATATATGTGTGTGTACCTCATGCAATCCTGCTGCCCAAGGAGGCCAAAAGAGGGCATCGGATCCCTGAAACTAAACTGACACATTGGTTAGGTTGTGAGCTGCCATCCATGTGGGTGCTGGGAATCAAATACAGGTCCTTTGCAGGAACAAGTGCCCCTCTATTTTGTTGGTTTTGAGACAGGGTCTTTCTGCAGAGTCCTCGTGGTCCTGGAACTCACTGTGTAGACCAGGCTGGCAAAGAACTCAGAGATCTGTTCACCTTTGCCTCCTGAGTGCTGGGATTAATGGCATGTGTCACCATCCAGGACAAAACAGGCTCTTCAGTTTTGATGTGTTACCCAGGCTGGTCAGAAACTGAACTCATAGGTTTAGCCTCCCAAGTAGCTGGGACTGAGTCCACCTCGCTCTAAGATTTGGTAAAGCTACTAAGGTGATTATTTGATATGCATTCTGGGCTGGAAACTGTTGTCCCTAGGTCAGCTTCGGTCGTTCGACAAACGGCTTTAATTGGGCGGTAGGGAACAGGTGAATGGACAAGGATCTTGAGATGAACACTGAGAAACAGATTAATATTAGAACCATTTTTTGTCCACCTTACAAATTAAATGCTTGTAATACTTCATTAAACACTCTTTATTTGAGTTTTTCAAATGCAAAGCACTACAAAAACTTGCCTAGCCCAGCAAGGTGGTCATGAGAAGGATGGCAGCCCCTAAGCCTTCTACCTAGCCTTCTTTCTCCAGCCACTCCTTATAGGCCCCGGCATAGTGTCGAGCCCTGTGGAGAAAAAGGGTGTTGAGGGAAGAACAGATCCAGCAGGCAGTCCCAGTCAGGCCCCAGTCAGCAAGCCTTACACCTTTGTCATACCCTGTATATCCAAGACTTTGTGCCAGCTGCGTGGCCTGCAGGCCCCGCTTGCCCATCTGACAGAAGAAAACAAGATTCTTGTCTTCAAGCTTTGGCTTCTCAGCGCTGTACAAAGCTTGGAACGCAGCTGGGTCCATGGTCAAGGCCATTTCCAACTCAGACACTGAGAGGGGACAAAATGGAGCCAATAGCACACTGGGGTTCACAATACTGGCCTGGAAGTGCTGAGTCCTGGCCAGTCTGCAGAGATCGTCCAAACATGTGGCCACCACCTACCCCACCACAACCTCAAAGGCAAAGAACAGCCTACCAGAGCTGGAGGTTAGGCCAACAATGCAGCCATTTTCTGAGTCCTAAGAAAGCAGTGGAGGGTCAGGTGGATTAGGGAATCCAGCTTCAGGCAAGGCAAGTACACAGCTGCTGATTTGCCCCTCTGGCTGCCTGCTAGCCCCTCAAACTGGATGGGCTAGTTCCACTGCCTGGATTCTCCATTCAGCTCTTATCTAGGGAATCTGAAGGCTGGCATAAGCAAAGATAAGGACATCCCTATCTCTACCAGCATCTTCCCTACCCTAAGTGAGGCCCCTTTAGCTAAGACCATCACAGGCTGTCCCCTCTGCCAACACAAGAAATCCTCTACCAGGGATGTTGAGTGCCCCAGGAATGGTGCCAGCTTCCACCTCCTCCCGAGATCGAACATCGAAGAGCCGGACCCTGCCTGAGGTCATGAGTGAACGAAGTTCAGAGAGTAAGACTGTAGGCACTGGGAAAGAGACATGTGAAGAGCTGAGGGCTGGGGAAACACCAGACACCTGTGGCCTATGCCTCCTCCCTGGAAGCTTCCCAACCTAGGGGAGCTGTTTATGAGGACTGCAGTCACACCCTATGTTCCTCCCTCCACAAACTCCATTCACAACCTCCCCCGCACATCCCAGGTACCCCCCACATCCTTCTCAGGTACCTCCAGTCATGGTGTTAGCAGCAGCCGCTGTGTGACAGAGACGCAGGAATGCAACCCGAAGCATCTCCCCTCCCTCCCTAAACCCAACTAGAGAGACCGGAAATGGAAGCAAAGGTGCGGCCCCTGGATGGCACGCCTACAAAGTCCTAGTAGCACCTGTTGGTGATATCTCTAACACCAGTCCACAGCTGAGACCTTTAAAGTCTGCCCAGTGTAGGCAGGAAATGACATCCAGGTTTGGCACAGGAACCAGGACTCTGGGTAATGAGTATAGGAAGAGTAGCACCCCACCCAAAGGTTGACCTAGCCCTTACTGGTCAAAGGGTAATATGTGCTTCCCCTCCCCCAGAGCCCCACAAAAGAAGAAAAACACACAACTGTGGCTCTAAACAATTTTATCTTTTAAAAAAAAAAAGAAAAAGAAAAAATAAAAAGAACGATCCCCAGAAGGGGAAGGCTCTCAGTGGGCCCCTGCCTATCTTTCTCCTTGTCTTCAGAGACTTCCGCAGAGGCCCCAGCTGCTCACTGGCCCCTCTACTATTCATGGGATAGCAGCACCCAGCATCCTTCCCCCACCTCTTGAATAAGCCTGCTCCCCTGAGTAATCAGGTACATCTTACTTCTGCTCCAGGGAAAGGAAGAACCAGTGAAGTGCTAGGCCCTCGGAGCGTCCACAGACCCTCTTTCTGGGCACTCTAAGCAAGCACAAGGCAAGCCCAGATTTAGTGTGTCCAGTGTCCATGGATACAGCACATGCCATGTGCAAAGGGAGCACAAGAGCCCAGGGACTACACAGTGGGAGCAGGCAGGGCCGTCAGTACATGTCCATTTTGTGTTTCACACCACTTACTGCAGACTGACACACCCTAGGGCCTCCGTTCAAAGACACACTTGCCAGCTCCCCCCGGTCCCACGCCAGAAATAGGCAGTGAAGGGAAGGGGCATGGGGTAGCCTGTTGCTCCTGGGCTATCTGCAGTTCTAGGGCCCAAAGCCCCGAATCCCCAGAGTTAGTTGCTGTCATTCTTGATGACGACCTCCAATCCATGGTGCCGCAACTGAGCTCGCAGCAGAAGGTTCTTGTTTTTAAGATCTTCCACCTGCACAGAAAGGGAGGGTGCGGTAAGAGAAATGGAGGGGAGACTGATTCTGCTAAGCCACAAACTCCGTCACACACCCGGTGCTGAGAAAGACGACGTGAAGTGTTTTCTAGGGAATCCCAAACTGGGTCGGTGGCTAGGGCTGCCCAGGGGGCCTGTCCTGGAATTTATCTGACCTGTTGTCGAAGCACATCGTTGTCTAGCTGCAGTTGGTCTAACCCCTGCAATTCTTCAGACAACCGGTGGTTGCTCTGCCGCAGCTCCTGGATATAATCACAGGCTTTGGATAGGATTCCACCTTTACTCTGCAAGGAAAGAGTCAACAGAATGAGGACAAAGGCAGGCCTAAAACACCTCGCCTACTTTCCAAGAGCACATTCGTACTTTTGGCCTGTTCCCCTCAGAATGGCGGGTGATACAACATCCCAGAGTGTGTTATGAAAAAAGGACTGACTGCCCCAACACTTTACTCTCCGCCATTTCTGAAAACAATGTCAGGAGACAGAACTGTAGCCTCCTCCACTACCAGGGTCTTCAGGGTCTTTCCAGGACCTGGCCGGACTTGGTGCTCTCCATAGAGCAGTCTGGGATGATTTTGGACAGCTGCACAATCCAGTTGTTGATCTTGTCCCGGCGACGGCGTTCCACTGTGGGCAAAGTAGAGGACCCAGTGACTCAGTGAGGAATGACTGGCCCTTCCTCCCTTTACACCTGAATGTCCCCTACCTTCATTATGTTGAGCTCGGCGTTTCTCATCTCGTGTTGTCCTGGGAGCCTCTGACTTCCTGACAGCAGAATCCAGGGTAACCAGACCAAGGAAAAGACAACAAAAACAGACTGTTTAGGGTAAAGAATCACACAAGAATTAACAGGCACTAAAATCACTCCAAACAACTAAGAGATAAGGTCACTCACGGGGAATAAGGGTGGGTCCTGGGGGCAATTGAACGCTGGCTCCCCCCCTGCAATACTTCTTGTGGTGACATCATCACAAAGAACTGACCTGTGAAGATGTGAATTAGGCTTTTGTCAGGACCTGGGACTAGGAACCCCTTTTGAGAACACATTCCCATCTGCTGGCAAAGCTGCTCAGCCTCACTATATGCTCTGACTTGGGGGGGGGGGGATGGGAGAGGTCCAGACATGTTTGTGAATTCTTGGCTCTCCTGGAATTCATTCTGTAGACCAGGCTGGCCTTGAAGAAGAGCCTGCCTCTGCCTCCCAAGTGTTGGGATTAAAGGCATTTCGATCACACCCAGCCACCCTGACCTTAACAATTACTAAACATGAAGTGCTAAGGCCCAGAGGCCCCAGCCACATCCCCCAGCCTAGCCACCACCCTCATGCAGTATCTCACCAGTACTGGGAGGGGTGGCCTGGCCCAGTAGTGCCTCTGAGCCCTGGGTGGTAACAACAGCAGTTGTACTCCCAGATGTGGTACCGCCTGACCCATCTCCCACTGCGGTGCTGGGAAAGTAAGTGTAATGTGTTTCAGCGGCTGTCCCCTCTGTGTCAACTGTATCGTCACTGGTGAAAGCACCCTGGATCACTGCCTGAGAAGGGAAATGGGAGCAGCGTCCAGTCAGTCAGGGACACATTCCTAGGTTGTCACCCTCATCAGAAAGAAGGAGAACACACAAAGCCATGTGGCCAGACAGCTGTGAATGCAACCCAACACAAAACTAAACTCACTTAAAATATGATTTGTGGGTTTTTTAATCACGTGAGGTTTTTTAAAGATTTATTTATTTATTTATATAGGTATTTTGCCTGCATGTACATATGTGCACTATGTGTGTGCCTACTGCCTGAGGAGGCTGATAGCCTGAAACCAGATGGCTGTGATCCATGCAGATATTAGGAACTGAACTCAGGTCCTCTTGGGAGCAAAAAGTGCTCATAACTGCTAGCCATCTTTCCAGCCCCAGCTGCATGGTTCATGGGCATGATCTTTGTGGTCATGTCTCAAGGATAAAAGGTCCAATACATCTGAACCTAGTGCTTGGTCAAAGCCACCCAAGACACACTCCACTGTTCCTCCCTCCTTCCTATTGGCTCCCTACTTTCTCTCACTGCTAAGAGCTCTCTAGTCCTCTCACAGCCTATCCCCATACCTGAGTCATAGAGCTTGGTCAAAGCCACCCAAGACACACTCCACTGTTCTAATCCCTCCCTCCTTCCTATTGGCTCCCTACTTTCTCTCACTGCTAAGAGCTCTCTAGTCCTCTCACAGCCTATCCCCATACCTGAGTCATAGACTGAGTGGCAGGGTAGCCACTGATGGCGCCAGTGCCCTCTGTCTGCCCATCCAGCTGCCCCTCAGACACCTGGATCACCCTGTACATCACCTAGAAGCAATGAAGAGGGGGAGAGATGGGAAGAGAAGACAAGGAAGTCAGAATCATACACCCTCTCAGAAAGTGCCTCTTGGATGAGTCCTAGAGTCCTTCAAAGGCAGATTCAGCTATTTGTCCCTTTCTCCATTTTGAGGCTCTAGCATACCCACCACACACCAATCTCTACTCTTACCCTCATACTAATATTTCATCCCAATCAAAAATAGTTTCATTTCATTCTCCAAGCCACAGCTCCCCAAAATATGTTTAGGCACCTCCCTTGATCCCAACCCCAGGAACATCAGTAGCCACCTGGCCCCCTCCCTTACCTGGCCCCCATTCTCAGTTCGGAAGACGTACTTGACGTTGGGGTCGGGGAAAGTAGCAGCTGACTGGATGCTGGCGATAGCTACACTAGTTGGGTCCTCTCCAGTAGCTACTGCACCTAAATTAAAAGAGGTAGAAAAGATCTGTGAGCTAACTGCCTTTCTCCCTGTCCTTTCTGCATGCCACTGCAAAGACACACGGTATCCAGAAGGTGGGCCAGTCTGCTGAGGAGGGAGGCTGTGCTGGGCTCTTGGTCCTGATTTAACATTCACCTTCCTGAATCTGCACTGTCCCCTCTTCGGCTTCAGCTGTTTTCTGCTGCCTATTTGTGGTAAAACAGAAAACAAAGGGAAGACGTGAGAAGCTCACTGACTTAGGACAACATGGCCCCAAACTCACACATTCACAGCAGGTATTATGTTAGGTTATATTAGACAGTAACAGTACTCTCCTGCCAATAGACACAGATAATCACTGCCAGTCATGGTGGTGCGTGCCTTTAATCCTAGCTCTCAGAAGGCAGAGGCAGACTGATCTCTGATTTTTTTTTTTAGGTCAACCTGGTCTACATAGCAAGTTCTAGGACAGCCAGGGCTATGTAGAGATAGGTTTACCACGTGCATAGACATCAGGCTCTAAACACTTCTCTTTTCTTTTTGGTTTTCAGGAGAAAGTTTCTCCATGTAGTCTTTCTTGGCTATCCTGGAACTTGTTCTGTAGACCATGCTGGCTGCAAACTCAGATCAGTCTGCCTTTGTCTCCTGAGTTTAAAGGCATGTACCACTAACACCTGGCATACTATGGTGATACTAAGAGCAACACATGAAATCAATGGTCCTACTATTTTATAGATAGGAAAACCAAATCCAGTCCTGCCTCCATATAATCCATATAATTAATACTCTTAGCCATTTTGCATTCTCCAAGGCCACCCCTCTCTCTCATCTCATTCACTTCTTCACTTACCCCTTCATCTCTCTGTGAGGGGGCTCATCCGAGGAATTGGTCTTTTTGTGGAAGTCTTCGTATCTCCTGACTCAAAGGCCTGAGTGCTAAACCCTGGTGGAAATTAAAGAGTTTACAGTGTGGCTAGGCAACTGAACAGCTTTCCAGGTTCCAGAACCTAGGCTCCAAGAAGATATAGCCAGGAAAATAAACCAATTATCTATAAAGGATGGTCAACTTCCCCAATTCTGATGGCAAGGGCTGACCCACAGTGGTTGAAAAGCAACTTTTTCATGAGACATGTTGGCTCACTCCTGGAATCCTAACACTCAGGGAACAAGAGAGAAGGGCTGGTTCAAGTCTGAGGCTAGCTTTGGCTACAGAATGAGACCTTGGAGGGGAAAAGAAGCAGGTGTGCTTGCCCATGCCTGTAATCCCAATTCTTAGGAGATGGAGGCAAAAGAACTAGGAATTTAAGGCCATCCTGGATTGCAAAGCAAGTTTTAGGTCAGGCTGGACTATAAGAACTTGTCTCAAAAACAAACAAACAAACAAACACCATAAACTGGGGAGATGGCTCAGGCAAAAGCACTTGGAATAGAAGCCTAACACCTGAGTACTAAAACCCACCCGAGAAAGGGATGCAGGAGGGAGAACCTCTGTGAGTCACAGTATACCTCAATGGAAATGAGCAGGAGAGAGAGAGATCCCTGGAGGCTGGGTGGCAAATGCAGCAGTTTAGAGACACTGTTTCCGACAGGGTGGACAGGCAAGGACTGTCACCTTAAGGTTGTCCTCTGAACCAAGGAAAAAATCAGGCTGAGATGGCTCAGCAAGCTGGGCAGTAGGGACGCTCACCTTTAATCCCAGCACTGGGGAGGTAGAGGCCAGCCTAGTCTACAGGGAGGTGTGGACTATTACTTTAACTAGGCAAAGATGTGTTACGTTTGTTTATGCTGCATTCCTTTAATTATATAAAGATGTGTTGCTCTTTAACCTTGCTGCCTAAAGCAACTGATTGGGCTAATAAAAAGCTGAATGGCCAATAGCTAGGCAGTAGAGGAATAGGCGGGGCTGGCAGGCAGAGAGAATAAGTAGAAGAAATTTAGACTCAGAAAGAGGGGCCCAGGGCCAGAATCCGGGCAGTTGCCAGTCAGCCAGACTGAGAGGAAACTGAAAAGATATACAGGATGAAAAGAGGTAAAAAGCCCCAAGGCAAAACGGAGATGAAGAAAAACAGGTAAGGTATAGGAACTAGCAAGAAACAAGCAGAAGCCCCAACACCCACCCCATCTATAATCTGCTGGAGCACTGAAGGGACCTGGCCCACAGACCCAAAGCTGCAGGATCTCTATAACACAGGGCAACAGCAGGATACCCAAGAAGAGCCCCAGTGAGGGCCCAGCATCGATGGTGTAGCAGAAACCAGAAGCCTGGAACCAGACCAATGACTCTTTAATGAACACATCCAAGTAAAGACATGGGAAGGGCTTACTGCATGGCTCACTGGGTCACAGCGCAGCTTCCAGGATGAGACTTTTAATTTCTTCCCTTAAATTGTTTTATTTGGGGAGGGGCTCTTGGGCGGAGAGCAAATTTAAAGGGTTAGGGAAATGAACGATCAAGATACATGCTGGAGAAAGTAAAAACAAGCAGAAGATAAGGCCAGATATTCATAAATAATGGTGAAATTCTGTATCATGATTTGGGGGTTGGTGGTCAAAGAAAGCCTGCTACAATACAGAGCTACAGAGAAGAAACCTTGTCTTGAAAAACCAAGAGAGAGAATTAACTCTTGAAAACTGTCCTCTGACCTCCACAGCCACATGAATGTTTGCACACATACCATAACCTTTTTTTTTTTTTTTTTTTTTTTGGTTTTGTTTAAGACTGAGTTTCTCTGTGTAGCTCTGGATGCTCTGGAACTCACTCTGTAGACCAGGCTGGCCTAGAACTCAGAGATCCCCGAGTGCTAAGATTAAAGGTGTGCACCACAACCGCCTGGCCGCTCCTCTTCCATATTCATTCCAACTCTGAGGAGAAGGAGATAATATTGGAAGGCTAAGGAATATATTTCAAAGTGCTTTACTGGAGCAATTATAGATTATTACTAAAGCCATTATAGTCTGCTATGACAGCAGTTTCACAGGAATAGCTAGGGCCATGTTTACACCACCACCATCAAATAACACCTACTATGGTCCTTGATGCTTCCTTCTCCCGGCTTCTTAAACACAAACTGTACAATAAGGAATTCTAAGCCAGGCAGTGTTGGCACACACCACTTGGGAGGCAGAGGCAGGGAAATCTGAGTTCAAGGCCAGCCTGGTCTACAGAGTGAGTTCAAGGCCAGCTAGGAGTATACAGAAAACCCGTCTTGAAAAACCAAAGAATTCTAGTCTTCACCAGGAATTTTGGTGCACAACTTTAATCCCAGCCCTCAGGAGGCAGAGGCACGGGGATCTCTGTGAGTTCCAAGACAGCTGGGGCTCTGTATAGAGAGATTTTGTCTCAAAATAAAATAATAACAAAAAGAACTTCCAGTCCTCAAATCTAGAAAGGGTAAAACTGGTACCCTCTTTTCGCCGTTGAAAAACCATCACGAACCACAAAGCCTAGATCTGGCTCTTGGGCACCATTTTACTGTCAAGGGCTCTTGTTTTGGGGGAATCCAGATTTACATCTGTTACAAACTCTAAAGCCCATGTGCATCGTATTCAAGGCTTCTTTATTTTATTCATCAAGGCTTCCTGTAGAGAAACACAGTTGCTAAAATGTTGCCATGACAACTCCAAATCAACTAAACCTCAGGAGGAAGAGAAAAAAAAAAAAAATTCAGGCTCAGGGTTCTGAAAGAGACAAGACAATGGGGGAGGAATCTATCTACAATGTTTCTGCCTTAGGACTCTTGACACCCCGCCAGAGAACCGGAAAAACAAAGAACTGAGCAGACAGATGCCTCCAGAAAGAAACAGCTGCACAGTACAAAGCAATAAAATAATCTCAACAAAAAAGGGGCAAGATTTTTGTAAACTCTCTACCCATAAGATCCTCCAAATCTTTCTAATCTAAAGGAAACCTTAGTTTAGCGGATAATGAGCTTTGGAAAGCCCGCGTGCAAACAATAACACCAAAAAGGAACAGAAAGTGAAACTGCCCATCCTAAGCAAAGCTGCAAACAGAGGCAGCACCAGTGTGTAGGGACCACCTAGATCTCCATCCACTAACGCCAGGAGGAAAAGTCCTTCAAAGCTTGTTGCCTGGCCTGCAGGAGGAGGCAATGAAGAGAAGGTAAGGCACAGGAGGCAACTGTATAGCCCATAGCTGTCAGACAGCAACTTCTGAGGCCACCCAGCAACCGCGTTAGGCTACTCACTCAAACATTGGTTGTACATCCGGAAGCGTTTCCTGAGCATTAAGATTATGTGACACGGAAATCAGCATAGGATGTTGTGGTTTGCACGCTCAAAAGGAGAGCCCAGTAAACGCCCTCGCCAAGTACGGACGCAAAGGCATAATAATAATAATAATTTAAAAAAAAAAATCAAGATCCGAAAGAATTCAGGCTTCAGGATCTCACCTGAGGACGAGGCGTCTCCCTGCAGGCCCACCAACGAGTAGTAGGCTTGGGGAGCTGAGCACCCGCCAGGCGCGAGCCCCAAAGCCCGCGCGGTGATCCCGTCAACCCAGCCCCGCTCGCCCCGCGCCCCAGCTGCTCCGCAGAGGAGACAGGAAAGGACGCCGGGGACCTCCTCACGCCTGCGGCTGGCAGCAGCGGCCCGCGGCGGGACACGGCGGGAGGGTGGGACGTGTGCATCCCGGGGCGGGGAGCGAGCTCGGCCCACAAAGCAGGGCAGGAGATAAAGAGCCAGACACGGCCCCCTCCCCCAAAACAAAGGCTTTGTGCCCAGGCGTTGCCTGGCTGAGAAAATGAAGCAAAACCAAAGCCGCCCCGCCTCGCCGATCCACCTCGTCTCCAGACTCCGGCTGGCTCCTACGCACTCACCGACCCAGGCCGCTTTAGTCGCCAATTTCCACCGGCAGCGTTCTCCCTCTTTGGATCTAGGTCTCTCCATAGACAGCTGCTCATGCGCAATCGCAGCCTGACGCCATATTGGTGAGGGGCGGAAGTGTCTCCTCGGCCCGCCCAGCCGACTGATGGGCCCCAGAACCGCCCCATTTCCGTTCGCTTCAAACTTTGATGCGGGCTGAAGCGTGTGCTTGTGTGAGTTTTTACAGGCCCCGAAACGAAGCAGTATCCTTGGCGAAGTCGCTAGAGTTCTAGTTGTTTTCAGAAAGAACCAGAGAAACGACTAAATTGTACTTCCATTTTGGTGCTAGGTGGAGCCTTTTTAGTTCCACTTTTAGTAGAGGGAAAAACGGTGTTCTTCGGCGCCATCTTTATCATGGGCAATTTGGGACGCCATCTTGGATCAGGGCATCATTTTGAGGGTTTCCAAGTGGACATTGGGACATTTCTGAGCAGATGTAGATCTGGGTATTATATTCCTTTGTACTAGCGCCAGTAATCTCCAAAGACTTAATAGCTCCCAGTTTTTATACTGCTCATTGTGTGACAATTTTGATTACTATTTTTCTCCTTCAAGGTGTGTACCCATAATAGTTTTGGAATAGTGAAAAGCTAGAATTCAGATTATGAAACCATTCAGACCCCGATCTTAAATCCACAACTGACACTTTTTTTTTTTTTTGAGACAGGATTGCTATGTAGATCTGAACTGTCCTATGTAGGCTAGGCTGTTCCCGAAGTCACATGGATCCCCTAGCCTCTGCCTCTTGAGTGCTAGAATTAAAGGCATGTGCCACCTGTATCTACCACTCCTTAACTCTGCGATCTTTGATAAGCATTTTTACTTAATTACAGCTTAATTTCTTCATCTGAAAAATGGAAATAGTGATACCAACATCACCAAATCGAGCGGATTAAATAAATTCAAGGGCAAAATTTTTATGCACACAAATCTAGCCCAATTCCCGTCATTAGATGAACATTATGTAAATACAGTTTCTCTTCCTCATTTCTTGACTACCACAAACCCAGTTCTACTTTCTAGCTACAGATTTCCATGACAACTGAGGAAGAATATCTAAATAAGACAGATACATTTTGGCAACATTCAAATGTGATACCTTTCCCCGAGACTTTAATAAGAGTAAGTCCATACACTATTTAGGTGTAAAAAATTTCAACTTTTATTGTCAAACAGCCACCATCACTAAATGGGGCCAGTAGCCGCTGCCTATGCAGAGAAGCAGTGTCAGGGCCAGAGTGTGGTGATCCTTTTCCTGAAGTGGGAGGTTATTTTAATGAGAAAAAGAATGACCAGAGATCTGTACAAGACCTCTTCTGCAAAATAATTGAAGACAGAGGATGTCATCCCTCCTTCAGTGAACACTGAAGACTTTAAAGAGCTTCTTGGACATATTTCTCCTAATCTGGAGCTAAAGGATCTGGGAACAAAACAGGGGTGAGTAATTCTATATCTGGCCCTGTTTTCTCCACATCTACTCTAGGCTTCTATGAAGAGATGTTAGTAGCCTCAGAAGAGAGTGGGAGTTTGGCTGGAATTCCCCCTCTGTATTTAAATTTAAGAAATAAAGAAATTTCTACCTACCCTATGTCGTGGTAAATAATCACACCTTCATGGATGGGAACAAGACCTTCCTTCTCTCTCTCTCTCTCTCTCTCTCTCTCTCTCTCTCTCTCCTCTCTCTCTCTCTCTCTCTCTCTCCCTCCCCTTTCTTTCTTAAGACTCTGCTAAGAGATAAGTGTTTTGTGTCCAACTCACTCAAGTAACCCTACCAAGGCAGTGCCTCCTGCAGTCAAAACAACCAAAGGAACCAAGCCTATGGAACTGGACACTTCAGCTGATAAGGGTGCAAAAGGCACTAGGCAGGGGCTCCAGAGATTGATGAAAATTGTCTGGCCCTCTTGTCCAGTCCTAATCACAACCCTTCTTTCTCACGGTTGGTCTGTGTTTCAAATGCATATGTCTGGCGCTGAGGGGACATAAGAGTGACTGGGGGATGAAGCTCTCTAGGAGGCAGACTAAGCCGACTCCTCGGCTCAGATCCTTCTGTGCCTTCAGGTGGGAGTTCCAGACAGCTAAAGGGCCGGGAAGAATGAGTAGGAATCATGCTACAAGGAGAGGTTCTGGAGTTGAGGCTATAATCCCCACTCCCAGTACAAGTCTGGGTCCGCCGAACTCCCTGAGCCTCAGTCCTCTGGCGTTCCCGGGCCAGGGCCACAGCAGCATCAAAGGAAAGACTAGCCCCATTCCTCCAAGAAGCACGGGAACCCCATGCCCTTTCTCCAGGACTCCCATCAAGTCTACCAGGTCTTGGACATGGGCTTGCAGGTGCTATGTGAATCTTGCTACACATTGCACTGGGCATCTTGGCAAACTGTGGTTTGGGGGGCACTACAGGAACAGAGCGGACCTGTTGGACCTGAACTAGGGTGGAAGCCAGACGCATGCCCACACCACCAGTTGAACCACAGGGACAAGAATACAGGTCACATGCCTCAGGATTGGGCTGTCCCTCAGCCTCCATCCCCTCTGGCTCAGATGGCTGTGGAGGACCTTGTTCCAACTCAGAAGACTGTTCATTGACTTCTGTACTGTCAGCCTCAAGGAACTCTATACCTGGCCCCTCTTTTAAGTGATCTCCCTCAGCTTTCCTGCCTTCAATTTGTACATCTATACTTTTCTGTTCCTCACTAACCTCCCCTTCCTCCCCATCGTCATCTTCTTCTGGACTTCTACTTTCTTCACCATGTCCTTGGTCGTCTCTTGACCCGTGATCACCGTCCCCCCTCAGTCCTTTAACGTCATCCTTTTTGCCTTTCTCGGCCTCCTCTTTGTGTACAACTTCCCAGCTCTCCTCGGGAAGCAGGTATCCCTGAACCGAATGCTCCGGATCCATTCCAGATTCTACTGGAGCGGTCTCTGCTTTCTCAGCTCTTTCTTCTCTTTCCATCTCTCTCTCCTTCTTGTCTTTATCCTGTTCTCTTGTTTCCTCCATATCCTTAGTCTCTATACTTTCAGCCTCGGTCTCTACCTTTTCACCATTCCCTTCTTCAAAACTACCCATCACCTTTCGGCTCCTTTCAGCCTCCCCTCCTTCCTCACCAGCTTTTCCAGCTTCCATCTCTAGAATTGCCTCGACATCTTCCCTGTTATCTGATGTGCTTCCAGGCTCAGCCTCGTTGCCTTCTGCAGCTTCCCAGCATGTCTGCTTTTCTTCAGCCTGTAGTGAAGGTTGTTCCTCACATTTTGATGCCTCTTCCTCCAGACTCCCTACACCCTCCCAGTTCGTGGGTCTAGGCCCCAGAAGGGGACTCAGATCATCATAGGCACTCAAGTAGACTTCTTCCCCATTTTCCTCTTCCACTTCTGTGGGGCCAGCAGAATCAGGGGAACAGCAGCTAGGTGCCAGGACGTACTGCGCATCATCCAAAGACAGATCATCCAGGGGTGGCTCCACAGAGAACTCTTCCACCTGTGGGCATAACATTATGGCTAAGGACCAGGTAGTCCTATCCACTCTCTAGGCTACACACTACCCAAATACCCAGCATGGCTCCTCCTTACCTGAGGCCCAACTCCCAGGAGCTCCTCCAGGTAGCCTATCCCAGGGTCGTCCTCCCCAGGGGAGAAAGCTGTTGCTCCTGTTGCTCCTTCCGCTCCTGCCATGGCCACCTCCCTATCCTCCACCCCAACCCACTCAGGCTCTGAGCTGCTCAAATCCTCTAGGAAGGAGAAGGAATCCTGCACCTCCTGGGACAAGGAGTCCTCCAGGGCAGGAATCATGTCTTCTGGGCTTGAGTTAGCCAGGGGATCGGAAACTGATCTTGCCTCTGATTTCTCATCTGTTGAAGGAAAGGTAATACCAGAAATCCAAAAGTCAAGGTCAGCCCCAACCCTTTCTGATATAGGTATTCCTCAAGTTGATATACTGCTTGGCCTGAAACTGACCAGACACACCAGGCTGGCCTCATTTCACAGAGATCAAGCTGTCTATGCCTCCTAGATGTTGGATTAAAGGCATGCACCACCATGACTAGCACTAAGCATTGTGTTATATATTTTTAAAATGAATTCTTATATTTTCCCTGCAGAATAAAACGTTATGTAGAGTGGCTGGATATATGGTTTGCTTCATAAAGTGATTGTATACAATTGTGAGAGCCCAAGTTTGATCCCCAGAATTCCTGTAAAATAACTCTGGGAAAGTTTGGTGTGTTCTTGTAATCCTGGTGCTGGAAAAAGGAGCTAGGTGACCAACTACCCTATGGTACTTAGCAAGTTCCAGGCCAGTGAAAGATTCTATCGCAGAAAAAAAATGTAGACATCATCTAAAAACAACACCTAAGGTTGTCCTCTGGTTCCTACATTCATGTGCACACAGGCACATGCAAGTCCCCTGCACACAAACCCCCTCCCCAAAATATATATATTACGGAGGATATTATACCACAGCCTTTGTTGAAGTAGGTTTTTTTCATTCCAGGCTGATCTCAAGCTCTGGAGCTGGGGATTACCTCAGACTTCCATTCCTCCAGTGTCCACCTCTGAAGTGTGGGATTACAGACATAAGCCTCCATACCAGGTTTATGTGGTACTGGGGATTGAGTCCAGGGCTTTGTGCTTACCAGGCAAGCCCTGTACCAAGTGAGCTACATCCCCAGCTCTTTATCCTCATTTTTTATTAACAAAACTGAAGCTAATTGCCCAAAGTCACACAGCTAATAAGTAATACAGACAAAATCTGAACCTCTGCTTAACTGCCCTATTTACCTCTGTCCTATACAACCTCAGGATTTCTCATCAGTGACACTTTGGAAATAGGAATCTGAGCGTGAATCAGATCCTAGCTCTTCCTACCTAAATCAGTAGTAAGTAGTTTAACTTCCATGGTCTACTCTTAAAAGAATAGCAATATTTCCTATTATGAGAAAATGAAACAAGCGAATGCCTTTCAAGTGCCTAATATAGCCCACGGCACATATTGATAAGTGTTGTTTGGCTCTTAGTATTAATGTTGTTTGTTAGTATTAATGTTTGGTTTTATTTTTTTGAGACAGAGTTTTTCTGCATAGCCCTCGCTGTACTCAACTCACTGTGTAGAACAGACTGACCTGGAACTCAGAGGTCTTCCTGCCTCTGCCTCTCTGAGATTAAAGGTGTGAGAAACCACCACCCAGTTCTGGAGTGACTCCTAACACCAACTTTTGTACTTACCCATACTTGTATTTACTAAATCCCTTACTGTTTGGCACATAACCCTATTCTTGAGGTAAATCAGTGATTTAAAGCCTGCAGAGATCCCTTCTCCATGCACTTCATATAACTTAATAATGTTACCGGAATCCCAAACCTCAAATCTAGGCAGACAACATAAGACTATGTTCAATGTCTCAAGACTGAAGCTCTGACCTTCCAAGGCTACATTCTCAACACCAAAATTTTCACCTCAGACTCAAGATCCCTTTCCAGCCCTAGGTAATCCCCAAGTTCTCACCTGGGGGACCAGGGCCTGGGCCAGGACCTGAGGCAAGGCTTGGCCTGGGTTGTAGGGCGGGGCACTCAAGGCCACGGGTAAGCCTGACCAAGGAGACATTAGAGATGATGTTTGGAGGTACACTGAGGATAGAGGTTATGTGTAGAGGGAGGTTGACGTTGTAGGGGTCTGAGATGTGAACACCAGCACAACGTTCCGCACGACTGCTACCAGAGGCCCGAATAGCTGACCTCCCAGCCCGTGGAGTTCCAGGTTCAGAATGTGCACTGCCTGGTGCCTCTGCCTCAGGCTCCTGTTCACCCTCTGCTGCATCCATAGAATTATTCTCCAAGCTCTCAGACATCAGTGAGCTTGGCTGAGGACTACTGGGCCCCTCCAGTCCCTCTGGCTCTGTAGAAGAGAGACAGAGTCATGTAGTTAGTAACCTCAGCTCCAAAGGGTCTTGACCGCTCAAGCAAGACCTTAATAGCTCTGTTTTCTTAGGTTTTAGAGGTAGGATAGTTGGAAGGTACCAGACCCAGCTTCCTCTGGCTATTACTGCAAATTATCTACCCAATCAGCAGGTCAAAGTTCACACATACCTGATGGATCCTCTTCCCTCTTTGTAGATACAGTCACTAACACACACACAAACATCTACCTTCCTACACACATACCCAGAGTCTCCATGTACAAACACTTGTGTAGGTACCCACCTATTAGACAATAGGCTCATCCATAACAAAACTTGGCATCTGTTTCTAACACTGGTATATAATAGGTATTCACTGATTTAAAAAAAAAATTACTGGACATAGTTGATATTTCTAGACACACAGGCCTGTACTGCTATTGTCCCAGCACATACACACATAGCAACTAACACCTGTACTCACCGTCAATGGCCCCAGCTGCAGCGCTCAGTGAGTCCATGCTCTTAGCGGGCCGCAGTGTCGCCTTAGTGGATTTTTCTTCTAAAAATATGAATGTACATAACACCAAGATCTTGCACACCCTCGGCAGAGCCCCATTCCCTCCTCATCCCAGACTTACCCCTGTCATCAGCCCTCAGTGGAAGTTTACGTTTTGTCTCATTGCCAGAGCGACCCAAGTTAAAGATAGATCGCCATTTCCTGACCTTCAGAGATCCCTTTCTCCTGAAAATAATGGACGTACAGTTAGGAGTGCAGTCTGGGTGATCTGTGAGAGGGAAGAGGTCGCAGGAAGAGACCTTACTTGTGTTCTGCAAGCTCAATGATAGTATGGTAGGGCCGGATCTGTGGAGGTCCATCGCCAGCCTGCAAGCTGCTAGGCAAGTGGTAGGGAAGAGACCTGGGCATGAGGTCCTCTGAGCTGCCTGATGCCCGAGCCCCTGGAAGTGATTTCCATCCACTCTCCAAATCTGCACAAGCTAGGAAAACAAAAAGAATTGGCCAGCCAATAACAGAGCCAAGAACCTCAAGTCCCTAATCCATCTCCCCTCACCAACTGACAAGCTAAGGATACATTCAGAGGCCTTGGAGATAGATTCTCTCTATCCATTTCAAAAGGGTATTCTCAAGTACAGAGAGGACCAGGAGATCCCAAGACAGTTTTGGCATCCAAGGTTCTGCAAAGGCCAGTCTGTATGCTAGAATGTCAGGAGGCGAGGCTTGCTCAAACCCTAGCTGTACTAATATTTCTCCAGTGTTCTCTGTATTGCATACCTTCCTCTGTGACAGATACAATCATCCCACCAAAATGAGAAAACTGAATTAAGTGACTTTTGAGGCTCCCTATAGTTAATCTTAGTCAAAAACCATAAAACAATTCAGTTTATCCCGAGCAGAGTGATAACAGGTAATGCACAAAGACACCAACCAGAGAGGGAAGCACCACCAAAGAGCTGGTCCACATGAGTGAGGATGAACTCCACAACAATTGATTGCACACGCACCTCCATGAACGCTGCTGTCCCATTGAAGCCTGAGGCCTCTATGTCCTTAGACCTGTAAAGATGTGGAGTTAGTCCTTCCCAAGTCTCAGTACATTTTTGTATCTAAAATCTTTCTGAGAACACACACACACACACACACACACACACACACACACACACACACACGAATGACAGACAAAGTCCCATTATGTAGCTGGCCTAGAACTCTTTGTGTACACCAGGCTGGCCTTGAACTCACAAAGATCCACCTGCCTCTGTCTCCTGAGGGCTAGTGTCAAAGTCATGTTACAAAATGCCCAGCCTCTGAAATACTCTATACTCTCCGTTCCTTGTCCTTACCTCCATTTCTACCTCTTAAGCCACATGTATGATTTAAGTCTGAACTAAGAAGGAAGCCATCTTAGACACTCTCAAATAATCTCTATTTTCCTTTCACTCTTTGCACTGTAGCACAAAAGGAAGGCTGTGAGAATTGTTTACTTAATGCTTTTGTGCCATAGTGAACGATACACAGGCCAGTTCTTAGATTGTGAGATGTTTGCTCAGGAAATGTTTGACAAAGATCAATATTCTAGTCCCTGAACTACCCAGCACAGTGTAAGAAACAAAGACCTTGCTCTTAAGAACTCTACTTGGTCTCAGCTTCTGCCCAAGTTGGTGAACTATACTACTCGGCTACCGCTGAACTTTCCTATCTTGCTGGGTTTATGAGACCCCCCCACACACACACCTTCTCCTGTGCACCCATACAACCACATCAACTTGGGGCATATCTTGCTACAGCAAGATAACTCTCCTAGAAGCTACACACTGCTCATACACACACCTACCTCAGCAGGTTGGGAGCCCACACAATTGCCAGGTTTCGGGCATGCATGTTGGTTTGGGCACTAAATGAGGCCATATGGACCAAGTGCCTCATGAGGAACTCCAGCGTCCTACAGAAAGCAAAAGAAGGGTCACCTAAAAACCGCTGGAAGCAGGGGTAGGCTGAGACCTGAAAGCTGGGAGAGGCAAGCGAGGCTTGGGCCATAGGTGGCACAGCAGGGAGAGCATCTCTGGAGTACAGAGGATGGAACCCCACACACCTGTAGTTTGGGGCTGGGAGTTCTTGGAGCACATCAAGGATCTTGACCAAGCGTTCTGGTTCTAGTTGTACTGCTACTGCCTCCTAATTGGGGAGAAGGGTATAAGGAGGAGACATTGACTCAGAGGTGACCCCATTGCTTCTCAGAGGTTCTTAACTTTCAGGGATAATCTACTGCCATGTTCCACAATAGCCCCACCTAGATCTTCTAATCATAACATAGTGAAAACACCTCAGACTGAGCGTGGTTGCACATGCCTATGATCCCAGTACTCTACAGGATGAGGCAAAAGGCTGCAAACGAGGGCTGAGATGTACCCAGTGGTAGAGCACTTGCCTAGCCTGAACAAGACCATTGGTTTGATCCCCAGAACCACAGAAAGCTTAGGACCTTTGGACCAACAAATGACTGCTGAATCTTATTGTTACACTTAGTAGTCTGTCTTGTGACCTTGAGCAACTCACTGTCGTTCCCGTGCCTCAGTGTCCACTTTGGTACAGTTTTGGAACCAGACAGTTGAGAAGTGTCTGCAAAGGTGATCTGCCCAGGCTAGTCTGGACGGACTGAGCAGGCTGTGGTTGCTATTCAACCTCACTGTTGTTTCACTCAGTAAAATGCAAGCTCTTTTGACAGGGAGATGGGATTTTGCTATGTTGCCCAATCTAAGCTCAAACTCTAGGCTCCGGCAATCCTTCTGCCTCCACCTCCCAAGTAGCTAGAACTTCACTTTAAAAGTATAACTCAAATCAGGACACCATTTAAGTTAGGTGTTTTCTCCTCCAAATCTGCTTAGGGTACAGTTACAGCTGATGGAGGGACATTCCTGAGAATACTTTTGTTATGTATGTGAACAGTACTTTTATTGGCTTAAGTGCAGGGAGTCTCCGGTCTAGGTGCTTTCCAAGGTTTCCCAGCTCTGTCAACCTGCCCTTTACCACCCAGGTCTTACCACTGTGCTGTGTGCAGTCTGCAGGCCTTAGGGGAAGTACACCATAGGAAGCAGGAAAGGGAGACAAGAGGGACAAGGGTTGGTAGAGGTGGCAGGGACTTGAGATCTGGGAAGGAGGGATCATCTCAGTAGTGCTTTACTGTCTGTCAGTCAGGATCCACAGGAGGGTGGCTGGCATATGACACACCCAGGACGTCAAAATTGAAATGGTGACCCTTAAACCCTGTCTTCCACCCCTCTGCCTCTCAACTCACAGCAAATTTGTCATAGAGCCGGTAAGTGAGGAGGGGATCTGGTAGTTCTCTGAAATAGGCCTTGCAGAGAGAGGAGACACAGTGAACGTCCTGGAGGTAAACGTCCCGCCGAATGTCCGGCTTCCGCTCTGCCTCAAACTCCTGCCTGGGGAGGTACAGAGTGGTCAGGACTGGTAAAGGTCAGACAGAGATGTGTAAGGGGAAGTAAGACTATAGAGATCAGCTTCAGGCAGGGCCGTGGGAGACTTGGAAGGAGGATGTTCGAATGTACACTTACACACATGTATATACATTATATATACTCATTGGCATACTTACATATATTTTCTATATATATCATAAAATATAGAAATTGCATATGCGGAGTGTAAAGATAGGTATAGAGATAGGGAAGTGGATCTGTGCATGACCAACCAGGGCTATATGATTGATTGGCAATGAAAAGCTATGTTGGAATCCGGAGACACCGGCAATGGGTTTAAATGTATCTTCCCTTTTCCTTCCCTTTTTTTGAGAAAGGGCCCCACTATATAGCTCTGGTTGACCTGGAACCCGATACATAGACCAAGTTGACCTCTGACTCACAGAGGTCCACTGGCCTCTGCCTCCTGAACACTAGCATACGTATGATACTATCTATGCCTAACCTGGGTATAATGTTTAAAAAATGTTAAGCCTTCATGGTCTTGATTAGATTAGCCATCAGTTAGTTGTTCAGATAAGGCACCCAAATACTAAAATGAAAAGAAAACCAGATAAATTGATGGCCAAATTCACCTGAAATAGGATTTCCATGAACTTGAGATTAGCTTGTGCTATATAACAGTTCTAAGCCAGTCTGAGATACAGAGTAAGAATGAAGGAAAAAAGAGAGAGCACAAGGCAAGAGGCTTGGGAGATATCTCAGTTGATAAAGTGCTTGCCTGATGAGCATAAGATCTGAGTTCAGATCCCCAGCACCCATGTAAAAAGCCAGGCACAACAGCAGAAGCCTGTAAGCTTAGCACTGGGGAATCCCAGGAGCTTGCTGGCCAGTCTTTCTGGTCAGATCTGAAACCTTCAAGTTCAGCAAGATACCCTGTCTCCAACACCAATAATAATAACAACAATAAATGTAGAGGGGACTGAAAATATGCTCAGTGGTTAAAAGCACTAGCTGCTCTTCTAAAAGACCTGGGTTCCATTCCCAACCCCCTTACGGTGCCTCACAGCCATTTGTAACTCCAGGTCTGGGCCTCATCTGGCCTCTGTGGCCACTAGGCACACACAAGGTGCGCAGACAGACAGAACACTCATACACGTAAAGTAAAAATGTTTTGATAAAAATAAACTAATTTTAAAAAATAAGATGACTAAAGAAAACAAGCAATGTTGACCCCTGGCCTCCACACAAATGCACATAACCACACAAACATATGCATGTGTCATACACAAAAGAAAAAAAGAAAAGGAACCTATCAATAAAATGAAGGTTCAAAATCCCTACTACCACAAAGAGGAGGGAGGGGGAGCAGGAGGGGAGGAGGAGGAGCAGAAGGAGGAGCAGGGGAAGGAGGGGGAGGAGGAGGACCACCCACAAACCATAGATGGGGAGGAGAAATAGTGTTTATCACACATCTGGATAAAATCTAGTATTCAGCCAGGTTGTGATGGTACACTTAATCCCAGCACTAGGGAGGCAGCAGCAGGCAGATCTCTGAATCTGAGCCCATCCTGATCTACAAAGTAAGTTCTAGGACAGCTAGGGCTACACAGTGAAACCCTGATTCAAAAAAAAATCTACTACTCAGAACCTATAATCTTATCACAACTCAAATGATTTTTTTTTAAAAAAAAAATTAAGCAGAAGCATAAGATTTGAATAGGCATTTCCCAAAAGAAGTATGTAAAGGTGTTCAATCTCATCTGTAGCTGGGAAAATGCATACATAAATCACAGTGACATATCATTATACACCCACCAGGATGGCTACAACCGGAAAGACAGTAACAAATACTGGCAAGGCTGTGGAGAATTGGAACCTTCATACATTGCTGGCAGGGATGTAAATGATACAACTGTTATGAAAAACCGTTTGGCAGTTACTTTTAAAAAGTTCAGCATGAAGTTACCACATGGCCCAGCAATTCTACTCAGATATACATTCATAATAACTGAAAATACATCCGTAAAAACTTGCACATGTTTGTAGTAGAATTATTCCTAATAACCAAAAGGTATAAACATCCTGGATATCCACAAACTGATAAATGGGTTTAAAAAAATGTTATGTAGCTATGCCAGAGAATTGTATTTATCTATAGAAAGTATTAAAATACTAGAACATGCCACGGCATGCATGAACCTTGAAAGAACTCATAGAGAAGATCCAGACTTGACAAAAACATGAAGGGGAAATCTAGAATTTTTTTCTTTTTGGAAGATGGTGATATGTTCTGGAATTAATGGTGATGGCTGCAGTGTTGTGAATATACTAAAAATAACTTATGCAAACATTTTTTAAATGGTGAATTTTATAGTATGCAAGTCATGTGTATGTGTATATGTGTGTATTAAAAGCAGACTGTATCTGTGGGAACGGAGAAAGTACTCATGCTGGGGGAGTGAGCTTGGGGTCTCAACCTTGCCTGACCAGACTATAGAGCCTCTCCTTGGAATGGTATCTAACATCTGTGCTTCTTTCTCACACTTCCTCTTGCTCCTCCTCCAGCTCTCCCCAGCCATGGCTCCCCAGCCCACAGAGCCTGTCCACTCTGTCTGACTCACCGGAGCTTCTGGATGTTAGAGGAGACCCCTGAGAGGCGGTAGATCCCATCCACCACTCCATACTCTTGTACAAACTCTGCACAGCTCCTTAGTACCTGGGGAACTGGGGGGAAACAGGCAGAGAAAAAAAAAGTCTGAAAAGTTAGAGACTGTAAGGGTCTGATAAATGGAAGCATCATGAAAGAGGGCTCACTGAGATTAAGGGCAAAGCTTATGAAATAAAAAAAAAAAACTCATTAGAAAGGTTCTTACAGGTGATCAGACCCAACTCACTTATCTTTGTATAATATTTTTGTCCCATGGTCCCAGAGTCTCAGCATAAACCCCTGTATTTTGAAGAGGAAGTCACTGCTACTCAATATTAACCCTCTCAATTCTATCTCTTTTTCAAAGAATAAATTATGTGTATGATCTGTTCAAAGGAATTTCTGTATAGCACTGGTGCCTGCAGAGGCCCTATACATCAGGTAACCCTGGAACCCTGCAATTGAGGGGCTTGTGAGGTGCCCAGCATGGGTGCTGGGAACTGAATTCAAATCCTCTGCAAAAGTAGTAGGTGCTTTTAAGCACTGAGCCAGCTCTTCAGCCTCAGCTCTGTAACAGGCTTTCTCTTTGGCCACCAATCATCTCCCAAATCATGACCCGGAGACTTATTAGTTATTAATGCTTGGCCTTATCTTATGCTTGTCTCACTAGCTCATGATTTAATTTAATCCATTTCTATTCATCTACACGTTGCCTCAGGGCTTCTTACTTTTCATTCTGTATGTCCTACTTTGTGTCAGGCTGGCAGGCTGCCCCAGGAGTCTCTCTCTCTCTCTCTCTCTCTCTCTCTCTCTCTCTCTCTCTCTCTCTCTCTCTCTCTCTCTCTCTCTCTCTCTCTCTCTCTCTCTCTCTCTCCCCCTCTCTGTCCCCCCCCCCCCAACTTCTTTCCCTCTACTTATTCTCTCTGCCTAGCTATTACCATTCAAATTTTCATTAGCCAATCAGGTGCCTTAGGCAGGCAAGGTGAAACAGCAATACATCTTTACATCGTTAGACAAATGCAGCATAAGCCAATGTAACACTTTATGCCTAGTTAAATATTCCACAACACAGCTGTATCTGTTTGTTTGTTCATTCGTTTGCTTTGAGACAGGACCTTATGGATCTTGGGCTGGACTTCAACTTGCTACGTAGTTGAGGAAGACCTTGAATTCCTGATGTTTCTGACTTTACCGCTATGGAATAATCCTTCTGTACATTGTGTGAATATATGTCACTATGATTGGTTTAGTAAACAAGCTGACTGGCCAATAACTGAACAGGGTAAAATTAGTTTGGAAAGCCAAACTGAGAAGGATAGAATGAGAAAGGGTGGAATCAGAGGAGACAGCAGCCAGCCACTAAGCAAGTAGGACATGTAAAAAATGAGGTAATAATCAATGAGCAACATGGCAAAGCATAAGTAGAAATATGGGTTAATTTAAGTGTAAGGGTTAGATAGCAATAAGCCTGAGCTATTGGCTGAGCATTTTTAATTTATATTCAGCTTCTGAGTCAGTTATTCAGCTTCCATCATTTTTATTTTTAGTTTGAGGGTTTGTGTGTGTGTGAACTGCCCAACATGAGTGCTGGGAACCAAACTCTGGTCCTCTGCAAGAGTAGTATATGTTTTTAACTGCTGAGCTATCCCTCCAGCCTTGCATTCAGCGTCCAATGCCGAAGTTATGGGCAGAATAGATCTGTAACTTAGGAATTGTAGCTTCTCTTTGTCATCAGTTGTTAGCCTAGAATTTTTAAATGGAGCAACAGTTTCTTGGGGCAGAGGAGGCAAGGTAAAAGACTGGTCCCCAAATTGCACGTATGTAACAGTCTACCAGCCATGAAAAATGAACACTGATTCTTCCAAGTGAAATGGACCCCAGCTGAAGGTGCTGAGTTTGAGACACTTTCTCTGGTAAGAAAACTTACAGTCACTCAGTCAGTTTGATGTTGGAAAGTACCAAGCCTGATCACGGGGTCAGGCATAAAAGGAGAGAACCAACTTCCACAAGTGTCCATTGACCTCCACATGCCCTTCATGACACATGTGTTCCCACACAATATGCACACAAAATAATAAACATTTTTAAAAGTGCAAAAATTTATATTATCTCTCCTGATTCTGGGCCACCACTGTGTTACTAATCTCCTTAAAGATACAATCCTAATATTTCCCACATTATCTTGATACAGTATCAGCTGTGATAGTATCAAAAACAAATATTGTATCCTATATAGAAAGCCATTCAGCCTGACAGTGGTGTCCTGTGCCTTTGACCCCAGAACTCAGGAGGCAGAGGCAGGCAGATCTCCCTGAGTTGGAGGTCCGCCTTGTCTACAGGGCTAATTGCAGGACAGCCAAGGCTACACAGAGAAACCCCACCTGGAAAAACAAAACAAAGACGAAAGAAAGCAAGCCGAGCAGCCAAAGATAGCTGGGAGTGCATGCTGACTCAAAACTATACACTGAAACCCCTTCCTAACTTTGAATCCCAGGGCATACAAACACCCAGCCTACTCTATCCAAGTACTCACTGCTTATCTTAAAGATACAGAATAAAATATGAGCTTCTCAGGTGGGATATAAGACCTTCACAAACCGGTCTTGACAAAGTCTATGACTGAGCCCTTTGCTAGTCCATCAACAAGCCTAGTCTTGGATATGCTTTTTCTCTCAAAGGTTCTTGTGCTGGAAGCCTGGTTTCCAGTGTGGTGATGTTGAGATGGGAAATAGTTAAGAAGGTGGGATCCAGTGAATGATAATTAGGTCATGAGGCTCTCTCCTCACAAATGAATTATTACTGTCTCTCTTTTTAATTACTGTTTCCTTTTTTTAAAATTACTACCTCTTTTGTGGAGGTTTGTTTGGCTTTTTTAAATGTATGTATGTTCTTGTTGTTTGAGACATTAGCCTTATTTGAAGATGCTCTTATACTTTTCAAGTACTGGGAATATGAATGTGTGTCAAGAAGGCCGACAATGTTCCCTCTTTGGGATGGAAAGGGTCTTGTGAGACTGGACCGGGGAGTGATTACCATAAGCAATGCCACCCCACGCTCCTGGTTCCCTCTGTATGTAGATATTTTTCTTTCCACATCACCATATTGTGACATATCCAGGCGTCCCTCGCCAGGATGCCAACATATGCTCTTTGACACCTTCAGCCACTGTAGTCATAAACAAAGCTGACTGTTTCATAGTTTCTCCATTTGAGGCATTTTTGCTGGAGCAGGCACAAAACTGACAAGACACTCGTTTTATTCTCCTGTCTAGAAATAGAAATTCAATTGCCTGGTAAACTTTACTCAAATCATCTCAAGCTTTACCTCCTTGCTCGGCAAAGTAGTACATGCCTATAGTCCTAGCTCCTGAGGAGGTTGAGGCAGGAGAATTACTTGAGCCCAAGAATTCAAGGCCAGTGTACAACATAAAGAAACCATCGTTAAGAAACAACAACAAACAAACAAAAACCTAAACTAAACAAGGGCTGGAGACGTAGCTCAGCAGCTAAGACAGCTCACCTGGAAAGCAAGACTGGAGTTCAGATCTCCAGAATCCACCTGAGTTCATGTTAATGGATTGCAATTCCAGCCTCATGAGGTAGAGACAGTAGATGCCCCAGAGCAGTAAAGCTGGTGATACTGGCCATATTGGCAAAGTGTGAGGTGCTGAGATCTAAACCCAGGTCCTCTGCAAGAGTAGTAAATGCTCTTAATTACTGAGCCATCTCTCCAGCCCCCAATGTTACAGTACAGTAACACTGTATTGTTATAAGGGGTTGTTTCTATACCTCCTGACAAATCAGAGAATCATATCTCTCACTGTGAAGAAACAGAAGGTACTCAAATGTTTGTCAGATTACACAACGAATTAATTCAGAATGATGTCAGTCATTGACGTCCCTTAGAGATTTGATGGACACCGAGTCTTATTGTCTGGAAATCACCAGAGAAATTCCTCACATGTCAGCATCAGGGAGAGCTGTGTTTCTTCTCAGCTACCTATTTTTGTTCCCCAAAAGCCTTGTGAGTCTCATATGACTTTAACTGCTCCGCAGTTCAAGGCCAACCCCTTGTCACATAGAACTGTCTGACACGCATTTCTGGCTCCTGTTCCTACCTTCCCTTCGATCCAGTCCCTTCAGTCATCTGTTTGTTCTGTTGAGTCTCAGAAGTCAACCCAAGTTTTTATTTAATGTTTGTTTGTTTTGTTTTTCCGAGACAGGGTCTCTGTGTGAAACCGTCCTGGTTGTCCTAGAACTCACTCTGTAGACCAAGCTCACAGAGATCCACCTACCTTCCCAAGCTTTTTTTGTGAAACAAATAAAACAAAAAACCCCAAAAAAAACCAAAAAACAAAAACCAAGGTGCAAGATATAGATAATGACCCCATTAACTACTGGTTTTCATCTTTCTTCCTGTGACCCAGTTTACAGATCTTTTGTCTTTTTGCTCATAACCGGAACTTGGGTAAGACAAGAAAAGAAGCCTAGAGGTAAGAAAAAAAAAATTAAGGAAGTCTTTGTTTTCAGGGTTGTGCATGTGTTAACATGCATCAGCCCTAGAATGAAGGACCTAAGACATTTGCACAATGTCCCTGGAGTGAGTGGTTCCTAAATTTTAGGCTCTTGTCATCTTTTCTCACATCACTCCAGTCTCAGCCTTGTGGATTACTGTTCAGCCTCAGAACCTGTTCCTATTCTTCCATGGTCCCCCGTCCTTAGTTCTTTGCACTGAATGTAGAGATAAGACGGCGCTCTTTGTTGAAGCTGCTCCACTGCCATTGAGTGCCTAATGCTGCATTAGATTACTCTGCTGATTTATAAACAGTCTGCTAGCTGGGCCTGGTTAGTGCACACTTGTAATCCCAGCACTCACAGCTACATAGCAATACCATATTTCAAACTAAAATAAATAAATATCAGTGTCCCAACCTTAGATTTCTAGGTTTAATCTAAACCAGGTTTTGCTTTCCTAATCTTTTCAGTTAATTCTGAGCCTCCGGAGAACGCCTTTACAGAGATGGGCGATCTTAAAGAGCCTGAGTTCTAAAGGAAATGGGCTGAGAGATAGCAAGGTCAGAGATGGTGGGACTGCAGATATAAATCAGAGTAATGACGTCAGAGATGTAGTCTAGAGACAAGTTTGGGGTGATGGAATCAAAATGATGTGAAGGATATGGGTGGAGTCAAAAATGGACCTACAGTGAATCAGAAACCGAAGCAAGGTATCAAAGTGTATGTAGCACTGAGGGAAAGGGAAAGATCCATTTAGGGGAAGAGAGTTGGGGAAGAGGTCTAAAGTCAAGCAAGGTTGTAAGGATGGAGAAACCAAGATGGTCAGGGAGTATCAGCAGAAGAAGATAATCTTGCTGGCTCAGACCTTCATTTTCTTACTGGGTATTGACCTACAAGGAGAAGCTGTCATCAACTAGCCTCATCATCCCTAACACTTTCCATCCCTCTCAACCAGGATGTTTTGGATTCTCACTGATGCTCTGGTACCCAAAGTTCATCTCTCATATCTTGGAATCAGGGTGGAGTTCTAGTAAAGGAAAGAATATATTTTTCATCCGCTCTGGATTCACCTGCAATTGGGAGCCACTGACCTTTCATTATCCCTACATCTCTAAGAGAGTCCCTATGCCTGCTGGGAATGAATGGCAGATCTGGGAATCAAAGAACAGGGGTCTGGGCTTTCTGTGGGTGATGGGAATCATGAGAAAGAGCTGAACCAGGATAAGGAGGCTGAATTGAGGGGTTCTTTGAGAGCTACAAAAACATCATCCCCAATTAAGCCATATGGTTCTCTGTCAAGAAGCATTACCTAGTGCTGACTTGATGGCTCACTTGTTAAGAGAATTGACTGTTCTTTCAGAGCACCCACATGGCAGCTAACAACTGTAACCCCAGTTCCAATGAGAATATGATGCCCTCCTCTGGCCTCCATGGCCACTGCGCACACATGGAACACAGGTATACCCACAGGCAAAGCACTCGTACATATAAAATAAAAATAAATCTCATAAATCTTGTGATCATTCAGTGCTGGTGAGATGATTCAGAGAGTAAAAGATGTCGTCCCCCCTCAAGCCTGAAAACCTCAGTTCGACCCTGGGACCCACATGGTGGAAAGAGAGACCTGGCTTTCAACATCTGTCCTCTGACTTTCACATATGCACCATGGTACGTGTGACCACACACACACACAGAATAATAATAATAAATATGGCTTGTCAGGCAGTGGTGGCACACACATTTAATCGCAGCATTCAGGAAGCAGAAACAGGTGTGTTTTTCTGAGTCTGAGGCCAGCCTGGCCTGGATTACAGAGCAAACTCAAGACAGCCAAGGCTACACAGAGAAATTCTGTATCAAAAAATATGGTCAGTGAGACAGTTCAGTAGGTAGAGGTACTTGCCACCAAACCTGATAACGTGAGAGGGAGCCCCTGGACCCACATTATGGAAGGAGAAGATTGATTTCCTCACATTGTCCTCTGACCTTCACACCTGTACTAGAACTAATGTGCATACAAATAGACAGTGTGATCATTTTTTTTTTTTTTTAAAGAATCATTATTGAGAGTGAAATGATTGTAAAGAAGCCAGGTTTGTCCAGTGAGACCAGATGGGCACAGAGGAGTCCACCTCAGCTGGAAACACCCTTGTCTTAGGGCCTGGGTTTTCCCTTAATGGAGGCTGCCAGAGATGGGGCCCTCTGACGGAGAAGAAAAGGGGAAGAAGGTGTCTGGGGATGCAAGGGCGGGGCTAAGAGCAGGAAATGAGCTGGGAACCACCATCAACCTCCCTTCACTGTGGGCACCACAACCAGAGAAGGAGACAAAGAGGAAATGACAGATTGGGGTGGGGTAGAGTGGAGGGGCAGCATCTCGCCTTTTTTTGTAAGTCACTGGGTGCGCTGAAAACGAGCTGGACAGAGTAGTCAAGAGAGCTCAATTTCAAATTAAATTAAGACACGGTTCTGAATGCATGCTAGGTAGAGTGGTGAGCTGGGGGTTTGTCCCAGGACATGCTGGCTTCTAAGCCCACTGCATAGTAAGCCAAGGAAGGACCCGAAGAAAGCGCCAGACAGTACCCATACCCCTCTTTATTGCAGCTTCTACTCCCAACTCCAAACCAGAGTCTTCACTTTTCCTGTGTTCCCCACATCAACAGATCCCCCCTTGCCCTCTACCTCAACCTGTTGTTTTTGGGGGGAAGCAATCTAAAGAAGAGGGTCACTCTTTCCCCACATTGTTCTGTGGCCCAGCAAAGGTGCAGAAGGGCCAGGTTGTTGCCCTTGGTACTGTTCTTCAGCTAGCACATCGGTCTCCTCTCTTCCCAAGCTATCCTCAGGCCCACTGGGTCCATTCCTACCTGAGCCTCCATCCATTTATTATTCTGTCAACTATCCATCCCTCCAGCCACTCTTCTCACATAGGACCTTCGTTCCCACCCTCTTTTCCTGTCTCCCTCTCCTCACCTGATTCATCCGCATCTCTAGACTTTCCAAGTTTCACGCCCCCCCCCCACATCATATTCCCTTGGAGTTCCCATCCTCACCCTCTCAGAGACCTGTCCCCTAACTACTACAGAAGCGAGCCTCTCTAACCTTCTCTGAGCCACATTTCCTATCTTGCCTGTGCACAGGCTTCATGGATGGTGATCATGGGCCACTGGGCCCTAGAAGTGGATTCTTCCCAACAGACCAAACCAAGTCAGAGAAGATAAGTTTGCTGCTTTCGAGCAGTCTGCCCCCCCCCCCCAGTTTACCCTCCCCCAAGCTGGTCTCCTTACCGTCTTGGCCTGAGTGTTGTAAATGCTCCTGTAAGTCGCACCCAAACACTCGCTCCTTAGAACTGCCTTTCTTCTTTCCTTTCTGCCGAGACTTCATGGCCAGAGCCCCAGGGATCTGGCCCCACCACCGCTGTCCCCCAAGACCTTTGACCTACCAGTCCCCCATGGAATCCCAGTCAGTAGTTGGGGTTAGCCCGGCCCCAGAGGGGCAGGGCTCCAAACTGGAGGTGGAGGGTGGCCTGGGCAACGGACAGCAGCACTTGCCTCTGGGGCCCCCAGGGCCACACGGAAGTGAATATGGAAGAGGAAGCTACCAGAACCTTGGCATGAAGCTGTGTCTCGTGGCCAAGCTGAGCACTAGCCCTTCTAACCCTGTACAGCTCTAGGGGGGCAGGAAGCTGTGCAGCTCCTCAAACCCGCTTCCTGTTAGAGCATCTTTGCAACCACAGGGCCTGGGGTGGGGGAGGTAGCTGACATTCACATCCTCATCATAGCTGGGACTTCATCCATTGGTCGCAAAGGTAGGTGATGTCAGAACCCTTGGGTGGAGTAATGGTGCCTGGGGTGTGAGCAGGTGGCTGGCATTTCTAGAGACCAAAATTCTTGGGTGGGACAGAATACCGAGGCTTGCTGGTGAGCAAGGCAGAAAAGGACCTTGTGGAATATACTCAGGATGGAGGATGCTTCTGATCACCCCGTCATGTTGGTCAAGCCACATTACTTCACTGAGCCTTAGTTGCCACACATTTGAAAATGAGGACACAGACCAGCTGGCTTTTGTTTCAGTTTGTCTGTAAAAGGGTACGTGACTGTCCACTCTACACAGCTGCTGAAAGTTTCCAGTATAGTCAAATTCAAAACACTTTGCAGACTAAGACACTGGCTTCCCCTAAAGGAAGTCATGTCTACAATCTCCTACCTGAGGTCATTCGGAAATGTCCAAGAGTATTTTGAAAGCCATTTGCTCCCTTAGCTACAAGCATCTGGGTTCTCACTGTGCCTGGGAACCAAGGAAGGATGACATTGAGACTCAGTGCATGGTACTTGTGACTTACCCAGTTTCAGGGGCAAGACAGGGATCACACAGAAAAGGTTTTATCTGTTTATTTAAAAACAGAATATCATTTTATGTACAAATATACATATATTTACATGAAATATACATACTAGGACCCCAGTTCCTCAGGGTCCACAAGTCCTGGTTGCCTCTTTTTTAAACCAGATTTCAGGCTGCATGATCGGATAGTCAATCTCAGTATTCTGGCTGAGTAGGTTCGGGTAGGAAAAACAAACATCTAACCCCAGGTCCCACACATAGAAAGTGCCAGAAGAGCCCCAAATTAATGACTCAGAAAACCCTGAGGAAAGGAGCTATTCTCACCCTCCCCCACTACTGCTCACCTGAACGTCCATCTCCCCTTGCTACCTACCCTCTGCCCTCTACACAACCTAGCCAGGGCCCCCCCGGCACCAAGCCCCAACTCCACGAACGCACAGCTGCAGACAACCAAGGGATAGTTTGAGAGGCCGTGGGAGCTAAGCACCCCATCTCTAGTCTCCTTTCCCAGCGTTTATACCTCATCACTGGTTCCAGACTCCATCAGCTGTTAGCTTCCTCCCCAGAGCCTCTATGGGTGAAGTTGCCCTAGGCGGAGAACTTTCCAGAACTATAGGAACTAGATCCTGCAGCGGGGTCTGCTAAAGAGTTTTGTTGAATGCCTTTGTGGGCTGGCCTTGCTTAAACAAGCCCAGTAAAAAATCATGTGCATACATCAAAAAAGGTTTGTTTGTTTGTTTGTTTTAAGTTTCTTTTTCTCTTATTAAGGGAGTCTGAGCAGAACTCAGGAAGCTGGGTTGGAGGTTAATTTACAGAAGGTATGTACATGCAGCAGGCCCACAGGCCACCAGAGGGCAGAGAGCTTCTGTAACAGTTCAAACCTCTGGCAGACCCCTGGACGTCTGCTTCACACTTGCTCCCAAAGGGTGGGAACACAGTTCCCCCCACTTTGGAGGTCAGATTCTAGCTCCAGCTATGCCCGCACATCTGGATCTGGCCCACCTCTCCACCTCTCACTTCCAACCTCTGCATCACTAATACTGCTCTGGGGTCTGAGGAAAATACCTGCATCTGCAGGCAGAGGTCACACATGAGGCACACTACTCACAAGCCACACCTTAGCAGTGTTCTGCACACAGCCACAAATCCTGTGGCATTTGTACCATGCACTTGGACTCTTAACATGACAGCACAATGCATACCATACACCATGGACTGTCACCCCTCCATGCACATACAATAGAGTGCCGTGAATGCTCACACACACACACACACACACACACACACACACACACACACACACACACAATGATGGGAGGCACTTAAGCAGTGGAGCCCTCCTGATGAACAGAAGGATTTGGAGGTAAAAGTGGAGCAGTCAGTGGGCTGGGAAGTACCTTCCTAAAGAAATGCAGGCACTTAAGGAGGTTTCCCTAAGAAGAGTTGAAATCCCCCTTGGAAGCAAAAGAAACCAGGCCTGGGGAGGAAGGCCAACCTGGGTCAGACCAGGTGCCCTCGCCCATTGATATAGATGCCATTGCCTGTGGGTTTGGCCCTCAGGGTCCCATTCTCCTGTACAAAATGGTTCATGGCCTGTTTGATGCCTTCATCCTGATCATCCTCCTCTTCTGCCCGCCCAGAGCCTGGAGACAGTAGCTCAGTCTGTGTTTCAATCTCTCTCACTGTGGTCAGTGTGGAATAGCTGCGGCCCTCTGGCTCTTCACTCTAGAGACCAAGGAAGGGGATAAGCAGGAGTTAAGATCAAACAGGCAGACACAGTAGGGTGGGGCTGGGTTGTGATGGGGTTAGAGGTCATGTGAAGCTAGGGTAATGGCTGTTCCAGAGCCATGGAGCTTGGAAATTTGGGGTTGGGAAGGGCAAGAACAAGAGTTATACATAGGGATGGGGAGACAGAGAACCAAGGCATAGCAGAAATGGCGCACGCGGGGGGGGGGGGGGGGGGCTTGCATGTAAGCCAGGGATGAGATGCAGGGACTGGATAGGGGGCTGCTGTCACACCACCACATCTGGGGCCAGGAGAGGGGCCCAAGGAGAGTGTTGGGGACACCGGTGGGGCCCTCACCATCACAGAGCAGCTACTGTTGTCCTTGAGACTATCGGGGTGGCCCTCCGCTCTCAGCCCTACACTCTCCTCCGGCTGCAGGGGCCCAGATATAGGGGAGGAGTTAGAAGAGAGCTCAGCCTCCTCTGCTTAGCCTTTTTACCTCTCTCATCCTCCACCAGCCTCCTCCCTGATCACCTTTCCCCAAATCCATGTGTTGCTGTCACAAACATCCATATTCCCTCCCTGACTCCCCCAAACCCACCCTGGAGCCAGCACTAGTGGTGGGTTTTCCTAGAGCAGCCCCCAACCCAGTGCTTTTTAAAGGGCCTTGCAAAGAGGAGTCCTAGCATCCCCAAAGCATCTATCCCCAGCTAATATCCCAGCCTCGGCTCAGCTCCAGCGAGGAGTAAGCAGCCAGACCTGGTATAAGGCTCTGCTCCTATCTACAGAGGAGCCCAGACCCAAGCAAACCCGTGTGTCCACGCCCTATGCATGCACCCAACCTTAGCACACACCTGGCTCCTAGGGTCGGAATGATGAGAATGTAGCCTCCGGATGGAATTCTCCCTGGTCAAAGTCAGCTCCTCCTCACTGGGAAAGACATTCCCTTGTCAAGAACTGAGAGCAGGGACAGCCTCCTAAGGTGAATCCAGCCTGGCTGAGTCTGTGTAAGATGGCTTGGGAGTATGGTTGCCAACCTATGCCTGCAACTGAGTATGTGGCTGTATATGACAATGTGGCTGGAAAGCACGGGTGTGACACATAGTGCTAAAGCATGCACAATAGAGGATACCTGGGAAATATGAGTTTGTGCCTTCTCTCAAGCATATGCCTCCTCATCCAGCTGTGATCCAGGTCCCAGGCTTTCCTCACTCGCCCATCTCTTTGCCCATCTCTGGTGGACAATCTGTTCAGTCATTTAGGCTGCCCCGTCTCCTCTCTCCTCTGTGCTGGCTCACCTCCCGTTTCACTCATCTTTGTTCTCAGCTCAGTTCTGCCCACTCAGTGGAGTAGCCGCTACTCACTATTTCTGGGTCATCTGCTGTGCTTTTCGCCGATGGTATCGGGACATGAGTATCACCACCACCACCAGGAGACAGAACAGGAGCGCGGCAATCACACCCACTACCACCACCGAGGCCGACACTAGGTCCACTTGCTTTCCTCCTGAATTTTGAGGATCTGCTGGAGACAGGCCAGTGTCTGAGGCGCATGCCCAGATCCACCCCGGACCCTATTGCTACCCAAATATTCTCCTTACAGAACACATCCGCAACTACCCACTCAGCTTCTTGAAAGTATAGTATCCATCATCCCCGAAGATATTATTTTCCACTTCTTTCTTTGCTCATCCCTCCCAATCACCTCTGGACTCAGCATCCCTGTCTTTGTTCCTCAATCACTGTGCTTACCAAGAACTTCCACGGTGACCTGAGTATCCCTCGAAGAAAGTTCATTGCTGACATGGCAGACGTAGATACCACTGTGCTCAGTTGTCAGTGCGGGAAAGCCCAGAGTGTCCCCTTTTGCTTGCACTCCACTAGGCAGAGGTCCATCCAGCCTGAAGGACAGGTAAGCTGAAGGGTGCTGGCTAGGGCAGGCTAAGGCTGCCACCACCCAGCATGCCCAGGCAGCTCTTCATCCACCTCCCCCATGACGTCATCCAGAGCCTCAGGCTGTTCCCACGGTGCCCCTCCCTACCATAGGCAGGTCTAGGCAGAGGCCCTTTCTCCCTGCCGCCTAGCCTGACCCGGGCACCCCCACACACACTTGGGGAAGATCCACACGCGTGCCATCCCACATGCTCCCACAGGCATCACGTCATCCAGCACCAGGTAACAGATATACACGCTATAAAGTCCACACAACAGAACACTCCACTCCTGACAGGGCTCAGAGGTACCTGGAAACCGTGACTGCATGCTTCAACACCTATGATATTGCATGATCACCTATGATATTGCATGATCCAGGAAACAAAGCTAGCCCCAGGCACAAAGCCACATGTATCATTCATATGTCCACATGTAAGGACATACCTATCATAGACTCACATACACGGGCATCCCACTCCTTTCCAAATCTCTAGTAAAAAGGCAAGGAAGGACTCTTGAAAGAGCTGGTGGAAAGGGAGTGGGTGTTTCTGAGGTGCTGGAACATTATGGTTATAAGAAATGTTGGTATAACAACATTTATAGTCATCTGTTTTGCCTTTTTGTCTCATCTACTGTTAGCACTCACAAATACCTATAGTCATATTTCATAGTTTAAAGTTAGGGGGGAAGCCAAGACTACATCTTCCCTACGGGCAATCACACATTCCCTGGAACAAGCCAGGAATATGTGCTGACTATGCATATTTTCAGTGGGTCTGAAGATATGCCCTATCTTATCTAGGGTTCCGAATATGTGGCCCTAGCTCATAATGAATTCAGCCTCCTGGCCCTGAAAAGAAAAGGATGCTAGTCCCAAGCTAGGCCTTTCTCCAGGCATGAGCCCTTACCGTGTCCAGTTGTATGAGGGACGGGGCTGTCCTTCACTCAAGCATTTGAGTGTAGCTCCTTCTTGACCAACATGCCACAAGTTTGGGTCCTCAAGGCCCCTCACGGAGGCCTCGGCAAGAACTGGAGTGGGATGAGGGAAGTGAAAAAATGGGAAGATGCCTTAATCTCTGATTCTTTGAAGCCCCCTTTGCCCCGCTAGACCAGACTCCTACCCTCACCCACAGCTCCTGGCCACATTGCCCCGCCCATACACACAAGCTCAGTCTATTTTGCTTGACTGGTGCTGTGAGCCTGCAAATCCCTTGGGGTAATGGAGTTTCACTCTTTCTGAATCTCCTGTGAGACCCAGCAGGGTGCTACTCACAGCAGGTGCTCTCTGACTGCCTAACAACCCACCAGTTTGTTCAGTCCCCTAACAAACGTTTGTCGATTTCCTGCTTTGTGCCAGATGATAGTGTGATCTGGGCTTGAAGTCAATGTTGAGAACACACTATCATTTACTGACTGGGAACACACATCATTTACTAAACCCTTGTAGGCTTTAAAATCTGTGAGATGCTTTGTATTCATGGATGCTAATTCTCATCAAAATCCTGTAAAGCTGGTATAATTACACTCATTTGCTGATGTGAAAGTCTAACAAAATCAAATAACTGTGGGTAGATAGCAGAAAGGGGCTTGTTCCAAGTCTATCTCCAAACCCTAAACTATACATTTTGCAAACACCTTCAGTCCCATACTTATATTTTATTCTCCCACCAACACTGTAAAATAAGGCACCCTCTTCTATAAAGCTCACAGAGAGGGCAGGCAGTGGTGCACACCTTTAATTCCGACATTTAGGAGGCTGAATTAGATCTGTGAGTTCAAGGCCAGCCTCAACTACAGATCTATTCCAGGACTACACAGAGGAACCCTGTCTTGAAACAAACCAAAACACCAAACAAACAAACAAAACCTCACAAAGACCCAGTGATTTTTCCCAGGACATCTAGATTGGCCCCCAAGTCTTCTGTCTTTGGATTAGACTCTGGGACTCAGGCTAACCCTCCTGGCAAGTTTCAAGGTCACAGTGTCTTAGCACTATTTTCAGAACATAGAGATAGATATCTTACCCATATATCCCAATACTCACAGGCCACTTGGAGGGTGTGGGTGATTCTCTGGTCCTGGAGCAGGCCAGGGTGAGATACCACACAGGTAAGTGGCTGCCCATTCATGCTTCGACTAGGTACCAGGTGGAACTCAGAAGTGACAGCAGCTGATCTGGAGTGCTTGAAGGAGCGGCTGGACTGTGTGCCTTTGACCTCTGTGTCCCAGGTCACACTGGGAGCTGGACTGCCCTCAGCAGTGCAAGAGGCTGCCAGTGTCAGGCCCTGGCCCTCTTCTAGCGGTGGACCAGGATTCAGTGAAGGCAGGGGAGGCACTGTGGATGGGGGAGGGCTCTGTGAAAGATCTGTACAGTTGCTGCCAGGAGGCCTCTCTCAGTTTTACTCAATTAGCGTCCCCTTTTCTTGTCTTACCAATGAAGGTGCCGGACCAGCGGTATAGTTTCTGGTGTCTTTACGTCTTTCTTCACTATTAGATTAGATTTTTTTTTTTTTTTACAACGTGCATAGGTCATTTAAAAAAAAAAAAGAATAAAAATAACTGCAGAACTAATTAGATACTATCTATGTAATAATGACAATAGCAACTGCTTACTATGTGTCAACTAAATACTTTGCATACATTATCTCATTTAATTCTGCTAACAAACAAGTGAGGTGGGTATTATCACACCTGTTCTTCAGGGGAGGAAACCAAAGCTCAGGGAGGTTCACTGATTGCTTCTTAAGTGACAGAATCTAGAGTCACATATTTTGTTTTGGGATGGGTGTGTGTTGGCCTCAAATTCTTCATCCTCCTGACTCAGCTTCTGGAGCATCGTGTGAATAGATTCATTTCACTGTGTCCAGCTTTTTTTTTTTTTTTTTCCACTCAGGTTTTTCTTTTTTCCCCTCCAAGGCTTATGTTACTAACTTCCACCCAAAGAAAACCCATGGGGGCTTTTATTTATAACTTCAAAATAGCCTAAAGCACAAGCTTATTTTTTTAATTTAATTTAATTTTATTTTATTTTTACTTCTAGCTTCAAAATAGCCCAAGTGCAAAATCGAAAAGGCAGCTTGATCATAGATCCAGGTTGAGCAGCACATCTGCCCGTGGTCATTTAAAATGTCTTAGACCACATTCACTGAAGGCCTAATCAAGGGCTGTATTAGCTCCTCTGCTCACATAGAGCCATATCACAGCTGGGCTTCGTGTCCACATTTGGACTCGCACATTTTAAAACCATAGCGCTTAGGATGCTGAAGAGGCTTTGCGTTGGTGTCTTTCCTAGAACCAGTAAGCGCAGCTTGGAAAAAAAGGGATTTAAGTGTAGTCTGGCAGAGATGCTCAGCTCTTTGAAAAGCTCTTCAGAGCCACTCAGGAGGCAGAGACTGGTGGATCTCTGAGTTCCAGGCCAGCCTGGTCTACAGAGCGAGTTTCCAGGATAGGGTGGCTCCAAAGCTACACAGAGAAACTGTGTCTCGAAAAACAAAGCAAAACTAAGATTCCCAAAACAAGAAAGCTGTTCAGGAGAATAAGCCCATGCATACTGCTCCAGGACAAAGGTGCACAGAATGAATGAAATTTGGGCCATCAGAAAGACGAGCTTCCTAAAATATGTATTATTCCCCAACTTTGGCGGCTTTTGGAGAGAATGTATGGTTTGGGTGGGAGGGGCTGGGTAATCCTCCCTAACCCCTACAAGGCCTTATCTTTTATACCTGCCTGTTCTGTCTCTGTCCCATCTATCTCTACAGTCCCATCCTGTCCCCCCCTCCCCCGCCCACACACGAATCCTGATCATAGCCAGCTGGCTGACCCTACTCACCCAGAACGCGGAGTCGCATCCGTGCCTGGAAACTGCCCGCTGGGAAGGTGCTGACTCTGCACTCGTACAGGCCTTCATCGGCTTGCACAGCGTTGCGCAGGAGCACGGAGCCGTCCAGAGGGTCTCGTGGGGGCGGTGGTTGCTCCACGCGGTCCTCATAGGGGGGGCTCACATGAAGCCCATATTTGGAGTGCAGTAGGGCCAGCTCTCGGGTACCCTCGTTTGGGTCCACTCGAGCCCATGCCACTTGCCCCACCTGCTCATCCGGATCCCCTCGGTAGAAGCAGGGCAATTTTGCGTCCTGGCCCAACACCACAGTCACTAAGTCCGAGGTCTCCAGCTCACCCGCGGAGCATCGGCCTGCAGGGGGCAGACAGAAGCCGCAGGATGAGGGGGACGGCCAGAATCAAGGGAACCCAATCAAAACGGTAATGACAGTAAAGGCAGCTGGAACTCCAGGAGCGGTTTGTGCTTGCAAAGCACATTCAATTCATTACCTCATCAGATCCACACAACATTCCCAAGAGGTAGGCGTTATTATCGCCATTTAACAGAGGAAGAAACTGAGATCCAGAGGGAAGTGGCTTGCCTAAGGCCACACAGATGATTTATGGAAGACTCACCCTTTTGCAATCTAGGAGTCTATCTATTTGAGCAAGAAACTCTAACAGGACCAGAGAGAATCTGGTTCCTGCCCTCTAGGAGCTCACAACCTTCCAGGAAATGGAATCTCTATACACAGAACCAAGAAACCAAGGACAAATTTCACAGGAGGCTCAATCTACCAAATGGGATAAAAGTTTAAGTGAGTGTTTTTAGAAAGAATGGTGAGGAGCAACTGAAAAGGTTCAGAATGTTTGGTGCCTGGAACAGGGCATTTTGGAAGGGTAAGCTTCATGCTGACAGGCCCTTGGGAACATTTTTCACATGGCTTGGAGATGAGAGACCTGGATTCCCAGAGAGAGGGAGGTATTCCATGTGGCAGGAACCAGCAGGTCACTGAAGACAGGAAGGGCCAGGAGAGATGAGACCAGGGCAGGCACACAATAATTGTGTCAGAATGCTGAGCCAGAACCAAAGACCAGGGATGAAGGACTGATGTTTTGGTAATCAATGAGCAACTGTAAGAAGCATTTGGAAATTTTGAAATTAGATATGTCCCTTACATAATCTTATTGGCAAATAAAGATTCATTTCCGGCCCTCATGGAACCTGAGGTCTGATGAGGAGGAAGAAACACATGTATCTATCTATCTATCTATCTATCTATCTATCTATCTATCTATCTATCTATCTATCTTTTATCTATCTATCTATCTTCTAATAGACAGATATGAAATCATACAACAATAATTTATTTTTCTCCTACTTTTCCCCTCCTCTTCTTTCTTTTTATGACAAGATCTAACTATGTAGCTCCAGACTCACTGTTCTCCTGCTCCAGCCTCCAGAGTGCTTGGATTACGGGATACACCACCACTCCTGACTTGCGATGGTGGTTTCTGATTTAGTGTTTGGTGGCTTGTCATAGGTTGTTTGAGGGGCTGGGAGTCACAGGGAGGGCTCCGTGTATGAGTTGGGTGAGATCAGGAGGCCTGGGGGACCTAGAAAGGCATTGTAGATACAGGATCAAGGTAAGCAAATGCTAAGGAAGTGGAGAGGCAGGCTGCTGGTCCAGGAAGCAAAGAGAAGAGAACCCAGCCTAAGGTAGGGTGTATATGTTGAGCATCAGTGGAAAATATAGCTAGGATAGGGTGGGTCCAGATAGCACAAGACTGCCAATGGCAAGAAAAGGAATTCAAATTTGGTCAAGAGGAAATGGAGAGTCACCAAAGCTTCCCTAGCCAGCAAATGGCACGAAGCAGGTGATAACATGCAGTCTGACCAGAAAATAAGTCATGGAAAGAAACTGAGGCAGATACCGTGAGGCTGTAGCCATCCTGGCAAGGTGGTACTGGGCAGATAAAGGGACATTTGGTGGGGATTCTGGTGACTAGAGAGTGATGAGGATTAGGAAAGATTCAAAGGTAACTGGATGTATAGAAGGTGTGACTTATAAAAGGGATGTTCCTGGGAATGCCTATGCTCATGAAAAAATGAACAAAACGCAGAGCCAGGGGCTGGGCCGGGGCAGAAGAGTGCTCTGGGATGTTAAGAGTTCCAACTTAGAACACCCAGCTATTCATAGTTCCTTCCCCTAACCAGTACTCTACACTCCCTGTTGTCAGTCACCTTTGCTCACACTGTACCCCTGCCTGGAATGCCCTCCTCCCTGTGTCTGGGTGCTCCTACTCATCACTGTCTGGAGAACTCCTACTCATGCCTTAAGACTCTGCTTAGACATCATTTCCTCCTTCCCTTCCCCCACCTCAAGCAGCTTCGGGTGCCCTGCCCCTGTGCCTCCCTAGAATTCTATTTTAACACCAATCACATCACTTTAACCTATAGATTAGACTTTCTGTGTTCTTGCTCGCCTTCCCCCCAAAAAGTGTCATGCATCACACATTAAAAGCAAGGTTTCTGCCAGGTGGTGATGGCACATGCCATTCATCCCAGCACTCGGGAGGCAGAAGCCAATGTCTACTACTAGGCATTAGGAATATAAAGATGAGCCAGACTGTAGCATAGCATGCCTTTAATCTCAGCACTCAGCAGGTGAATCTCTGTGAGTTTGAGGCCAGCCTGGTCTACAGAGTGAGTTCCAGGACAGCCAGGGCTACACAGAGAAATCATGTCTCAAAAACAAAAAACAAAACAAATAAACAGACAACAATGAAACAAAACATGGTTTCATGTTCTGTCAGTGGTATGTGGTCTCCTTCCTGTCACATAATTGGACCTTGCTGAATATTTATTGACTGGCTGAATAAATGAAGCCAGGCATGGTAGCCCATACCTCTAACCCCAACACCTGAGGAGGCTCAAGCAAGAACAATATACTGGGTTCAAGACCATCCTAGGCAACAAGGAGATAACTTCTCACCCCCCCCCCCATCAAAAGCAAAAAGAATATACAAATGAATGAACAGATGCATGAAAGAAATAGGCAGCAGAAAGAAAACAAAATCAAGAGAAATGGGGAAAGTGTTGGCATGGCAACCTTGAGGCAGAGGTAAGATAAACTGTCTTGAATTCACTGCCAAAGGGAGCATCTCTGCTTAGACAAAGGAAGAAGGGGATGGAGAAAGGCAGGCATGTAGTGAGGAAATGAAGCATGGAGTAGGGGCTTGTGGGTGGGTCCTGTGGCCCCGGTAGAAGGAGTAGAGAGAAGGATGCTGCTGCTGAGAGTGGGAAGGGCCCCAGACTGGACAAGACAGACCTGCAGGGCCAGATACCAGGGCCCTGACCTGCCTAAGCTGACATTGGTCCCACCCAGCCCAGCCTGGGAGTCCAGCTAACACTTGCACCCCTCCCAGGTGCCTCCTCCTAGCACTAAAGGAGTAAGGTTGTTAAAGAAGTCTGGGGTGGGGTGTGATGTGAACTGTTCAGCTCACTCTGCTGCAAAACACTAACGTGGATTTAAGTCACAATATTGTGGATGCAGGTCATGGGGACCCCAAGCCTTGACCCAGATCCTTCCAAAGACTATTTCTGTGACACTGACAGATCTCATATTTCCATCCTTAAATTTTTACTTATTTACCCACTTTTATTCTATGTGTAGGAATGTTTTGCTTGCATATGTGTATACTATGTGCCTGATACCCGTGTAGATTTAGAAGAGCACATCAGATGTCTTGGAACTGCAGTTACAGGTGTCTGTTAACTGCCATGTGAGTGCTGGGAGTTGAACCTAGGTCTTCTGTAAGAACAAGTACTCTTAACTGCCATCTCTCAAACCTGTATATTTCCATCCTTACCTCTACATTGGCCCCTGCCCACTACAAATCATCCATATTCAGTACTCCAAAATACTTCCTTAGGGCACAGTAAGAATTGGGTACCCATCACATGCCTGAGTCTCCATCCTCAGTGTCCCTAACCCATGAGTCCAAGACCCTAATCCTGAAGGTACAAGCCCCAGTTTTGCAGACTGAGGAACCCAGTGTAGCAGGAAAACCCACTGTCCTAAAGCCACTATTTAGTGGAAGTATCTCGGGCTGAGGCACCCCACTTTCAATGGCCTTCAATTTATCTTCTAAACCAAAAGAGATGAGTTAAGAGAACTTGGGCTCAAGTATCCTTGTCCTGGGCCAAATGGACCCAGGAACCTAGGCTTCCAAGCCAAGGCAGGCCAGAATTGTCTCCTTCTCTCCTCCACCCTGTGCCTGCCTGGCGTCAGCATGATGATGTCACCAGACTGAAGGAGACACACCGCCTGCTTGGTGAGGTCACCTTACGAGCATGCCAGGCCAGGCCAAGCCCACGGACCCTTCTGCTGCTCTATGTTGTTTGCTGAGGCTGGTGGCCTCTAGCTTCTAGACACTTCTCCTCCTCCTGACTCTCCCCACCCGCCTGTCCTCTCAAGGAGCACCAGGACGCTGGTCAGGAGCCTTAGTGACTCAGAAGCTGCCACACAGCAGAAGGCCTAGCCACAGCCACCACCACCTTGCGCAAGGGAGAGAACAGGCCCAACTGGCCAGACGGGATCCCTGCCCTCAGCCTCCCCCACCCCTGGCCAGGCCCCCTTAGGCCTCTTTTGGGCCCTGCCCTTTGTGTACCCCGCCCCGCTCCCAGACAGGTCCTCCATTCCTGGCTTGGGCTAGCTGGCTACACCCTACTCTGTTCCTTGGCTCCAACTTTCCTTTCTGTGTAAGGCTTGGCCTCGGAGCTCAAAAGGGGAAACTGAGGCTGGCCCTTGCAGATACTCAGCCATAGCAACATGCTTGAGAACAGGTCTTTTCTTTTGAGGGATTTTATCTATCAGCATCTTCTACTGGTGCATAAAAGGATATACACACATAGGGGTCCTAAAGGTGTGTATCTGTGTGTGACAAAGGGAATGAGTCTTTTGTATCTGAATGTCTATGGTATCCTTGGATGAGGGCTAGACCGGTTTTTTCAGTTCCTGTGCATGTAAAGCTATTTTCTTGCAAGAATTTGGAGGTGTTTCATACATATATGTGTTTATATCTCTCTTCTGGTAAATATACACCCTAACCTTTCTATACCCAGAGGGAAGATCTATGCATTGGCGGGAACATATATGTGCCCGCCATTACATGTACATCTCACCCTCTGAACAAACAGTCCACATTCCCATCCTGCGGAACTCCGAACACATAGTAAATATTTTGATGTCGTTTATCTTGGCTTCCGCATGTCTGGCTCAGCTGCATTTGGTCAGTGTGTGGCTCTGGGATTCTGCCCATTCTAATGTTGCCCCAGGCTTCCCTCCCACCTCACCCCAAGACTTCAAGGCAGATTCATCTCAGGCACAAGGTGGAGATAACCAGAGATGAGGTCACTGCCCCTCCAGGTGATAGGAAATTGCCACCAAACCTCCCTGACAAACAAAACAAAGGCTCCCTCTCTCTTGGTCTTTGGGTTCCTACAAAGGGACTCCCACCCTTTTTATCCCCCATGGCCACACCCCTGGGCCCCCCCAGTACTTCTGGCCCCCCAAGCAGAGATTCTTCCCTGGGAATCTCTGTCAGGGCTTTGCTTCTTGCCACCACCAGAAAAACCAGCTCTGGCTCTAGGCCTGAGGTAAGAGCTGTCTGGTGCAGGTTTGGTGGGAAGCAAGGGAGGGGGGTGTCTGCCTGGGGCCAGGAGGAGGGGTCCAAGCTGACTAGGGTCTCGTTCTTTTTTGTTAACTCTTGCCTCCCTTCACCAGCTTCGCCAGAAAAGGTTGGCGTAGGTGTATCAATCAGTTTGAGGTAAAAAAAGACACGAGAGAGAAGCATCTAGGCTCACATCCACCCATGGCAGGTGACAGAAACACAGCAAAACCATTTTGCTTATCCCCTGCCCATAACCTTGACCTTGGAATTGAAGAACTTTGGAAACCAAAAGCTTTTCCTCTGCCTTCACCCACTTCTCTCACTTACCCTCCACTTTTCCTAAACCCCCTAGCTTAACAAGAGCGTCCCAAGCTGGGCAAAGCGCCCACCCACAGATTAGTGTCTGGGGAGGGGAGCCACATAAGTACCAGAGGGAAGAACAATGGGAAGGACCGTTCTTGAGGCACCTTGTCTGCCTTAGACACAGCTCTCAGCACAGATAAGTCCCCTAAACCCCCCGGAGCCAGAGTCTGAGCCCTGCTGAGTCACCACTGTGGGTGGGAGACCTAGAATTCAACTTCTCTCAAACTCCTGAGATCTAACCTCCCCCCTCAATCCTGTCCACCCCCTCCTCCATTTTGGCTAACTCTCCCTCATTCCATACCATAGCCCTGACCTTAGCCTTCAGAACGGTTGAAGAGAGATATGTTGGGGGTGAAGGTGGTACAGAAAGCCGTGGGGACCATGTTGGTCCCAGGTACCATGTTGGCTCCTGTACCAGTGAGAGAATAGAGTAAGGTACCCCCCATTCCCCTCCAGGGTGAATGACTCTTGTTCTCAAGCAAGGGCCAGCCTCAGTTTCCCCTTTTGAGCTCAGGTGGGTGACTCCCCATTTTTGTAAAACTTAATTGCTTTAGAGTCTTTTCCCAGATCTAGACCCCAAATTCCTCTACTCTCTGCGCTCCTGACTCAGTTTCCCACTTTTCATTTTCTTCCTTTCTTTACCTAGTCTTTCCAACCAGTGTGTGTTCTGGAGACTAGATTGCACAGGAATTCTCTCTCTTCAGTGGCAAGTACCCATTCGTTTTGCCTGAGGACCCTTGGATTCTGAGGCTATGCTCTAGAAGATGGGACTGTACACATTTAACTCCTCACTGCCGTTTCCATAGCTGGGGTCTCTGCACCCCAGCCCCATCACTACAAAACACTGGGATGCAATCAGGGTCACTGGGGCCAAGGGCTTCCCTGGGATTCTCCTAGTTATCCACTGCTGGGCGGAGAAGCAAACCTCCCTTTCTGGCTTCTCTAGGTTTGGGTAGGTCCTACAGGAAAGGGCCTGCCCACCTCTGTCATCGGGAGTAGAAAAGCAGGGATGGGGCCCCTCCCTTTCTAGGAAATTAATCTCAACAGAAAGTTGATCCTAACATTCAGAAGACAGAATTTAGAATTCATAGAACAGCTTCCTCCCAGGTGTTGCAGAATCAGAAGAGTTAGAGACGGGATTCTATTGGAAAGTAGTTGGTGGATTCAGGCCCCTCAGCCCCAGGGCAAGAGATGGGGGAGGGAGGAGGGATGGGACCTCACCCGGAAACTCATCCCATTAAGGAGAAACAAAGAGCTGTGGTGTTGGAGGCACCTCCCAAGCCTGAGCTTCTCTCCCTGTTGGGGGTGGGGCAAGGCCCTAAGGCTCAGTGCTCTAATGTCCCTGGAGTTGGGGGGGCAGGTGTCACTTTGCATTTGGGCCAGGAAGGCTGTGTCCTTGGGAAGGGTCTTCTCAGCCACAGGGAGACTGATCAATTCTTCAAACACCATAAACACTTCACTTCAAGCCAGGAGCTGGACAACCAATCACAGAAGCCTAGTCTTTCAGAGTCAAAAGTTCTGCAGAGACCATCCAGTCCTCCTCGGGTCTCCTGAAGTAGTCTCTTAGCTGTTCAAAAATACCTAACAAATTAATGGAAGAAATGGGATCAGAACTCAAGGCTCCTGGTTTCTAAATTTGTGGAGTGTTCAGAGACATAAAATTAATTTAGACTCTTAGGGCTATTGAGGAGATGCCTATACATACACACACAGGGGAGCCAGAATTGGAGGTGATACGACCATCTAGTCCTTGGACTGTGGCCCCATAGTCCAAGTTTCCAGGGATGCCTGGGGAAAATAGCCTTCATTTCTGTGCACGGTATGGTAACAGAAGTACAGTGACATTGGATTAGTTACTAGTTTCCTGGGTAATCCTGGAGCCGGCCTTTCTCCTTGACATAGCTTCTCTCAGACCTGGGTGAAGTCTGGGGTAATTTTCGATTTCTTTCTCTCTTTTCTGGGCTTCTATTAGAAAGAACAGTTCTGCACCATGAGAATAGTAGGAATAGTATCCTTACCATTGTACTGCCAACATCTAGTGCCATATGCACTTAACTATGAGGTTTTTTTTTCAACAAGGAGTCAGGTGATCAAGACACGAACCCTGGTTCTACTTCTAACACTGAGTAATCTTGCAGATCTTACCTACCTATCTATTTCTCTTTAGTTTTTCCATCTGTAAAATGAAGGAGTTAGAGAAGTGATCTCTTTGATCCTACCCAAGTCCTGAGACAGCATGACTCCATTCTTCAGGTGTGGGTAGATTCTACAGGAAAGTGTCTGTTGGGTTCCCTGGCCCAGCAGGAGGCCCCACCCACCCTCTGAGCTCAGACAAGAAGGTGAAAAGAGCTATCTGGAAGATGAGAATGAAGAGCAGGGGGCTGGGTGTAGGGGCAGGTGGCAGAGGCTGAAGCTTAGAATTCTGAGATTAGAGAGTGAGTGGTCCATTGACCCTTCTGTTATAAAACCAGAGTGAGGGCAACCTCATGAGCTTCAGCTGAGAATTGGGGGTGGGGAGAGAATTACCAAGTGTTGCTGGACAACTGACAGTCCCTTGCTACTTTGGGGGGTGGGGGTGGGGGGCTGAGGATCCTGCTGTCCTCTGCAGACAGAGCCCTGTCTGTCTAAGGAAAAAGAGTCCTCATTACTCATTCCTCAGAAACAGCCAATGGCATTCTACTATTGTATACATATTCTCTCGCTCTCGCTCTGAAAATGATACATTCCGATAATTTATATATGTTCTGAATATACTAGGCAGAAAGTGTAAGTACTCTATAGGCACTCAACAGAAGAAACGGGAAGATAATGAATAAAAGTGGCCATGTCCCATCTCCAAGGCCCTTTACCTTCTAACCTCTCCCTAATCGTGTAAGAAGCACATACCATTATTCCCCAGCTATTAGTGTGTGTGCCAGGGAAGGAGAGGTGTAGGGCTTTCCCTCAAGGAGTACCTCACCCCTGCTGCTCAGAATATTATGATGAGAGAAGGGCACAGAAATGCCCATTCCTCCCCAGACACCAGGTTTCCTGCACCTACCTGGTGAATGCTGAGGCAGTTCTCAAACTGAGGGGGTAGGCTGCCTATAAAGCTTTAGAAAGCCCTGGGATGAGCATGGTCTTTGGGTTCAACCTTTTAGCCTACCTGTACTCGTGTGTGTGTGTGTGTGTGTGTGTGTGTGTGTGTGTGTGTGTGTGTGTGTGTGTGTGTGTGTGTCCGTCCACAGAAGCCTTGGCAAACAAGGTTTAAGCAGAGGTAGTTAGGGATTGCAGACACTAAGTGGCTAGGCATTGGCGCAGAGAGGGGTTCTTCTGAGGGCACTGATGGCAAGTGGAATGAACAGGAGAAAGCGACAGTCTTCTTCATCCAGAGGCCAAGGAAAGAGAATGTTTGCTTATGTGGTGTGTGTGTGTGTGTGTGTGTGTGTGTGTGTGTGTGTGTGTGTGTGTGTGTGTGTGCGCGCCTGTCTTTGCCAGGTAGGGCTCAGAAGCAAGAGTCCTGATGGTTCAGGCAAGTCCTACCTGTAAACGATGCCAGGAACAACAGCAGCAGCCAGGCTTCAGGGCCCCACATCTCGGCTCCCAGGGACAGGGGCATTGGCTGAAAAGCAGACCTGCCCAGTGATTCTGAAGTTCCACGGAGTTCTCCCTGGGAGCCGGTTCTGGAGCTGTGTAGGGCTCTGACCCAGAAGGCAGGTAGTCTCGGAGTCCCCAGGCACTGCCTATCCCACTTGGGTCTCCACCAGGGGACCCAGGCCCCAGTTCTACCCACCCAGCCCTGGCTACCCCCAAGAAGCCGTGATCGGGAGCCCTGAGCTCCCCCAGAGCTGCTTCCCACGCCGGCCGTGGCCAACAACGAAGGCAGAAACCTGGGAACCTGCTAAGCAGGTCAGAACAGGTGCGTCTCCGGGGGCCGGGCCTGGCAGAGAGAGGAGACTCCGCAGCCACCGCCCCCACGGCCTGGGCTAGCTAATGGGCGCCACGGAGGGAGGGAAGATGGGCAGGATCTGGGTGCAGGCAGCGGGACCTCATCCGAAACAGGGGCTTTAAGTGTGAGGGGCTGTAAGGGGAAACCCGTAAGTAGAGGGGTGAAACAAGAAGCCTGGGGGGGGGGGGTATCTTAAAGACGGAAGCACAAGATGTGGGTGAAAAGGAAACCAACCCTCTCAGGTGCCAGCCTCGACAGCTGTTTCCTGGGGTCTTTGACAAATTCCACAAACACCTGAAGGGCTCAGCTTTGGTGCCACAGAATCAGAGAACTGACGAGGTTCCTGCCCTGCTAGCCCATCTACCTCATCCTTCAGAAGGCCTAAATCCAAGAATGGACTTGCTAGAGGACAGCCAAGTTAGTCTAGTGGTTTTCTGGAAGCAGGAAGCTAGTTCAGAGACCCCTGAGAAAGAACTTCACTACTTTTTTCTGCCCCCCACCCCCATTGGGAGAGGAGGTTCAAGGACTGCTCAAGGAATTAGCTCTGTAGATCCCTGGTGTTCCTTCTCTCCACAACTTGACACCCGGCCAGGAGTTCTAAAAGAGCGTCAACACAAACCAAGGAGGAGGGCTTTCCTCCTTCTCTGTGGTGTGATGGTGTGCCCCCCACCCACCATGGTTACGGGGAGGACTATGTGTCTGGACTTTGCAAGGACTGTATTGATTTTGCTCGAGCCTTGTCCTATAACACTTATATATTCATCTGATCACAGACTTCCAATTTGGGTGAATAAAAGTATCACCAAGGGACAGCTGGAGAGCCAGAAGAAGGGGTGCATATCTTTTCAGGGGGTTGCCCCTGAAAGAGAAAAGCAAGACCTCTGGCAGACTGGAATTTGAAAGACAGGTAAAAGCCAGACATGGTAGCGCATATATCTACAGTCCTAGCTCTTGGGAGATGAAGGCAGGGGGAGCAAGATTTCTAAGACAGTTTTGGCTACATAAGAGTTCTGGGCTATCCTGGGATATATGAGGCTTTACCTCAAACAACAACAATAGTAATAATTTTTAAAAGACACATACAAGTGGAGATACACCCAAGGAAAGAAAATACAGAGGTTATATAGGTCTCATGTCTGGACATACAGAAAGGAAGACTGAAGTATCAATGATGGGGGAGGTTATTAATGTAGAAGGTCACATTTTCCCCAACTCTACCTGTTCAGGCATTTTTTGTTTGTTTGTTTTTTAGGTGGAGGCCTAGAACCAGGACTTTATGCAAACAAGTTCTCTACCACTGAACCACTTCCTTGGTCCCCTTACCTGTCAATCTTGCTCATCTCTCAAAACTGACTTCAAACAGCACAACTCCCACGAAGCCTTCTCAGCTCCTCCCACTTAAAATTAACCTTTCTTCTTTTCTTCCTAAGCTTCTGCCAGTCTCTTTATTATAGTTTGTGTATTCATAATTTGTGCACATCTTATCTCCTTAACTAAATTGTAAGCTTTTACTCAAGAGCCATTGATTGAGGCCTATTGCATGGCAGAGATTCAGTAAACCTGTTAAGCTGAGAGAGAGAGATGGCAATTGTCCTCTGTGAAGTACTTGAAAGTCGGCCTTGTTCTATACTTTTATCCGGTCAACTGTGCTAGGGAAGTTCACAACCCCCAGTGGGAACTGAGTGCATTATTTAGGGAGGCCTGCATTTCTGAATAAACCAGTGTCAGTATGGAGAAGATGGTGAGGTAGGGTCAGCAGGCAGAGATCTCAAATGATGTTACCATCCTGAACCTGGGCTGTAATCTGGACTCTAACACTGCTCAGAGAGTTGGTCCATCTCTGGACCCCACCTCTTAGCAGTGATTTTGATAGTGACATCTTCCTCAAGGGCTATTTCCTGCAGGTCAGAAGCAGATTCAAGAGTCAGGCTAAATGCCAACTCTCCTTAATATCTCTCCACCTCCGCCTTGGCAAACCCCTTCCTCTCTTCAGGACTTAGATCCCCACCTATGCCAGGGGAACAGCCCCACCCCGATGCTGCTTTGAGATCCAGTGTGGCAGGGGTGGGGTAGGGCCAGGGGGATGGGAGGGGGAGCATCCTGTGTTATAATTATAATTATCACACTTTGGATCCTATCACATGCTTTCAGTGGAGCTCTTTCCTTCCCACGGATTCATCCCTCTAGGTACAGGAAATCACAGGAGAAACTGAGGCATGGGGATGGGAAAACAGCTAGGTCACAAATTGAATATCCAGTCTGATTTGGCATTTCCATTCACAATATATTCTTCCCCTCAATGTGCTAGTCCTCTCTATTCTCTCATTTCTTATAATGTCTCATGTGGACCATACTCCCGAGGAATTTGCTTTCTACTCAGGCCTTTGCTATCCTCTTCTGGGATGAATCCCAGGGAAGCCATATTTGGGCGGGGGGGGGGGGGGGGGGCTATACTGAAAAAATGGTTGTGAAAGCCTTTCAAGACCAGTGTCTATATTTAGAGCTCAATTCTTTCTTGTACATCGGCTCCCCATTCCCCTCATGCCTCACTACCTACCTTCCTCCTACCTGCATTCTGAGCTCGAAGAATGGGAACAATTCAAGCCATGAGCGATAGCACCCCCAGCACATGCATTTGTCTGTGCGACATCACTGTGCATGAATGTAAATGCACATTCATTCAACAGACACTTAATGAAATTCACTGTGTCAGGCTCAAGGGAGGTGACAGAGATGTGAGACACATGATCCTTGCCCTCGAGGGCCCCTCAATCAGGAGAAGACAGACACACACACATATCTGCAATACCTCACCATCACGTGTTCCCTTTGTGAGTCTCTGTGTGTCACTAATATATGTGGGACTGCTCTGTCCATATCCATGTGGATATTATCTGCATGTGTCCAAGCATCCGCTCAACTGGTCTCAGTCCCCATGGAAGGCTGCACAACTAAGCCAAACCGGTTGGAGAGGGTTATGCTGAAATTTTTGTTTGTGACAATGGGGACGTGGGGTGAGTCAGGGAGGGACAAGGGTGGGTGGGGCAGTGTGGGGGAAGAAGAAGAGTGAGAGTGAGGGTCAGATTGAGTGGTCAGGGGAGGGGTGAGGGTGGGGTGTCGGGAGAATGGGCCTCAGGAAGGAGGAAATAAGAGAATTCCTCAGTGAGTGATATCCTGTTCGTCTGCAGTGAGATTTTAGGTCAGAGAATAGGCATAAGCTTGAAGGGAAACTCGGGCATTGGGTGAATAATAAATCAGAATGCAGCTAGGCAGAGGCATGGGTGTGGATGAAATGTTGGTGCTCCATTTCTGCAGAGCTTTGGTCAGCTGTCCCTCATGCGTCCACCTTCAGCTTCCGGCGGAGTTTGCATAGAAAGCGATGAGGTGCTGACTGACATGTCAGAAGACTGATAACTGGACTTTGATTCTATCCCTAGAACTGAGGCTACAGCAGGTAGCTTCATGCTTACTTCTGCTGTTCCTCCATATGATTGATGCCTCTCCACTTATGGAGATGTGGAGAGAGACTCCCCACATGCACAACACCGGGGCTCCAGAAGCCCTTCTTACACTAAAAAAAAGAATGCCTTTGCTCTCCCACCCCCAGCTTAAAACCTCATTATGCCCAATATTGGGATGGTGGCTTCTTGTTTTCCAAGTTATTTCATCTAAATGTTGCTTTGTGCTGTGTTGTTCTTATCTGACAATCAAGCAGTCTCCATACCTACCTAGCCCATCTCTTAATGGTGGCCACATTTCCTGGTTGACAACAATATCCCTTCAAGCTCAGAGGGCTGGGCATGCTTGTTCCTCAAGGGTTCTAAAGCTGGAGGAAAGCCACCCAGGCAGAGAGAGGGCTGAACACAAGGCCTATCTGGGCCCTGTTTCTCAACAGAGCCAGCTGAATGCGGAGCCCTTCTCCTTGTGCCTCTATAAACACACTTCCGCAACATCAGTGACTACAGCAGGGCTTGAGAGACAAAAGCCTTTATTATTTTATCCTGTGTTTATGGATAGGCTGACACTTTTAGAAGTTGTTGGAATAGGCCCTGTCTGGCACAGGAGATGAGTATAGGAACTCAGTACATGGAAATCAGACCTCTGAGCAGCAGCAGCAGCAGATGTGGTGAGAGGTAAGGAAGGCAGAGCAAAGGTAAAGGGAGAAGCTGAGAATTTGGTGAGAAAATGGATTCTAGTGAGGACCTCGGCTGTGCTATCCCTGTCCCCACTATCCATCATAAAAAGGAGCTAGTTTCCTCCTGGGGAGCCCACTGTATGTGGAGGCAGCCCTCCAGAGGCCAATCTACCCTGCCTACCAGCTTTACCTTGAAGTCTTCCTGAATCGGTTGCCCTTGCAGTTCCAGAAGCCACATAAAACAAGAGGATTGGGCATCACAAATGCCCACTGCCATTGATAACTAGCAAGGGCAGGAGCCTCAGTCTAAGAGACGTAAGGAAATGGTAGCAGAGCAAAGGCTGCCATCTAACCTCCCTGCTTCTAGGCTCACACTACAGTCTTCTCTGGGGAAATCCAAAGTCTGGAAAAGTCCTACAGGGTGCTCACTTGGGTCCTCATCAGTCATCATGGTCTTATGACTGTGCCAAGGGGTTCCACACTGAGGTGTATGCTATGATGCAGCTAAAGAGAAGATGCCTGCCATTCCTGTGTTAGTCAGGTGGGGGCTCCAGTTGGCAGAGAGGAAAAGGAAGAATCCGAAAAGGAAAACTAGCGAAAACAGAGACAGATGCAAACTAGCAGACAAAAGTTACTCCAGGAAGAAAAAGAAGGTGAGCAGGAGCTTCAATCCAGTGCACTTGGGAGGTTGAGGCTTTTTTTTTTGGTGGAGGGGAGCCTCCTGGAGTGTCTGCATTCTATACAGGAGCCCCAAACTCAAGGCTCTCTCAGAACATTTTGGGGAAGGCTGACACAGGCCAGGAGTAGTGGTACATGCCTGTAATTGTAGCAAGGGCAAGGGAAATGTCATAAATCCAAGGCCACGCTGTTCTACACAATGAGTTTCCAGCCAGCCGGAGTTGCTTAGCAAGAACCTCTCTCAAGGGTGTGTGTGTGTGCATGTGTGTGTGTGAGAGAGAGAGAGAGAGTGTATGTGTGTGTGTGAGAGAGAGAGAGAGTGTGTGTGTGTGTGAGAGAGAGAGAGTGTATGTGTGTGTGTGTGAGAGAGAGTGTATGTGTGTGTGTGTGAGAGAGAGTGTATGTGTGTGTGTGTGTGAGAGAGAGTGTGTGTGTGTGTGTGAGAGAGAGAGTGTGTGTGTGTGTGTGAGAGAGAGAGAGTGTATGTGTGTGTGTGTGAGAGAGAGTGTGTGTGTGTGTGAGAGAGAGTGTATGTGTGTGTGTGTGTGAGAGAGAGTGTGTGTGTGTGTGTGAGAGAGAGAGTGTGTGTGTGTGAGAGAGAGAGTGTATGTGTGTGTGTGTGAGAGAGAGTGTGTGTGTGTGTGAGAGAGAGTGTATGTGTGTGTGTGTGTGAGAGAGAGTGTGTGTGTGTGTGTGAGAGAGAGAGAGTGTGTGTGTGTGAGAGAGAGAGAGTGTATGTGTGTGTGTGTGTGTGTGAGAGAGAGAGAGAGAGAGAGAGAGAGAGAGAGAGAGAGAGAGAGAGAGAGAGTGTTGCCGGTGGGGTGGGGGCAGGTCCTAGCAATGGAGTCCAAGAGTTAGAGTGTGTGTCTAGGACCTAGAGTTCTCCCACTTAGGCTTTGGTTTTTGTGTTTCTGAGACAGTTTCTTTGTGTAGCCTTGACTGTCCTAGGTTTAGTGGCAGGCCTTTTTACTGGCTGAGCCTTCTTGCCAGCACTCCAAATACAATTTTAAAAGCAAAAGACAGCCGGGTATGGTGGTGCACACCTTTAATCTCAGTACTCCAGAGGCCGAGGAAGTCGGATCTCTGAGTTGGAGGCCAGCCTGGTCTACAAATCAAGTTCCAGGACAGTCAGGGCTACACAGAGACACCTTCTCCTGAAAAACAAAAACCAAAAAAAGTAAAGTTAGACAATTTCTAAAAATGGAAATTACATTTATTCATTGTGAGGACTCTGCGGGGTGGTTGGGATGGTGCACACAATGGCCCTCATGGGGCGGTCAGAGATCAACTTGTAGGGGTCAGTTCTCTTCCGTCTTGTAGGGATAGGACATCAAACTCAGGTCATTAGGCATAGGCATAGCAGCAAGCTGAGCTATCTTTTCAGCTCCCAGAGAGGAAATCTGGAGACAAATCTGAACAAGAGAAAGTCATGAAGAGAAATTTCTGGGTGCCTACTGCCCACTGCTGGGATTTATTAATTACTATAATTCATTAACTAGTTTGCTCAGTTCTCATATTCAGTGACTGGTGATGATCTCCTGTTAGACATTGCTTTCTCAAGAACACAAATCCCTCCCCATCATCTATTGTCCGGATTTTATTTGGTCTATAATGAAACATTGGAGCCAGATATTGGGGAAAAGCTGAATATCAGAGAGATAAACAGACCACAGCCATGTGACCACCAACTTCTCAGGCCTGTCTCCACCAAATCCTCCTATTTCAAACCTCCTCTTTTTAGCCCACCAAGGAAGTGACCCCAGGGAAGCTGGAAACCTTTCTCTTCTCCTGCCCAGGAGAACTGCTTGTTACATTCCAACAGCTAGGTTCAAGGTGTGGGTCACCATTCCCTGACCTTGATGGCTTGACCCTGTGGGTTGACTCTCTGATACTCCAGACTCATTTTATTTAATATATCACCACAATCACCCCTTCCTCATTATTGTCTAACTTGCCTGACCCCCGTCCCCCGTCCCCCGTCTCCTCCATCCTAAATATGTTTACAATTTTATCTTTCTATCCTATCCTTTCTCACACTTCTGTGTTTTATTTTGTTTTTCTGGGTTTCTCTGTGTAGGCCCAGCTGTCCTGGAACTCACTCTGTAGACCAGGCTGGCCTCATGATTCACTTTCCTCTGCCTCCCCAGTGCTAAGATTAAAGGCATAACTGCCAACTGGATTCTCTGAGACATTTTCTAGCTCCTGTCAGTCAAAGGATCTCTCAAGCCCTGGCCTCATGCAATTCATTTTCCTGGACACCCCACTGGTCTTGTTTGTCCACTTTGTCTTTGAGCTAAGAACACAATCTGAATTGATGCTAGCATAAGGCCTTGGAAGTGAAGTCAAGTGGCCAGAAGAGGCTGCAAGAGTAATGTAGACAGGTCAGGGACATTGGAGGAAGAGCCAGAGAGAAGGCCTGACAGAAGAGGCAGCCTGGAGGGCACAGGAGGGCACTGTGGAAGTCCTGGGAGTGTGACAGAGACTCGCTGGTCTAAGTGCTGGCTTTGTGGGTGCACTGAACAATTCTGAGAACCAAAATGACTCAAGGCCACACATGGTGGTACACGCCTATAGTCCTAGCAGTCAGGAGGCTAAGGCAGAATCGTGAATTTAAGGTCAGCCTGGGGTACTGTCTCAAAGACAAAAACAAAACAAAACAAACAAACAAAAACATGGAGGTAAGTCAGGGGGAAGATAACACTGGGAAAATTTAAGTCAAGGTTTAGGTTTGTGGCTAGGATAGAGATCTCAGACTGGACAGCATAGACCACCTCAGGTGCCAGCCCTCCCTTTTCCTGCTTCCTCCAAGCTATGGACTTGGTTTAGAATAATCAGGAGAAGCAGGAAGCCTAGGCCATTCCACTCCTGGGTCTAGGGTTATTACTAGGAAGAACTGAAGGAGGCGTAGAACAGGAGTGTCTACAGTTTAAGAGTGTGTGAGGCTCAAGCTACACATATCCAGGTCCGATGCAAAGGACTCAGCGTCAGCATCCACGACAAAAGATAAACAAAGCTGAGAGAAACCGGAAAGGCCCCTGGGATGGGGAGTTACTATTTCTCATCAGGAGAGGCAGAATACAAGACTGGCAGCTTAGCCCAAGACGGGCAAAAGCAAGAGTCTAAAATGAGTAGCAGACCAGGGTTTAAGTAAAATGACCCCACGCCCTCTAGCCAGCACCTTGCTGAATCCAAGGAGTGTGTCAGATCCATGTCCACTTGTTGGGAAGCGAGCGAGTGAGAAGTCTCAGGGAGACTAGCCTTTAACTACAGTAAATAGTTGGAGAGGTCTTTGTTTTGGGGTGCTTGCTATCTTTTTTTAAAAGTGAAGATCTTTTCATGTAGGCCTGGTTAGCTGAGTTCTATGTGGCCTAGACTAGACATCCTAGTGAGTCAGCTTCCCAAGTGCTGAAATCAGAGCTGCTGTGTATTCACGTTCCTGTGTGCCTGTGGAAGCCAGAGGACAATCTCAGCCGTTGTTTTTGGCTGTTTCTAGTATTTTGGGACAGATCTCTCATTGACCTGGAGCTCTCCTAATAGGCTAGGGCTGGCCACCAAGCCTTAGGGATCCACTGTGTCTGCCTTGCCAGCACTGGGATGCCATGCCCAGCTATTTTCATGTGGGTCATGGGGATGGAACTCAGGTCCTGGGGCTTGCATCACTGAGCTATCTCCCCCGTCTTAGATGTTTGTTTTAGAAGATAATTTTGCCATAACCTTGGAAAACTGAGGATCTAACTTGTCAAATACAGGAAAAGATAATTGGATGGGCAAAGACACAAAGCTATTGTTGAATCTCAGCTTAACATACAGGTGGGGACAGGCCTGGTGGGAAGGCTTGTAATCTTAGCTATTCAGGAGGCCGAGGCAAAGACTGTCTGGGGCTACAAAATGAGTTCAAGGCCACCCCAGGAAACTTATCAAGATTCTAACTCAAAGTTTAAAAAAACAAAAATGGGTTGGAGATGCAGCCAAGTTTGTAGAGTGTTGCCTAGCAACACCCCAGGTTCAATCCTCAGGACCGGGAGAAAATGGCAATGGGTTCTGGTAATCCAGTCTATTTGTTTTCCCATGCATACCCTCCACACCTAGTTTTCTCTCAAGATCTTATTGGAATCAAGAGGGTAAAGGCCAGTGTGTGTCCTGGTCCCCTGAATCACAAGATCCTTCCCCCTGATATCTTGGACATTCTCTGTGGTCTGAATTTCTCAAGCTAAGAGGGAGCAAGCTCATGTTTAGAAACCAAAGGCCGAAGTTCCAGCCATCCTTCTTCCCACTTAAAGCCCAGCCCGGGGGACACAGATCCATTTCTGCCCCTCCCTAGCTGGGCTAGGAGTAGAAATCTGTCTTTCCTCCTACAGCTGAAACCAGTCAGCCAGCCTTGATCTGGGCCTCTTCTCTCTGCCCCGGGTCTTGTGGGGACAGCGCTAAGGCCTTCAGTAAACTGGCTTCAGTAAAAGGAAGAGCAGGGAGGGGCAGGGGTGTTTTTCTCTCCTCCCCATCTCACCCCCACCCACCGCCCAGGATCCTATCAGCAGGAACTCCCTGCCCTTCCTTAATCCTGAGTTCCACAGTGCCTCTGCTGCCCTGTGTTACATTATTCTAAAGAGGCAAGATAATTATTCTTCCCAGGACTCAGTAGTGAAAATTTGCTCAAGATACACCTACCTATGCTATTTTTCTTCACCCACTCTAACTCATCCTCCCCCCCCCCCCTTCTCTTTTCCTGTCTTCCCACTCCTGTTTCTTCTCTCGGAGACTGGACTCTACTGCCCTCTAGTGACCATAAGTGAAGACTCTCCACCCAATCAGTACCTTCAAAGACATTAACGATTACGTAAATGGGAACGCTGGGGGAAGTCTACCCAAATCTCTGAAGTCCAAGCCATTAGTCTACGTTCATTCCCTCAACCTCTGACCTGTGATCCTACCTCATCCCTAGAGAAAATTCTAAGTGCACCTCAAAGGTCATAATCACAAGCTCATTTGCCATTGTTTTTGAGCGCAGGTATTTTAGGAGATTTACAGGCGTCTCCACATCTCGTTGCCCAGGCAACCTAACTGTAAGATCGCGGTAACCAATCAGGTCTTCGGTCTCCAAGGTAACAGGAGCTTTGCGACCTTCAGTTTGCAGCGGTCGCCCAGCAATCCCAGCAGTGGTTGCTGAGTGACAGCATTAGAGAGAAGAGGTGTCTTGAGTAAGGACCTTGGCTGATCTTGGAGGGAAAGCTAGCCTATGCCTGAAGGAAGTGCTGGGCCCCACGAGAAGGGGTGTGATCTGAAGCCACCCAACTGTTCTCCCTTCCTCCGGGCCCATGGCTGGGGCGGAGTCCCCGGCTCGAGCAAGGGGCTCGGCTTGGACCTGGCGGCCAGTGGCTCGGGACGCCCTTCTGGCTCGTGCCTTCCATTCCTGCACCGAGCTTCGGGGACGGTTCTATCTGGTAGGGGGTCTCCTAGAAGGTGGTACGAAAGTGCCCAGCAGCGATACTGTGGTCTTTGACCCAGCTGGGGGCCAAGCGGTGCGACTGCCAGCCAGGGGCAGTCTGCTTCGCAGTCACCACGACGCGGCACTGGTGGAAGGACGCTGGCTCTGTGTGGTGGGTGGCTGGGACGGGTCACGTCGCTTAGCTACGGTGGCCGCTCTGGACACGGAGAGCGGAGAGTGGGAGGTATGGACTGCGAACCCTGGCAACTGCCCTCCTGCTGGCCTCAGCAGTCACACCTGCACTCGCCTCTCAGACCGAGAGCTGCGAGTGTCTGGCAGAGAGGGTGGTACCCGTACTCAGCGACGCTATGGAAGCATCTATACGTTAAAGCTGGACCACAGCACCCGCACTTATTGGTACAGCAACCTTTGCCCCAAATGTTGGTTTTCTCTCTACTCTAGAAAAACACAACTTAAGCATACTGGCAATTAATTCCTGTCTTCCCCCCACTCCCAGCACCTTCCATCTTGGAATCTACAATTTCTAAGATGGCTTAACTCTATCTGCTCCAAGCCAGGCTTTCTGTTTCACAAAGGCACTCTGGCAAAGCAGTACAGTATTCGAATCTTTTTAGAAAACCTGAATTTCTGTGTGCCAACAGCTACAAGGAAGAAAGCTGCCGCACAGTCTCAAGATCAGGTCACTGTGCTGCCCTACTGCCAACCGCTGGACCCCACCCGGGTCATCAGCTTTTGCTCTTTGGCGGCTGCAACTCAGTTGAACCGGAAGTAGCAGGGCAATGGAGCCATGGGAAAATCAAGGTATTAGCAACTCACAATTTAAAGTAGAAAAGGACCCACACTGAAATGAGCAAACCCTTCAGATGGTCCCCTTTCTTCCCAAAGGAGGAACCACTTGCTGCCCCTCGTTTGCTGGAACAGCTTACAAGGCTTGTGAGCAGTGGGCTGGGGTTGCAGCAGGGACCCCAGAGCCTGCGGCACCACTCCTGTTCAGTGGTGGGACCTTTCGCCGTTCTCTTTGGTGGTGAAACTCTGACCAGAGCCAGAGACACGATCTGCAATGACCTCTACATCTATGATACCCGTGAGAGCCAAACTAATGATGGGAGCAGGGGAGGAGGGAAAGTCATGAGAACCTAAAATCTTAAAAAAAAAAAAAAAAAGTTGGAGTGGTGGTGGAATAGAATGGAGGAAAAAAATTAGTTGAAGAATTAAATAAATTCAGGCTGGGTGTGGGTTCATGCACTCGAGGCAGAGGCAGGATTTCTGAGTTCAAGGCCAGCCAACCTGGTCTACATAGTGAGTTCTAGAACATCCAGAGCTACATAGAGAACCTGGGGGGGGGGGGGTGAGACTGAGATCCAGTAGAGGATCAGAAAGATAGCTCAGCCTTTAAAGCCTAAGGCTCACTGGCAAATCATCTAACAAGATATATAGAGCCAACTATGATGGCTCTTACCTTTCACCTTGGCACTTGGGAGGCAGAAGGCAGAAATCTATGTGAGTTCAAAGCCAGCCTGGCCTATCTAGTGTTGTGAACTATTACTTTAACTAGGCAAAGATATGCTACATTTGTTTATGCTCCATTTGTTTAACTATGTAAAGACCAGTTGCTTTGCCTGCCTAAGGCACCTGATTGGCCTAATAAAAAGCTGAATGGCCAATAGCTAGGCAGAGGAGGGATAGCCAGGGCTGGTGGTGGGCAGAGAGAGTAAGTAGAAGGAATCTACACACACACACACATTTTAAAATAGAGCAATAGATGGACTGTGGTGGCACATGCCTCTAGTCCCAGCACTTGTGAGGCAGAGGCAGGAGGATCTTTGTGAGTTCAAGGCCAGCATGGTCTACAGAACAAGTTCCATGTCAGCCAGGGCTACAGAGACACTTTGTCTCAAAAAACAAAACAAAACAAAAAGATAGAGCAAGGCACATCTTTAATCCCAGGAGGCAGAGACAGGCAGATGTTAGGCATTTGAAGCCAGCCAGTCTGGTCTGCATAGAGAGTTTGAGACCAGCCAGAGTAACATAGTGAGACCCTGTTTCAAAAAACAAAACATGTTGAAGAGAACAAAGTGTCTCTCTTCAATAACCATTCTCTACTCTCAACCCAACAGGCAAGACTCCACCTCTGTGGTTCCACTTCCCCTGCACAGACCGTGGACTGAAGCGTGTGGGCCATCGCACTTGTCTTTGGAATGATCAGCTGTATTTGGTTGGGGGTTTTGGTGAGGATGGCAGGACAGCTAGCCCACAGGTTTGCATCCTGGAACTCTTTGTCTAAAGTATAGCAGAAAGGTACATGGCCGAGCCTGTGTGCAAACTCACACAGCATTCTCATCAGCGCTATTGCCTCACCTTAAATACTCAGTAAATTTCAATCTGAGAATGAGCATTTTATCTCTGAATCCTTTTTAGAAGGGCAATAAATAAATAGACACTTTTATTTGAAAGAAAAGGCCAAAAGATAAGACTTTCTGATACTGGGAGCCATTAGCCTCACAAAAACAAAAACTGTAAATTATATACTATTTTTTGTTTGTTTGAAACAGTGTGTGTGTGTAGCACGTTGGAAGGCCTGAAACTCATTATGTAGACTGGGACTCAGAGATCTGCTCCTGTTGTATTCCAAACACCAAAATTAAAGGCATGCGTGCCACCATGCCCAGCTGTATGCTTTCTTTTGCCCTTAATGTGACCCTAAATGAGAGAAAAGTTTCAGGCTACAGCTAAGCATTCTGACCAAAACATTTAATAAACAAAAAATATTACAATAACAGAGCAAATAATAATAATAATAAAAAGAAATTAGGAGTGGGAATCAAGGTGAAAAAAATGCAGAGGCCTTAGCTCCTAAGAGACCAGCACCCCCGCTGAACTGGACTTAGCCCCAGCCCCTTCTGAGTTTTCCTTGGCTGCTGGCTTCTCATCTTCCCCCATAAGACGAATGTTGTGCTTTTCCCGAAATTCATTGAGTTCTTTCCCCTTTGCCTGAAGCTGCTGTGACAGCGTCTCAATGATCTTCTGTATCTAGAAGGTAAAGAAAAGAGGTTACAGAAGAATTGCACATCTCCCTTTCCTGACCTGGAATGGAATAGATCAGAGGAAATAAAACAAGACATTACTCAGCCTTACCTTAGGCCAAGAATTAACCAAGCCCAGACTCTCAAGTGATTTCTTTCTCAAACATGGTGTCTTACACAGGGAAATCATCTGAGCTACTTCAGTTGTTCATTCTTTGACAAGCTCATAAATGTATATAAAATATTCGGATCATACTTAAATAGTTAGCACCACTGCCCTTTTAGGTTTTCCAGTTTTTCTGTGTTGCTCTGGCTGTTCTAGAACTTGCTTTGTAGACCAGGCTAGCTTCAAGCTCAAGTGCTGGGATTAAAGGTGCGCACCACTACAGCCCCCACCCCAACTCTTTTATCCACCTTTCCCACAAGTCCCTCATCTCATAATCTGTTTTGTTTTATGACCCACTGAGTTTAACCAAGACCATCCTTGTAGGTATGAGTCTGGAGCTATCCACAGGAGAACAAACAATCCACCAAGGGCTACATCACTGAAGACAATGACCCACCCTCTCCTAGCAACCTTCAATTGTCAACAGCTCCCCAGGGAGCGGGGGTACTTGTTTTTAAAAAAGCATTTATCCTACTATGGTTTCTTATTTTATGTCACATTTATTTTTTTATTTACTGATTTATAGTTAGCCTGGGCTGCCTTCAAACCCGACTCCCCTGCCTCATCAAAGCAAGTCAATCACCATGTACGGCACCCAGCCAGTACTCTTTGTCTTATTAAAATATCAACTATGGTATCTTTAAGAGTCTGCTTCAGTGGGTCCAGAGAAAGCATAACAAGTTGCATTTTGAACTGATTCTTGGCTGGAGGCTGTAGCTCAGTGGCAGAGTTCTCAGCCTATTGTGCATAAGGACCTGGATTTGATCTCCAGCACTACTAAACTAGTTCTTCAGGTGATTTGGATTCAGGTATCCATGGACTACACTGTGCGAAACACTGCGCTACCCACCCTCCTCCCACATCAAAGAGCCTATGGAAAGGGCAGGCAGCCAACAACTCCTCACGTAAGGAGTTGGACTTTGTAATCATACAAAGGGCACAGACTAACAACAGGCTGTATACTGTCTTCAACAGGAATTTCTGCCTGGACTTTTTCCTCTCATGTTCCCCAAATCCCTGGTCATCCCTGTTTAAGCTCTTGGTTGCCCAAACCCTACTGGGGAATTGTTGCTCACCTGCTCTTTGTTACCCTCCAGGGCAGGCAGCACCTCCTTGACTGTCCGCTCTACCAGCACACCCCCAACCATGCGGTAGCATTTGCGGGTTTCACCCACTTCCTTCAGCGTGTCAATCACTAGGCTGTGTTCATTCAGTTCCATCTCCAGCTCAGCTGCTTTGGATGCTAAGCCTCTCTGTTCCTGCCGAAGGCGATTAAAGCCAGCAATTACCTAAGAGCATCAGAGAAAAGATGAGAGATGAGACAGTAAAAAAATCAGAATGTAAAGGCAGCCATGGGATGGCAAGTTTGACAAAGATGCAGCAGTGGACGCCGTCCTGGAAGGAGAACACACATTTGCAATTTCTTAGTCTGTGGAATTTCTTCCCTGGAGTCTACGTGTGTGAGGTATTTGCTAGGCCCAAGATTTAATCATAGAACTGAAGGGGGGGGGGCACTGCTGAAATATCTACAACACACGTGCAGGTAAGGGGGCTGTCAGGGCTTATTCATTTTTATTGTGAGTGTTCTGTCTGCAAGTATGTGTATGTATATGCCTGTGCACCATGTGTGTGCCTGGTGTTCACAGAGGCCAAAAGAAGGCATCAGATGCCCTAAAACTGGAGTTAGCGATGGTCATGAGGTACCATGTAGGTGAGGGAAACTGAACCTGGGTCCTATCCAAGAACAGTACGTTCTTTTAACCACTGAGCTATCTCACCAGTTTCCACCTACCCAGCATGCCCCAAATGGCTTTATTTTTAATAATATAAATATGCATTTGTACAGAGAGAGACCAGAAGAGGATGCTGGATTCTCAGGAGCTACAATTAAAGGCCTCATATGGGTGCTGGGAATGAAACCTGGGTCCCCGAGAATGATGGGATGTACTCTTAACCATCGAGCCATCATCTTTCATGGTTTGACTTGTGTGTGTGTGTGTGTGTGTGTGTGTGTGTGTGTGTGTGTGTCCATGCGGAGGTCAGAAGCAGGTGTCAAGACTCACCTGGAGCTACAGCTACAGGTAGCTGTGAGCTTCGGGTGAGGGGACTAGGAACTGAACTCTAGGAAGAACAACTCTGCAAGTCTGGCTCTCCTTCAATGGTGAGCTCCACACCCCCGCGGCCAGGCTTCCACAGCCAGTGCTTTCTCCACTAAGCCACATATGCTTCATTAACAGCTCAGGGCCAGAGGCACAACTCTAAGCATGCAAGAGGCACTAGGGTTCAGTTCCTGGCACCACTACCAACAGCAAGAAAGGAACCCCTACGTGCTGTGCTAACTATCTCTGTCCCAGGGGGAACGTCCTCCTTTTTTAACTTGGTAGGGTTTCTGTGAGGCCGCCAATCACAGAACCCTTGGCCCCTGATCCTAGAGGTTAGTGCCCACACAATCTTCTTCAGATATTTGAGCTGTGGTGGAGACAAAGGTGTAATGAAGGCAGCTGGAGCTGTGACACGTGTTGTTACAAAGAGGTGACCTTCTCCTCCTATCCCTGGATTCCTTACGGCTACCCCAGTTCTTTGCCTCTAGTCTAATTAGCCCCTTTGTGCTTAGTTTTGCAAACTACCTGCTATTCTTCAAAAACACTCATTAAAACAGGTCTGGCTGCTCACACCTGTAACCTCAACACCACCAGAGATCCAGGAACGTTCCAAGCTAGCCAGGGCTACACAGTGATAAACTGTCCTGAAAAACTATTAAGAAAAATACAAACAAGTTGTTTTGTTTTGGAAAAAAAAAAAGGAGCATGGCCTAGTGCCTCAAGCCTATAATCTAGGTACTGAGGAGGCGGAGGCAGTGAGTGGAGTTAAAAGCTGTCTGGGACAGAGGCCCTGTCTCTCAGGACGAGGAGGAAGAAAAGGGAGGATAGGAAGATGAAGAGAGGAAAGCAGGAGAGCAGGAGAGGAGACGGGAAAGAAAGTCAGCAGTGAACACTGTGACTAGGCCAGCACCCAATGGTGCTGTCTTCTGGATACCTTACCCTAGTGGTGGTACCTTACCCTAGTCAGCATCCTTACTAACAGCAACCTGCTCCCTTCACATGTACCTCTCCACCTCCGTAACTTAGTACTAGCGATCAGGCTTGAGTATGCTAAGAAGGCATCTACCAGTGAGCTACCCCACCTCCTTACCCTGTTTCCTTATTCTAATGGACAGTCAACTATTTTGTTGTTGTGTCTTTACCAGGAAATGAACTAAATCTACCAAAATGTATGAATTATCCCCAGTTGTGGAAAAATTCAGCTGTAGGAGCAGCTAAACTTCAGGCCAAAGCTGCCATGTGGGGGTGGGGGGCTCTAGGACAAACACAGTCTACTCCATTCCCATCCCTCAGAATTCCCATTGTTCCTTCTAAAATACACATTTTTCTAGTGGTCTCCTCTCCTATGGCTATATCTAAATCTTCTCTTTTCCTTATTCCCTATTGCTATTTTCTTCTTAGGACTTATATGAGTGCTCTATGCGCATGCACAACTTTAGGTCAGAAGAACGCATCAGATCCCATATAGACAGTTGTGAGCCTCCTTGTGGTTGCTGGGAATTGAACCCAGGACCTCTGGAAGAATAGACAGAGCTCGTAACTGGTGTGCAATCCATCTAGTCTCCACCAAAAAAAAAAAAAAAAAATTTTTTTTTTTTTTTTTTAAAGATTTTGTGTTTTTGTTGGTGGTGTATTTTATTTTATTTTCTGTGTAGCCTGGGCTGTCCCAGAACTCACTCTGTAGACCAGGCTGGCCTTGAACTCACAGAGATCTGCCCTCTCCTGCCTCCCAAGTGCTGGGATTAAAGGCACGTGGCACCACCAACCCAGCTTTTTTTCCCTTTTAAACACAAAATCTTTTCTACTTTGTCTTTTCTTTGTCCTGTATAGCTCAAGAGGACCTCAAATTTGCTATGTAGCCAAGAATGACTTGAATTTCGGATCCTCTTGCCTCCACCTCTCAAGTCCTGCTAGAACACAGAGGATGTCAGACAATGACTTGTATAACTCAGTTTTATCCGCCCTCCCTGTGGGACTTGGGGATTGAATGCAGCTCAGGCCTAGCAAGCACCTGTACCATTCATTAAACCATCTCTCTACTCTGACCCATGCTATCTTTCCTCCAGAACATGCCCTAGATGGCTATGTTACAAGGCATTTTTTAACTGGATACAGGAAGATAACCAGGGAGAGAATTCTGACTGAATCCCGCTGAAATGTACTTCCTGAGCGACTGCTCTACTGGTCGTCTCCTTTCATTTTCGGCATCCGCTCTCCCTTGGCTTTTATGGTTCTTGGATAATCTTAGGTGGCCAGGCTGGCCTACTACTGCTACACGATCAAAGATGGTCTCCCACCTCCTCTTCCTGAGTGCTGAGATTACTGGTTTCAGCGATCTCTTTATAATAAATGTAGTTAACTACCAAAGAAAGCATCTTTGATCTTCTCACATAAGGGATCCATCCCTTCTCTTCAAACTTTAAGGACCAGTCTATACTCACTGCCTCTAATTTCTTTAAATTACCTTATCTTTTGTGTGATATTATCACTTACCAAACTATCCTCCCAAAGATCTTGAATATCCTTCTATATAACTGCATAATCCAACCACCTTCTCTGAAGGTTCAATCTGCTTCTTTAAAACAAAGCTGGGTGGTGGTGGTGGAGGATACCTTTAGCCCTAGCACTTAGGAGGCAGAGGCACGTGAGATATCTTCGCTTGAGGCCAGCCTAGTCCATAGAGCAAATTAAAAGACAGCCAGGGATACACAGAGAAACCGTGTCTCAAACAACAACAAAAATATTTGATTTGTTCGGGGGACCAGAGAGATTGCTCACCAGTTAGGAGTACTCGATATCCTTGCAAAGGACCCAGGTTCATTTCCCAACACACCCAGTGGCTTAAGACAACCTGTAACTCTAGTTCTAGAGGATCTGATGCCCTCTTCTGGCCTCTGTGGGTACCAAGAATGCACATGGTACACATACATACACGCAGGCAAACACTCATTAAAAAAAAAAAGACAGGGATGAAATCTAAAATAAGCCCAAACTTTATAGACTTACTTGGTTTCAAAAGTACTGCCTTAACTAAACACTGCTTTATGAGTAGACTACTTGTCTTTTTCCCCTATAAAATATAAATAATACCACAGTAGGTCAGTTTCTTAGCACTAGCACCATTGACACTATGAATCACATAGCTCTTTCTTATGCTAGCAATCTGAATCTTGTGCATCAGCAACATCACTGGACTCTACCCACTAAACCTAAACATATTTCAGGCACTGCCAACTGTTTCCTAGGGACAAGTCACACCAGGTTGAGAACCAACACTAAAGGGCAATGAGGGCCTGAGATAATGGTCAAGAGGCTGACTCAAGGCCACTGCTCCCCTTTGGTTTCTAGGACTTAGCTCTTTTTTGTTTTTGAAAGTTCTTCCCATCTCATTTCTACAGGGGGAACATGACTAAAGAGTCTGTTCATTATTTCTTCACTTTATTTCCTACAATTTCAACTGATAATCTTAGATATTTCTATAGTTTATTATTTGTTACAGGAGATCTTAATACTTACCCTCTCCCAGATCAGTAAGACAACTCAGCAAAATGCTCTTGCTGCCCAAACCTAATGACTAGAATTAAATTCCCAGAATCCATGTAAAAATGGCAAACAAACAAACAGTTCTGGACAGCAAGATGGCTCAGTGGGTAAGGCATTTGCTGCCAAGCCTGACAGCCTGGGTTTGGTTCTCAGGACCCACATGGTGGAAGAGAAGAACCAACTCCAGGGAGTTCTAACTGCCACATCTGTGCTGTGGTCTGGATGAGCACGCATGAACATGTGATAAAAATATATTCAAGGGGCTGGTGAGATGGCTCAGTGGTAAAGAGCACCATCTGCTCTTCCAGAGGTCCGAGTTCAATTCCCAGCAACCACATGGTGGCTCATTTTCTGGCATGCAGGTATATATGCGAACAGAGCACTCAGACATAAAAATTTTAAAACATAGATATATTTCTCCAGGCAGTGATGGCACATGCCTTTAATCCTAGCACTCAGGAAGCAGAGGCAGGCAGATCTCTGAGTTCAAGAACAGCCTGATCTACAGAGTTCCAGGACAGCCAGGGCTACACAGAGAAACCCTGTCTCCAGGAAAGAGAGGGAAAACCTGACAGAGAAAGCTAAGTGCTATTTATCATACAATGGGAAAAAGGTGAGCTCTGAGTGGCTGTCCCTCCAATCATGGAACCAAAAGTTAGGTCCTGGGACCAGGAAACTCATCCCAGTCTACCTACCTCTGTTCCCAACACTTCAATTATTTATTTGACTCCAGCTTGTACCGCAGCTGGAGAGAGAATCTTTAGCAGTAGCCCGTGGCAGTGTCTGGGCCCTCAGGGTGCTAATTCTGCAGGCCTGCAGAATGCAAGAGCTGTGGGGAAATGGCTTCTTCTACTGGACTGTCGGGATGGGGCGGGGTTTCTAGACAGAAACCTGGTGTAGAAATGGAAACTGTCACTGAGAATCCTCCCTGGTATCCCTGGTGATGGCCAGGCAGCTCCCAGCTCCCTAATAGTACAGCGATTGTCAATGTACACCATCTGCCCGGGAAAGTTACAGGCAGTTCGCACCTCTAGCCCTAGAACATGAAGCATAGTCTGAGCCCAGCAAACCTCAACATCTTAGAGGCTCAATCTCTGTTCCAGACTTTCCAAATGGCACACAGAGAGAAAAATTACTATAGAATTGTAAGACAATGCCCGCACTCTTGTAATCAGATTTATGGCTCATTGCCCCTTTCTGGCTTCTCTCAGAGTGGGAATGTCTACCCATTGCCTGCATCTGTATCACATGCTGGAGGGAGGTAAGCTGCTTGCTTTGCATTGATGAGTTACTACTAGAACACATTAGGGCTCTACTGGGGACTACTGGGGCAGAATAGCCATATTCTGCATTGTAAGGGCCTAAGTTTTGGGACTAGGGGCATAAAACTGTATCTGATCAGGATCTGTCCTCTCCAAAAAACATGTTGAACGTTGATTGTCAAGGGACAGGGACTTTTCCTATCTTTTTGAGACAGAATTTCATGTAACCCACACTGGTCTCAAATTTGCTTTTGAAGATGAACTTGAACTCCTAATCTCTGGCCTCTACCTCGCCCCCAAATACAGGGATTACAGACTTGCACATCACAACCTACTGTTGTGTAAGACTGTGTATGTGTAAGTGTGTGTGTCACTGCACACATGTGGAGGTCAGGAGTTAGTTCTCTCCTTCTACCTTTACATGGGTCCTGGGAATGAAACAGGTCATCAAGCCTTTACTCCCTGAATCATCTTGCTGGCCTTGGGAAAGATCTCTTATTTTTCTACTTTGTGTGTGCATGTGTGTAGGCACATGTGGAACCCATATGTGTGAGTGCATGTGGAGGCCCAAGGTTGACACTAGAAGATCACACAGTACCACCCACACTCTTCAGGAGCAGGCTGATGTCCAGGAAAGCAGGTTTTTGCAAAGTTAGACTGCTCCTTGTGCTTTCCACTTCTGCAAGCGCTCACTCGCCTTTCCCTGTCTGCAATGATGCTCTTGCCAATACTGCTACTATGGCCAAGGAATTGTGTCAGTTTCCAGAACCCTGAGGTAAAATAAATCTTTAATCTGTAAATTTCCCAGCCTTCCCTAGGCTGTTGTAGAATGAACTGGAGCATCTTCCTTTTCAAGCCATCCATTTGTGTACACACAAAAGAACAGAGCATGAGACTATCAGAAGACATATAGTACAAAATGCAATGCTTAATGCTGTATAATACGATTAATTCCTATTTGTACCCTTTCCTATGCTTTCTACACTTACTACAATAAAATACATTTTATTTTGTGGGGAGGTAGAAATGGCTCATCAGTTAAGAACATTTGCTCTTGCAAAGCGCCTGGGTTCAGTTCCCAACACCTACATGGAGACTCATAACTGTCTATAACTTCAGTTCCAGGGGATCTGATGCCCTGACCTCCATAGTGCTAGGGCACCAGGCATAAATATGGCATGGAGAGAAGACAGACATGCTCCTCCAAGTGCTTTGGTGCACCTGAGAGGTGGAAACAAAGAATGCCACCAGTCCTAGACCACCAGCATGTTCTACATAGCAAGTGCTGGGCTAGCTGGGGCTACATAGAGATGCTGTCTCAAACAAACAAACAAAAAAACAAAACAAGAAACTCTAATAAAGGGTAAGTAACAGAATAAAACAAGTGACTCATACAATGTATTACCTATTCCTATCTTCTTTATAAAAGACACATTTGGCTTGAACTAACATCAGCTATAAACACTTTCTTTAATTGAGCTGGAGAGAAAAATCCCAAGAACCCGAATTTGATCTCAAAGGGAGGAAGGAAGGGAGGGAGGAGACAAGCAGGCATGAACTGCCCAGTGGAATGTTAGGCCCACTTGTTACCCAGTGCTGGGGAAGGAGGACCTGGGCTTTGGTGTTAGCCATCCTAAGTAGTTTGGCCAGCTCTAGGCTAAATTGAAAGAACCTGTCTAAACAACAGTTGATAATGTGTAAGGAATGGCACCTGTGGTCCTCTGCCCTCCAACGTGCAGGCAAATGCGCATTACTTCAATCTGAGGACTTTTCTCTAACATCCCAGATCCACTCCCTTTCCACTTTTCCCTCATTTGCATTCCAGCACCCATCAGTGACAGAAACCCTATAGCCCCTTCACATCTTGCAATTCACCTCTTTTTTCTTGTTTTTGGAGACAGGGTTTCTCTGTGTAACAGTCCTGGCTGTCCTAGAACTTGCTTTGTAGACTAGGCTGGCCTTGAATTCACTGAGATGCACCTGCCTCTGCTTCCCAGCCTGCCTCGCAATACATAGCTTTTCAGTTCACTAGCATTTCCAGTGCCTGGCTGTTCGTGTCACAATGCTTTCAAACATTACTTCTAACTTAAAAATTCTTCACTCGATCAACTTTTCTCATCCTTTACTGTAGTTTTTTGTTTGCTTTTACTCTTTAAGTTCTTTGCTCTTGAAGAACCTTCCACCCAGCTACCAAATAAACCACACAGGGAGGTTTATTCTTAATTATAAATGTCCAGCCTTAGCTTGGCTTGTTTCTAGTCAGCTTTTCTTAAATTATTCTATCTACTTTTTGCCTCTGGGCTTTTTCCTTTTCTTCTGTGTATCTTACTTTCTTCTTTATTCCGTGACCAGCCCCAGCATCTGCCTCTCCTTGTTCTCTTGCTCTTCCCCTCCCAGATTTCTCCTATTTTTTCCTCTCCATCTGTCAGCCCCTTCCATCCCTCTCCTCCTCCGCTATTGGCCATTCAGCTTTTTATTAGACCTTCAGGAGTTTTAGACAGGCAAAGTCACACAGCTTCACAGAGTTAAACAAATGCAACATAAAAAACACCATCTTTGCATCACTAAACAAATGTTCCAGAGCATAAACAAATGTAACACATCTTAAAATAATATTCTACAACACTTTATAAGTAAGCTGAAGAATTTTTTTCCTCTAGAAAATAAAAGCAAATTATCATTTATAAAAATTGTTTAGGCCAGAGAGTGGTAGTGTTTGCTTTTAGTCCCTGCGCTCAGGAGGTTCCACAGAACTGGTTCCAGGAGAGTCAGGACCACACAAATCCTGTTTTGAAACAAAACAAATAACAAATGCAAACAAAAAGTTGTTAAGATGAGTGAGAATATGTGCATTTGCATAAAGCTGCCTTGGAGGTCAGAACAGGGCATTGGATTTTCTTGGGCTGAGGTGATAGGGAATTGTGAGCAACCATCTTGGGTGCTGGGAACCAAACTTGGGGCTCTCCAAAAGTCATCTCTTGAGCCCCTTACTTGCATTGATTAACTGGTTGATTGACTGATTGGGCTTCTTCAAGACAGGATTTCTGTGTAGCCTTAGTTGTCCTGAAACTAAACTAGCTCTGCAGACCAGGCTGTCCTGGAACTCACAGAGATCCTCCTGCCTCTGCATCCCAAGTAAGTGCTGGGATCAAAGGTGCATGCCACCATTGCCTGACACATAAAATAATTTTCTAAAGTCTCATTGCTTTATTTGTCTTTCTGTCTGTCTTGTTTGTTTTTGACTGTGTTTCACTCTGTAGCCCAGGATAGCCTGAAGCTGACACAAGGGAGACCCTCAAAAAGCATTAGGTTTTTGTTTTTTTCCACTATGTCAGAGGCTACCTCTTCCATCCTCAAAATTTTACTGCATTTTTCTTAGAACATGTATTTTCTGCCTCACAGTAGGATTATTTTTTGCCCCAACAGATTATGCTCTATGATAGGGCAGATTTAAAGTCCTTTATGCTGATACCTTTACCTGCCTATATTGATTGTTCAACAATTAACTGACAAATGTACCTACATACCTCAACCCCAGCTTCCAACCCAGAGAAACCTGAACACCCTCTCATACCTTACACTTCAGTACTTTCCCACGTGGGTCCCACCTGACCCACGAAGCTACTGCCCTAGTCTCAATCCTTTTTATTTCAATTGTGTGGCTGTTCTTCTAATAGCGATTAAATACTAGTCCCACGACTAACAAGGCACCGTTCCCATACCACAATGGGCTTTCTGATTAGTCAGACATAACCAGGAGAAGCAAACTTGGATTAGAAAAGGGTTTCTGCCTCTTCTGAAAAGCCAATCTATATCCTGAGAACACATTGAGCGAGTTTGAGGCCAGATTGGGTTACTTAGTGAAACCACGTCTCTCAAAAGACCTAACAACCCTGGCCTGGCATACTGGCGCACGACTTTAATCACAGGATTTGAAAGACAGGGACAGAGACAAGCGATCTTAGTTCCAGGCCAGCTGGGTCTGCACAGTGAATTTCAGAAAGGCCAAGACTACATAAAGCAACCCTGTCATAACCTCCACCCCTCACCCCAAAACCAAAAGTCAAACAAACAAAACAGACCACAAAGCCAATCTACTAAAGACTCCCAGTTAAGGCAGTTACAGAAGCCCAAACTGTTCCAGTCTGGGTCACGTGGCTCTGCAGAGTGTCAGCGATAGTGAACGAGGTTTTAGAGTCACAGACTAAACAATTAATTGACTTATAACCCTCTTGGATTCGTTACTAGATGCCATGCCAAACCAGACCCTCTTTAGAGTATCTTGGAGACGGGAAAAAGACGACCCATCACTTTAGAGACCATGACACCATCCAAGATCCCGCACCTCAGACCTTTCCACCGGACTCACCCTCCCACCCCGCGGGCGTGGCTCTCACCTACATACCCACCTACCCACGCCCCATGCCCTAGGAGGGTTCGTGATCACCTCCAGAGATCAGCTCCTCCCCGTGTGTGACCACGGGAAACGTGGAAGGGGTTAAAGGACCGCTCAAGCCACAGACTCGACTTCTTGCACGAACTCGACACTGACCCAGCTACCGTCAGCGCTCGCGGATCCTCACCTGTTCGGCCGACACCGCCCCCTTCCCCGTGCTGCTCCCGCTGCTCTTGCCCACACGACCGCTGCTATCCGCCATCTTCGCCACCTGCAAGCTTTCCGGTCTGCGCACTCCCACTGCGTCACATCCGGTCTGGTAGTTACCGCCCACTTGCCCCTGTGCCCCTGGCTTCTGGCTCCGGGAAGTTCCTCAGGTCGACCCTGCGAATGGTGTTGGCTGTGCCTTCATGTAGGACCTACTCCCCAACCCTGCCCGCTGCGGTGAATTCCACCTGCGATGCTTTAACTTGGGCAACAGAGATTCTTGCGCCAGGGAGAGGCGGGGAAGGACGCGCTAATCAGAGGGAGGGGTCTAGGGTTGGGATCTGGTCCTGTGCCCCCTAACCTCCACGAGATGGTGGGGATCAGAGAGTCAACTTTCCCCCCGAGATACTGGTGTAAGGGAAAGATAAGTGTTGGGTCTGTAAAGCTGTGCAAATGGCACAGCCGAGAAGAGAGAATTGGGGAGACAAGGAAGGTTCCATGAGATGACTTGAACTGCGGAAACGTTTGGCAGAGGAAAAGGGCTTCCGTTTTTATGTGAGATCACTGGAAGTTGAGGTATTGAGGCACGGATCACAGTCTCCTCTCACATTTTCCCACTTTATGATCTCTTTCCATAGCTACTAATAGTGTGCGTGCGGGGGGGGGGTGTTTTTGAAGCCTTGGGAAAGGGGATTCCTGGCCAGGCCTGGAAATGGCAAAGAAGTCTAGAAACGTACTGCTTGAAGGAGGGTTAGGTGTCATGATTTCTCACCTTCTTCAGGCTGGGCTTCGTCACCAGGCCTCCTCGCCAACTCCTGCCCTTTCTGTGTACCGGATACCGATTACCTCGAATCTCAGCACTTTGTACTCAGCCCAGGTAATATGTTTTCTTATGTTCCCTGCCTGGCACACGGCTTCTCAGTCCGTGTTTATAAATGCATAGCGGAAGACAAAGGTGTCTGCCACTCACCAAACATTTAATAAGTGAACCCCAGTAGCTCCGGGGCTATGCTATGCTTTGTGAAAATGGAAAGAAGTCTCTAGGGATGGTGGGACACCAACAATCTCAGCACTTGGGAAACAGGCAGGAGGATCAGTCAGGAGTTTAAGATCATCCTCAGCTACATAACAAAGCCTGTTTGGGCTACAAAATACCCTGTATCAAAAAAAATTTTTTTTGGCCCAGTCCCGCTAAAGCCTTTGGGTTTCTTCATTTTGGCAAATCTGAGAACAGTGTCTGTGCCCTTCGTAGATTCAGAGCCATGGCCAAGAGTCCAGAGTCCTCACCAACTTCTTGGGAGCTGCCCCTGGTGGCTGTGTGCCAGATAACATCAACACCAAACAAGCAAGAGAACTTTAAAACATGTGCTGAGCTGGTTCGAGAGGCGGCCAGACTGGGTGCTTGCCTGGCTTTCCTGCCTGAGGCATTCGACTTCATTGCAAGAAATCCAGCCGAGACATTACAACTATCTGAGCCACTGGATGGGGACCTTATGGGACAATATAGCCAGCTTGCCAGGTACACGGGTGGGAGATCGAATCACTACTAGGCAGTCTTCCTGTATTAACACAGAAGGAGTAGAGTCGTCAATATTCCCCCCCTCCCCCCAGGGAATGTGGAATCTGGCTGTCCTTGGGTGGTTTCCATGAGCGTGGCCAAGACTGGGAGCAGGCTCAGAAAATCTACAATTGTCATGTGCTTCTGAACAAGGAGGGTGAGACTTAATAACATTTTAGCTTGCCTCTTTCCAGACTTTTCTAGCTTCAACTCAGGTCCTTCAGCATTATTTTCTCAACTATTTGGCTTTAGTGGGTTTCATACTTCTGTTCTTAGCTTATAAATTACTTTTTGAGAGAGGAGCTAAGCTGGGCTCCTAGAGTGTCTGTACTGAGTATTTTTTCTTTATCTCTTAATCTAGGGCTAGTAGTGGCCAGTTACAGGAAGACACATCTGTGTGATGTAGAGATCCCAGGTCAGGGGCCTATGCGGGAAAGCAACTCTACCATGCCTGGGCTCGTCCTTGAACCACCCGTCAGCACACCAGCAGGCAAGGTGGGAGTTTAAAAAGGAAATAGAAATATATTGAAAAAGTGGTAGTAGTGGTCCCCTTTGGAATAGGGTAGTGAGGGCACTAGATGTTATGATCAATGGTACAGGAAAGATATGTTGTTTTTCATTTCAGGTTGGTCTAGCAATCTGTTATGACATGCGGTTCCCTGAACTTTCTCTGAAATTGGCTCAAGCTGGGACAGAAATACTTACCTATCCTTCGGCCTTTGGATTTGTTACAGGCCCTGCCCACTGGGAGGTAAGAGAATGCCTCTTCAAAACATAAGGACTCTTTAATCTTACTCTTAGTAGTGTTAGAGGTTTGCCACAGGTTCAAGGCCAACATGTTCTACATTGTGATACTTTGACTCAACCAATATAGAAGCCAGATAGTGGTGGCACATACCTAGAGGCAGGTGGATCTCTCTGTGGGTTCTGAGGCTAACACAATGACCTTATCTCAATGCAAAATACAAAAACACAGAGCAACCAAACCTTACTCTCCCCTTCTCTGTTGTACTTTTCTCTTTCCCATCTAGTGGGGAAATTCATTCCTCAGATAGGTGGGAGTCATGTTGATTAGCAGAATGGTCCAGGAGTGGATTGGCCTGTAGTGCACACGGCCTGCTTGTCACTTGACTATTAGTTGCCGTGTGTACTTGACTGAACACACCTTGTCATTCTCAGGTGTTGCTGCGGGCCCGTGCCATTGAATCTCAGTGCTATGTAATAGCAGCAGCACAGTGTGGACGTCACCATGAGACAAGAGCGAGTTATGGCCACAGCATGGTGGTGGACCCCTGGGGTACAGTGGTGGCCCGCTGCTCTGACGGACCAGGCCTCTGCCTTGCCCGAATTGATCTCCACTTTCTGCATCAGATGCGACAACACCTGCCCGTGTTCCAGCATCGCAGACCTGACCTGTATGGCAATCTAGGTCAGCCACTGTCTTAAGCCTTTTAACTTCTGCTGGGGTTGAGACAGACACACACACACAACTGTAAAGTGATGCTACTGTGACTTGTAGGCAGGACCCAAGCACAGTTCCCTCCACTTGCAAAACCTTACACACAGGTTCAAGTTCATGGGAAAGAAGAAACTTTGACCTGACTTCAGATTTCAGCTTCAGAAAAGTAAAATTTTACATAGTCAGTGTTTATTTCATGAAAACTGAAGTTATGCTGAGGGATGAGTAGCACTGGCATTGAAAAAATATAATAATCATAATGTCTGTCTGGACATCTCCTTTGGGGGCTGGAAGGGGAGGTGGTATGGTACCTGCTCCAACAGGCTGCACTCAGAGGCCTCCTGGCTCACACATGTCTCCCTACCTAAGAAAGTGCAGCAAGGCTCAGTGCATGTCTTAGCCTCATTCTCCAGAGGGAAGGTAGAGGGCACGAGGAGTTAATACCGAATACCTCACTTTCTCTCAAGCCAGAAGGAAACAATAGCATAGGGGCTTGGTAGGGTAAGGGTTCATTTGTTATTCTCACTAGAAATGGACATGTCATGCCCCCGCCCCCTTCAGAGAAAGTATACTTTAACCAGCACCCTCGCCTCTGTCCATCCTGTGTATTGGTGTTCACACATACATCGCAGTTGGGAGGGTTATGAGGCTGGCCCAGTCATCTAACTGTTGGAGAGGATCTGACAAAGGGGGAAAGGGAGCCACACTAGGCAGCAGTCTCAAGCCATGGAATACAGGAAAGGCAGAGGAGCAGCACCAGAGGCCAGGAGAGACTGGAAAGGGCCACGGCTTCTGTTTTTAAAAAAAACTCTATAATTTGGAAGAAGGTGGTCATTAATTTCCAAAATACACTTCAGAGTCCCACCTTCCACACAGCTCCTTTACTCACAGCCCTTTGGTTTTTCAGACAAAATTTAAGAGCCCTCATAAAGCCATAAGTATTGATCACCCCTTGATTCACCTGAAAGTAATGTTCAGTCCCTTACAACGGTTATTTCCATAGACTCTGTCCCTAGACACTTGTCTTACGGCTCAGTGGTAAGGTGGCTGTAGAGACACACATTGGGGATAAGTGGCAACAGGACACAGAGGGGAAGCCCAGGCACATGGGTGCAGGGAGGGTAGGGAACACCACTTCCACTTTCCGTCTTTTCCTTTAAAAAAACAAAACAAAAAAAAAAGGTGGTGTGATTGGTTGAAGGGTAAAGAACAAACCCCAGAACAGTATGTAAGCTCCAGACGTGGCGGAGCAAACAATCCCCAGAGAGGTGAAAGGGGAAAGGTCAGGGCAATGCTTGCAGCATCAAGTTCCTCAGGAGTTTCTGTCGGCCCAGCTCATAGTCCTCCTCATCCACGTTCACCAGCAGCTTGATAGCTTCATGGCCCACAGCTTGCTTGAGAGAGTCTGTGATGAAGACACCTTTCAGTGCCTCTAATAATGAGCCATTGATATAGTCGCGCCAGAAAGCGTCGAGGTAGGTGAGCTCAGAGAACTTGATGTCACAGATGATGGAGCCCAGGTCCCGGGACTTGAGGATAGTGTTGGCCTGGTTAAAGCGCTCAAATTGGCGCTCAAGTGGGTCCTGCTTATTGGAGAAGACATTGCCTTGCAGAGCAGTCTCATGTTGGCAGTATTCCGCCCGAACTCGAAGCCTGATGTCTGGGAGAGATTTAAGGATAATGGATTATAGTAAGGATTGTTTACATCCAAAGCTAGAAAAGCAAGACCAGCAGAGTCTTTTCTCATAGCTTCTCCATCCCTTCCAGAGCTAGTTCTTCACTATGTACCTGAAGCCCTTGTCTCAATGCTGGAGCTTCCCTACAGTGAATGTGCTCCGTCATTCACAACCAGCACCTTGCTTATAACATGGTTTATTAAAAAGGTGCAGAAGCTTTAGTTCTGTATTGAGTTGGTCCATCCTGTAATAAGGATATCATATTGGCATTCCTTTGACTTAACAGTAATTAAAAAGAATCATACCATTACTCAAAGAGTAATAGTTCTCAAAAAACTACACCACCTGACAAAAGCCATCAAAGATTGCCTTGAACAACACAATGCACATTGCCGCAGGAGTTCTTTGTATTTCCCTTCAAGTCTACATCTCTAGAATCCTGAATTTCCTTACCACATGTCTGCTTTTCCTTGGGATCTGGTGTCACCGACTTCCGGCGTTTTCGCTGGCTCCCAAGTGTAGCTCTCCCTCTGGCTGGCCGCTTACTACACATCTGAGAACCTGAAGTGGGGCAGCACACCACAGGATAGTGGGGAGGCACTGACCAGAAAGTAAATGGAAAACATAACAAGGTCTTAAAAGCGGAACTTCAAATATTTCACTTGGAATATGCAGAGGAATCATTTACACTTAGTAAAAGCAGTATTGATTATGTAACCTGAAGGTTGAGGGGTATAGCTCAGTGATAAATGTCTGCTTAGCTTAGTGAAAATCTGGGCTAAACCCTAGCATGGGGGATGGATATGGTGGAAGAAATCTGTCACCCCAGCACTAAAGAGTGAAGTGAGGAAGCCAGGCCGTAGTGGCACACACCTTTGATACCAGCACTTGGGAGGCAGAGGCAGGCAGATCTCTGAGTTCGAGTCCAGACTGGTCTATAGAGTTTCAGAATCCTATCTCAAAACAAACAAACAAAAAATCCCAAAGAACAAAAACAAGAAAAAAGTAAAGGAAGGAAGATGAGGTCCAAGGCCAGCCTGAACTACACAAAGTTCTACACCTACCTGAGCTTAAACAGGAAGTCTCAAAAAAAAACAAAAAAACAAAAAACAAAAGCAAAAGGTTGGGAGGTGGCCAGGCAGTGGTGGTGTACACCTTTAATCCCAGCACATGGGAAGCAGAGGCAGGCAGATCTCTGAGTCTGAGGCCAGCCTACAAATTCAGTTCCAGGAGAGCCAGGACTGTTGTAGAGAGAAACCCTGTGTAGGGGCTGGAAAGATGGCTCAGTAATTTAGAGCACTGATTGCTCTTCTAGAGGACACAGGCTCATTCCCAGGATGCACATGGTGGCTCAAAACTGTCTATAACTCCTGTTCCAGGGGATATGACACCCTCACACAGATATACATTCAGGCAAAACACCAATGTAAATAAAATACAAATAAATCATTACAAAAGAAAGAAATCCTATCTCAAAAACCACACGTAAAAAAGTTGGGAGATGGCTCAGTGGATACGAGCATTTGTAGCTCTTAGAGAGGACCCAGGTTCAGTTCCCAGCACCCACATGGTGCCTTATAATCATCTGTAACTCCAGTTTGAGGGGATCTGACACTCGCTTTTGACTTCCACAGGGATCAGGACACGTGGTATGCATACAAATATGCAGGCAAATGCTCATACACATTAAAAAAAAAAAAAAAAACAACAACAAAACACATAGAGCCCTGACATAAGGGACTAGAGAGATGGCTCAACATACATGCAGACAAAACAGTCATACACATAAAATAAATTTTTTTAAAAAGTGACCCAAAAGGATCTGAGAACAAACACTGGACCTAGACAAAGCATACCTCATCTGATTTGTGTGTGGACATGTTCACGGGATGTGTTCACACGGTGTGCTTGCATTCTGAAAGCCAAAGGTCAACATTGGGCATCTTCAAGTCTCCCCATTACCTTTGGTCATGGCCTTCCGCTGAACCTTGAGTTCACAATGTCCTAGGGGTGGTGGCCAGTGAACTCCAGAGACCTGCCTGTCTCTCCAACAACTGAGATTACAGACACTTTTTTTGATTGCCCAGCTTTTTCTATATAGACGCCGAGACTCTCAAGTGTCTTCAAGCCTATACAACAAGCACTTTCCAGACTGAGCCATCTCCCGAGCCTCATGTTTTAATGGGGTAGATGAAGAGGGAGTGCATCCTTTCATTTATGTTGGCCTAGCCAGGCATGTGATGGAATCGATATTCTCTTAGGAAAATTACAAGTAATATCTTCTCACCTGTTTTAGAGGGCTGGGGAGGCCTCGGTTCTGGATCACTGAGGGCTCTAGGGGTCACATAACGAATTGATGTTTCCTCCAGATACTTGTCTACAAGATCAGGGCACACTGCAGGAGGAGAAGGAGGCACTTAAGAAAAAATACACATCTGTCTTCCCCCAAAGAGTCTCATAGTTTATTCCTAGATCAAGACCACCTCCCTTTTAGGCTCCTGTGCTACCCACTCCTGGGCTCCCACACCCCATAAGCCCTCACCAGCCCGTCTCTTCTTGAGAGTAACGTAGGGCAGCAAGTCATGGCGAGTGATGATGCGCAGCAGCTGCAGCACCTGGCGAAAGTTACTCTCATCACAGCGGCCCTGGCGCTCCAGTGCCAATAAGAAGTCCCGTCCGTTTCGGATGAGTCCACGCTCATGGTCGTCAATAACATCAACAAAGAGGAAAGAAAGCACACGAACGTCTCTGTGTGTTAAGTGGGTGCCCACGATGTCAAACATACGGTGGAGGCTGTAGAGCCCATGCTCCTGTTCACCATGCTCTTCCGGCCACACCTGGCTTGCCCGCCGCTTCAGGCCCGCCATGCTAGAAGAGGCTCAGGGACAGAGTGCCTTCCAGAATCTCTGCTCAGCAGCTGCAATCTCCAATGTCCTGTAAGACAGGACAAGAACCCATGAGCCACACACTAGTGGCAACTACTTTTATTTATCTGTATTGGCTCAACAAGCTACTAATAGTAAACTTAATATGTTTATTTACTAAAAAAAATAAACCCATGCTGGGTGTGGTGGTGCATGCCTTTCATCCCAGCACCCAGGAGGTAGATCATAAGATCACAGAGTTTCAGGAAAGTCAAGGCTACACAGAGATCCAGTCTTTACAAAAAAAAAAAAAAAAAAAAAAAAGGCAAAACAAATAAACACAATTCTAAAGCTCTTCACACTCAACAGATGATATCCTTAGTTCAAATCCTATTGAAGGGATAGAGTTACTTCCTCGAGTGAAAATGTTTTTTGAATTTTAGTATGGCATAGTTCAAAAGTTCCTACTGCACCCACACATGAGAATACACACTTTTATTTACAACACTCAGGAGTCAAAGGCAGGAGGATTGCCCCAAGTTTGAAGCCATTCTCATCTGCAAAGCAGGTTGCAGTCCAGCCAAGGATACATAGGTAGACCACATGTCAAACAAAACAAGCCAGTGTGTTAGAATGTGCCTATAATCCTAGCATGTGAACTAGGAGTTCAAAGCCATCCTCAGCTACAGACCAAGATCAAAGCCAGCTTGAATTACAAGAAACTGTATCTCAAAAAAATTTTTTTTTTAAATTTCATGTTATCCAGATTGTTTCTCTTACCCTCAAAACACTGGTTTTTATCCCTCAAAACACTGATTTGCTGGTCATAGAGCCACATGACTAAGCAGCAGTGAGGAGGCTGAGGCAATAGGATCTGACTCCAGGCCAACCTGGCTTATCTCTGAAACCCTATCTTATAGAAACAACAAAAATACAGTAAGAGAGTAACATTTGGGTGTGGCAGTATATCCCCTTGATCCCAGAACTCAGAAGGATCTCTGTGAGTTTCAAATCAACCTAATGGTCTATAGATAGTTCTAGGCCACTATATAAATCTGGCTGGCCTCAAACTCAGAGATCTGTTTGCTTCTGCTTCCTGAGTACTGAGATTAAAGTCAGACACCACCACCCTGGCCTCATTTCTTTCTTCCTTTTTTCCCCCCAAGACTGGGTTTCTCTGTGTAGCCCTGGCTGTCCTGGAACTCATTCTGTAGACCAGGCCAGCCTCGAACTCACAGAGTTCTGCTTTCCTGCACCACTACCAATCGGCCTCATTTCTTACATATAGCCAAAACCAAAGAGTAGAGAATACAGTCTTTGATATAGAAACTGAATCAGAGGAATGGCTATAAGTCACTGACTGTGTCATTACAAACTCTAGCTGTGTGACATTAAGCATGTCCTTTAACTTCAAATTCTCAGTGGTAAAAGTAAGTATGGTGGCAAATGCCATGATTCCAGCACACAGAGGACTGGTGAACAGGAGGATTGGAAGTGCTGAGTTGAGTCACTCTGGGCCACTGTAGCTCAAAAACAGAACAATACAAAAAGAAACAAAAAAACCAATGCTTCCTTACAAGTGGCATGTAACAAACCCCTGCCAAGGACAGACACAGCCCTGTTTGACGCACAAACTCATCCTGGGAAATATCATCAGCTAATCATCTAGTCTTAAAAGTTTTCACTCCACTTTATAGTTACTCATACTTATGGTCTTGCAAGATAGTACTATTGAGTGCTCTTCTACCCTGACCACGACCTCCAACCATGAAGCCAGTTCTTAATTCCCACTGTACAATCAAAATATTTCTGAAATGTGCTCTTCATTTCTACTGCCATTGCCATGGCTCAGATCTCAACTATCGTCTCAACTGTACTACTACATCTGGCCCAAAAATTTACATTCCATTTATTTACTTATTTAGTGTGTGTATGTATGTGAGCATATGGCTGCCTACACACAGTACACGCGTGGAGGTCAGAGGACACCTTTCAGGGGCTAGTCCTCTCTTTCCACCAAGTGGGTCCCAGAGATGGAATTCAGGTTGTCAGGCTTGGTAACACTGCTCATCTTTATATTCCTAATATTTAGTAGTAGACATCTGTAGGAGCAACCTGGTGTTGAGAACTGAACTTAATTTCAAAGAGGTCAACAATACAAGCAATACCAGTTAAAAACAAATTTATCAAAGTCCAAGAAAGAGAGAGGACCCCACCAAAAAGACTCCTGTAAATCAACTGTAGTGGTGCCTGTGCATGTCAATAATCCCAGAATTAGGGAGGTGGAGGCAGATAACAAGTTCAAGGCCAGTTTGAATTATATTTGAATTATGTCTCAGGATGGGGCAGGCAGGGAATGAACACACAGGCACATATTCTAGCTAGTTAGAGCTGTTTCCATACTATAAAAAACTACCCATACCAAACAACCCTATTCAACAAGATGGCATCCTTTTATAACGAAAAGCTACTGGCTAAGCTACAAGACAGGAAATGAGAAGCTTTGGTTATAACTCAGTGTTGGGGTGATGCTCAGCCCTCATGAGGCCTTGGATTCCATTTCTAGCAAGAAAAAGAAAATGATGACGGCTTAGCTGAAAAGCCATAGAACCTGGTCCTTCTCCCTCAGTGAGACAAGGAAAATGCTGCAGAGACTCCCTCCCTTTAAACAAACAAGCTGGTGAGTGTATTTATGCCTTTAATCCTAGCACTCTGGAGACTGGCAGGCCAGCCTGGGTTACAAAGTGAGTTCCAGGGCAGCCAGGACTACACAGAGAAACCCTGTCTCAAAAAACAAAACAAATCAACAATAAATAAAGTAAAAAGGAAACATGACCCAGTTCTGAGAGCCCAGGTACCCCCTGAAGTACAGGAAGCAGCTGAAGGAGTTAACTATCCGGCTACAGACTGGCTTTCCTTGTCCCTTCCTAACTTGTCTCCTGCTGTGACTGGGTACAAATGGGGTTGCTGAGGAAAAACAGCTTCTTACTCAAGGAGGCAGAAGAAAACTGAGCTTCCTCAGAGTCCCTGCAACTTTTCCATGGTCCCTATTCCACCTGTTCCCTTGGCCAGCTGCTGATTATAAGGATCCCAGAGAAAACAGATGGGCAGGTTTCATGTCCAACCAATCAGAGGAGCAGGTTGTTCCTTGGTTCCCTAATTCAAAGTGTCCTGAAACCCCGAGCAATTAAGAAACTACCCTCACATGCTCTGTCCCTGAAAAATGAGGCAAAATAAAGGAAAACACTATAGTGCTAATTATATAATCAATGTGACTCTACAATAGGTCTGAATCCTCTGAGATTAGCTCCCTTCGCTCGAGAGCTAGAGGAATGAATCACCTGCACGTCCTGGGTCATCTAAGGTCCTAGGAATCATCGGAGTATCTAGGTCAGTGGTTCTCAACCAGGAGACATTTGTCCCACAGGGGACATTTGACAATGGCTGGTGACAGTTTTGGTTGTCAGGCTTTGTGAAGAGTTCACTATCGGCCTAAGGCCAGGGTGCTGTGACACATCCTATACAGCAGAGAAAATCACTAACAACATTTACCTGAACCAAATGTCTATAGTACTAAAGTTTAGAAATCTATTTACGTGAAACCTGATGTAGGGTCAAAAAGATGCCTGCCACTTTCATTATTAGATTTAGAGAAGGAAGCTATTAGGTCTCTTCAACCCAAAACAATCCAATCATATTCTACAAGGAAAGGAAGGCCAGTCAGACATAGCTCCTAAATCCAACCAGCTCAAGAGTTTCATCCACTCCAGCCACGACTCCTGTCACCTGCTGTTGCCATTCAGGTGAACAGCAGCTGGTAGAGACATACTCCCTTCTGGCCCATTCCAGGAGGTCTACTTTGACCTAGTTTAATCTGCAATTGTGTGGAAATAAGAAAATGCCATCCTTTTCCAGACTACTAACACAAATGATCCTGATCTTTAGCCTCAGTGCCATCTATAAAGTCCTGAAACAACACTAAATAGCAGATCCATCCTTGTTAGGTAGCTAATCAAACTTGTACTGTTCAAGGAAGAAAAACACAGAAGCAAGCATTTCCCAAGGCATGTCTTCCCAAGTAAGATCAAGAGGCTGGCATGCAGTCTGGTAGGCAGCTCTCCCCACTTAATTATCATCTAGGATTGTGAGTTAACTCAACAACCCAGCCAGGGTGTCTAAGAATTTAATTTCAGGATAAAAAGAATGTCATCAACTTTCTCTTAATACAAATTACATTCAGCTTTCATGGTAAGAAAGCTCAGCCTTGACAGCTCCTGGACGGAAGATATCACAGTGACCAGAACACACTCCTCCAAACAGAAGATTAGAAAGAACTCTTATGTTGGTATCCAAGAGACAAAAAGCAGTCAGCCAGCCAAGCATGATGGCACACCTTTATCCCAGCACCCGGGAGGAAGAGCAGGTGGGTCTCTGAGTTCAAAGCCACCAGGTCCACACAGTGAGACTCTATATAAAAACTGATCCACTGAACAATCTTGCTGGAGTCCAAAGACAATATGCTCCCTCCTTTTCCTTTTTTTGTACTAGGGATCAAACCTAGGGGCCTTGGGCTAAGTGCTCTACCACTGAGCTACATCCTTAGCACAGAATAATTATAGATTCTGATAAACTGCTGAGTTTCCTGGACTTCTGTGGTTTGTTTCTCTTTAAGGAGGTCTGAAATAACCAAGAGTCACTATGTTCCTAGACAATTTCTTCCTGATAGATTATTCTCTACTGGGTTTCCATGCCCAAGCAGTTTAGACTCTTCCATGACAGCTCTAACTTTTTAAAGTACTCTGACTTATCAGAAAGAAAGAATATGTAGAAGACATATCTTGGAATGAAAATGGAAGTGTCTTCCTAACAGAAGCATCTATATTTTCACAAAAGAAAAAGAAATATTTGACTCTCTCAGCAGAACTTAGAAGTCCCATGGAAGAGCTAAAATAAATAAATAAATAAAAAAGTAAATGAGTGACAATAGCCAGGTGTGGAGGAGGCAGAGGCAGATGGATCTCTGTGAGTTTGAGGCCAGCCTGGTCTACAAATTGAGTTCCATTACAGCCAGGACTGTTACACAAGGAACCCTGGGAGTGGGGGGGATAGCTTGAACCTTGAAGCAATAGCCACATGGAAAATCTTCAAGACAGTTAAGAGTAGTGAAGCACTTTCCAGCTGGCGGGGCCAGGAAAGAGTAACCAAATAGATCTGGAAGGCAGAATTACACAGTATGGTTTCAAAAAAAATCCCAAGAACTCTGAATAGCTGGGAGAGACAGTAAACTGGAAGAAAAGCCTTCCCACTGAGGTACCTCTGCCACCCTCCAAGAAAATAATTCATAGATAATGTACAAGGGCACAGCTTTCCATATGCTAAATATGTTTCACTCAGAGCTGACCAAAAAGCTAGACAGTAGGAAACAGAAGCTGGGACCTTGGTCCAAGACACTTAATATGCTTTTTTACCCCTCCTATCTACCTCCAGTCACCTGGAATGACTGCATAAACCTTAATGAACTCAGATGAATGAGTGAAACTCATTTTCCCTAGCATCTACCTCATTAATGAGGCTCAACCCCAGTGCTTTTCCTACTATTTCCAGCCCCTTCCATTGTTTGAAAACAATAAAAAGTTTCAGACTTACCTTTGCAAGAAACTGAATTTCCCAGGTCTCTTCCTAGCATGTTTCAAAGCCAGCAGAAAAAGAAAAACAAAGGGAAAGAGTAAAATTTCAGGCTTTATTTTGAAACTTTAAAGGTCCACAGTTAGTCAATGTCAATAAGTCATCAGAGCTTAAAGTCACTTCACCAAACAAACTACTCTGAGCTAAAGACAAGAACTCAAACATAACAAAGTCCCCAAGGTCCCTTCTGATTGTCAACTCACAATATAGTATCAACGCCAAGAACTTCCAGACTCAATGGCTCATAGCAAAAGTCCCAACTCAACAACCTCTGGGAAAACCATTACTCTGCCACTTTCCTCCTCAATTCCTTATTCCATTTTCTTACAACATGAGTGCTAAGGAGGAACTGGAAAGAAAAAATTAACAACCTGAGAAAGCACTTCACTCACAGGACCAGAATCAATTTCGAACTTCACCTTTTCCTTTAGCACAGTAAAAACAAAATAAGCACTAAAGCAGCATCCACTCACGCCTACACTTCAGTAAGAAACATGCTTCTAAATATGCATATTGACCTCTCTTTCCCTAGAGTACTTGCAGAGCCAAACAAGGGTCTGTAAAGGAAAGCATATTTAATTAGCCTGATTACCTAAATGCAGGCCTGTCTCTTCTATATTCTCAGGCTTCCAGAGCCTCCACCTTGGTATATAAGGCTCCGGTAATGTCTCTCTCCCCATTCTCGTATGGCTAATTGAAAACAAAAAACAAAACAAAACAAAACAAAAAACCCTAGAAAAGTGCTTTACTAGTCTCTTATTTGTAACCAGGAAAAACAAGGAAGCAGTAAGCAAGATAGTGTTTCGGAAAGTAAATCCGGTTGAACCCTCATTCAACCCCAATCTCCAAACCCACATGATCATTCCTTTCTGCCCTTCCCACCCTATTAAAAGCTAAACGCCTGGCAATTAAAATCGGCTGCAACTGATACTGCTTAACTCTGCTGTCTTTCCACAGGGGAAAGGGAAACCCCCAAACCTCTTCATCCGTGCAGTTCCACTGCCCTATCTGCCTTTCCTTACAAACTTTGCTCCGGTCTCTCACTTTCTACATTACCTCGTCACGTCTACACTCTCCCCATTCCCCGATCCCTCCTCTCCTCTTCCACCCCAAATCTCCCCAAGGCCCTTCCGCTTCCACTTCCAATTTTAACACTTTGAAAGCCTCCCTTCACAAAATGTCTCAAGTCCAATTCTTCCCCCCCCCCCCCCCGCCCCCTCTCCCACGTCCTCACAACAACGCTCACGGGAGTCCAGTCCTTCCTGCATCCGTCTGCCACAAGCCCCCCTTCCCCTTCACACCCTCCGCCTCACCCTCCAGCTCCGACCCCTCTCCACGCGCTGGATCGCTGCCCCACTCCCCCACCTCGGCCTCTTAATACCCCCGGCCTGGCCCAGCCTGGGCCCTTGTTTACGCCCCTCCCCATGCTCGCACTCCTGCGCCTCGACCCCTGCCCTCTCCCACAGTTGCCACCTCCCCTGCACGCCCCCCTCGGCTGCTCCCCTCCCCCACCTCGCAGCGTCCCGTCACCTCCCTCTCCGGAGGTTCTCAGGCTGGACGTCGCCACCACCTCCCCCTTCACTTTCCTTCCCCAAGCCCTTCGCGGCCCCGCCCGGCCCCGCCCCGTCCCACTCGACTCCCCCTCCCCACTCCGGCCGCCCCGCCGTCTCACTTTCGGCTCAGGTTCGGCGCCGCCATGTTGGATCCATCCGCGCTGCTCTCCCGGGCCTGTCTCACGGCTCCGCATCCGGGCTCCAGCCGCCACCGCCTCCGCCGCCGCCGCCGCCGCCGCGGGCTTGGGGGAGGGGAGAGACGGGCGGGGGTGTCTGCATCCTGAACAGCGCCTCCCGGAACCAGGCCGGTTCGTGTCGGCTTCGAGACCATAACGAGGCATGAGCCGAGGAGCCATACTAGGTGAGGGCAGCCTGGCAGCGGCATTAAGCGGGGAATGGATAGCTTCACGTTGGGAAGAGAGAATGGAGACTGGCAGCCATCTTGCTTTCGGGCAAGCTGGCAACGCAGGGTTTTCTTAACGGCGGTTTCGGGGCGGTTCTAAGAAGTGGAGAGAGTAACGTACTTGATGGTGGAAGACTTGGTGGCGCCAGAGTTGGCTGGTATCAGACTTCAAGGCCCATTGGTAGAGTGGGGCTGGCGGCCATGACACGTAAGGGCGGAATAGTACAGGAGTTGGACTGCCTGCTGAACTTGGGTGAAAGGTCAAGATCTGGATTTAACCTTTGCTTTGAACTTCCTGTCACCCGGACCCTCCGAAACCTGGACCTTGCGGCGCTCCTCGGAGTCTTTCTCGGAATTCATCCCTTCAGTATTTTCCTTTTGACCTCTCACTTCCTGTCGAAAGTCTCCTAAGCTGACTCGTGAAGGACTGTTGGGAATTTGTGGGGTGGGGGTGTTGGGCTCACGTCTGTTCAGGAGCTGCCCACAGCCTAATGTGGCTAAAGAAAAAGGTAATACATAAGATCGATGAAGCAGGGAGGGACCGGATGACTTATTTTATTCTAAGGGCGATGAAGAGACTTTGAAGGGTCTAAGCAGAGGTGTGAGCCATTACATTTGTATTGAAAAAGATTGCTTCCTGCCAGCCTGGGCATGCTAGTGCCGGCCTGGAGCCTGAGGTAGGAGGATTTGAGCTCTGAAGATGAAGAACACAAGGACGTTAGCTCAAGAGGTAGAGTGAACACCAAGCACAGTTAAGCCTGATGTTCAGTCCCCAGGGAGTGGGCTGTGTAGAGAGAAATCATTAGTTGCCATGTAAAGGATGGCATGGAACAGTAGAAGAGGGGACAATTATGATAAGGAAGAGACAGTGGTGAGAGAAATCATTAGTTGCCATGTAAAGGATGGCATGGAACAGTAGAAGAGGGGACAATTATGATAAGGAAGAGACAGTGGTGAGAGAAATCATTAGTTGCCATGTAAAGGATGGCATGGAACAGTAGAAGAGGGGACAATTATGATGATAAGGAAGAGACAGTGGTGATGTGTAGGTAGGAAAAGCGCCTTGGATAAGGAGATATAAATGTTCTGACTTGAAGAAGTGGGTTATGAAGGGTGATCCTAATTAGTCTTATTAATTAAAACCTGGGGTCAGATATCAAGGTGAAAGCTGAAAGATCAGAGAAACAGAGCAGCAACCACTAGAAACTTGTTACCACTACTGGAGGGGCGCTCCTGTCTCCACCCGAATTATATTCCTGTTTCCACCTCCCTAGTCCTGGGGTTAAAGGCGTGCACCACCACCAAGGGCTGTTTCTCTTTTAGACTGGTTCAATCTGTGTAGCCAAGGGTGGCCTTGAACTCTTAATCTTCCTGCTTCCTCCAGAGTGCCACCACTGCCTGGCCTCTATGGTTAGCTAGTGGTTAGCTCTACCCACTGAACTGCAGGCTAGCTTTATTTGTCAGAGCAAAAACAAAATAGCATACATTAGGGTTACATTGTTTTTAATTCTACGAGAAAGCCGTGGGATATCTTTTGGACAAGAAAATATAAAATAATGTGGGTTGGAAACTAAGAAAGTTTGAAGTCTGCTTCTGTGCAAATGGATAGTTCTTGGAGCCATAAAGGAGGATAATGGCCTAGAGAGGAAGATACATGTGTTTGAGGGATGAGAAGAGGGAAGGAAGCTGAAAAGAGGACAGTAAGATGGAGTAAACAAGAATAAAGAGAGCAAGACAGAAAAGTATCAAGAAAACTTGTTTAAATGTAACGGAGCAGTTAAGATGTGAGTTAAAATGTGTCCTTTGGATTGTGGAAGGAATAGAAAACACTAGGTAAATTCGGAGAAAGCTGTTGCATAGATATATAGAGTAAGAACCAGATCGAAGTGGAAAGGTATAATGCACAGAAACATTTTTGTGGCCCAGCACTTAAAAAACTGAAGGATATGATTTGAAGCAAAGCTGGATCTATGTAACAAGTAACAGACCAGCCAGGTGTTATAGGGTTTTGGATAACACTGTGAACTGTGAGATTGCGTTATGTTTTTTTGTATTTCTACATTAATGAGGATTGTGTTATATTGTTTTTCTCTTGACTTCGTCAAACATTTTTTCAAAGGTATTGTCCTTGCAAAAGCAAAGAGCCTTTATACCCATCTTAAGTTTGGGTTCTTTGCCCATTCCAACACATCAATTGGATGGGGGCACCTCGAGCTCAGTTGAGGCAGAGTTTTTAAGGAATAAAGGATGGGAGGGATAGAAGAATACCAGATTCAGATAGGGGTTGAACTCCTGATTGGGCAGGAGTGAGGTAAGAGAAATTTTGTCAAACAGTGATTGGTACTGGGGTTGCCTTGAGGAAATTAGCAGCTTATAATATACAAGTGATGTAAGCTATTAAAGGTTTGGAGTATCTAGTGCTTCTTTGTCTCTATTCAGACTGATCCCCCACAGGGAACAATCTGTGGCTTTTTCTGGTTACTGTAAGGGTGAGGCCTGGTCCCATTATTGTATCATGGCTGCACTAATGTTAAGTTAGACCTCTTCAGTATCTGCATATTAATCAGGCAGTAAGATATTATCCATATACTGATAGATTTTAGATTGAGGAAACTGTTTTTGGATTATTTCTTACAACTGTTGTACAAAATATTCACACATTCCTTGTGGAAGAACTTTCTAGTGGTACCTTTTAACAGGCTGGGAATTATTAAAAGGGACTGGAGACAAATTTTTCTCTATCCTGTACTTGTAAAGGTATAGTTAAAAAGTAGTCTTTTAGCTCAGTCACTATTGTAGCAAAGTTTCTTGTTGAACTATTTTTGTCCATCCAACCTGCAAATAATGACCTTGAGACTTATTAATTATTAAAGTTTGGCCTTAGCTTAGGCTTTTTTCCAAGTTTTCATAACTTAATCCATAATTTTTAATCTACCTTCTGTCACATATCAGTTACCTTTTCTTGGTATGGTACATCTGACTTACTCCGAGTTTGCTGACAAAATCACTCACCTAGATTCCTCCCAGCTTCTCCCTGGAATTCAAACCTATTTTCTCCTGCCTAGCTATTGGCCATTTAGCTCTTTATTAAGCCAATCAGAAGGTGCCTTAGGTAGACACACATCTTTACAATATAAATAACTCATTATATTCTGCAACCCGTTATAATAAACTATCCCTTTGCTAATAAAGAAGGTGAGGGAATTCCAGGTTGTAAAGAGGTCATTGGCTGAATCACTTATTTTATACTTCTCAAATCTGTTACCATTCTACATTTTCTGGATTTTTTAAAAGAATAATAAATATAGGAGAATTCCAAGGCCTGGTCATGTCTTCAATATGTTGAGCATTTAGCTGCTCCTGTACCATCTGTTCTAGTGCCTGTAATTTTTCTGATGTCAAAGGCTGTTGTTCTACCCACATAGGCTTGCCAGTTAAACATTTTATAGATAGGGCTGTTGGTACTTTTCAAAGATGAACAACTGTTGTTCACTGCTTATGTAGAACCTGAAGGGTCTGTGAATTTTCTTGATAATAGCTTTTAATAATTTTATCACTAGTATTCTTTATTTTGTTTGGTTTGTTTCTGGGATTGGAGGAATGTTAGTCTGTGTTTCCAATTGTAACAAATCATGTCCCAACAAATTCATTACTGTTAGCTGTAGTCAGCCCTTTCTTTCCCGCCTACCTTTCCAAATAACTCACAGGGAGACTCAGTATTAATTATAAATGGTTGATCGATATCTCAGGCTTATTAATAACTATCTTATACAATTTAAATTAACCCATATTTTCTTTATCTGAGTTCTACTATGTGGCTCATGGCTTGTTACCTCATTTTGTACATGGTCTGCTTCATCTGTGTCTGGCTGTCAACTCAAAGACTTCATCCTTCTGAGCATCCTCCTAGTCTGGCTCTCCCGCCCAGTCTTCAAGCCCAGCTGTAGCCCAGTCACCTGTTTTTTAACCAATGAGAGTAAATGTTCCACAGCAGTTAGCCACATATGACTTTACTTTCCCTACCTGTCTTTCTGGCCTTATATATTCCACTTGCCTTGTACTTTGCTTTACCTGAGATAAAGTTCCAATTCCTAGAAGCTGAATATTTACCTCCTGAGGGGGCCAGTCTGGATGCCAAGATTTTGGTGAAATGTTTCAGAATACTTGGTTACACCACGTGAAGATGTGTCATTGGGATTGGTTTAACAAAGAGCTGACCGGCCAATAGCTAGGCAGGAAAAGAAAGAAAGAAGGAAGGAAGGAAGGACGGACGGACGGACGGACAGACAGACAGACAGACAGACAGACAGGGTTTCTGGAAAGAGAGAGGAAGTTGAGGAAGAATCTTAAGTGAGTGGATTATGCCAAGGAGATAACAGAAAACAGAGAGACAGGAAGATGGAAGAGAGGTAATATTACATGATAGAACATAGGTGAATATAAGTTAATTTTGTTATAAGAGATAGTTGAGACAGGATAAGATAAAGGCCAGATTTTATAATTAATAATGTCTCTGTTATTTGTGAGCTGGAGGCCTATTAAAAAGCTTACTACAGTGAAATTGTTACATCTGCTCCTATGTCTACTAAATATTAAATTTCAATGCCAATTATTTTTATGTTTAGCTTTGGTCTCTGATCATTTGTAGTAGTTTGCCAAAATACTTCTTTTCTGATCTCCCCCAACCTTTTCTATCTACTGAAGCTGTTCTATTCTTCATCATATCCAGAACAGAGTTGTTTTTAGTAACAAGTATTAAGTCTTTTAATGGTTTTGTGGATGAGTTTCTTTAATGCTGACAAAGAATGATTGAACCAAATTTAGTATTGGGGCCTGCAGTAGGCTCTCTAAGGCACTTCTATTTGGCAAAGACTGACTTTGCCTGTCTCTTACTGATCTGCATTTATTAGTTCAATTTTGCTGGCTTTTGCCAAATCTTCTACATATTCCATAAGGCTGAAATGTTTGGGTATACTTTGTGGTCATGTCACACATTGGAGCACCAGTGTTGTTTTTCACAAAATCTTAATCATTTAATTTTTACCAATAAAAACTCAAGTACCAGGTATTGGGGTAGAAGCCTGCTATCTCAGAAAAAGCAGAGAAAACAGCTAACCTTCCTCGTCAGCTGATATCCCAGAAGCCTCCCCTTGTATGCTGTCTTAAACAAGAGTTCTTCCCCAACTCAATGTCCCATCTACTTCCTGTTCATCTTTCTCTTTTAAAATTATTTTTAAAAGTTTATTTATTATATATTCAGTGTTCTTCCTGAATATATGCTGTACGCCAGAAGAGGAGACCAGATCTCACTACAGATTGTTGTAACCACCATGTGATTGCTAGTAATTGAACTCAACCTCTGGAAGAGCAGCTAGTGCTCTTAAACCACTGAGCCATCTCTCCAGTCCCCTGTGCATCTTTCTTTCCATCCTCCTGACTCCCTCTTATGCTGTGGGATAATGCACTTGTACTCAGTAAAGATTTGTCACTCATATTGGTTTTAAGAAATGCTGATTGGCCAGTAGCCAGGCAGGAAGTATAGGTGACCAGACTAGGAGAATTCTGAGAAGAGGAAAGTTAGAGACACAGTTGCCAGCCAGACATAGAAGAATCAAGATGAGAATACTGGACCGAGAAAAGGTACCAAGCCATGTAGCTAAACATAGAAAATAATTATGATTTATTTAAGAGCTGGTTAGTAATAAACGAGCTATTGGCTGAGTATTTATGTAACAGTAAGGCTCCAAGTCAATTATTAGTGCAGTAGCTGCTAGATATTTGGGAATTGCTGGCAGGAATTATTCTCTGTGGTCTTTTTTAATAATCCTGCGTTTACTTCCTGTCAACTGGATTCTTGCTCTAACTTGTGGTTGACTTTATCCAATCCTGTTTATACTATTCAAACATAAAGTTCTTGAATTAAATGTATATGCTAGAACTGAACCATACCACAACTAGAAACAGGTTTTTCCAGCAAATAACAAAATCTTGGGGTTCACAGTGTGAGCAAATCTTCACAACAATATGTAGCCCTAGTTGGCCTTGAACTCATTATTTAGACTCTGCTCCTCACTGCCTGCCTTTACCTGAGCACTAGAATTAAAGGTCTATGATGACCACACCCAGTCTAAAATTAATTTTTAAGTCAATGATTTTTTTTAATTTAAGGAATTACAAATGTGATTCCTTTGCTTTCCATCAGGATCACTCAAGTTTAAGAGTTCTAGAGGAACTGGATAGATTCAGAGGTTAAGAGCCCTGGCTATTCTCCCAGAGGTCCTGAGTTCAATTCCCAGAAACCACATGGTGGCTTAAAACCATCTTTAATGAGCTCTTATGTCCTATTCTGGCATGCAAGTGTACATGCAGGCATACCACTTTATACATAGTAAATGAATCCTTATTTTTTTTTTTTTAAAAAAAAAAAAAAGAGTTCCATAGAAATAGCCATATGGTGGTGGTGCTGCCAGCACACACCTTTAATCTCAGCACTTGGAAGGCAGAGGCAGGTATATATCTCTGTGAGTTCAAAACTGGCCAGAGTAAGTTCCATGACAGTCTCCAAAGCCACACAGAGAAACCCTGTCTTAAAAAACAAACAAAAATAAAAACAACAATAAAAAGATTTCTAGAAAGCTAGGTGGTGGTAGGTAGGTAGAGTTTTCTTGTCTTGACTGTTTGTTCCCAAATAACTGGCAACCTCTTCCCAATTGACTTGGAGACTTAAAATAACTTATAAATGCTTGGTTATAACCAGAAATTTCTGACCCATCCGGGCCTGCGGTCTGGAGGAATCTTTCCACCCAGGGTCCCCACTGCCACTTATAAAATAATTACACAAAGGACTATATGAACTACAAACTGTTTGGCTTGTGGCTTAGGCTCATTATCAGCTAGCTCTTACAACCTAACCCGTTTCTATTACTCTGTGTCTTCCTACGTGCTTGTGGCTCACCTGTACTTTTATATCTTGTTTTCTTGGTGGCAGCTCACAGCATCTCCTACTGACTCAGTCTTCTTCCCCTTTATCTATCCTTGGATTTCCTGCCTGCCTATAAGCTGCTTTGCCATAGGCTGGAAAAATTCCTTTATTATCCAATGGTAATTCACAGTGTACAGAAAGATATCCCACATTATTTGGCTATTAGCACAGGCTTCTTATTGCATAGCTCTTACATTTAAAATGACCTATATTTCTTATCTGTGTTTTGCCACAAGGCTTGTGGCTTGTTCCTCATCTTTTTCTACATCCTGCTTCCTCAGCAGCTGACTGTCATCTCTCTGACTCTGCCCTTCTTCCCATTATTCTAGTTTGGTTGTCTTGCCTATAATTCCTGCCTAGCTACTGGCCATTCAGCATTTTATTGAATGACAAATCTTTACAGTGTACAAAAGCATTATTCCACAGTAGTGGTAGTGTATGCCTTGAATTCTAGCACTCAGAAGGCAGAGATAAGGTGGATCTCTGAATTCAAAACCAGTCTGGTGGAAACTGCTAGATTAAACCAACATATATTTTTAAAATACCTTAAATTCAAAGTTTAAGTCAAAAGGTATCTTGTGTTGAGCTAGAAGTTATTCTTTGGTTTCCTAGGAAATGAGAGGCTATGGATTTATTCTAGGTTAAGAAAAATCAGGTTTAATTGAGGAAGACCCCCTGAAAAATCTTTAACGCGAGTGGATGGCCACATGATACAATATCTTAGAGAGCCTCTGTTACAATTTCTTCTGAGTTCTGCATCCAGAACAACTTGAAGGTATCGGTCTAAGGTAGTTCAATCCTATAGACTACTCCAACCAAGACTTGACCATAATCTGAAATTTCCTCAGGGTCTCTCAAAAATAAAAGCACCCCCAAAACAGGAAGAAGTGCTCTGGAGAATGATGTCCACATCTTCCCAAAATAAACTATGAATATTTGTTATTTTTTATGGAGATTGGTTACAAGTTGTTATTGGTTATGACAAAGAACAAAGGAAAATAGGTAAGGATCTCATTCTACAAAGAAAAGGGAGAGAGATAGAATAAAAGGGTAGGTTATTGAATATTGATATTTTTGGTTACAAGTTGTTATTGGTTATGACAACGAACAAAGGAAAATAGGTAAGGATCTCATTCTACAAAGAAAAGGGAGAGAGAAATAGAATAAAAGGGTAGGTTATTGAGTATTGATATAAATTTGAGGTTATTTTTGTTATACTGGATGTATGTTTCTACTCTTGTTTAAGGTATTTTTGTGTATAGATAGGAATTTAAAGTTATTATTGTTAAAACCTCTATACTCACATATCTACTCTTGCTTAATGTATTGCACCTATACAACTTATTTAGCAATGAAATGTAAATTTCTAGTCCTTAAAAGTTATTATAAACTATTATTATTTATTTATTATTATCAGCTAAGCATTTACAATTAATATAAGCCTCCAGCTGCCGTAAGCTAAGCAGCGTGGAAAGTTTATAAATAGATACATAATAAAGAAATTCAGGTTAGTAGTTAGTCACTTATAATCAAACTGGTAGTTGACAAGGTCAAACTTATTTTAGATAGACAGATGGTCTTCAAACACTTCAAAGACCTACAGAATATAACATTTAATGTTTTAGTAACCTAAGGCTTTTCATGACAGTGAGACACATCTGCTCCTAACAGGTCCCATGGTGATGGATATCAAAGAAACTCCATATGAAGTTTGTTTTCTTTATGGCAAAAGCTATCCCAAGTGGGCAAAGTAACTACCCTTGCCTCAATTGCTGACAGCTACTGCCCAAACTAGACCAGCAGAACTCAAAAAAGGTGATTCCCGAAAGTTGCCAAGATGAGGTAGGACAGTCCTTCAAAATTCCCTGTTTCACAGGAAAGTCTGTTAGATATGCTAGGCCTGTAGGCCAAAATTGGATGCCCCAAAGTTACAGAGAAACTTTGGTTGTCTAGGCAGCAAGATGTCCCTGCCATTAGGGAGCATTTCATCCTTCTTAGGTTTCTAATGGAGTTGAAGACTAGATAGTTATAATTATGTTTTTTCTTGTTACCAGACTCAGAAAAAAACTTACAAAACGGGTGTGAAATTTATAAGGTTGAGAGACATAAAAAGATAGTTTGGGGTTAGTAATACAAGTTAGTTAGGATGGAAATTAAATTTAGTGCAACACTTTGAACTCATCAAAATAGGATAGATAACAGAGTATTTCCTCTGAATTTGTAAACTGCAAATGGACTGGATATTTTAAATGTAATTCTTATTTGTATATTTTTTATTGTATGCATTCTGTATGGTTTTACTATGTTAGTTGAAAGTCTTTTTTAGACAAAAGGGGAGAAATGTGTGATATTGTGATATTTTGATCATGTTCTTATTGATAAAGTTTGTTTGGAGTCAGAGGGAGGAATTAGCCACTAGACACTCAAAATTAACCAGAAGACGGAGGACAAATGGGAGAGGAGGTAGTAAGGCGGGGCAGACTCTGGCTCTTGGTTAGAGGACAGACGGAGCAGGTGGGACTGGTGGCTTCTCTGCTTTGCTGATCGTTCAGGCTCTTACTGATAAAGAATAATTAGAGGAACACTTTATCTTGTATTGTAATATTTTGTTTGGGCTCTAACAAATAAAGCTTTTCTAAATATCAGAGAGCAGAGCTAGCTGTTAGTTAACCATAGAGGTCTGGAAGTCTGTACATAGGAAATTATATGGGTTGGTGGAGGAAATGATAAGGCGGGGAGTGAAGACAGGAGCTTGGCCCTTTTCAGTCTGAGGAGTGGTAGAGGTAAGAGGTGACTGTGGCTGTTTCTTTACTTCTCTGGTCTTTCAGCTTTACCCCAATATCTGAATTTGGGGTTTTATTATTAAGACCAGTTAGGATTCACACTGCATCTGGTGCCCAATGTGGGGTACAAATCCACAGTCTTGAGATTAAGAATCTCATGCTCTACCAACTACTATGTGTATATGTGTATGATATTTATATCTGTATGTATGATGTGTATATATATGTATATCTAGATATATGGGTGATATGTATAACTATATAATGTGTGTGACATGTTTGTATATATGTGGTGTGTGTGATATGTGTGTATCTATATGTATTTGATGATGCATGTATGATATGCACGCATATATAAGGTGTGTGTGTGTTTGTGTGTGTGTGTGTGTGTGTGTGTGATGTGAATGCAGACATGCACATACCATGGTGAATGTATAGAGAGGTCTTCAATGTCAGTTTTCTGCCTTATTTTAGAAGATTTCTTTCTTTGTGATTCACCACTGTAAACAGGATAGCTGGCCTGTGAGAATCTGAGGATTCTCCTGTGTCTTCCATGTCCCCTTTGCAACACTGAGATTGGAATTCACACTACCACATCTGGCTTCATGTGGGTTCTGAAGATTTAAGATCAGGAACCTTTTCCCCCTCTGAGCCATCTGCCCAGCCTGCTGTGGGATAATGCTCTTGTACATTGTAAAGATTTGTCATTAGAACTGCTTTACTACAGTGCTGATTCACCAGTAGGCAGGGCAACCAGACTAGGAGAATTCTGGGAAAAGGAAGGGCTGAGGCCGAGAGGCTAGCCAGCCACAGAGCGAGTAGGTCATGTAAAAATAAGGTAATAAGCCATGAGCCGTAGTACAATTTCTTTGTAGAATTTTGTAGAAATATGGGTTAATTTAAGTGTTAAAGAGTTTTCTAGTAACAAGCCTAAGCCATAAGCCAATCATTTATAAGTAATATTAAACCTTCAACTCAATTATTTGGGAAGTGGTTGCTGGGTATTTGGGAGTTGCCCACAGGACAGAAACTTTCAACCTCACCAACCCTTGGTTATTTTATGGGTACAGGGTATTGTTTTATAATATAGGGTGACCTGGAACTTGCTGGGTGAACCAAAGTGGCCTCAAACTAATAATGCTCCTACTTCAGCCTCCTAAGTTTTGGAGTGATAGGTGTGTACCACCATGCACAGATCCCTTGAATTTCTCTTTTTTAGTTTAGTTTTGTTTTCAGGGCAGGGTTTCTCTATATAGGCCTGGCTAGCCTGGAACTTACTCTGTAGATGAGGCTAGCTTTGAATTCACAGATATCCACCTGCATCTGCCACTTGAGTGCTGGAATCAAAGTTGTTCATTACCACTGCCCAGCTGAATTTCTTACTATATAACAATTAACTTCATATCAGCTCTTTCCTCCTCAAAGATTGTCTGTATCTTTAGAAACCAAATGCCCTGGCACCCCAAACCCTTTACCAGATTGTAGTAGGTTTTCTTTTGGGCTAACAGCTAACTCCCAAATAAAGACACAGACACTTTTTTTTAATCAGTTATGAATGTTCAGCCTTATTTTGTGCTTGTACAACTGGTTCCTACAACTTAATTTAAGCTGTTTCTCTTTATCTATGTTTTGCCTCAGAGCTTTTTGCCTTTTTTGTATTCTGTATTTCCTACTTTTTCCGCTTCGCTTCCTCTGTGTGTGGCTGAGTGGCCCTGGGCATCTCATCTCTCCAACCTATATTCCTCCTTTTTATTCTCTCTGCCCACCAGCCCCACCTACCTGTCATAGACTAATGTGTCATACCAGTGCATAATTAAAATCATATTCTGCAACATAACAAATGTAACACATCTTTACATAATGAAAGCAGTATTCCACAACACCAGATCTCAGTAGCTTCCAGATAAAGATGAATACAGAACGAAGGTTAATTTATCCAGCTTGCCAGAGCTGCAATTTCCATACTTCAAAGCCCGAGGCCAAGGAATCAAGTTTCTAGTTAGCCTAAGGTACCTAGACTGCTACCATTCCCGAACCCTTTGAACCTTGTTGCTTATTAGGTCTGGAGGTGGTAGAAAAGCTTATCAATTGATTAAGAGTGTGAATTCTAGCAGCAGGCTGTTGTAGAATTACCTCAAACTCACAGAGATCCACCTGCCTCTGCCTCCTGAGTGCTGAATTAAAGGTGTGCACCACCACCACCCAGCCTGTTTCTTTATATATAATTGAAGATGATAAAAGTACCTAAAGAGAGTTGTTACTAGTATTCAGGGAGTTAATGTACATAACATAGCACCATACCTAGCACATAATAGTCTGTGAATTTTAGTTACTGCTTTCTTATCAAGCGATTTTAAGTATGAACTAATAGTTTATAGCAGTAATAAAGACCACACTATAATTTACAGTCATTCTTTTTTATGTCCATAGGATAATTAAAAGAAATTACAAACTGGCTACTTGTGTATACTGATAGTCTAAATCTCTACAGTATAAAGAACATTTCTCTAACCATCTTAAAGAATCTCCTAGTGCAATAGGGTCCAGATCAATGCCTTAAAGTTCCCAGGCATGCCTCTGGATTTTTTAAAAATCTTTTCCCCCAATCCAATGTTTCTTTCCCTGATACAGCAGTCATATTTCCTTCTGGCCCTCAAACTTGCCTTCTGTGATGACTAATAATGGGCGCTTCCCCCTTCACCACCTGCACTATTTAGCCAAACAGTCTTCTATCCGTGCATTTTTTAGGACCAAGTTATTTAATCAAACTTGCTCTGCTACTTTGCTTAACTGTGTTTGGATCATTTCCAGGAGGACAGGGACTCTGAGTCCCTTGTGTACTACTGTATCTCCAACACCTAGAGTAGACTACACATTCCATAAACATTTGCTTATGAATAAATTTGTCCTCTCAAAATAGGTGAACCTGAGGCCTTCCTTCAATCTTTTAGAATTTAGTTTCTAATAAATATTCTATAAGAATTACTTAAAATAAAAATAAACTAGCTGGGTGGTGGTGGTTCATGATTTTAATTTCATTACTTAAGAGGCATACATCTCTGTGAGTTTATGGCCAGCCTGGTCTACAGAATGAGTTCCAGGACAGCCACGGCTACACAGTGAAATCTGGTCTCAGAAAAACAAAAACCCCAAATAATAAACTAAGTTTATTCATAGGAGACAATCTGAAAAAACTAAATTTGATAGTCCACTTCCTGTCTTACCCTGGTTTACACTCTGAAGCAATGAAGATCTTTGTCCTGCTAAAAGAGCTCTTTGTACCTTCTGTACTGATTAATGGTCTTGATTATTTTTCTATAGACTGACCTGAATTCTGGCTCCACTTCAGAACATTTTACGTAGATGAGGCACTACCCCAGATTTATTAATTGTATTCAGAGACAGGCTTTTACTGTAAAGAAAATCCTGCCTGACTTCTTTATGTGTAGCTTTAGGAAATATTTTTTCAGACTTGGGGCATGCTCATTAAAAGTTTAATCTCATATGGTCAGTGATTTTGTGTGTGTGTGTGTGTGTGTGTGTGTGTGTGTGTGTGTGTGTGATAAGTGCATGACACAGCATTGATTTGTGAAACTTTGTGGAACTAGTCCTGCTGTTGAATAATCCTTCTGTACTATGAAAATGTGTTGTTACCATTCTTAATATAAAGCTGATTGGCCAATAAGTTAGCAAGATTTGGGGGGCAGAGAGAATGTTGAAACTGTTGAGATGAAAGGCAGAGCCTGAGTAGTCAATACAGGATGGAAGTAAGCAAGATGTACATGCTGTGTTGAGGTACTGCCACATATGAGGGTAGATAAGAAAAATGGGCTAATTTAAGATGTGTTAGCTAATAACAGGCCCAAGCTATTGGCTGAGACTTTATAATTTATATTAATTCTCTGTTTTGGTTATTTGGGAACTGGTGGGTGGGAAATAAAAGTCTACCTTGAAAGTCCCTCACTTTTAGGTGGGTTCTAAGGGTCAAACTTAGGCTTTCTGTGGCAAGTACTTGTAGAATATTATTTTAAGATGTGTTACATTTGTTTATGCTGTGGAACATTTAATGATGCAAAAATGTGTTGTATTATTTTATGTTGCATGTATTATTTTATATTGCATTTGTTTAACTCTGTGAAGCTGTGTTACTTTGCCTGTCTAAAATAACCTGATGGTCTAATAAAAAGCTAACAGCCAATAGCAAGGCAGAAGAAAGGATAGGTGGGGCTGGCAGGCAAAAGGAATAAATAGGAAGAGACGTCTGGGAAAGGACTGTAGCACAGATTCTGGTTGTATTAAAGGAAACTCAGAGCCAGATATTGGGGAAAGGCTGAAATATTAAAGAGAGGAAACACCACAGTCAAATCTCACCCAGCTATCTTCCAGCTTCCTCAGCCTTGTTCCTCGTGGCTTCTACTGCCTTGATTTGTCTTTCTGTATCTGCCTTAAATACCTTCTTTGCCCAGTTGTTTCACATCCAGGTTAAGGTTAAAGATATGGCACCACCACTGCCTGCCTGGGAGCCTGGAACTCCCTCTGTAAACCAAGCTGGCCTCAAACTTAGATCTGCAGGGATTAAAGGCCTAGGTCACCACTCCTGGTCTTTCCCTAAAATTATTATTTCCTTAGAGATGCATATCACAGAATTAAAATAAATGAGGGCAATTTTAAGACCTCATTTCAAATCTCTGTTCTCTGTCCACAGCACTGTGCTTACAACAAAAATGAAATAAACTTTTATTTACCTAAGGAAGTCTCTAGTGAAGCATTAAAAAGCTGTGTCTTAGTTATAGCTAATACCTTTCTAAAGAGATTTATAGTGTGACAGTAAGATAAAAATTCTCTATGCTTGGTGTTGTTCCTGTAATTCAGTACTTGTAGCTGGTGACAGGGGAATTGGGAATTTAAAGACCTGAGAAGGTAATAATGTTACCCAAGTAAGCAGGAAGTGCATAGTACCGATTTCCAAACATGAGAAATGACAGAAACAGCTGGCTGCCTGGATAGTTACCCTTGTTTCCTTTGTGTTATTGGGACATCCATCTTTGGACTACATGTCTATTTGAAGGACTGTTCTACCTTGTCTTGGCAAAGTTGGGCAGTCACCTTTCTTGTGTCTAGTTAATCCAGTTTGGACAGTGAACAACAATTGAAGCAAAGACAGTTTCTTGCCACATGAATAGCTTTAACCATAAAAAAAGCAAACTCCATGTAGAATTTTTTTGATTCCCAAATCTTCTCTGTAGTAGATTGGTACTGCCAGGATCAGGCTTGTCTCACTGACATGAAAAGCCTTAGGTTATTAAACATATTAAATGTCATATTCTGTAGGTCTTTGAACTGTTTGAAGAACATTTATCTATTTAAATATATCTGTTTAAGACCTTGAAAAAATATTTAACATGAGTATAAGTTTGACTGTTATAGATGACTATTAATCTGAATTTCTTAATTATACACCTTATTTTTAAGTGAGCTGCATAAACATAATGCCCTAAATAAGAGCAGAAACATATACAACATAAAAAAATTAACTTTAAATTTCTAAAATTAAATAAACCAAAACCTATACCAATGTAAAATATTTAAGACTAGTAGTTTTTTTTTTAATTTTTTTGGAGGGTGTTAAAAGTAGATTCAATAATCTACCTTTTTATCCTGTCATTTCTATATCCCCCTTTTCAGAAAGAGATCCTTTAATTTAATCATTTTTTTATTTAGATTTTTTCCTGATCATTACCAATAACAACTATTGCATGAATTCTACTTGGTCTTCTAATAAAACTTGGGACCAGATATTGGGGAAAAGTGGAAATATCAGAGAGGCAGAGGAACAAGCCATGGCCACTCCTTACCTAGCCCCTCCTCATGAATCCTCAGACTGAAGCCTCTGAGAGCTCTCAGGTGAAAAAGAAGGGGTTTCAGATGAAGGGCTGTACTCTTGCCTCTCCTTTCTTTCTCTGCCAAGCTATCTCTCTTCCTGGCTCAACTTCCTAGTCCTAGGATTAAAGGTGCATGTATTTCCCAAGTACTGGGAACTTTTATAATCCAGTGTCTCTTAGCAGCCAAAAAAATTAAGGATGACCCAATAGTATGTAGAATCCAGACTCTCAGTGTATCTTCCATCTTTACATGACTTATTTTATATTACTTAGCTCCCTTTTTAAGGACCTTATTTTAAAACTATATGTTTCATTTTTTATGACTGTCTATACCTTCTCTTTTCTCTCTAAGGCCTACATATATTTTCAAACACACTGTATCCAGTTTAGAAGGGTCCCCCCCCACACTTGAATCTCTGTTTATTGCATATCTGTAAGCTTTTCAGTGTGCACAACCCTTTAAACTGTTAATTAGTGTGGCTAGGACTAAAGATTTTGATTTGGTGCTGGCTCCACCCTGCTTGGTTCACTAAGAGCCTAGCTTCATGGCAGTGGTACCAGCATGGGAGCCACATTTACCGCCCCAACTCTGGGGAGTTTTGTGGTCCATGCTGCCACTGAGTACTTTACCTCCCACTGTTCATAGACCCCATTTAAGTGTTTAGTATCAGGGTCTCTTATGAATTGTGCCAATTTTTTGCAGCTAGCATTAAGCCAGGAAGCCATCTCTTAAAGTAACTGTGTCTTTGCTTGTCACTAGCAAACTGTCTTTCTGAGAAAAGTCAAGTTACCAAGAAGCCACATTTAACTTCATTTTTGTGTGTTTGAAACCCATTTTCAAACTTTGTCAGGTCTTCTGTGGAAATCCCAAGATGCTATTTGTAGACAGTCTTTTCTTTCCCACCCACCAGCTAAGAACTGACAGAGAGATTAATTATTAATTATAAATGCTCAGCCAGAAGCTCATTCTCATTACTAGCTAGCTCTTATGTTTTAAGTTAATCCATATATTTTATCTATGCTTTGCCATATGGCTTGGCACCTTTTTTCAGTATGGAATGCCCATCTTGTTTCTCTCTGCATCTGCAGGCAGCTCCTCCATACTTGTCCTTCTTCTTCCCAGCTTTCTCCTTGTCTGGCTTTCCCAACTAATCTCTTCCTGACCAATTATAGACCAGTATAGGCAGAGTTTTCCTGTCCCGAATGCCTGTTCCCAAAGAACCAGCAGATTTAATATTAATTACATTTATTTAATATTAATTACAAGTGCCTGGCCAATAGCTCAGGCTTGTTACTATCTTACAGCTTGACCCATTTCTATTCTATATGCTGCCCTAAGGCTCATGGCTTTTACCTCTATCCCATTTTCAGTGTCTAACTCCTCTCTCTGGCTGGTGATTCCTCTAACTTTGCCCTTCATCTTATTCTCAGTTTTACCTTCCCACCTAACTTTACCCTGTTTAGCTATTAGCCAGTCAGCTTATTCATTAAACTGATCATAGCTATAGGTGTTCACACTGTACAGAATTATTCCACCGCAGACCAGTTAGTTCTTTATTAACCAACTAAATACAAATTAAGCATACAGGATTATTTCATAGCTAAAGTGAGAGGCTGAGAACATGCTATCAAACAAGACAGGAGAGTGAGAGTAAGAACACTGTAAGGGCCAGGCCAGGAAGTGAATTCCTTTAATCCTAGCATTCAGAAGACGGGTAGGCGGATCCTGTGAGTTCAAGGCCAGCCTGATCTACATAGATATCCAGGGCTACATAAACCTTGCCTCAATAAAAATAAAACAAATACTCCACCAAGCCACACAGGGAAAGCATTTGCGTAGACCGTCAGGTATGGTTTATGTGGTAATCAGGATCCAACTCAGGCTTTGTGAACACTGGGCAAGAACTTTAACACTATACTACCCGTCAATTCTTAAAACTACATCTCTGTGTTTGTTTTTTAGTTTAGAGGTTGGAAGAGATAGCTCAGCTGTTAAGAACCCTAGCTACTCTTGCAGAGGACAGGTGTTTAGTTCTTAGCACTGACATGGAAGTAATGTCTGTTACTGTAATGTCATTTCCAGAGGATTTGCTGCCCTTTTCTGGCCTCCACTGGCACTGCATGTATATCAGTACCTTACTTACATGCAAGCAAAGCATTCACATAAAATGCAAATAGGCCAGGCATGGGGTGCATGCCTTTAATTCCAGCACTTGAGAGGCAGAGGCAGGTGGATTTCTGTGAGTTCAAGGCCAGCTTAATGTTCTGAGTGAGTTCCAGGATGGCCAGATCTGTTACACAGAGAGACCCTGTCTCAAGGGAAAAGTGTGTGTGTGTGTGTGTGTGTGTGTGTGTGTGTGTGTGTGCGCGCGCGCGCGCAAGCAAATAAAAATCTAAATTTTAGTTGAAGGTGCACACATGCCACAGCACATATATGTAGGTCAGAGGATAACTTTGTGGAGTCAGTTATTTCCTCCCATCTATATGTGGGTTCCAGGGGTGGAACTCAGGCTGCCATTTTCACATATGTTTTGTTTGTTATTTTCTTTGAGACAGGATCTAACTGCCTATGTAGATTCAAACCAAGATGTTCCCAAATGGTGGTATCAAAGGTGTGCACCACCACAGCTGCCACGTGAGATTTTTGTTTTTGTTTTAGGTTCAGTTACAGCAATCTCCCTGTCTTACATTGCCATCCCCTTCCCTCCCCGCCTTCTCTCCCCTTCCTGTGCCCACTATGCCCTACTGAGATTACTTGGCATCAAATGAATTTAGAAATTACCCGATGCCAATTTGGCAGATCTCTGTGAGTTGGAGGCCAGCCTGGTCTACACAGTGAGAGCCTGTCTCAAAAACAACTACAAAAATGTTACCAGAAGATTTGTTTTAAGTTGAGAATAGACATTCAGTGTCTGTCCTCTAGCCATTTTGGAGAATTCATCGAGAATTTAATTATCTCTATATTTTTAGTGCAAAATCCTTTATCTTTTATTCTTTATCCTTTATCTTTTAGTTTCTTTTAAACCTAGATACATTAACTTTTTGCATGAGCAATAGAAGGTTCAGGTCATCCTGTGTTGAGTCTGAGACCAGCCTGGAAAACATGTGACCCTTCCCCTTTTAAAACAAATAAGCATATGTACTTCCTATTATATTTGAGTTGATTCTTTAGGGCAGGCATTGTATAAACTAAGGAAGACACTCTGAAGCACAAACACGCAAACTGAGCATTTTAGGAGACAGTCCTTTTTAAGGGTGTCTAGAAAAAACAGAAATACTAACAACTTTGTTAGTTTGGGAAGGTTCTGGGTTTTCCCAAGACTGCTTCTGAGCATGAGCGGAAGTCACTCTGAGCAGTCTCCGGCAGCTAGATGATAGGTGCCATATTCTGGACAGAGTGACCCATCTTCATTCTGTTCTTCCGGACGCTCATACAAAGGGTCAATTTTACTTTCTTACAAAAAAAAAAAAAGAAAAAGAAAAGAAAAGTGTGTTCAGAGACGGCTTTAAGGTAACACAATGCCTCATCTTCCCACAGTAAAGATGGCGAAGCCCTGAGTAAATAACTAGCAACTTCACTTCCGCATTTTCTTGTGCCCTGGACCAAGATGGCGGATGAGGCTACCCGGCGGGTCGTGTCAGAGATCCCGGTGCTGAAGACTAACGCCGGACCCCGAGATCGGGAATTGTGGGTGCAGCGACTAAAGGAGGAATATCAGTCCCTTATCCGGGTCAGTTTTACTCCTATGTTTGACCTCGTAGCAAAGTGGTGGCGAGTGATCAGGTGCCTTCACAAATTGGCTCCGTGTGGAAGCCGCTTCCGGTATTTAAGTTTATAAATTCTTATAAATGCGTCTGCTGGAGGTCTGGGGGATTACGGGTGGACGGAGGGAGGATGTGAACGAGGTTTTGATTAGGAGCACAGTAGGGCTAGACCTTGAAGGAAAAAACAGCAGTATTCCTGGAGGGTGACGTGTCTTTACTGCGCCAGGCGTTAGCTGTGCTGAATGTAAGGGTTAGGGGGTCAAAGCGCTTCTGAGAATCCGAAGTCTCAGCCCTTCACTGTCCTTTTATTCTTTGTGATGGAATGAATGAAAGGAATGGCTGTCAGAACTGAAAATTCAAAAGTGTTAGCTGGATGGTGCTTAGAGTTATATAAACTAGCCATGTCTTCAGCTAATCTTTCTGTTGTGAGAAGAGAATGATTACACCCTTCGTGGTGGTTACCGACAGATCTCCTGCCTTATATATTGCTTCACTGAGAAATTGGCTGAGTGCTTGCTTAGCATGCAAAAAGCCCTGAGTTCTACCCCAGCACCTCATAAAATTATGTGGTTCATGCATGCATTCTGAGCACTCAGGTCATGGAGGCAGGAGGATTGGAAGCCTAGGTTATCTGCACTACATCATGAATTGAAAGGTAGTCTGGACTACATGAGACCCTGCCCCAAACACAACAACAGTAAGACAGATTATTGTGTTCCTGGTACCTAGGAAGAGTATACAAAGCCACATAGGAAGGGTCCTGCTGAAGCTGACAGAATCAGTATTGTACTGTGTTTAAGTGGAGAGACAGAGACATAACTAGGAAATTCTGAGTAAGGGGAGGGGGGAGATGAATAATTCAACTTTAGTTTGCTAAGGTAAGGCTTTTTGGAAGTGGTAAAACTTGAATTGAAACTTAAAGTATAAACATAGGGCAAGATGTTACTGCAACTAAGCCTGACAGCCTGAGTTTGACCCCTGGAACACACGTAGAAGGAGAGAACTAACACCTTTGGGTGTCCTCTGATTACATGCATACCTTGGCATGAGTACACACACAAACACACACAATATAGTTGTAGCATGTAAAACATGGGGTAGGAAAAAAGATACTCAAGACATAAGGACAGAGATTGGAGAAATGGCTCATTTACTGTCTTTTCTAAAGGTTTTTTTTTTTTCTTTTGTAAAAAAACAATATAAGGGCAGCATGAGCAGAGGATGCAAGCTAGAAACAGCATGCTATAAGCTGGGAGCCTGTAACTGCAGCAGTTGGGATGCTGAGGCAGAAAGACTGCAGGTTTGAGTCCAGCCTGGACAGTTTCAAAGCCTTCCTCGGTTACAGAGTGAGTTCAAGGCCAGCCTGAGCAATTTAGTGAGACCCTATCAAGGGGGACAACATATAAAGTAAAAATTTGGCTGGGGCTAAGGCTGGGTGTTATGGTGCATACCTATAAACCTAGTATGGGGAAGGCAGAGGCAGGAGGATGTCAGTGGGTTTAGTGCCAGCCCTGGCAACAAAGAGACCCTGTAACGAGCAAGCAGCAGAGACTAAGGCAAAGGGAAGGGGATGTCAAGGGTCAAGGCAGGCCTTTGGGCTTTTAGAGTTGAGACTGTGTGTGGTGGTTCACAGCTGTCATCCCAGCACTTACGAGAGGCAAGAGGGTCAAAAGGCCAAGGTCATTCTGAATTATATAATGTAGGCTGAGGCTAGCCTGGACAGGAACCCCTTGAAGAGGAGGAAAGGAGGGATACGGCATAAAATGCAGATGGAAGTTCTAAGTTCTGTTTTTCTGCTAGATTAAGATATAAATTGAATTGGGGCAGTGGTTGCATCCGACTTTAATCCTGGCCCCAGGAAGGCAGAGGCAGGCAGATCTCTGTGAATTCAAGGCCAGCTTGGTCTACAGAACAAGTTGCAGGACAGCCATGGCTACATAGAGAAACCCAGTCTTGAAAGAAAAAAAAATAAAAAGGTACAAAATAAAACATGCAGTTGGATATAGAATCTGAAATTCTGGCAAAGACTTGAACTAAAGATAAAGACTGGAGAATCACCAATTTGTAGCTGCCGATGAAAGCTAGCACAGGGTGCTCCAGGAATAATGTGTATAGCAAAGAGAGGACAGACACTATGAGAAGTGAGACAGTAACCCTATGCGTCTCCAGGTATTTTGTGCTTACTGTGCTGTAGGGAACTAGACAGTCTGTCCTCTGCTCTGGGTAAGTGCCCACCTTACCTGTGTAGCCTTTCCTTTCATCTCGCTTATATCTGAAAAGTTGTGAAACCTGTTCTAAAAAAGAAAAGACAATAATTACACTTTTGAAGAGGGGCTGCCCTTGGTTCCAGGTCCCTTTGCGTTTTCTTTCTTTCTCTCTTTGTTGTTGTTGTTGTTGGGGGGAAGGGCAGGTTTCTCTGTGTAGCCCTGGCTGTCCTGGAACTTGCTCTTTAGACCAGGCTGGCCTCAAATTCACAAAGTTCCTCCTGCCTCTGCCTCCCAAGTGCAGGCATCGAAGGTGTGCACCACCGCTACCGCCTGGATTCAGCTCCTTTTCTAAGATTTTATTTTCCGCTTTCAGTATGTGGAGAACAACAAGAATTCAGACAACGATTGGTTCCGACTGGAGTCCAACAAGGAAGGGACCCGGTAGGTAGGCCCTTGGGAGGTGGGAGGTGGAAAAGGATCCTCACCAGACTTAACCAACCCTAAGCCACCGTGCTAATTCTTAACCATTGAGTCTTCCAGCATAGTGACCTAAGCAGAGATGTCATTTGAGTGTGATAGGAATAGGCTGGCTGAACTGAGGTTTGGTCTTTGTTACAGGTGGTTTGGAAAATGCTGGTACATCCATGACTTCCTCAAATATGAGTTTGACATCGAGTTTGAAGTGAGTGTGATAGAATGGGAAGTATGAAGGTTAGTAGAAGGATTGATTAGATGATTGCTATCAAGCCAAGCTTTCTTGAAGGGACTAAATAAAACTTTTAAAATGGGAAGGGAAATCTGAGGTTTGAAGCAGATATGTGACAGTTACTAATCTCTATATCTAGAATCCTAGCATGTACATGCCCATGTCGCTTGGGGATCTGCTAAACAAGCAGTTCCACCGAGAAATATTATATATATATTATATAGTTAGTTAGTTAGTTAGTTAGTTAGTTAGTTAGTTAGTTAGACAAGTTCATTTCTCTCTTGATTCTATTTTATTAAGGCTTTGTTCTTTCTCTAGATCCCTATCACATATCCCACCACTGCTCCAGAAATTGCAGTTCCTGAGCTGGATGGAAAGACCGCAAAGATGTACAGGTAGGACTGACTAGGACCTGAGGAAGAGGCAAGAAAACCTTAGGCAGGAGCACAAGAGATAGGTTTTCCCAGAAGATGCTGCTCTAGAAGTCTAGAGGGAGTCTATGCCAAGCCTATGTAAAGTGCTTAGATGATCTTGTTCTGAGTGTTCCTAAGAGGCTGATATACATACATACATGGCTAGTTTTGTGTGTCAACACCTTCCTCTTGTCCTTCTCATAGGGGTGGCAAAATATGTCTGACTGATCATTTCAAACCTTTGTGGGCCAGGAATGTGCCCAAGTTTGGACTAGCTCATCTCATGGCCCTAGGGGTAAGTTTGTTATTCTTATAAGAGAGGAAGAGGGAAGGTTCACTACCTAAGCAGTACCGGAAATGTAGCTGAGACTACGGGAGTAACAGCCTTTGATCCTTGGGCATGTTCTCCTAGAGTCTCCGGGAAGGAGGTTCAGGTTGAAGAGGCATTGATTACGGCAGTAACCTCACAGGTCTCCCTTGCATTGCAGCTAGGCCCTTGGCTGGCGGTAGAAATCCCTGATCTGATTCAGAAGGGTGTAATTCAGCACAAAGAAAAATGCAGCCAATGAAGGATCGAGCCGCCGAAGCAGGACAGAGGGACAGAGGGTACTAATACCTGTTTTCCTATGAGTCGTTCTTCTTCCTCATGATTCTTTCATGGGTCACCTCTGGTTGTTACAAAGTAGCTGGAAGGGGAAAAAAAAAAAAACCCAAACCCAACAATAGGGTAAGGTCACAAAGTTTCGAAGTTAAACTCTGCAGGGAGGTGAAAGACTTGGGCCTTGAAATAGGCGATTTGTATCCCTTCTCCAAGTGGAACCCTGGAGGCATCTTGGAGGTATAGGGTGTTAGCTAACAGTTCATAGCCTTTTTTTTTTTTTTGGTTTCTGAAAACAACCTGTCAATAAAAGCTGTTTTCCATATATGTAGCCCGTGGTTCTCTTTGATGACTGTTAACCAGGTGAACAAGCAAAATATGGTGGTAAATGAACACTAGGTTGGGAGGAGGGAATGAATATCTTTTAAAGGGCTAATAAATGGGAGAAAATCCATTTCTTTTCCCGTTGTTGAGATTTGCTTTTACCCTCTAGCAGTAAGCCATGCTTTCCTTACTGCCTGAGTGTGCAAAGGAGCTTGAAGAATGGGTCTTACAGACTCAGCGTTCTATGCTCACTAGGGATCTCTCATCCCTAGGTGGAGCACTAAATGCTTTTCTATTGGTTTTCAAGCTGGACCTGGACCTGCATGCAGCTTTCCACGCTGCGTCCCTCTTGTTTGGAAAGAGTCTCTGTTGCAGGCCCTTCCGTTATTCAAATTTTTGGCTCTTCATCCCTATGGACCACGTGATGGGATGAGGGGCCTTGCCCTCAGAGACTTGCAGCAATGGTTTAAAGACCACCACCCTCCAGGGTAGGGAACTAGTGGTTCTAAAGTTGGCTGCGTTTCCATGGAGTCGGTCGGGGAGCCGTGGGGGCGGGCTCACGCAAGCGCCGAGGAGGTGGGTGGGAGGATTGCGAGTGTGGGTGCGCAGGCGCCTTAAGAGACTGTGAAGCCGGTGGCCGGTGGCCGGGCGGCACCAACAAAGATGGCGGTGGCCCTTGCGGCGGGAGCAAGCTGGGCAACAGCTGCGGCTAAAGCTGCGGCTCGGCCCGCGGGGAGGCTGTTCGGGGTTAGGAGGGGGTGGCCCTGAGCTGGAGCTGGACCCCGGCTGGCCTCCCCCGCCGCCTTACCGGGGGACAGGTATGGGCCAGGACGTTATGGCGGGGTGTGGTGGAGTGGGGGAGCTGAGGGAGGACAGATCAGACCCCAGAGGACCTTCACTACAAAGGGAGAGGCTCGCGATGCCCAGCCGGGCCTGGGGGAACTGGGCTGGAAGAACAACATTCTCAGACCGCGGGGAATATGCCCGCCGGACCCCATAGCCAATCAGCGGCCTCGGCCTTTCTGCCCTCGAGGGGGGCGGACCCGGGTAAAACCCCCGCTGTGGTGGGAGAGATGCAGAAATTAGGGGTCAAGTAGTTCGTCCTCCATCCCAAACCATTGTCCCCTGAACGCAAATACCAAGTTGGAGCCCAAAACTGGAGGAGGGAGTGGATTGCAAATCACCCATTAATCGGCTTCATTTGCAACCCAGAGGGGCAAGGGTTGAGGTTGGAATGCTGACTTCTGGACTGATTCCTGCATCCACGGTCCCAGGTCTGGGGCATGTCTCACTTGACTAGCCAGATGCGAGGATTTTTAGGAGTTTGTAGATTATAAAAACAGCTGAGATTGGGACTACCACTGGTTTTTCAGTAAATCTGTATTCTATAGAGGGGCTGGGTGTGGAAGGTCAAAATGATGGGCTACTATTCAGTTATCTGTTTATTCAAGGAATACTAAGTGTTTTCTTTGTGTCAAACATTGCTAAGTTCTGGAGATGCAAGAACTGATTTTATATACGTGATTCATGCCCTTGGTACATGTAGAAGCCAGCTTTGGTGGTAGCCAATATCTTATCACCTGTACTAATTGAAATGCTGATCATCCTCTGTTCTCCTCAGGTCCAGCCTGCGGTGTCCACAATGCCCCAGGCTTCTGAGCATCGCCTGGGCCGGACTCGAGAGCCACCGGTCAATGTACAGCCCCGAGTGGGAGCCAAGATACCATTTCCTCCCCGGGCCCGCAGCAAGGAGCGCCGAAACCCAGTTCCTGGGCAAAACTCTATGTTACGACCTTTGCCTCCCAGGCCAGGTCCCACAGATGAAAGGCTCAAGAAACTGGAGCTGGGTCGGGGTCGGACCTCAGGTTCTCGTCCTAGAGGCCCCCTTCGAGCAGATCATGGGGTTCCTTTGCCTGGCTCACCACCCCCGACTGTGGCTCTGCCTCTCCCATCCCGGACCAACTTAGCCCGTTCCAAGTCTGTGAGCAGTGGAGACTTGCGTCCAATGGGGATTGCCTTGGGAGGGCACCGAGGCACTGGTGAGCTAGGGGCTGCACTCAGTCGCTTGGCACTCCGGCCTGAGCCGCCCACTTTGAGACGGAGCACTTCTCTCCGGCGTCTTGGGGGCTTCCCTGGCCCCCCTACCCTGCTCAGCATACGGACAGAGCCCCCTACTTCCCATGGCTCCTTCCACGTGATATCTGCCCGGCCATCTGAGCCTTTCTACTCTGATGACAAGATGGTGAGGACTCACCAGCACATGTGGTCCCCCCATGCTCATGTTCCTCTTCCCTTCAACTCTCCTGTCGTGATACGGCTTTCCTGTTCCAAGTCCCTTTGCCAACCCCTCATTACACCAGTGGACTCTTCTCCTTTCTGAGGCCTTCTAGATAATATTTTGGGTTGTATGTGATTCCCCAGCTTGGTGTGCCATTCAGGTCCCTAGGGAATTAACCCAACTATTTAGAATTCTTCTTTGGGTCCTTAGGCCCGCCCTTTTAAGGCAACAGCCTCTCCTAGGACTGGGCCTAGGCCTAATTAATCCCAGCGTTGAAGAGGGGCGGGGCTAGAGCACCTGGGCTAAGGAGGGGCGGAGCTAGAGCACCTACTAATGTGCTTGCCCATTTCTTGAGCTAAGTGAGCTAAGCTGCCTGCAGTTGGAGCCAGCAGGACAGGGTGCAAGAAGGGGCCACGGGGGCAGGAGGGGGATTTGGGGGCAGTAAAGTGGGCGTGGGAAGCAGCTGGGCAACCATGCCAGTGCTTGGGGAGTTGCCTCAGGAGCTGCAGCGCCGGCTAGTTGGGCAGCGGAGTAAATGGGGAATAGGTGTGACAGCCATGGCTGAGTCTGTGGTCCACTCAGCTGTGATGGGTTTACTACTCATGACCAATGAGGTAGGAAGACCAGTGAGGGACGGAGGGTCGAGTTGGGACACCAATAGGGTTGGGGAGACATTCAGCAGCGTGCTATTGAAGGTGCCAGGGAGAATATGACTGTACTCTGACCTTCTAGGCTCATCACACACTGCTTCTGGGCTCTGGTCATGTTGGCCTCCGAAATCTGGGAAATACAGTAAGAGCCATTTTCTTGTCCTTTCTCTGTACAAGGAATGTGAAATGGTGTTGGGGGTGGAGACAATCTTTGGATTTGAGGTAGGCATGTCGGAGAGCACAGAAGCTCTCTGAAGGCTTGTTGGATACCAGACTGGAAGGGTAATGGCAACGTCCCTACTGCTTCCTCAGTGTTTCCTGAATGCCGTGCTACAGTGTTTGAGCAGCACAAGACCTCTTCGAGACTTTTGTCTTCGAAGGGACTTCCGGCAAGAGGTGCCTGGTGGAGGCCGAGCCCAGGAGCTCACGGAAGGTGGGCAACAACTCCTGATTCTTCTGTTCTCTTCCTCCGATCTGTTCAGTTCTATCCCTCAGTACCTATGGTTCCCAGCCCTTCAATCTGACAATTTTATCCATTTCCTAGTTCCTCCATTCCTAGAGGTTTTCTATCCACTAAATCCTGCCTGCTCCTCTGATACTAATCTGTCTCCCCCACTCTCACACCAACAGCCTTTGCAGATGTGATTGGTGCCCTCTGGCACCCTGACTCCTGTGAAGCTGTGAATCCTACTCGATTCCGGGCTGTCTTCCAGAAATATGTTCCCTCCTTCTCTGGATACAGGTGGGGAAACAGGATAGGATTTCTCTCTGACCAAGTCTGAGGCCAAGCGGGGGTACCCATTGTTCTGAGCATTGAGATTTTTGAGGAAGTAGGGACCTATGTTTGGGCAGGGAATACTGAGCATGAGCTAAGAGGGGACCAGTTGCCCATATTCTGTCTGGCTGTAGCCAGCAGGATGCCCAAGAGTTTCTGAAACTCCTCATGGAGCGGTTGCACCTTGAAATCAACCGACGAGGCCGACGGGCACCAGCAATCCTGGCCAGTGGTCCAGTTCCCTCTCAACCTCGCCGAGGAGGGGCTCTACACGAAGAACCTGAATTAAGGTAAGGATTGCTTCCCCTTGCTCCTGTTCCCAGTAGGTCTATCAGTAGCATTCCATCTTCACAGAACTGAGCTAGCAGAAATTGGAAATGTAGGACCTTTGGGATATCTTTTAGCATAGGAAAAAAAAAAGGTTTGTACAAGAAAGGATGAAGGAAGGAGGGAAAGGGAGGATCCAGAATGCAGAGGCATAAAATAGTGTTAGGAATGTCACTAAATTGGGAAAGGAGGGGCCTTTTACAATAAAATATGCCAGTGGGCCTTGTAGGGGAAAGATGGCACTCTCCTATAGATAATTCTTTTCCTCTCAGATTTCTCCAGAAAGTTCCAGGAAAACATTACTCCTTTGACTGGAAATTTAGGGAAAGGGCTGCTATGTGGATAGGAAACAGAACCCTGGATAATTTCAATGTCTTGGGGGGTGCCCAGTGTTACAGCTGTCTCATAGGTGCCCCTCCCTCCCCTTGATCTGTGGTAGTGATGATGATCGAGCCAACTTAATGTGGAAGCGCTACCTGGAGCGAGAGGACAGCAAGATTGTGGGTACGGAATGGGGCAAAGCCGTGGGCTTCGGGCTTGGGAGAAGAAGAGTGAAGCTGATGAGGAGGATGTGGGATGGTGTGGAGAGCTGGGTGGCCGTGCTGGTTAGGAAGGCAGATCCAGCAAAGGAGAGGCAAGAGACAGGATTCCAAGAAAGCACCTTCGGCATCCAACAGTGACTTCTGCCCTTTTGCTTCCATCTAGACCTATTTGTGGGCCAGCTGAAAAGTTGCCTCAAGTGCCAGGCCTGTGGGTACCGCTCCACAACCTTCGAGGTTTTTTGTGACCTGTCCCTGCCCATCCCCAAGGTGGGATTCAGAGGATTCCAGAGGTGGATGGAACATGGGTTTTGTGACCCACCCCTACGTGTGGGTGGGAACTGTGCTGGTCTCTAAAGCAGAACTGAAGCCTTAACTATTGGGGGTGGGGGGAAGATACACAGGTGACTTAGAACATTCTGACTCTTACTCCCCTTTTCCCCCAGAAAGGATTTGCTGGGGGCAAAGTGTCTCTTCGGGACTGTTTCAGCCTTTTCACCAAGGAAGAAGAGCTAGAATCGGAAAATGCCCCAGTATGTGGGGTTTACACGGTGGGAGACATGGGGGGTCTGGAAAAGAGATTAAGCTTCCTTAGTATAGGAATGACAGTTACATGTCTGGGCCTGTGTTAGGGTCTCAGCTATGTCATAGTATGCCTTGGTTGAAGGGGAAGGGGCAAAGCAATGAGAAAAATGCTAAATTTGTATGTGAATTGGGGTGTCAGAAAAACCAGCTAAGGTGACAGCATATTGACCTAACATCTGCTCTTTATTTAGGTGTGTGACCGATGTCGGCAGAAAACACGAAGTACCAAAAAACTGACAGTACAGAGATTCCCCCGAATCCTCGTGCTCCATATCCTAACCTTCCAGTTCTTATTTCTCTTAGGATATCTCCCATACATTCTGTTTCCTCACCTTCATTGAGTTTTCTTTGGGAAAAACCTGCCACTCCAGCTTCCTTTGCCATCTTTCAGGACATGTTGGGGGAATGGAGGGTTCTGGTTTTATCACGTGCAGCTCCCTTAGAGACCCTCACCTCCCAAATGCTCCTTAACCAGGGCTCAGATCTGAATCGATTTTCCACCTCTCGGGGCTCCATCAAGAAGAGTTCAGTAGGTGTAGACTTCCCATTGCAGCGACTGAGCCTAGGGGACTTTGCCAGTGACAAAGCGGGTGAGTCTGGTGCGGGAATGTCCTAAGGAGCCTTCCTTCAGGAGGGAGACACAACTCTTGACGGTTAAACTGATCTCTAACCCACAGGAAGCCCTGTCTACCAGCTGTATGCCCTTTGCAACCACTCGGGTAGTGTCCACTATGGGCACTACACAGCCCTGTGCCGGTGCCAGACTGGTTGGCATGTCTACAATGACTCCCGGTGAGAACAGTCTCTTATTCAACTCCTGCCCCCTCCAATGAGGCCCAAAAGATGAATGAGATCCTGACAAAGGATAGGTGGAGTCTCCTGAGCTCCACCCAGTACTGATGAGTCTTGTAGGAAGGAGGGGGAATGCACAGGAATGACTACAACCATTCCCCATGTCTCTCCTTAGTGTCTCCCCTGTCAGTGAAAATCAGGTGGCATCCAGTGAGGGCTACGTGCTGTTCTATCAACTGATGCAGGAGCCACCTCGGTGCCTGTGACACCATCTTGAAGCCCTGGCACCAGTGAAAACCTTCTCGACACCCTTAAGCCTCCAGGCTCCCCATTTACCTCAGAGACGTCTATTTTTGTGTCTTTTTAATCGGGGAGGGGGGGGTGGTTGTAGCTCCCATTATTTTTTTTATTAAGACGCACCCCTTCCACCTTGTTTCCTGTCCCATGTATAAAACCCACCAAGCCCTTGACCATGTACAGCCCCCAGAACCTCTGCAATCTCACTTTTTGTGAATAAATTTATTAAGAAAAAAATGATGTTCACGTTTGTATTTGCGGGTAAGGGAACGGATTATCCAGAATGGGATTCAATTAGAGCCTTTCTGGGACCCGATTCCGTCTCTGAACAGGCGGGGGCGCTCACTCTCAGCATAAGGAAGAGAACGGGTCGAGAAGGCCCCACACTCGTGCCAGCCAGTGTTTAGTGGTACTAGGAAGACAAACCGACTTCTGAAGCCTCGGAGAGGCCTAGAACGACAGTGCAGGCATTGGCGCGCCGGGTTTCGCTGGAGAGGGGAACTGCCCCTCGAGAGCAAGGCGCCCAAGAAGCCCTGTTGACAAACACTAGCTTCGTTGCCGGGCGGCCCTAGCTCCCATAGGCCCTGACAGTTGCCAACATCAAAGAGCTGTTTATGGAGCCACCTCCCCACGGGCTGGCCTCCAAGTGTCTCTCTCTCCAGCCGAGGCCCCTGGGGCCATCCCTCCAGGGTTCTCACCACGGGCCTAGGAAGCCTAGGCTGAAGAATGCTAACTCCCGGATTCGGCTTTTCGCTGGTCTCGGCCCTGGGGAAGGCAGTGCCCGCTACTGCAACTAACTCCGACTGGGCAACGAACCGGTTAACCTGTGCCACCGAGCGGACTCGGGCAGCGGCTGCTGCTCCGCTGGCAACGTCACTGCTGATTCGGTGATTTCATTGGTGCATGGACCCGGAGCTCACCAATCCAGAACCTGCTCTCCAGGACCCACCAATCCTGAAGCAGTAAAGCAAAGCGCAGCTGTGGGCCTCCAGAATGGAGCGGACGGAAAGTCGGAGGGATCCTAAAAGTTAGGGGCGGGGATACCAGACTTGAACCTGCTCACCGGCTGAGGCTGGGAAAAGCGTGTGCAGCAAAATTCTGGCCCCCGGGCAGGTTTGAGCTGGGGAGATAGCGTAGGCGTGGGCCTTATCTGCACGGCGACCAGAGAGACTGCTCCTAGGGCCTCTCTATCGCTTATTTTCTCTGGTTCCCTTTATCTCGTGGGTAAGTCCAGGGCTCTGAACGAAGATCTCCTTCTCTCACTAGTACGTACACGCGCGCCCCGCCTTAGATGCTCACAAATCAGTAAGTGCCCGCAAGTGGGGTACGGGACCAGTGGGGTTTCTGCAGTTGTAAAACAGGGTGCCGACGGTTCTGCCGGTTATCTCGACCTTCCCCTAGGCCTTACAATGGGCCGTACTGTAATCGTGCTTGGCGGAGGTATCAGTGGATTGGCTGCAAGTTATCATCTGATCCAAGGTCCCTGCGCCCCTAAGGTGAGTCCCCACTAGAACCAGAGAGACTGGTTTAGTACTCTTAACATTTCCAGCAAAAACTGGATAGATTGTGTCCCATGGAATGTGCACCCCCACGTCCCCGATCTCTTTTCCCCGCACCCACAGTGTCTCACTTTGGGCACAGGTGATCTTAGTGGAGGGCAGCAAGCGTTTGGGAGGCTGGATCCGCTCTGTCCGAGGATCAGATGGTGCTATCTTTGAACTTGGACCACGAGGAATTAGGCCGGCTGGCATGCTGGGAGCCCGGACCCTGCTCCTGGTGAGCATCTTGCGGAATGTGTAGCCATAGACCGTAGAGCAAGTAGTGAAGGAGGATTTTCCGAAGAGACAGAGTTGCAGAGGGGAAAGACATTTGTTGGGTCAGTTTTTTCTTAGTGTCCCCTCTTCCTGAGGGCTTGTGGAGAACAGCTTTCTGAGCTTGGCTTGGAGTCAGAAGTCTTGCCTGTCCGGGGAAATCATCCAGCTGCCCAGAACAGGTTCCTGTATGTCAGCGGTGCCCTGCACCCCCTACCCTCTGGCCTCAGGTAACACCTCGCACCCTAAGTGTTCACCTCTTATTCGCTCCCTGTCAGCCCTTCCAGCCACAGGGGCTAAGAGAATGAAAATAACCCCCAGGAGCTGGGAAGGTAACTCAGGGGGCTTTATTTTCACCATGCCTTCCTCCATGCAGGGGGCTACTCCGCCCTTCACCCCCCTTCTCCAAACCTCTGTTTTGGGCTGGGATAAGGGATTTGATGAAGCCCAGGGGCAAAGAGCCTGATGAGACTGTGCACAGTTTTGCCCAGCGCCGCCTTGGACCTGAGGTGACCTTGCTCAGAGGTGGTCTCATCTTTCTCCTCCTACACCAGCTTCTGCATCTAGGGATGTCCTCTTTCTGTTTCTGGAATCTCCAAAACTCCGGTGTTGGGAATAAATACCTTCCTTTCCTGCCTTCGCTTTTGTTACAGTGGGACCCCCACCCCCCAACACCACCGCTCTCCTCTCCTTCCCTTCTTCCCTCCCTAGTATGGGTGATGGAGATCAGTCAGGGTGGCTTATCCCTTGGCCCCTCAGACCCAGTCTTACCCTTAAGGTTGCATCTTTGGCCATGGACAGCCTTTGCCGAGGAGTGTTTGCAGGCAACAGCCGTGAGCTCAGTATCCGGTCCTGCTTTCCCAGTCTCTTCCAAGCTGAACAAACTCACCGGTCCATATTACTGGGGCTGCTGCTGGGGGCAGGTGAGGAGGGAGGCATTGGTTCAAAGGGTAAAATATAAAGCCTGCCTGACAAGGAGTACTATTTTGATAACACTTTTTTTTTTTTTTAACCTCCTTTTAGGACAAAGTCCACAGCCAGATTCCTCACTAATTCGTCAGGCCCGGGCCGAGCAATGGAGCCAGTGGTCACTCCGTGGAGGGATGGAGATGTTGCCCCAGGCCCTTCATAACCACCTAACTAGTAAAGGAGTCACTGTCCTCAGAGGTCAGCCAGTCTGTGGGCTCAGCCTCCAGCCAGGAGGGCGCTGGAAGGTAAGAGAACACTCTGGAGTGTAGTAAACCTGTATCAGTGTTACTGGTTTTGTGGTTGCGGTCTTTCTCATACTGAATATTGCAAATATATATTTAGCAAAAAGTTTTATATGAAAATGTGCATGACTCAATTTTATACCACAGTAAAACAGGTCCTCTGGGGAGGGGTGTGGACTTGTCTGCTGAACATCGACTTCTTTAAACTTGGTCCAAGATTTTAAAACATGATGGTACTGTTTCCTCTTATAACTACCATTCTAATATTCTGTTGCCATCTCTATACACTTACCAGTCACAAGATTCATAAGGCATCGAAGCCCTGATGTCTTCTATGGATATATCTGCCACCTTTAATGTCAATGATAACTTCTTGTCCATAAATTTCTTCTGCTGTGTGTGTGTGGGGGGGGGGGGGGAGCTGAAATAGCTCAGCAGTTAAGAGCATGTGCTGCCTTTGCAGAACACCTGGGTTCTGGGTTCCGTTCCCAGAACCCGCCTCAGGTGGCTCACAACTGCCTGTAATTCCAGCTCGGGCTCAGACTCTACAGGCACCTGCACTGATGTGCATACACATACCCAGTGTCACTTTCTTAATCTGAGTGGTTTAGCCAGGGCAGGGCTGGATGATTGTTTTCTTGCCTTAGAGAAACCATTTAGCCATTGGCTACCTCAGGTCCTTAGGCTTTGTGTGTGAATCTTTCCCCAAAGCGCTTAGGTATGTGAATAGAAGTAGAACTTGTGAGTATCTGGAAACAAGGAAAGAACAACCCCCTCCACTGATCATTTCAGAGCAGCCACAGTGGCCCCTTTCTGGGTTATACAGAAGATTTTGTTGTTCAGATGACGATATCACTCATATCCTTCATCTTGGGTCTGCACCCAGTTTTTCCTGTCTGTCTTTTGGGTACCAGGGAAACTAAGGTGGAGGCTGCAAACCTCACTTACCTAAAGTCCTCATAACACTGTATCTCTCACATGTTACCACTCAGGTGTCTCTAGGGGACAGCAGTCTGGAGGCTGACCACGTTATTAGTGCCATTCCAGCCACAGGTAATGGAATAGTCTCTCCCTTTTCCTAACCATCAGGAGGCAATAGTAAGCCTTCCTATGCCAATAGAACCACACTGAGTTCCTAAACTGGTCCCATCCCTGCGGGATTCCTGTAAGACAAAGCTAGCCCAGTAAGAATGCCTCTGCCTGATCCCCAGTGCTCAGTAAGCTGCTCCCTGCTGAGGCTGCCCCTCTAGCTCATGTCCTGAGTACCATCAAGGCTGTGTCTGTCGCTGTGGTAAATCTGCAGTACCAAGGAGCTCGTCTGCCTGTTGAGGTATGAGGGGGAAGAAGGGAGACACAAGGTCAGTGAGAGTCCTTCCCTCATCCACAGACATCTTCTCCTCCAGGGATTTGGGCACTTGGTGCCATCATCAGAAGACCCAACTGTCCTGGGAATTGTGTATGACTCCGTTGCTTTTCCTGAGCAGGATGGGACCCCGCCAGGCCTCAGAGTAACTGTGAGAGAGGGAAACTTTGCTTACAGTGGGGTTTCTAAAGGACGCCTCTGTGCCTTAGTATAGGCAAGGGCATGATGGTCAATGCATTCTTTTCTCATAGGTGATGTTGGGAGGCTACTGGTTAGAGGAGCTAGAAGTGAATGGCCAGGAATTGTCTCCAGAGCTGCTCCAACAGCAAGCACAGGAAGCAGCTGCTACGCAGTTAGGGCTGAAGGAGCGACCGAGTTACTGCTTGGTCCATCTACACAAGGTGAATTGAGATAAATTCTTATTAGTTCCCCCTTGAAAGTAAGGACTAACATGTTTATCAGTGTGTCAGCCAAGGCCTTGGAGATCAGTAATAAATAATCTTACATCTTCTCTTTCCTTAGAACTGTATCCCTCAGTATACGCTAGGCCACTGGCAAAAACTAGGTAAGTTGGGAAAGTGGCTGGGCTAAGGAAGTCAGAACCCAGCTGTAACATTCTTTTCCTCTTTCCTTACCTTTCAGAGTCAGCCATGCGATTCCTGACTGCTCAAAGGTGGCCCCTGACTTTGGCTGGAGCTTCCTATGAAGGGGTTGCTGTCAATGACTGTATAGAGAGTGGGCGTCAGGCAGCAATTGCTGTCCTGGGCACAGAATCTAACAGCTGATTCCCCCTCTTACACTCATGAAAATAAAAGTTGCTAGAGCTTTGGTCTTGCTATTCTGTCGGCCTGAGGCTTGTCGGGGCCAGGGGTGGTGGGGGAGAATAAAGTGGCCTGGGTTGCAGGAAGCACAAGCAAAGATGAGGTAAAGTCCTTTATTAGAAAAGATATCAAAATCCCAGCCCCCTGGGCCAAGAGCAGAGGAGCTACTCCAGGAAATGCCCTGGTAGGGGCTTCCTCCACCACACAGCTTCTTGGGAACCATAAATAGAATAAATATTCACAGAGGTCCCAGGAGAAGCCAGGTCACCCTTGGAAAAGAGTGGTCCATAGATGAGGAAGGGGCTTGGGGTCCAGCCCTACTCCTACCCCGCGTGGGGCAGGGACTCCCAGGATTTGTCACATAAAATGACATGAAGGATTCACAGTCTTAAGTCCTGACAGGTGGCCCCTAGAAAGAGGAACCTCCAGGTCTAGAGGAGCCCAGCTCCAGTCTAGCAGTGAGGAGAGGTCCCTGCCCCCCAACACAGCACTAGAGTTTAGTTCCCTCACCTCCATCTGAAAGCAGTGAGGGACAGAAGGTATGGGGAACACAACCCCTCTGATTCAGTTTCAATTAAACTGGGCAAAGAAGAGTCATTGTGAACCATGGGGAGCTGTGTGATTGGCAGTAGGCAAAGGGCCAGGCCTGGCTGGGGGCCGGCGGTGCAACATCTCTTGTCGGAAGGCCTGGGAGGAACCCGGTGGGTATCGGGGACCAGAGGGATCCCGAGGACCCCGAGGGTCAGTCCCAATGTCTGCAGTGATGTTCGTATAAAGAGGACCCAGCTCTCGAGCCAGCAACTGGTATGTAAGTGAGTTCATTCCATCTTGTGTCCAAGAATTCTGGGTTCGGACCAGGAGGTCAAATCTAAGGGTTAAAGGTTTAAGACTAAGATCTAAAGGAATTTAGGAACATTTATGTTTTCCTGAATGGGACTCCAAACACAATTCCCTTCCTACCTGTGGGGATTTTCCTCATTGCCTTTATCTCCTCTGTGCTTCACCATCTTATAGTGTCCCACAGAGGTGGGCGGTCGAGAGATCTTCATCCCAGCCAGGCGCACCCTATGAGAAAAGTGAGGGAGGAGCCTTGGAGGAGCTACCATGGGAAAAAAAAGCGGCTGGTAAATAAATGAGGAAAGTAAAGACCATGGAGGAAGTGATGACATACACCCGTACACAGAGTAATTATCATCTGTCTGGCAGGGAAAACAAATATATAAATAAATAAAAACTGCCAGGTATGAGAAGGCAGTAGAAAATCAAACAGAAGGAAGGTAAACTCAGCTATATCTAAGTCAATAGGGCCTAATGCCAGGCAGCTTGGCAGAGGTAGACCTGTAACTCATACCTCCTTTCCAAATGGCTCCTAGGAGTTGCCCTTGGAGTTTTGGGAGGATGAGGGGCCATTCTGTCTAAAGCATAGAAGTGGCAGACCCAAACTCAACCACCTGCCTCTTCCCCTTCGGGCATTGGAAGTGGGACTTACATATGCTAAACACACACCTGACCACTGAGCTGCACCCCAGCCCAGGAAGTCTTATTTAGAAAGTGTCTAAACTACCCAGCTCCTTTCCAGCTTCTGACGTGTGTGAAAGAGAATAGAAGCAGAGAGGTGGAGCCAGCTTGTCAAAGAGCTGAAAAAAAATGCATCTGGAATTTTCAGGGTGTAAAGTACAGAGAGAGAGAGAGATGAGAATTCACATAAGGATATCATTACAGGGGAGGCAGGGAGAGGGGAGGAAATGGATCGAGCACATTAAGCTTAAATACACCGCACACACAAAACTGGTTCACTGGAGGCTAAAGGTAAGAATGTTTCACATGCTAAGAAATGAGTTGGCATGTTGCCAATCAAGATCCCCCCCCCCCCCCCACACACACACACACATTTTTAAGAAGAAAGAGAAAGAGAAGGAAAGAAAAAGTGGTTCTGGGTTATATGAGGTAGACTCCCTCTCCCCCATTCTCACTGAAGTAGTCTCTATGTAAGCCTATCAAAAATGAAGAACTGACCTGTCTTTAGTCCCTTCTTGAGATCTAGAATTCCATATTTCTAGTTGATCTTACCCCCTTTCCCCAAGAATATAACCAACCAGATCTACCTAGAAAACTGAAATTGGACAGAATGGGCAGCAGTGGGCAAAGCCTGTCCTGAGTAGATGAAGGTCAAGGGAAAGCAAAGGGCTCAGCAGAAGCAGGAAGCTAAAGATCTGGGTTGAAAGGTTGTGCTGGGGTTTGGGAAAGAGGTATTGCAAGAAGTCTGACCTGGTAGCAATGTCATCATCCTCACCACCCCAGCCCCAGTACTCATTGGGGAAGCCGTTCATCTTCAGGTACTGGTCAGGAGTGAGTGCTGAAACCCCACCAAAGTACTGAGGGTACGGGAGGCTAGGGAGGGAAAAAAAGATCCTTGTAGTTCCCAAATGTAGAGCATCAACCCTACCCACAATCCCCCTGGTCTCCTCCAACTACAATGTTGGTTCCCCTGCTTTCTAGTGCCCTTCCATGCCCTCTACCTGTATCCAAACTTGTTCATGGCAACGGCAACATGGCGGGGTCCACGGGGGTCGCACACATACAAGTTATGATCGTTTTCTGGAAGGAGGTCCACATCATGTAAGAACAAGCAGTCCCACTCTTCATCACGCAGGGCCTCCCGCACCCCAACATTCAGTAGCTTTGCCCTATTAAACGTTCCGTTTCCAGCCTAGAAGATAATCAAGGGGACCAGAATACGCATGGAGAAAGTAGGTAGCATGCATACTGAAGTACAAAGAGGGACATCTAAAGGAATACGGGGCCAAGAGAAGGGAACAAAATAAACAGCCGAGCAGGGGCACTCGGGACACTGAGACAGAGCTTGAGTAGATGATAAATAAAACAAGGGCTGGAGATGTGGCTCAGTAGGTGGAGCGTTCGCTAGCATTCCTTAAGCCCTAATGAAGTCCTTAGCATCGTATAAAACCAGGTATGGTAGCATGTGCCTGTAAGCCAGCAGTAGGAAGGTAGATACAGGAGGATCAGAAGATAAAGGTCATCCTCAGCTACGTAGTAAATTCTGAGGCCAGCCTGGGCTACATGAGACCCTACCTCAAAAAACAAAACAAAAACAAGCAAACATATTTGTTGTGCACAGACATAGGTGCAGGCAAAACACAATAAATCTAAAACAATTTAAAAATGTTGTATAACTAGTGTTTTAGCTTATCCTCGACCAATTCCAAATTTTCATAAGCCACCCAACAAAGGGGAAATCATAGAAAAATACAGAAGAGTAGGAATAGCCTAACAGAATAGGGGGACAGACCTAGCAGAACAAATGTGGGACTCTGATAAAGTTGGAAAAGCAAGGCTTCTCCATTATCTATCGTCTAATCTTCCGATATCCCACAAGCCCACTAGATGAGAGAAAAGACATTTATTTGAGGCTTCCCTGAGATCACAGAAAGAGCTAAGAGGCTGGGTAGTGCAGTGGTGGTGCACATCTTTAATTCCAACACTCAGAGGCAGGTTTGAGGTCAGCCTGGTCTACAGAGTGATTTCTAGGACAGTCAAACCCAGTCTCAAAAAAACCAAAACAAAACGAAGGAAGGAGGAAAGAAAGAAGTGGTAGAAAGTGGGAATACCTGGTGGATGACATAGATGCCATATGCAAGCTGCTGGCGTTGTAGGAAGGGGTGTAGGTGATAGAGCAGTAGACGAAGGTGGTGCTCCCTGGCACGGTGGGGCACAATTATGGCTGTTCGGGAGCGTGGCTCACATCCTGCAGGACGGTACCGGCCCCCTGGTTCTACCCGGGGATTCCGCTCCACAATCTCTGCTAGTGATGGCACTGGGCTAAAGGATACTGACACAGGACCCACTGTTGGCAGGGAAAGGCAAGTTCAGAAATTGGAGGCACAGGAGAAAATGGGTATCAGAATCTAAGAATACCTCTGGCCAAAAAGCCTGATTCTGGGCTCTGTTCTCCAAGGGCTCACTTAAAAATCTAACAAGCCTTGGATTTCCCTTCATTAAGACAGCTCCACAGAGCCTAAAGCTGAAGGCAGGCTCCTTACCTGAGACTACTTACTGTCTCATTTTAGAGCTCTATATAATTTTCTCTTGTCCCAACACTGAAGCTACAGGAGAAGAGCAAAGGGACTTCTACCTAATAAATCCAAGACTCATCTACAAGAGCAGTAATTCCTACCCTGGGGTATAAAGAGCCCATAAAATGGGCAGGCACGGTATAGCTTGTGACTCAAGAGCTTAATCTAACCTCTGAATTCACAGGCCACTCTACTATCATCAGCCCACCTTAGAGAACATCTGCCCAAGTCTCAATTCATGCCTGCCCAAGGCTCCCTGACCCCACCTTCTTCCCTCTGTACTCACCTAAGAAAGGAGATCTCTCTGGGCAGTATGGCAGAGCTTGAGCTGGAGGAGCCCCTGCAGCTACAGGGGCCCCAGGCAGGTGACTGAGGTTACTATAGACATCACGGGGATGAGAATAATCAAACGTTGGGCCCTGGTCTCGACCAAACAGGGCACTAAGGCTTCGGAAGCCCCCTAGTGACAGATACATCATAACCGCCAGTTGGGAGCCCACAAGCAGGGCCAATGTACAGGGCCTCTCCAGTAGCCTTCGCAACATCCTGATTTCAGGGCTAGGGAAAGAGTGAAGGGATCTCTGAAGGCAAACAGGAAGAGGGCAAGACAGCAGAGAAGTACAGGGCAGAGATGAAAGTGGTGGCAGGGACAGGAAGAAAAACAGGCGGAGAACAAAGTCGCAAAAGAGAACACTGCTATTATCAAACAAGGAAAAAAACAAAACAAAATCAAACAAGGTAACCAATCACCAGCAGGCCTCATTCAAGTCACTAGCTTCCATCCATTTCACTCACTTTCAGTTTCCAACCCCCGAGAAAGCTTACATCATTCAAGTCCCAAGTCCATTTCAGAAGTCTTTAGAAGGTCCTCCAATCTTCCAGAAGAACAGACAGACACACCTATGTTCACGCTGTCTTCTTCCGGATCATGGGGGCTCCAGGAGGTCCCCGGAGAGCAGAGATGGGAGGCATTATCTAAAACTGGAACTGTCACAGAAGACAGAAAAGGGCATTCCAACAGACAATCTGGGACCAGCGGGAACAGAAGTGATCAAGGAGAACCAGTCACCTGTACAACAGAGAACAGGATCAGTTAGAAACAACTTTCCCATCGTGGTAAGTGCGGGAAAGTGATTGGAAAGGAAAAGACACCAGGTCAGGTCTCCTCTCTCAGGCTACCTGCAGTAGAGTAGGAAGTGTCAGATCTGTACCTAACCCTTTTTTGTTTGTTTGGGGAGAGGAGGCAGGGAATGAATGGAGGCACAAAACCAAACCAAAACCTACTCAAGAGGCAAGACCGTGTGAGAGGACCTTGAAAACAGTAAAATTAGAAACAGGTTCTTTCTGTTCTTCGTGTACCAGGGAGCGCCTCCGCAGGTGCAGGGTGCTTGACCACCTGGGAGCTGCAAGCAAGCAACCCTGGAGCGTAGCCCGGAGAAGGGTGGGGGTGGCGTCCCCTACCTTTTCCATCTTTCTCCAACCCTAGTGGGGGTGGGGAGGCCAGTTCTAGGGGAAGTGAGAAGTAGAGAGGGAGGAAGAGCCGGGGCAGAGTCGACCTAGGATGCCTGGGCCCGCTCACCTGGAAGGGCGTGGTCAGAACTTTGCCCGCGCGGGGGATAGGGATTAGAACCCCACTCTTTTCGGGCACGCCCATCCCACCTCGGACTCTTGGGTTTGTCCCTACCGTGCAACGTGAAGGCAACCGGCCCGCGTGCACATTTCCACCCGAGAACCTGTCTGTGTTCAATCTGGTTTTCCAGCCTTCGCTCAGAACTTCTCCTCCTCCCGACCTCCCGACCCTTTCTCCAAGGACTCTCTTTCCAAGGTCCCAAGCCTGCCATACCTGGTCTGCTCCCCGTCGTCACCGCCAATCGGACAGCCGGGCAGGTATCGCCGCCGCCATCTTGGAAGCGGGCGTTGGGGGCGGGGCCTCGCGTCACGGGGCGGGGCCTCTGGCGGGCAGGCGCAAGGGCCTAGCACGCCCCTAGCCTGCAAGCCTAGGTGGCCAGCTATACTGGGTTGCTCGCGGAGGTCGCAGAGGAGTCGCAGACGCCCGGCGCTTCCTCTTCATCTCACAGTCTTCTAATAGGTTCCACTGCTCACCTCAGAGCACAGCAACTCCAAGCCCTTGTGTCTCAGTAGGGCTGAGAACCAGTTTCTGATGCATCGGACGACCTCACCCCAGGTGTGTCAATGCTGGTGTGTCAATGGCGTCCCGTAGCCTTATGCTACTTAGTTTCTCTCTGAGGTTACTGTAACACGCGTTTGTACCATCATGGTATTATCTCACAGGCCTTGAAATGCAAAGTTAGTTAACAGTGAAGCATAGCATGTGGACGGAAAGGCAGCGTCGGCTCTGACGTAAATATGCTTTTCTAGGTATTAAAACTAAAATGGAGGCTACAACGATGTGCAAGATATTTAATCCTGGGTCTTCTATCAGCCCATAGCTTATTGTTTCTTAGAAGCAAATGTTTGTAACAAGGAAACAATAAAAGACCAATTGCTTACGGCATTTGCCTCAAAAAGTACACTGTCTCTTGTGTGTGTGTGTGGGGGGGGTTGTTATAAACAATACAGTGCAATGATCTCGGTGGAAAGGACACCTCATTCACATGTGACGATCCTGGGCAAGCTTCTCAAAAGTAGTCACGTCTAACTGGAAGCCCGGAGGACATCCTACTTTAAACATTGTTTTCATGAAAGTTATCTTACAGCTCAGTGTAGGCGAGTGACCTGCACCCAGTTGTCTTGTCTAGTAAACACCACTTGGAGAAAAACAAAACAAAAAGAAAAACGAAGTATTTGTCTCCATTTTCTTATCCAGTTTTATTGTCATCTGTAAACATGTGTTCTGTAGAGCCTTCATGAGCTAAACACTACAAACATTTTTTTTTTCTAGATGGCTTTTTTTCCGGGGGGGGGGGCAAGGGGACGGGACTTCAAGACTGGGTTTCTTTGTGTTGCCCTCCCTGGCTGTCTTGGAATGTATACCATGCTGGACTCAAAGATCCACCTGCCTGTGCCTCCTGAGTGCTGGGATTAAAGGCTTGTGCCACCACCACCCGGCAAGAGCAAGACCCAATGTTAGGCACACTCTGCTAGACCCTCTTTTTATTAAATCTTATCTTTGGTCCTATCTTGGTCCTGCCCAAACAGTCTTATCCAGGAAGAATCCTGCCAGGCCAGATAAACAAGAGTTGTACCACCATCCCCTTGATATCTGATCACCCCCATCTACCTTCAGCAAGAATCCTGTTAAGTCCATTTACCAAGCACCCCTCTATTCTTTATGCCATTTTAAGGCCGAATACAGACCCATTTGACTCATTGTCAAGTTCCCATAACCCCATTCGTCCTGCTTCCCTTATCTTTTTCCCTCTTCCAATCATCCTGAATAAAATCTCTCTTAACTGTTTTAAGTGGCAAAATATAACAAGTGTAAATGCTGAGATTTTCGACTGGAGTGTTAAGCAGGTAGTAAAATATTCTAAGCATGTGAGAGCAAGATAATGTGACAGGTAAAAGCACTTCCTGCCAACCCCAAAAACCTGAACCAAAAACCACTGGTAGGGGAAAACTGACTCCCACAGGTATCTCTGACTTCCACAACACACATTTACACTATGACACATGTACCCACACATCTACACACAAAAATAAAATCAAGAGACTATAAACCACTTAACGAGAGTGTGGAACTGGGGATGTAGGTCAATGGTGGGTCACCACAATTCTTAATGCCCAGGTTTTATCTCAAGGACAAGAAAAAAGCATGAAATCGCTCTGGTCAGAGTGTTCTGCTCAGAACGTTTATCTGATGGAGCATTCTTAAAGTGGTTGGGGCTGGAGCTGGATCTATATCTCAGTGGTTATTTGCTTAGCCTTGGCAAAAGGAAAAGGGCAGGAAGCAAGTCTATGTAGGCAGTTACTATAGAAGCCAACAGTGAGATAAAGCTTATACAAATAACTATTACTAGAGCTAGAGAGAAGGCTCAGTGGTTAAGGGCCCTCATTGCTCTTGTAGGGAACCGGGTTTGCGCTCAGCAGCTTTACACAGCAGCTCAGAATCATCTGTAAATCTAGTACCAGGGATTGAATGCCCTCTTCTGTCTACCAAGGACACTAGGCATACATGTGGTATACATATGTACATACAAGCAAAGCACTCAGGTAAATCTTTTTGTTCAAAATAATATACATGACTGGATGTTGTGGCACATGCTTTTTATCCCAGTGCTAAGAGGCAGAGGCAGGTGAGGCCAGCCTGGTCTAGGTAAGTAAGCTCCAGGGTAGCTAAGGCTGGAGGCAACAGATACTCTATTCTAAGCATCTGACTAGTGATCACAAAATAGGAGCTAAGTAGAAGAAGCCTGGTTTTTAGCTTAGGGCTTAGCTTGGTGGAGAGACAGTAAAAAGACAACTTTGTGGAACTGGTTCTCTTCACCTTTACATCGGTTCCAGGGATGAACCAGGTTGTCAGTCTTACGTCATTGGCAGTGAGTGCCTTTAACCCACCGAGCCATTTTACTGGACTTACACCCTGATTCTTCGGGGGTGGGTGATTTCTGGTGGTTGGTTGGTTTTATTTTGAAGCTCATTTTAGCAGAAGAACCAGAATTATTCAGATCATTGGTATGTGTATTTTTTTTGGTAGGGGAACTTTTCTATAGCAAGTCTTTCTCTGCCCTGCCTGCCAGCCGGCTTCCAAATAATGACGCGGAGCCTTCTTATTAATTATGAAAGTTCGGCCTTCGCTTAGGCTTATCCCACCAAACTTATAACTTAAATCGACCTGTTAATTTTCTTCTACATTCTGTTGAATGGCTCGTTACCTCATCTCTCCATGTTGCTCATGATGCTTCCTCAACATCTGGTTGGTGACTCCATCTTCTTCTTTCCAGTGTTCTCTTTCTGCCCAGAAGTCCTGCCAAGCTATTGGCTGTTTAGCTTTTATTCTAACAGCCACAGCAATACATTTTCACACAGTGTAACAAATACTCCACAACACTTCTCCTGAGACTTTGCTTCATTCCTTTTATTGTGGGTATTCTTACTTTCCTTGTTCTGTGCTGAGACAGTGTCTCACGTAGTCCAGGCTAGCTTGGAACTCCTGGTCCCTGCATCCTTCCTCCAGGGCTGATATTCCACACACATGTCATTACATTCAGCTACTTTGTTTTCTGTTTCTTGTTTGTTTTGTTTTGTCTTTTCAAAACAGGTAGTGCCACCTGGTCCGTACTCATGGCAATCCTTCTGCCACAACCTCTCAATTTCTGAGGGATTACAGGCATGAGCATCACATCTGACAGATAGTGGACTTTTCTGGTCTCTCTCTCTCTCTCTCTCTCTCTCTCTCTCTCTCTCTCTCTCTCTCTCTGTGTGTGTGTGTGTACACGTTTTGGTACACGTTTGTGTATGTGTGTGGAGGCATAAGTCGACTTTGGGCATTGTTCTTTGGGAGCTGTTCAGTGTGTTGCTCTTTTAGATATGTATTTATTTTAAATTTTTAAGATTTATTTATTTTATGTTGTATGTATGAAGGTTTGTCTTTATGTGTACCACACGCATGCCTAATACCTACAGGAAACCAGAAGAGAGTATTGGAACCCTGAAACAGGAGTTACAGATGGTTATGAGCTGCAGTGTGGGGCTGGGAACGAAATCCTAGTCTTCTGCGAAAGCAACTGAGCTATTTTTATTTCATGTGTGTGTTTACTTGCCTGTATGCCTGCCTGCCTGTACATACACCAAGTGGTGCCTGTGCCTGAAGAGGCCAGAGAGGGCATTAGATCTCCTGGAACAGGAGTTAGAGGTGATTGTGAGTTGCAGTGTAGGGGGCTGGGAATCAAACCTGGTCTTCAAGAGTGGCAAGTACTTTTAACCACTGAACCATCTCTTCAGCCCTTCACTTTGTCTTTTGAGACTAGATCTGGAGCCTGAGGTTTGTTACTTAGGCTAAGCCAGCTGGCTAGCTTCAGAGAATGACCTGTGCTCCTCCCCGTTCTAGGATTACAAGTATAGTGTGGTGTGCACTTTATCAACTGATCTCCCTCCTTAAACCCTTTCCTGCTTTTTGAGGCAGTCTTCTTTCTTTCTTTCTTTCTTTCTTTCTTTCTTTCTTTCTTTCTTTCTTTCTTTCTTTCTTTCTTTCTTTCTTCCTTCCTTCCTTCCTTCCTTCCTTCCTTTCCTTCCTTCCTTCCTTCCTTTCCTTCCTTCCTTCCTTTCCTTCCTTCCTTTCCTTCCTTCCTTTCCTTCCTTCCTTCCTTTCCTTCCTTCCTTCCTTCCTTCCTTCCTTCCTTCCTTCCTTCCTTCCTTTCTTTCTTTCTTTCTTTCTTTCTTTCTTTCTTTTTTTTGTTTGCTTGTTTGATTTTGAGATGGGGTTTTTCTTTGTCGTCCTGGCTGTCCTAAAACTCACTTTGTATAGACCAGGCTGGCCTCAAACTCAGAGATCTGCCTGCCTCTGCCTCTGGAGCGCTGGGATTAAAGGCGTGCCTCACCACGCCTGGTCTGAAGCAAAGTCTTACATATTGTACCTACAAACCCAGCAGGATTTTTGAAAAGATTTATTTATTTTATGTATATGAATGTCCTATTTGCATGTATGCCTTTATGCCAGGAGAGGGCATCAGTTCTCATAAAGATGGTTGTGAGGCACCATGTGGTTGCTGGAATCGAACTCAGGACCTCTAGAAGAGCATCCGGTGCTCTTAATCAAAGCCATCCCTCCAGTGACCCCCCCCCCCAGCAAGATTTTTTTTTTTTTACCTTATCCTTGAGATTCATTTTCCTGATCTATCTCCTCTCTCCTCTTCCTTCTCCTCCTCCCCTCTTGTGAATATTTATATATACATTATCAAGAGAATGTACCTAACATGTCTCTATCAAGGTGTGTGTGTGTGTGTGTGTGTGTGTGTGTGTGTGTGTGTGTGTGTAAAATGTGTGTCACTGTTTGTGAGCGCTCATAAGGCCTTTTGTTAGTTAAAGACTATAATGGATGCTTAAAAATACTTCTACCCCTACACTCCTTCCCAACGCTAATTAAGTACTCTGAGAGCCTGTCCCCATATAAGGTCCTGTCTGGGGAGGTTGTTGAGTATCGCTGCTCCCCCACCTTCTCTGACTCCCCTCTAAGCATATTTAGAACTGGTGGTTTCCTCCAGCTGTCAGCTGGTTACTCTTGCTGCCAAAGATTTTGGCTTCCCCCCAGCAACAGTTAATGGGGGAGGTATTCAATTGGCTCAGAAGCATCATTCTCTTAGCCAATAAAATGTTAATCCTTTGACGCCATTCCCTGCCCCTTCCTGACAAGCTCTGACCAATGAGATACTGCTTTATCAGTGTCCATCTATTCTGAGAGAGAGAGAGAGAGAGAGAGAGAGAGAGAGAGAGAGAGAGAGAGAGAGAGAGAGAGAGAGAGAGAGAGAGAGAGAGAGAGACTGTATGGAAATAAGTGGAGCTAGGGTTCATGTAGAAAAATAAATACCCATTCCACAGCATGCTCCAGAAACCCCGGCTTTCCTACCACCACAAAATAGTGATTGGACAAAAGCCCAGATTTCTCCAGATTTCCTCTGTTCTAAGCACAGAAGTGAGAATGTCAGGTGGGGTGGGGGGTGGGGTTGAAGAAATGGGTCCAGCTCCTGAACTGCTTCAATCCCCTTCCCAGTTCAGATGAGTCCTTATGTGTATACAGCATTTACCATCTTGTGAAATGATGCTCCACTTGAACTTCTTTAAGGGATACACCCCTTGTCAATCAGCGCCCCCTCTTTTTACCTTTACAGATTGATCCTTGAGCAGTTTCGGTGCCTCCTTCTTCCTCTTATCCCTCTTTCTACTATTTTTTTTTTTTTTTTAAGGATTTACTTATATACTTATTATGTCTGCAGTGTTCTGTGTTCTGTCTGCATGTCTGACTGCAGGCCAGAAGAGGACACCAACTCTCGTTACAGAAGGTTGTGAGCCACCAAGTGGCTGCTGGGAATTGAACTGGGGACCTCTGTAGAGCAGTTAGTGCTCTGACCTGCTAAGCTGTCTCTCCAGAGCCTCTACGTCTATAGTTCAGTCCTACAGAGGTAATACTTGGACTTAAGATCTTAAGCTCATCTGAATATGTGAAGGGTATATTCTCTCACCTCCATTTCTAGTAAGAGCTTGTTGGACTCAGCTTCAGGATAGGTATTATGTGAGGCTTACATTCCGCCTCTGGAGAGGTGAAATATGGAAGATGATTCCTGAAAGGGGTCATGAGTTGACTGACATTGAGGGCTGGGATACTCATCTTTTTGAAGGGCTAGCTCTTTCTGACCCCCTTTCACTATACAAATCCACCCACTCACTCAATCACAGAAGTAGTCTTTAACTCAATACTTTCTAAATTTTATTTATTTATTTATTTTATGGATATCAGCGTCTGTGTACCAAGTGCATGCCAGAAACCATGTGGGATATTTTGATTGCATTCTGAGTTATGCCTTCAATCAGAGGGTGGAATCAGTAACGGGTTGACTGGAATTGGCCGTGGAGAAACCAGAAATGTGGATATAGAAGAAGCACGGGAAGGAAAGGGCGGGGACTAGAGTTTGATTGTCCTCTTGGTTCTGGGATGAGGGAAGTTACATGTGTCTTGCAGTGGTGTCTCGTGCCAACAAACAAGGTCAGCTAGTTGTTACTCAGCCTCCTGAGTTAGCATTTTTATCCCAGCCTTTGACTTCTGGGTCTTATTGATAAATAAAATGATAAAGAGTTCATTTAAACCTATGTATCCCAGCTGCAGAAGAGTCAGGGCCAAGGGATGGCCAACCTGCTGCCTGAGCAGCCAGTGGGTCATTGACTGAGGGGCTGTAGATAGTAATTAAAATATCAGTAGATTCATGTGCAGCAGATAAGCTGGCAGAAAAGCACCAAGACTACAAGAAAGTTTTGGATTCCATGGAACTGGAGTTGCAGATTTTTGTGAGCCTCCCGTGGATGCTGGGACTCAAAGCCCGGTCCTCTGAAAGAGCAGCTAATGGTCTTAACTGCTGAGCCATCTCTCCAGCCTTTGATACATTTTTGGAAAAAATAAAATTCTCTTCCTCCTCCTCTTCCTTTGTCTCTCTCTTTTGTGAGAGGGCTTCCCCGTGTATCTCTGGTTGTCCTCAAACTCATCGATCTGCCTGTGCTGTGATTAAAGGCATATGCTACCCCACCCAGCCCCTCTCCACTTCTTTTGAGACAAGGCCTTGATGACATTCTGACCCTCCGGTTTACACCTTCCAAGGAGAAATTTTCTTTGTGTCAGCCTTGAGAACAAGGTCTTTTTTCAAAAAAAAAAAAAGAAAACAACTTAGGTGAAAGTGATTTACAAAATAAATGGCCAAGAACCCTAAGGAAATGTGAGAAGGACTATCATGATGACCTACCTTCCAAATCCCAACCAAGGCTCCTTCTTCCTGAGCTCTCATGGAGCTCAGGTTCCAAGCTCAATCCCTGCAAAGTTCATTTTGCCCTTACTTTATAGTTCCTTGTACGGTGACTTTGTTCCTTTTTCTGCATATGCAATGCACAACCTCCTCCCCGGGAAGCCATGTGAGCTCTTTAAGGACAGTCATGTATCATTTGTGTTTTTATTTTGCCTTCACTTGCACAGAGCTCTGCCTGGGCCATGAGTTCATAGTACTAAGTTCTGCAAACATATGGTCCAGTTAGACAAAACAACTGACGATCACTTTAGTTTCATCCCACTCTCCTGTCCCTGCCCTCTCCTGCCTGGTTGCTAGGAGAACCACACCACCAGAGACCAAGAACAGCCATGGGAGCCTTGCTTGCTAGAGAGAGGCGTGTGGCCAGCCCTTCCCTTGCTGCTGCAGAGTGAGCAGGCACTGTGCCGAGTGGCTTAAAGAACAGGGCACTGTGTAAAGCTCTGCCTCATAAAGAACCTGATCAGCAAAGCCTAGCTCTGTGCTGTGGAATAGCTGTTCTGTTCACTGTGTGAATATATATCACTATGATTGGTTTAATAAATAAGCTGACTGGCCAATAGCTGAACAGGATAAAGTTAAGTGGGAAAGTCAAATTGAGAATGATAGAATAAGGGAGAGCAGAGTCAGAGAAGACACCAGCTGCCGAGGAAACAGGACAATTAGAAAATGAGGTAATAGGCCATGAGCCACGTGGCAAAGCATAAATAAGAAATATGGACTTATTTAAAGTGTAAGAGTTAGCTATAACAAGCCTGAGCCATCAGTCGGACAATCATAATTAATATTAAGCCTCTATGTCCATTATCTGGGAGCAGGACAGAAAAACTTTGCCAACAACTCTGTAACAGGCTTTTTTTTTTTTTTTTGGATCACCAGCCCCCAAATCATGGCGACTTATTATTAATTATGAATGCTCAGCCTTAGCTTAGGCTTGTCTCAAGCTAGCTTTTTTAAAACTTAAATTAACCCATTTCTAATAATCTATGTGCTTCCCTGAGGCTCATTTACCTTATCTATGCACTGTCCATCCTGTTTTCCTGTTTCTTCCCTGTCTGGCTGGCTGGCCCCTTTTCTATCTGCCCGCCAGCCCCACCTAATCTTCCTTTGCCTTGCTATTGACCAGTTAGATTTTTATTAGGTTAACTGGGTGCCTTAGGCAGGCAAGGTAAAAGAAGAACACATCTTTTTATAGTTAAACAAAGGCAGCACATCTTGACATAACTAATCTTATATTCCACTGTAAACAGAGATGAAGTTTTTGTCCCGATCACCCAGTCCCAGATGAACATATAGAAGCTTATATTAACTACAAAATGCTCAGGCTTATTATTAACTAGCTCATACATTTAAATCAACCCATTTCTACTAACCTATGTATCACCACATGGCTTGTGGCTTACCTTACCGGTCTTTTAGCATGTTGCTTCTTGGGTGGCTCACTGTCATCTCCCAGTCTGTCTTCCCCTTCTCTCCCAGTATTCTCCCTGTGTCAGGCTATCTTGCCCAATCTCTTTCTGCCCTAATATATTATATTAACAACAAGCCCAATCCACAGCATTCCACAACAGCCACACAACCACAACCTCTGTGCCATCCTCTCATCCCCTGCTTTGCAACTCAAGTCATACCTGGCAGTTCCCACTGAAGGTGGTACGGCAAAGTAAGATGTGTTTGCTTTCTCACCTCAGGGTCCTCTTTACCTTCAGCTCCTTCCCCAATCCCTATCAGCTCTGCATTTGCCACTTAACATTCAAAATTCTCCACCACACCTCTGCCCACCTCTGTCCCTTGTATAACACACCCAAGACTGACTAGGTTATTCCTCAGGGAAAGGAGATCCATTTCAGCACAGTGCTGCTTCTCACATTCCGCCACCACTGAACAGATGGCTTCACTTTTCTTAGGCCCTTCTCCATGCCTTTCCCCCCCTTTGCTGTTTATTGTTTACCAGACCACATCCTGTTCCTCTCATTGAATTCCATTCTAACCCTCACATCTTCCAAGAAGTCTATTGGGTTTACACTGATTCTGGAGTCACTGTCCCAGGCAGTCATCACAAAGGTCACCTCTCATGTTACAATAGCCTTCGCTGTTTGAAAATCCTTGAGCACAGAGCAATGCTGTGGGAGCGGTTATTGGTCCCATTCTACATACTTGTACTCCAAGGTCCTGTGTCAGTGCCTTGCCCAACATCAGTTAGATAATAAGATGCTGAATCCTAGCTTAAATTCAGATGTATCAGCTCCTGGAGTGCTGGGATGCCATGGCAACACCTCTTCTCCACCTTCAACCTCCACACTTACAACTCTCTGACTGGTCTCGCTCCAGCACCTGTTGATGCTGAGGGAGCTGGGTGTTGTTTTGTTTTTGTGTCTTCATTTCCTGTTGGCTATACTTGTTGCCAAGTGTTTATTGTGTCTGTTTCAGGTGATTATGTGCCTCCAGAAGTGACAGACAGGATGGTCTTTCCTGACAGTCTTTCCCAATCTTAAATAGAGTATTGCTAACCAAAGGATCTGAGCCTGGGGATAAAGACAGGCTTAAGTGACAGGTCCTTATTGGCTAAGTGCATGGCAGACCCGCCACAGAGGGTGAGTGTGGACAGAGCAACGATGACAGTAACAACAGAGCCCTTTGTTGGGCACCTCCGGAGGGTGAGGCACTGTGCTAGTTCTTTATTTACATTATTTAACCCTTACAACAAATCTCTAAGGGAGGTATTATTTTATTGGCAGACAAGAAAACAAATGCTCAAAGATGTGGGGCCAAGATGCAACCCACATTTGTCTGACCCCCAAAGGGGCATATAAATAGCAGACTTCAATCTGTACATTAAAAAATATGATCATCTCTCACTCCCTGAAGGTCAATCCTACCTTGGTCTCTCTTTCCCAGAAAGGAAATAAAAAATCAGGGAGAGGAAAGCAGGGTAGGTTGTACCTCATACGTAAACACACACACACACACACACACACACACACACACACACACACACGCACACACACACGCACACACACACCACTTATATTTATCACCACCACCCTGGATTTCATAGCTAGGGTGGGGCTACAAGGGGTGAGTTTCCCCAAGACCCTAGTCCCCTTCTGTGGAGCTAAATAAAAGTGAATAAATACTAAATAAATACAACTGGGATCCAGGACTCATCCTGCCTTCCCTCTCCCTCCTGTGACCTGCAGGGCAGAGGGGGCAGTTGAGACAGGGGACTGCCTCGGAGCCCCTTTTTGTTCATCTACACATCACTGCCTTCCAGGGCAGGAAGCCAGGGCAGGGCCAGCCTGCGGTTTAGGACAGAGAGGCAGGGCAGGTCTCACCCTCTACAGCGCTTCCCTACTGTGTTTTAGCACGAGGAAACTGCAGAAGCCCCCTCATACTCCCAAATGAGTCCGAGGCCCCGGCACCCCAAAAAGGGCAGCCGGGACAGTGAGGTTATTTTCTGCCTGCCCAGGGACGCTTCCGAAGGATCTGCAGAATCTGTGCCCGGCGTTGCAGCCAGTCTTGGGAAGGAGGACGTGGTGTTGAAGGGACTGGCCGTGGAACAAAGAAGCTGTACCGCAGACGTGCATTCTGTGGGTTGCCAGCTACCAGGACTTGCAGCGTCAAGGGCTGGGCAAGCGGCCCATGTCCAGATAGTGTCTCTGAGGCTGCCGTTGCTCCGCTATAACGCAAGCTGACTGCCCCTGGAAGTACCACATCTGTGGGGGAGGGCATCAGCGTGTATTCACCATTGAGGGCGTAGGAACCATCTAGAAGCTTCAGGGCCAGGTAGATGCTCCTGGGGCCAGAACCCCCCTGCTGCCGTACAAGGATATGGGTGGCCCCAGCAGGGATAGTAACCACGTCGCTGTATCCATACCTGTGAGAAAAAAAAGTAGATGAAGAACTCAGCATCTCCCGAATCCCTTCAGCTTGCCCCGCTGGTGGGGGTGGGGTGGGGTGCGGATGCGAGGTGCGGGGCTGGGGGGGGGGGTGAAAGGACCTGAATTTTTTGAAGGAGCCCGTCTGCTTGCTGCAGCTGGAGCCATTCCCGCCGCACACCATGCATTTGTCAAATTTCTTTTTGGAGCCAATAATCCGGTCACAGCCAGCATGGATACAGCGCCCCTGAACACAGACCGAGGAGCTGTCTGGGGAACAGGGCGTTCCATCTGCCACCTGAGGAGCAGAGGAGGAACATCGTTAAGGGGTCTTGCTAAGTCAGCAGGGGTTTGTAAGCTAAACCTCTGGAAAGTGGTATCAGAAAAAAAGAAATGGGTAAGGAAGGGGATGTAGAGTGAGCCTTCATCTGTATGGGATTATAATAATAGTGATGCAATCATTTCATTTTTTCAGCAATGACTGTGGATCAGATGATGTGCAAAATGCTTTATAAACATAAACCTAGCTCCCACAATTACTGCATGAGATTTCTAAAGTTTAGAAAGATCACAAACTGAGAAAGAAGGCAAGGATTTTTTTTAGTCTCAGCAGCAACCTCTAAACTTAATGGTACGGCCTCCAGATGGACACTAGAGGGCAGCAAACTTGTAGGAATTTTCTATCATTACTGGGGGAGGGAGAGTTGTTTTGCCATGAACCAGCCCCTCTAAAATACAAAGGGAGTGTCCTGATGTCAGTGGTTCCTGGGAAGTCTGTCCATTGAGGGACTGGCTGTCCAAGAGTCAATACTTTGACAGAGGAGTCCATGGGAAGGAGAGCCAGGGACCTCCCCAAAAGGCCACATGCTTCCATTCTCCCCAAATGTCATGCAAAAGGATAGGGTGAAGGAAGGAAACAGAGATATGGCAATCTAGAGCAGCTTCTATCCAGACTCAGGCATTTGTCTTCCTAACAATGGACACCCATGGATACACAAGACTTAGTAAATCTATAGACTGGCGTAGCGTGATGGATGCCAGCAACAGTCTGGAAGGACTTAAAAAAAAAAAAAAAATCAGATCACTGGGAAGTGTGTAAGCCCTGACCGGGCCTGAGGGTTTCTGGTTCTCACCCGTGGCTCCAACACATAGTAGTAACCCAGTGCCCGGGCCTGGCAGGTGAGTTTGCACTGGTCTCGAGGGGCTACACCTGTGTAGCGTGGGACCCAGTCCATGGGCCCTGGAAAGCTCTTGAAGAGGTCAGTCCTGTGGTTGTAGGCAGCACACTGCTCTTCACGGAAGGTCAGTGCTAAAGGGGTTAAAAAACAGACAGACTGAGCCTCTCTCTCCTCACCTGGTCCCACTGACCCTTCTACCTAGCCCCTCAGAACGTTAGCCAGCGTGGCTTCTCTCTCCCTCACAGACTGCCAGGGACAGTTCTAGAAATATAAAGAAACTTCTCCAGCAGCAAAGTCAATCAGCACCTTCGTTCAGCACTCAGGGGACAGTCCTGTCTACCAGGGCTCCCAGCCTTCCCACTCCTCACCTGAGCCTCTTGGGCAGTTCTCGGTGTTGCAGGAGCGGAAGCGGGTTCGGCGACCCTCGCAGTACTTGCCACCGTTACGGGGGACGGGCCTTGTGCAGTCCCGAGTGGAGAACTGGACACCACCCCCACAGCTCCTAGAACAGTCACCCCATGGTCCCCAGGGACCCCAGCCTCCAGCCTGTGGAATCTGCAGAGGCACAGAACGGAAGTGGAATAAGCACACTCTCTCCTGGGTCTAGGGCCAGTCTCCTTCCTGCAGGCCTTTTACCCAAGCCATGACCCTGGGGGCTCACTCACATTGAAGTCCTTGAGCTGGTCTAGGTGAAGACATCGGCCGCCCATGCAGGCCTGTGTGGGTCCACAGGGAGTACCATCAGCCCAAGGTGAGTGTTTAGTCTGACACATAGCATGGCCATTGAGGTGACCAGAGCACCAGAGGGCAGCACAGGGTGGTGGCAGCTGTGGACAGTGGTGTGAGTCGGGCCCAAAGGTCAATTGGCACTGGCGGTCAGCATCATAGTCCTTGCCAGGAAAAGTGACTGGCAGATGCAGGGGAGCCTCTGGTTTGTCTAAGAGACAGTGTCCTGAAACAGGATTAAGGAACAAAGTTAGCAAGGGCCTGAGGTGGGCACTGAGAATTGCTGGATGAAAGCTTGGGCTTTGTAGTGGCTAAGATACCCTCAGCTACATGGTATTGGCTGTTTATTATGTGTTCAAACTGGCAAAGTCCTGAACCATACTATCTCATTGACTAATCACAGTTCTGTGAGGTAGTGACTATTAGTATTTTTAATTTATCTATTAGCTAAGCACAAACATAGAGAAGTGAAGTGACTTACGTCACATGTCTGCATGTAACAAAGAACTCAGTCAGAATAGGAACCCAAAACACTTCTACCTGATCTTACCATAGAGTGTATTATTATTATGTCTAGTATTTGGCCTTTTAAAACTTTTTCCTTATCATATTCACTTATTTATATTGGGGGAATGGATTTTGCACATGCCACAACATATGTAAGGAGGTCAGAAGACAACTTGCAGAAGTCATCAGGTCATCAGGCACCAGTACCTCCATGTGCTGAGCCATCTTACTGGCCCTGTTTGGAGTCTCGGGGGCAGAGTTTCACTCTATAGCATAGATAGCCCAGAACTCACTATTATACACCCCATGCTTGCCTAGAAGTCATGTGGCAATTCTTCTGCTTTACTTTCCCCAGTACTAGGATTACAGGCATATGTTACCGTGCTTAAAAAACAAAAACAAAAACAGATGTGTTCTCTTTATATGGTCCTGGCTGTCCTGGAATTCACTACATAAACCAGGCTGGCCTCAAACTCATAGAGATCCACCTGCTTCTGAGTGCTGGGATTAATGGCAGGTGTCACTAGGCCCATCTATAGAATTCTTGAGAATGCTTCTAATCGGCAACTTTGGGGAGGTGGAGGGATGGCTCCACAGTTACGAGCACTTGGAGAAGTCTGGAGTTTGGTTGCCAGCACCTGCATCGAATGACTCACACATTGCCTCCAGACCCAGGGAATCCAACACCTGTCTCCCAGCTTCCATGGGCACTTGCAAGCATGTACACATAAAATTAAAATAAAATAAATAAAATAAAACCTTGTCTGGAGAAAGTCATTCTGCTGTCTTACACACTTTGTCAAATGACAAGGTAATTACATGACTTATAAACAGTCAATTTCAACAATGGGCAGTTCTAGCCCTTAAAAGGTCAATTCTTTTTTGGTTTTTAGTTTTTTAAGACAGGATTTTTCTGTGTAGTCCTGGATGGAAACTGGCTCTATAGACCAGGCTGGCCTCTAACTCAGAGACACCCCCACCTCTGCCTCCCAAGTGCTGGGATCTAAGGTGTGTGGTACCACTGCCCAGCTTAAAAGGTCAATTCTAATTGTTGGGAGCCAACATCTGCCTCCCTTATCTGTGCTGTTTGTTTATAGCAAGTGGGAGGCACACCAAGACAGCAGTGTTTTTCACCCCATCACAAACAGCAAAGGCAGCACACATGGAGGAGTCAGTGGGGCCCACAGAGAATGTTCCAGAAATAAGAGTACCGTGGGAGAGGGCAGGAATTGAATCTTACTTTGGGAAAGGTGTCACCTGCTTACCATAGCCATTGTCCAGGAAGTCAGTAATGAAGCGGGCACTGCATGGGGACCAAATCTCCTCGGGATCCACATGAGCCATGACAGGAGCCATGACGTGACGAGAAGAACCCCCATTCCCATTCAAGCTAACACATGGCTTGGAGTTATCATGGAGCATGTTGAAGACGTGGCCTATAAGAGAAGACATCCTGTTAGTGTCCAAGGGTTCCATTCTGTGTGTGTGGGGGGGGGGGGGTTCCCATCATAAACTTTGTTGCAGCTGTTGGTGATCAGCTCCACTTCCCCTCCCCCACCTCAAATCCTCTGAAGGTCCCATGTGTAGCCCCTGTTACTCTGTCTTCTCTTCCCCAAAGGAAAGGCTCCTTCTGCCAATTTCTATTGTAGCTAACATTCCCAATCCTCAGACCCCATCCCCTTACTCTATCCCCTTCCAAACGTATATATTCATGCCTATATATACAATTCAAAATAGTTCCCACCTGCTGCTTCACTTAATAGGAAAAAAAAAAATCTATGTTTGCACCCAGAACAGAGAAGGATATTGACCTTGGACCTAGGGGTTCCAATTCTTTGGTAACCCCGTTTGCACTGTGGTGAGCCCCTTAACTCCTTATAGCATCCTTACTACCCCTCACATCCATTTCAGGTGCCACACTGCCCCAGCACTACCTTACCCAGTTCATGAGCAGCAGTGAAGGCTGACTGGAGTCCGTCATCCTCCACAATAGCACAGCTCCGAGCTGGATCACACACTGTGCCCACATCAGCCATACCCAGAGTGTCACAAGTAGAGACCCCACACAGGTCCTATGGAGAAAAGGCACAGAAGATGCTTGGGGCTGATACCCAGATTAGTGAAGACCTAGATGCTGAGTACCCAGCATGGTCAGAGCCCGGATAACCACCCCATGGTCGTATGGCTGGGGCCAGGCATGTGCTGCACAACTGTAGGGACATCCTGTCCATCCTGATTTGTGTACTGGCAATATCTCTTTGTGTTGTGGTTCTTTGCATGTGGTGCTGACTGGGGCCTTACCTGACGGGTGAACAGAATGGCTGTGTCAAAGTGGTCAGGATCTGAGTCCTCAGGGGTGTTGAGGCCCCGCTGCCAGCTGCAGAAGCTGCGAAGGGTCTGGGCAGCACTTGGCCCCACTTGGGGACCTTCCTGGCCAGACCCTAGGATCACTAGCCGAGTCACCACCAAGCTGACAGGGTTTCGAATACTCGGGTGCTTAAAGGCCTTGGCTGCTGCTGCCATAACTGTCAGCAGGTAGCGCTTTAACCCTGTCCCATGAAATGCTGCCATCTTGTCATCTGCCACCACCAGTGTCTCCACGAATCTACTCAGAGAAGCAAAACGCTGAAGAGGAAAAAAAATAAAATAATAAAATAAACTGAGAGGAGTGTCCTGAAATAGCCTCCCAGATCCATGGGTCTCTTCTCTCCCTCTCTTCCCAGATCTAGAACTCAGCAAAGTCAGCTGGCCCTCACACACCCCACGGGTTCCTGAAGTGACTGGTTTGGACCCTCCCCCTAACCCCAAATCCCAGGGCTTTTGTGGTAATGTTGAAGAATCAGCTGTTGTTCTGAAAGAGGAGAAGGCTTGCCACGTTTCAGGGCTGAGTGGGCCCCAGAGGTGAAAAGCAGCTGGGACCGCTTCGGGGAGGGGCACTGGGGTCCCTGAGTGTGGCAGGGAGTAGAGCTAGAAGGCTGGGCTTCAACGAAGCGTCTGCCCTGTGTGGTTGGAGGAACAATTCAGTCAGCAGCTAGGGCCACAGCCAGATCTCAGCGTGGCGGGTGTGGAAGGAGCGTCTGGTCTGGATTAAAGCTAGGGAAGGGGTGGGAGGAAAAAAAGGGGGAGCCTCGGGAGTGGGAGGGAGGAGAGGATGGCGCCTCAGGCAGCCTTGCAGTCAGCCCACAGTGTGGGAAGAGGGTTGACCCGGAGGTATGGGTTGCCTCTCCTGCCCTAGTTTACAGTTGGCCGGAACAATTTTAAAGGCAACGTCAGAAGCCAAAAATCCCTCAATCCCTCAGGCCTTCAAATCCACTCCTCTAGCTGGGGGTGGGGGTAAAAAACAAATCACTGGGGCAGAGAAAAGAGCCTAGGCCAACAGGCTGTTAGGAGAGCTTTACTGCTGGGAACTGTGTCAGCAGGAGACTCCACCGCCAGGAAGGGGCGGGGTAGGGAGGGGGAGAGGTCATTCCGGCCCAGAGAATCCGACTTACCTCAGGGAATCCTCAGAGCAAAGCAAATGGCTGAGGCAGGGAGAAGCCAACACTTCCCAAAGTAAGGGTAGTAGAGATAGAAAGGGCAGAGAAAAGAAAAGCTGAAGAGTTACAAATGGAAGTCGGAGAAGAGAGGGTGAATAGGGGTCAGTAGGACAGACATGGCGGGGATGATGATATAGGACAAGCCTCCAGGGCTGCCTACCTTGGTTCTTCGGGGAATGGAACTGGGGCTCCCAGAAGGAGCCTTGACGTTGCACATGGGACCTTGGCTGCTGGCAGGACTCTTCCGGCGTAGGATGTGAGCCCCTGGTCCCCCAGCAGAGTTAAGGGTGCCTCCCTCCAGAGGCTGGAGGTGGAGTTCAGCTCCTCGGTACTGCAACACCCCTAATAGGGCTCCCCCATCCCAGTGCAGTGACGCCACCGACTCCGGATCTCCGTTGATGGTGCCAGTTAGGTAGGTACCTGGCTCTGCCCCACCCAGCATCTCAGGTGCCTGGCCCAGGTACTGCACTGTCAACCCCTCTACCTGCACCCCAGGATCCTGTTCCAGTTCTAGAAGTAATACCTCCCCAAAGGCTGGCAAGTGGTACAGCAGCCTGGCAGGGGTACCTGAGCCAGGCAAGATGCTACCATTGAGTTTCTCTGGAAACACGATTTCTTCCTCCCGCGGGAGGGGACTGACTGACCAGGCTAAGGGCAGGAGAAAGGCCAGCAGCAGCAGCAGCAGCCACCACTCCAGACCAGAGAAAGGCACAGTGTGACGCTGCAAGCGGAGTTGGACTCTTCGCAGCCAGTGCCCAGTCAAGCCCCTCCCGGGATGCAAGCCCATCTGGGACGTGGTACCGGTGCTGCAGCTGAAGCACCGAATCCTCCACACCCTAACTGTGGAAAGCTCCTCGTTAAAGCCGGAGGGGCTAGGACCTGTGCCAAAATCTGAAGCGAAGTTTTTTTAGAGGGGCTAAGGACTTTCAGAAAAGATGAAGAAAACAGCCCCTGGGCTCAGGAAAAGTGCCTATGGACCTCTCTCCTCTAAAACTTCCGTCTATGCCCTTCTCTCCTGGGTCTTTGTCTCTCCCTGTCTGTGTCTTCAGCTTCTCTGGCTTCTCCCTCTGCCCAGCTGTGTGGCTTTGCCTCAGTGCCTGCTCTGTCTCTGCCTCCTTCTGCTGTCTCTTTGTCTCTGTCTCCCTCCCTCAGTCTCTTTCCTCTCTGTGTATCAGTGGGTCTCCACCGGGTTCTCCCCTGCCTCTCTCCCCGCCAGCTCTTTTAAGCATCCAGAGGCCTCCCTCTGTGTATGATTGGCTGATCTGTAAGCCACTCAGCCAGAAGCTCAGTGGGACTCGGATGGATGGATGTATCACTGCTTCCCAAAGACCTTAGTGGTTTTTTTTTTATTCCTTTCCTTTAAAAAAAGAAAGGGGGGGGGAGGGACTTGCCCAGGGATAGGGAACCTCTAACAGCCAGATGCATTATAGGCACTGAGCCAGTTGATGACACATCCTTTTCCCAAATCCCACCACCAGCCCTCAGCTGTCTCTTTCCCTTTTTGGTGGGACAGAGCCCCAAGGGAAGTAGGGACTCGGGTAAAGGGCTTGGACACACAGATGAGATTCCGTCCTGGGAGTCATGTCCCTACTGTCCTAGTCTGGAATAGCTTATACTCCCTCAGGTATCACTTGCACTGCCCTCTACCCCAGAGGCTGATTTCTAGGGCCAAGCCATCTGAGTTTTAAAGGAAGTGGGGAGTGGCTGGAGAGATGGCTTAGTGGTTAAGAGCATGGACTGCTCTCCTAGAGAAACTGGGTTCAATTTCCAGCACCCAGCAGCTCACAACTTTCTGTACCTCTAAGACTTGGCACCCCACACAGACATAATGCAGTCAAAACACCAAAGCAAACAAAATAAAAATAAATTATTTTTTAAAAGGAAGTGGGAAACAGGTAAGGAAATATTAAGAGAGAAGAGAGGATGAGACCCAGAAGAAGAGGCAGAAGAAACAGGAAGGCAGGAGACAGTCAGGACCTTTCTGTTGGAAATAAAGAAACAGGTGACAAAGAAGGAGCCACTGCTTTTTATTTTTATAGGAGGAAGATCCAGAGTATTCTCTCTCTCTCTGCTATGCATTCCTGAGTTACCCCCAAAGAAATGAAACAGCCATTCCATCTTAGGCTTCCTCCTCCCCGACTTCCTGACTGCCCATTCTCCTGGCCCAGCTCCCAGTAGCTTTCTCCGGGCTCTTGGCCCTGTTCCTACCTACTCTCAACTACCCCAAATCCTCCCCCTGCCTCAAGTCAGCCAGCCGCTCACCTAGACAAGACCGCTCTCCTGGGAACCCAGAATTACTCAGTCAATCCTTGCTCTCCCCACCCCCACCTTTTGGATCCAATAGTTCCTGGAATATCTAGTAATCTTTGACGCCTTATTCTCTATGGGGCAGAGCTAGAGATGCAAATCACATTTGAGGGTACTAAGAGAAACAGGAGCCTAGAATCTGGATGGAAGAGTCATTGGTGGGTGCATGTGTGGGGGTGTCAGGGAGGGGAGCTGATGACTTCTCTGATTCAGAATTGAAGAAGACTAAGATTCTAAAGACAAGGAAGCCAGGAGTTCAGAAATGGGGCAATTTCTGTTCACTCCACCCGGTGGCCACTGTTTCCCCAGGAAATCCCCAGGAAGGAGAGTACACTCAGCAACCCCTTCCCTTTCCCAGAGAAGTACTGTCTCTCCTACCCTGTCCCCTTTATTCATTCTCTGCCTTGTCACCTCCTGTCCCCTACATCATATTCATCAGAGCACTTCCTCTTCCCCTCCCTTCCTGCTCCAGTCACTAATACCTGCCCTGGTACCTATCCCTTCCTAAACTATCCACCCTGTTGACCTCATCATATGCCCTGACCCTCCCTGGTCCTGAACAGAGGGGCTGAGGCTGGAGGAGTCATACAAGGGAAGGGGGACTAGAAGGGACAGGAGCAAGGGGAGCTGTCACCAGGGTGCTCTTACTGCTTCTTCCCATCCCCCACTGGAGAAGAAAACAAAGAGGATGACTAAGCAGGGAAAGACAAAGGGCCATAGAATGGCGGCCACAGCATGTGTGTGGGGGGGTGTTGGCAGAAGGAAGAAGACACAAAAGATTCAGTGTCCTAGACAGCCCCCCAAGAACTCTCATCCCAGTTTCAGATCAAACTACCCCCAAGCTAAGCAAGCGAGAGTCTATCTTGACGTCTCTTAGGCTGCACTAACACAAAAATGAGTAATTCCCCTCTTATTATCACGTTTAGTGTTTAAATTATATCGCAGGAAAGAAGCCTAGAAAAGGGAGGGGTATGAAAAGGGACCGAGCTTTTGCCCTGGCTTTCTGAGGGTTGCCTTGTCTTGTCTACACCAGGTCGCGGTCAGTTTCCACAGCCAAGGGATCTCTGGCCCCACCCTTTGGTATGGTTCCCATTAGGTCAATTTTCAGCCTAGAAACCTGGCTTTTCCCTTTTCCTCTGCAGCTAAGAATTCTCAGTGCCACTCCCGTAGTCTGTCTGCTCCACCCAGCTGCACTGCTGGTGGGCTATATCCCAGGGACCCTGTCTGGGGGAGATGTGGGGGAGGCCTCTTTCTAATGAGAAAATTGTAGAAACTCAAAGAGTGGGTGGCCCAGCTGGAGCTGGGCTTGGAGACAAAAGAGAGAGAGAAATAAGCCTCCAGGGCAGGAAAACTCTTTGTCCATACAGAATTAGGCCCAGAGGCCTGGTGTTATTCCATTTCTATGTTGTTAGATCCTTCTGAGGAGTTCTGTGGCAGGGTGAGACTGTCCTGAATGGAGGTGGGCCACTAAGAATGCTTCCTGAGTCTGTGATTCTGTAGGTTTAAGAATCACAGGGATATAAGGGCCACTGACAGAAGATCTCCGATTGTAAAAAGGTGGCTCCACACACTTGCACAGACTCTACCAATGCTGGTGGTCTTGGCCTTCTATTCCTTTCTGTTTTGGTGAGCTCTCAGACTCGCCAACTACTCTCGAGTCCCTTTCCACAATCCCGATTCCGGACATCGGGAAATTAACTCTTGGATTCCGTAAAGAAAAGACAGTTACTAAAGCCTGAGCCTTCAGTCGGAAGGCGGGAAGGACTACGGCAGGAGGATGACCAAGATGGAAAGGAATAGTGCAGGAATACCCATGCAGAGTGTGCGACGGGGTCCTAGTGGGAGGGCAGTTTGTAAGGTAAGTTCGAGGGCAGGGAGTGGACTCATTGCTAAGTGTGGGATTCACCGCGGAGCTGCCTCCTGAGAGATCAGTTAATTTCTCTTATGCCTTGGAAAGCCGTGGGAGGGACGCCCTTACTAAAGATGACTGCAGTCGTAGTTATTTAAACCCAAGTGAGGCGAAGAAACGAAATCCGGATGTTGTCGCGTTCCCAGTTGACCGCCCTGCCAGCTTCCAAGATGGTGACCCCGTTGTGCCAATAGAAGAGAAGCCCACAAGGAGGCGCACGGGATTCACTTCCGCCCGGTTCTCCTTCTTACGATCTGCAGCCCGGGAAAGATGGCGGCTCTGAGAGCTCTGTGCTGCCTCCGCGGCTGCGGGGCCCAGTCACTGCGGCCCGGGTTTGGGATCCGACTGCCGAATCAGCCCAGCAGGTGAGGAGGAGGCCGCTCCTGCACGCGTTCTTTTCAAAACTAGAATTTCTCGAGTCTGACATTTCAAGGGCCCTGTGACCTCTTAGGAAAGAATGACCCAGGCCTGTGACCCTCCTTGCGCGGACCAGATTTCTCAGGTCCCCTAGTTGCATTGTGTCTCTTGTAGCAGAGGATGGGGAAAAGGGGGAAGAATATGTTTTGCCAGAGGCGAAATAGCTGAGGTGGAAGACCCTACCCTTTAAATTAGTGATTCGTGCACATCTCCACTTATATCCAGAGACAGGAGACCCTCTGAGCCTTCTTTCCCCAGTTTCTCCCTCTTTCGCCCGCACCTGCGAGTTTGCTTTCTCTCTCTCCTTCCCTCCCTTCTCTCATAGTAATCGTAAGTTTACCATGAACAAATGATGTTCTCAACATTCGTGTTCGTGCAGGAGCTTGGACCCCAGCTTCGTATGTCTAAAAACTGCACTATGGCATTGAAGAAGACAGCCCTGCAATACTAGCCATCCTTCCTTGGACCCAGCCACATAAGAGTGAATAGGATATTTAGGGGTATATATGTATATACCAATATATGTACCCATGCAATAAAAGTGGAAAAAAAATCGTAAATTTGAAGGAGAGTAGGAGGGTTTGGGGGGGAGGGGGAAATGTAATTAAATTAAAATTTCAAAAAACATTTTGAAAAAAGGTGAATGGGAACGAAGGAACCGAGCACACTGTTCATGCTGTTTGTATAGGATCTGTCTTTAATTCCTCAGAGGTGCTCGGCAATGGCAGCCAGATATAGAATGGGCACAGCAGTACGCAGGAGCTGTTATGTACCCCACCAAGGAAACAGCCCACTGGAAGCCCCCCCCTTGGAATGGTGAGTGCTCAGAGCTGCTGTCTCAAGTCATCAAAAATCTTTGCTGATTTTTAAGTGCTACTGAGTTCCCTTTGTTTCAGGCAAAAAGTGATAATAGCAGGGATTTTTTAGTTAGAAGGGAATACCAGCCGTTCTCAATTAATATTGAAAGGTCCTTACCATTATTTAATTAATGTCAGCTTTTTCTAGATTCAACAGACTTCTATCTCTTTGTGGACAACATGGTTTTTTCTGAAAGCATTTGAATGAAACCTACTTAAACACAAGCATCTTTCCGCCATCAAAACTAGGTATTTGGGGCTAGAGAGGTGGCTCAGAGTAAAAGCACTTGGTGTTCTTGTGAAGGACCCAGGTTCAGTTCCCCACCTTTATAACTACCCATAATTCAAGTTCCAAGGGACCCACTGGCCTCTTCAGGCATTCGTACATATAGACAAAGCACTCATACACATAAAATAAAAAGTCTTTAAAACAGAAAAAGACGCAGGGAGCTGCCTTGTCTTTAAAAACAAAACAATAATAATGAAACAACCCCCCCACCCCCAAATTAGCTTTTTGATTTTTTATATTTTGAAACAGGGTCTTGTGCTCAGTGAGTAAGGGCACTGCTGCTCTTCCAGAGGACCTGAGTTCAGTTTCTAGCACTCACATGGCAGCTCACAACTGTCTGTACCTCCAGTTCCAGGGGATCTGATGCCCTCTCCTATCTTCCCAGAGCACCAGACGTGCACGTGTTGTATACACACACAATACTTAAATACATAAAATAAAATTTTGAAAGAAAGAAACAGGGTCTTGCTGTATTGTCCCGGCTGGTCTTGAGATCAGCATCTTCCTCCCTGAGCCTTCCAAGGGCTGAAAGTTTCCTCTTGGTCATGGTACCACAGCTGTACTTGTTTGTTTTTCCTTTTCAAACCTATCCTGGCTGCCCTGGAACTCTCTGTATCCGAAGGCTGCTGCTTTGAGCTCTCAGAGATCCCCTGTCTCTGCTTCTCGATTGCTTCCATTAAAAGTGTTTACCACCACCTGCATCTCGTTGTTTTTTTAAACAAAATCTCACTCTTTCAGTCTTACCAATAAAGACTTGGAAGTGAGATGCTGGGGTGAAAGCCTGTTAGCTCAGAGAGGCAGAGAAAGCACCCAGTCCCAGAAGCTTCCTTTCCTCTCCACCATCTCAAACTAAACTCCTCAAACTCAATGTCCCTCCCTTCTACTTCCTGTGCATCTCTCCATCCTCTTGACTCCATCTTATTCTCTATGTTTTTTTTCTTAATCCTATGTTCACTGTTGCTTTTTAGTCAGTTTCTAGGCTGCATCTGAATCTACTGATACTTTAACTACAGTGGTTAACACACAGCCCCCACTTGTGTCAGCACCCTGCCGGCCACTCAGGCTGCAGCCTGGAGGGATGCAGCAGGGTAGGTTTTAACTAAGTCTCTATTATTCTATTTCCCAACAAAGATTTGAGAGTCAGATATTGGGGTGAAAACCTGCTAGATCAGAGAAGCCGAGAAGTGACCACCTGACCTGTTTTGGCTGGAGACCCTCCACAAGTGGCTCTCTCCACAAGTCCCAAATCAAAAAAGACTATGAAATCTCTAAGTCCCTCCCTATTACTTCCTGTGCATTCTTCTGTTTGGCTCCCTGGATCCTCCATGCTTTCAGTGGCTAATTGTCAACTAGTCACTCTGCCCCCATCCACGGTTAATTTTCTTAACACAGTCTTGGAGTTTCACAGTGTGATTAAATAGCCCTCAATAGTTTACTTCCTGTCACCTGGTTGCTTGGTCCACCTCTTGACCTATGGTTGACTTTATTTAATCCTTTTACGACATTCAAGTAGAAAGCTCTTGGACTAAAGGTGTGTGCTAGGGCTGAGCCCCACCACTTGAAACATGTTTTTTTCTAGCAAATAACTCATCTCAGCGTTCACAGTGTGATCAGGTATCTGCAACAGTCCTTCAAGGTGGAAACTAGTTATCTTTGGCCTTTGTCTGTCTCTCTCTCTCTCTCTCTCTCTCTCTCTCTCTCTCTCTCTCTCTCTCTCGTCCTCCCTCCATCTATTCGTCTAATAAGTCACCAAGCCATGTGGACTTTTTCATCATTTGTGGTGATATATTTTATATTTAATAAAATCAGTCTGGAATATCAGAGGACAGACTCACCCACAGTCAAGCCCGTGATGGTCTGAGAATGGTAACTCACGCCTTTAATCCCATCACTCGGGTGACAGAGACCTTTCTGTGTTTCTGTGAGTTCAAAGCCTAACTACCAAACGTAGTAGCTCACACCTTTAATCCTAACTCTAGGATTATGACACAGAGTTGAACGTGGAAGGGAAACAACTGGGCAAAGAAGATATTTAAGGCAGACATAGGCAGTCACTGAGGTATTCTGTAGGAGTGACAGGCTGAGGACTCTGGAAGATAGCTTGTACCCTGAGAAGTTGGCTTGGTTGACTGTGGTCTGTTTCCTCTCTCTGATATTCCAGCTTTCCTCCCAATGTCTGGCTCTGAGTTTTCATTAAATACCAATTAGAATTTGTGTTTCAATCATGTTTCCCTTTTAATTAAAAAGAAATTAAGATATATGTTTATGTGCCTATATGCATATATGTCTGTGGTAACGTGTGCCTGGTGCCCCTGGAGTTCAGAGGTGGGCATCAGATTCCCTGTAACTGAGTTAAGGATGGTAATGAGCCACCATGTAGTTTCTGGGAACTGAACTTGAGCTTCTGCAAGAGCAGCAAGTGCTCTTAATAACTGAGACGTCTTTCCAGCTCTATTTAGTGTGCTTTATGTGTATGTATGAGTACTTGCTTGTTTATCTGTGCACTTGGTGTTTTATTAGGGTATTTGTGTGTGTCCAGTTGCCTGCGAGGGCACAAGGACACCACATCCCTTAGAACTGGAGTTAATAGGTGGTTGCGATCCAGTCCTGGATCCTCTGCAAGAATAGCAAGTATTCCTAACTGCCAAGCCATTTCCTTAGCACTTCCATTTAAAATGTCATTGTCCTTCTGGGCAGTGGCGGCACACACCTTTAATCTGAGCACTCTGAGGCAGAAGTAGGTGGGTTTCTGAGTTTGAGGCTAGCCTGGTCTACAGAGCTAGTTCTAGGACAGCCAAGGCTACACCTGTCTCAATAAACCAAAACAAAAACTCATGTCACTCTATACTTGTTTTTATTCCCTCTGCATATTGTTTCACTATGTGCCAAAAACAACAAAAATAAACAAGTAAAAAGGGCTTGCAGAATATTTGTGCTATTTCTAGAAACTCTATATAGTGACACCCTCTTCATCTCCCCAAGCGTCATTTTATGTTATTACTATTGTTATTATTCTATTAAAGATTTATTTTATTATGTATACAGTGTTCTGTCTGCATGTGTCCCTCCAGGCCAGAAAAGGGGTCAGATCTCATTACAAGTGTTTGTGAGCCACCATGTGGTTGCTGGGAATTGAACTCAACACCCCTGGGAGAACAGCCAGTGCTCTTAATCTCTAAGCCATCTCTCCACCCCTTGCATGTTATTCTTTTGTTTAAAAACTAAGATACTTCCAGTTATATTTTCAGAAATTCAATAATGATATCTGTATGTCATGTGCTAAAGCAGTCTGTATGCATTATTTTACTTAATATCACACCATATTATCCTAGTTGTGAAGAAATAATGGTACTTGATTAAAACCTGATTCAGGGCACAAAGCCAAATTTATACTCATCTGTCAGACCACAGAATACAAGCTGGAGAAGTCTGGTTGAAAGGAGGCTTTGGCTTCAAGGCTCTTTTTTTAAAAAAATTGATTTTTATTTTCTGTGCCATGGTGTATTTCTGGCATGTGTTTCCGTGTGAAGATGTCAGATCTTGGAATTACAGACAGCTGTGAGCTGGTGTAGGTGCTGGGAATTGAACCTGGGTCCTCTGGAGGAACACTCAGTGCTTTTAACAATCCAGCCCTAGTTTTAAATCTTAACTCTCCATTCACCAGTGAATAGAGTGCCTACTGCATTTCCTGACTTTGTTGTTAGGCAGTGGTTCTCAACCTTCTTAAGGCTGCAACTGTTTAATACAGTTCCCCAACGATAAAATCCTTTTTGATACTACTTCATAACTGTAATATCGGTACTTGTAGACAGTCTTTCTCATAGGAACTGCCAGCTTACAAATAATGGCATAGAGACTTATTATTATAAAAGCTCAGCCATAGTTTAGGCTTGTCGCCCTCACCCATATAACTTAAATTAACCCATTTTTATTTATCAACATGTTGCTGTGTGACTTGTGGCTTTTTCCTCTCTTTCTACAAGTCTTGCTCTCTCTGCATCTGGCTGACAACTAACTCCCTTTTCTTCTTCCCAGAGCTTTCTCTGTCCAGAAGTCCAGGTGATATCTCCTGCCTAGCTATTGGTTATTTAGCTTTTTATTAAGCCAGTAACAGTGACACTTTTTCTCTCTTTTATCTAAATAAAAAGGAAAGGTGTTAACTCTAACACAGTAAACTATATACAATAAAAACAATTAGGTAAGAATTACATTTACAAAGTCTGTTTTATTTGGATTTGATAAATTTAGAGAAAATATTTTTATTGTATATCCTCTCTTGAGTTTTATACCTAAACTTGTTGGTTTTTCAAGACAGGGTTTCTTTGTATAACAGCTCTGGTTGTCCTGGAACTCATTCTGTAGATCAGACTGGCCTCAAACTCACAGAGACCTTCCTGCCTCTGCTTTTCGAGTGTTCAGATTAAAGGCGTGCACCACCACCACCCAGCCCTAAATCATTTTCTATAATAACTTTTCTTACCATTTTAAAACTATCTTTTAAGACCTCAAAATATTTTCTTAGATAAACAATTTAAACTTTTATGTATCTCAAACTTGAAACTTTACATCTCTTATGTAGGTTTCCTTTTTCTGCATTTGGTAACAGGAAAATTGTAAGACTGTAACTATCTAGTCTTCAATTTCCATCAGAAGAATCAGACCCTCCCTCCCTCATTTTCTCTCTCCTTTCTTTCGGAGATAGGATCTCACTATGTGTCCTTGGTTAGTCTGAAGCTCACAATGTGAACCAAGCTGGCCCCAAACTCATAGTGATCCATTTGCCTTCACCTCCTGAGCACTAAAGATTATACTAGCCATGCCTGGCCCAAAAGTGTAAGTTTCTTGAGTATTAAAAAACTGCCATTTGGCCCGCCAGTGTTGGCACACGCCTTGCATCCTAGCTCTTGGGAGGCAGATCCAGGCAGATCTCTCTCTGTGAGTTTGAGGTCAGCTTGGTCTACAGAGCAAGTTCCAAGACAGGCTTCAAAGCTACACAGAGAAACCCTGTCTTGAAAAAACGAAACAAAACACAAAACCCTGCCATTTGGAGGACAGGCATGGTGTCATAGGCCTTCGATTCCAGCACCTGGGAGGCAGAAGCAGGCAGTTCAAAACCAGCTTAGTATACATATTGAGTTCCTGGCTAGCCAGGACTCTGTAGAGAGACCTTGACTCCAAAAACAAAACAATCCAAAAAAACTGCCATTTGGGCTAGGAATGTAGCTCATGTGAAAGAATGCCTGCTTAGCAATCACAAGGTCTTGGGTTCGATACCAGCATGTCATAAACCATACGTGATTGTAGACTCCTATAATCTCAACACTCAGGAAGTAGGCATAGGAGGATCAGAATTTCAAGGTTACCACCTTCAGTTGAATAGTGGTAGTGAGTTTGAGGCCAGCCCAAGCTGAGACACAAAAACAATGAGCAATCCTGTCATTTAATAAGTATTAAACATATCCCCCCCCCCCACACTTGAGAAATGGTTTCACTATGTGGTCCTGGTTGGTCTTGAACTTACAGATCTACCTGCCTCTGCTTTCATTGTACTGACATTAAAGGAATGTACCCCCTTGCCAGGCTGAAGTATGTATTTCTCATTGGTGGTTCATTCATCATATACATTTAGATATATCATGAGTTACAGATAACAGGCCAAGGCTCAGTGGTTAAAGACTCTTCCAGAAGACTTAGGTTCAATTCCCAACACCCATACTAATTGATTTACGACCATCTATAACTCCAGTTCCAGGGATCTGATGCCTTCTGAACCTCCGTGGGCTCCTGCACACATGTGTTAACACATATGTACACTCGGGCACACACATACTCATAAAAAAGTAAAATAGTATTTATCAGCTGTCTTAGCTGGTTTTTTTTAATTCTAGCACTTAGGTAGAAGCAGATAGATATCTGAATTCAGAGTCATCCTGGTCTACAAAGTGAGTTCCAGACCAGTCAGGGATACAATAATGAAACCCTGTCTAAAATAAAATAGTAGCCAAGCCTTAAGACAACTCTTTAGGAGGCTGAGTCAGGAGGATCATTAAGAGTTCAGTACGAGTTTGGGCTATTGAGTGAGTTCAAAGCCGTCCTGAGTAACCTAGTGAGAGTCTGTGAGAAAGTTAAAAGGACATTGGGGTATAGCTCAGGGGTAGAGCACTTGCCTAGGACAAGAGTGTCCTAGATTCAATCCTCAGCACAACAAAATAAAAGATGTCCTAGGGCAGTGGTTCTCAAGCTCCTAAACTGTGACCTTTAATATATTCCTCGGTGGTGGTGACCCCCATCCATTGTTACTACTTCATAACTGTAATTTTGCTACTGTTATGAATTGTAATGTAAATGTTTTCCGGTGGTCGTGACCCCTGTGAAAGGGTCTTTCAGCTCCTAAAGGGGTTGCCGCTCACATGCTGAGAACCACTGTTCTAGGGCTATAAAATGGACTTCATGATCCCTCTCATTGGAAGATTTAGTGCTTCCTTCCGTTTCCCCATTTGTCGGCCATCTTCCTAGTTATATTGGGATGAGGGTGCTAACAGTATGGAATGGCGAGCCGGAAGATATGTAGAGAGAACTAATTCCTTGCTGTCTCTTGGGAATGCCCAAGGGATTTACTATTTGGCTTTGAACTATTTCCCACTTTTCAGATGTGGACATTATAAAGGACAAAGTAGTCTCCAATGTGACCCTGAACTTTGGGCCCCAGCACCCAGCAGCCCACGGAGTCCTGAGACTGGTGATGGAATTGAGTGGAGAGATGGTGCGGAAGTGCGACCCTCACATTGGGCTCCTGCACCGGGGCACTGAGAAGCTCATTGAGTACAAGACCTATCTGCAGGTGTGGAGATGAACAGGGGCCTGTTAATGGGGTCAGAGCTGTATACAGCTTGAGACTTCATGGTTTTTTGGCCCCCAGGCTTCAGGTCAGGAGAGTGGCAAGGGTTAGTCTGTTGTGGACTATTATTTTAAGATGAGTTAATTTGTTCATCTTGTGGAGCATCTGTTTAATGATGCAAAGATGTGTTGCATTCTTTTATGTTGCATGTGTTTAACTCTGTGAAGCTGTGTTGCTGTGCCTGTCTAAAACACCTGATTAATAAAGAGCTGAATGGCCAATAGCGAGTCAGGAGAGGGATGGGTGGGGCTGGTAGGCAGAGAGAATAAATAGAAGAAATCTGCTAGAAGAAGAAAGAACAAGAGAACAAGGGGAGTAGGACGTCAGGGGCCGGTCACCCAGACACCCAGTCAGCTAAGGTATAAGAAGGAAAGAAAGGTATATGGACTAGAGAAAGGTAAAAGCCCAGAGACAAAAGGTAGACAGGATAATTTAAGAAAAGCTGGCTAGAAATAAGCCAAGCTAGGGCCAAGCATTCATAATTAAAAATGAGGCCCTTGGGAGTTTATTTGGGAGCTGGGTGGCAAGTTCCCCCAAAGATCTAAGAGTAAATGAGCAGTAGCTACATTAGTTCTTCGAGGTCATTGTTGGATGGGAGTTTGGAGAAGGCGTTAAAGGGTACAGGGGTCTCTGGGCTCTCAGCATCAGTACTTTTTAGCTGGAGCCACATTCCCAGCTTTTCTCTGTCTGAGTTTTGGCTGGCCCTTTTATCATTACTTTAGTGCCTCAGTTTCCCTCTTAAATGAGTGCGTCAAAGCTAGTGTCCCGAAGGGCAGAGTAAGAGGGATGAGACGTCAGCTCTTCAGGACTAACAGCTGATTCTTGTGTCTTCCCATTCTCATAAATTTGTTTTCAAAACACTCAATGAGTCAGAGTGACCGGAGGAAGTTTGTAACAGAATTTGTAGCGTTAGAAGAACCGTATGACCTAAATAGTTAAGGTCAGATTTGAAGGAGTTGGATCTGGACTGTGATCCAAATGTTGTTTTTCTGTTTGTTTGGTTGTTTGGTTTTGTTTTCTTACTGCTGTAAAGAAATGGCCCTGAAAACAGAATAGCGGAATTAGGGCAGACCCACCCAGCCTACCTAAGCAGTGGTGGCTTCTGTTCAAACTTTGGTGGGTTAACCCCTGTAGCCTCATCTGCGTCACAGATGACATCAGGACCAGAACTGGCTGTCCCAGTGAGAAGCATTTTAACTCCGCCTTCTTTCTAGAAGCTGGAACTGCCTTGGTATGCAGCTGGGACTTAGCTTTCTTGACATTCTGGGGGAAAGCTACTGTAAAACTGATTACTTTTCAAAATCTCAGTTTTAAGGGACTAAGAGGACAAATACGTAAAAGTTCAGGGCACTCTTTGAGAAATACAGTGCTGAAGTCAACCTATACTGGCTTGTAAGAGCCCGAGTATTAAGTTTTTAGGAATTTTATGAGTTAGTTGCTGAAGTTATTAAAATTAGATTATACATTTTGTGTATGTGTGTGCATTTATTTGTTTTGTTTTGGTTTTTTTTGAGATAGGGACTCACTAGGTAGAACAGATAAAAAATCTCTGATTTTTTGATCTGTATCATAAAGATAATGTGCCATGTGTCTCAAGGGTATATTCAGTTACATTTGATAGCTTAAAATTAACCATGGTGGGAGTATTTTCACCATGGAAATTGTCAAACATGATAAATCAAGGTCTTCTCATCATTTTTGAGAGCCAGTTTTTAAGCATTTTATCCTAATTTTAAGTAAGCATGTTATGGGAGCTTTCATTCTGCTCTGCTGGGACTCCTGAGACTGAGTACTGACTTCCAGTGCCTGCCAAGACAAGGGTTTCCCACCGCAGCTGGTGCCCACCTAGGCTGTTCATGTCTCCCTTTCAACAGGCCCTTCCGTACTTTGACCGGTTGGACTATGTGTCCATGATGTGTAATGAACAGGCCTATTCTTTAGCTGTGGAGAAGCTGCTGAACATCCAGCCTCCTCCCCGGGCACAGTGGATCCGAGGTATGTTCTGCTCCTCATTTCTGCTGCCCAGTGTGAACACAGGACATCTGAAAGCATCGAACTCAGCTTTGATATTTAGATTCCACCCACACTGACCTGCAGGATGAGTCCATGGCTCCTCCGTCCTTCTTTCTTACACACACACAATATAAATATTCATTATGTGTATTTATTATGTATGTGGATGCATATGTCAGGGCATTGTGTGGGGAGGTTAGACGACTTTGGGGAGTCAATTTCTTGCTTCTACCATGTGGGCTCCAGACTTGTTAGCAAACCTTTACCCACTGAGTCATCCTTCCAGCCCCGTCTTGTCCTTCTGTCTCGCAGTACTGTTTGGAGAAATCACCCGGATTTTGAACCATATCATGGCTGTCACCACACATGCCCTGGACATTGGTGCCATGACTCCTTTCTTTTGGATGTTTGAAGAAAGAGAGAAGGTATAAGAGGGAGAGGGTTGATAGGAATAGAGAAGGAAGTACAAGAAGTAGAGAGAAGGAGACAGATGAAAACATTTGAGGAAAAGTCTATTTGTTGGCTTGTGTTTGTAGGAAGCCTGTATCATGAGGCATTTGGGTGGCACAAGAAGTCGGGTGGGGCAGTGGGTTTAGAGGCCCCTGGACCTTGTTTCTAATTCCCAGCGCATTCTATCTAGATGTTTGAATTCTATGAGCGGGTGTCTGGAGCCCGAATGCATGCTGCTTATATCCGGCCAGGGGGAGTGCACCAAGTGAGTAGCTCTTCTGCCTCCACTCTTCCCACGAAGGCCTCTTTCCTCTTTGACCACTGGAGGGCAGTGTGGGCTGATGGAAGGGAGTTCTGTATCCCCGTGGGTGTTGTAACAAAAATCACCACTTGGTTTCTAGGACCTACCTCTTGGGCTTATGGATGACATTTATGAGTTTTCTAAGAACTTCTCTCTTCGGATTGATGAGGTGGAGGAGGTAAGACAGAGATAAACAGAAAGACTCTGTAGCCCCCAAAAGGGCTTGTGGAGTTCTAGTACCCAGTGTTCAAAGATGGTCGTGAGGAATATCAGCACCCTGGATTTCTCCATCCATAGATGCTGACCAACAATAGGATCTGGCGAAATCGAACAATTGATATTGGGGTTATATCAGCAGAAGATGCACTTAACTATGGATTCAGGTAGGAGAATACAACTTTCCTTAGGGGTGGGAGAGGCTGTAGGGAGTTACAGCCCAGTGTCTTGTTTTCAAGCATGTTTGATACTCTTGTCTCCATGCCTTGAGTTTGTATTCCATAACCAGAGTGTTGGGGAGGGAGAGGGCGATAGGAAGCATGGCTTTCTTCCTTGTTTTGGTGGAGGGCGGCCCTTACGCCCTTTATACCCTACAGTGGAGTGATGCTCCGAGGCTCAGGCATCCAGTGGGACTTGCGGAAGACCCAGCCCTATGATGTTTATGACCAGGTGGAGTTTGATGTTCCCATTGGTTCTCGAGGGGACTGTTATGATAGGTAAGACCCAAATCCTTACCTGGTCTTTGTCCTTGGTCTTTCTTTGCTCTGTTTTCTGGTGTCTGTAGGAGCCTGTACAACATGTTAAACTTGGCAGAGGTGTGCTCAGCATTCACAGTCCCCAGCATTCTCCCACAACGTACACACCAAATAATAGCGCTGCTTACTTTTACCCATATCCCGTGATCCTGCTCTAGATAGAACTAGTTTGGATGCTTTTGTAGCTGAGAAAGCTGGAGCCTACGTTGAGGATTAGCCTGTTAGTGACTGAGACTGGAATCCTCCTGACCCAGCACTCTACCACTTGTTCTGCCTTTCCAAATCCATTCTTGTTTACTGACCCCGAGTGAGCTCACCGCCATTGTTGTGTTTGTTTATCTTTCCACTGGACGCCCTTACTCTGTGACTCTGGAGTCCAAACTGTTGAGAGGGTGCGGAGAAAAACTGCAGGCCACGTTCTAGAAAGAAAATGAGAACACGTGGAGAAAGACTCAATGGCAAAATCAAAACAATGCAAAATTTATACGTGCAGCCAAGGGAGCAGGACACTGTACCGGGAGAGATAGGAACTTGGATCTGACGTTCTTTAGGCCTCCGAAAGGGATCTGTGGAGTCTCCTGCTCACTCCTGTCTGCTTTCTCTTGTTCTAAGTCTGTCTCATCGACTTCAGGTACCTGTGTCGTGTGGAGGAGATGCGCCAGTCCCTTCGAATCATTTTACAGTGTCTGAACAAGATGCCTCCGGGGGAGATCAAGGTTGATGATGCCAAAGTGTCTCCACCTAAGCGAGCAGAGATGAAGGTTGGCCCAGAGAGCGGGAAGAAAGGTTGGGCTGGTGGTAACAGAAAATGTCCTTGGATTAAATCCAACCTTTCGGTTTAACTTTTTAAGACTCTGAACCTTTCACCATATGTATCTTTTATTCTGTCTTCACCTCTTACTGATTTACATGTGGGTTGTTAGTCTCCCAAAGGGCAGGGATTGCTATCTCTGCTGGGGGAACGCCCTGGGACAGAGCTTGGATCTGACTTCTTCCTTTTCCTTCCTTCCTTCCTTCCTTCCTTCCTTCCTTCCTTCCTTCCTTCCTTCCTTCCTTTCTTTTTTTAAATTGTTTTTTTTAAGACAGGGTTTCTCTTGTAACAGCTCTGATTGTCCTGGAACTTGCTTTGTAGATCAGGCTGGCCTTGAACTCACAGAGATCCACTTGCCTCTCTGCTGAGTTCTGGGATTATCCACTACAGCCTGACTCAATCCATGATCCATCGATCTGTCTGTCTATCTACCTATCTACCTACCTACCTACCTACCTACCTACCTACCTACCTACCTATCTATCTATCTATCTATCTATCTATCTATCTATCTATCTATCTACCTACCTACCTACCTACCTATCTATCTACCTATCTACCTATTTATCTATCTATCTATCTACCTGCCTGCCTGCCTGCCTGCCTGCCTATCTATCTATCTATCTATCTATCTATCTATCTATCTATCTATCTATCTATCTATCTATCTATCTACCTACCTACCTACCTACCTACCTATCTATCTATCTATCTATCTATCTATCTACCTACCTATCTACCTATCTATCTATCTATCTATCTTTCCTTTCTTCCTTCCTTCCTTCTTTATTTTTTTTTACTACATCTTTTAATTTTTGATTTTTTATTTTATGTGTACATTTGCCTGTGTGTGTCAGATCCCCTGGAACAGGAGTTACAGACAGTTGTGAGCTGCCATGTGGATGTTGGGAATTGAACCTGGATCCTTGGAAGGCCCTTGGAAGAGTAGCCAGCTCTTAACTGCTGAGCCATCTCTCCAGCCCCAGGGCTCTGGTTTCTTGATGCTTCCTTTTCCTCCCCTCAGACTTCCATGGAGTCACTAATTCATCACTTTAAGCTGTATACTGAAGGCTACCAAGTTCCTCCAGGAGCCACATATACTGCTATTGAAGCTCCTAAGGTCAGGAGAGGAGGGAGGGGAACGAAACGTGTGTGGGGTGGGCGGCTGAGGTAGACAGTGAGCAGAGTGCTCCCTCACTAGTGACAGAGAAGGTGTAAAGGTGAACCAGAGAGGCTTTGGTAGAAGAGAAGAACACTTCCTATTAATGGAATATCCAACTTTCTTCCTTGGACAGGGAGAGTTTGGGGTTTACCTGGTGTCTGATGGCAGCAGCCGCCCTTATCGGTGCAAGATCAAGGCTCCAGGTTTTGCCCACCTGGTAAGACAATTTCAGTGGGTCTAACTGTAATACATTAACAATTTACTGACCTTGATTGAGGATTCTTGCTTATTTTCAGCTATTTTTTTTTAAAACTTTATTTTTAGCTTATATATGTGTGTGTATGCACGTGTATATATGTATGCTACATGAGTGTAGGTCCTTCAGAGTCCAAAAGAGGGCATCAGATGCCCTGGTGCTGAAGTTATAAGCAGTTGTAAACTACCTGTTGTTAGTTTTAGGAGCCAATGCCAGGTCCTCTGCAAGAGCAGTGCAGCTCTTAGCAGCTGAGTCTTCCCTCTGGCACCTTGTTTTTTGAAATAGGACTTTGCTATACAGCCTAGGCTTGTGTAGAGCTCCCTATGTAGCTAAGACTGGCCTTGAACTTACTGTTTCCTTCTTTAGCCTCCCTGGCATGAAGATTGCAGGTACACACCTCCACACCCAACTCTTGGATAGGATTTTGTTTTGTTCCATTTGTTTAAGACAGAATTTTGCTACATAACTCAAATTAGCCTGGTGCTCACTGTGTGTGGGTTCTCCTTGGATTCACAGTGACCCTCCTGCCTTGGACTTTTAAATGCTAGAATTACAGACATGAGCTCCTGTGCCTGGCTTGGGTGTGAATTTTGGCTTGGGATTTTTGTCACCATAGTGTGTTGTTTTTGAAGCGAGGTCTCAGTATGTAGCTCTGGCTGACCTAGAATTCTCTATATAGCCTAGGCTGGCTTCAAACTCATAAATATCCTCCTATGTGCTGAAATTACTATCACACCCAGCCTTTGGATGGGATTTAAGGAGGTCTTCTCTGCAGACTTACATTAACATGTTGCTATCTCCATCTCCACAGGCTGGTTTGGACAAGATGTCTAAGGGACACATGTTGGCAGATGTTGTAGCCATCATAGGTATGAGACTTGTTATGCAGTAAGGTGGCTAAGACAAGAAGTTTGGGGTTCTGTTTGGAAACAGTCTAGACTGTCCTGTGCTCTGGACCTCTGACAATAGCACTTCATCTTCTAATCTTCTAGGTACACAGGATATTGTGTTTGGAGAAATAGACCGATGAGCAAAGGCACAGCTTGGGGCTCCCGTGCCTGGCAGCTTCCTCTGCAAGGCCTGTCTCTCATAAGAAATGAGGCTGTGTGTCTCCGTGTGTGTAAGCAAACATACATGTACACGCTGACTTAGCTGTACGGGCTTTCTGTGCATGTACTAGAAAAAGAGAAATTACATTAGCCGCCTTGCGGCCCCTACACTCAAGCTTCTAATGAGTCTTTCTTGGTGTCTTACCATCTTTCACTTTGTATTTATTTCTCTATTCTATTTTCCCAGCTGAATCTCCACCCCCCTCTGACTCTTGCCCTTTCCACTTCTCCATTCCCCATTTCCTCTTCCCCCTCAGTTCCTCTTCTCCAAACCCTCTAACCCCTCTTAGCGTCTGTATGAACTGGTAAACTCAAGTGAAGACTGGGTATATAAAGTTCCAGATAGGAAGGTAAGGGCTACAGTAGGATCTAAGGAAGTGTCGGGGGCAGTTTGCCACATATATACGACCTGTGTTAGAAGGGTGGATAAGGGGGTTGTTAAACATGGCGGATATAGACAGCCTTTCCCAAGCGTGAAAGTTTGTTCGTTCTGTGGGCTTAAGAGGTTGGTCCCTGAAAAGACTGAAGCTTAGAGGTCAGATCATCCAGCTCCCCTAGTTGGCCCTTCCGGGAGCCGCCTGCTCTGTAGTGCAGGAAGGGGAAGGGGCCAAAGTGTAGGGGGGAGGCGTGGCAGGAAGGGGGGGCTGTGGTCAGGGAACTGTTCGTGGGCACAGCCGCGCAGTTAGCAGCTCTGTGAGAGCGTCTGATTACCAGCTCCCAGCCTGAAGCCCCCGCCCAAGATGATTCCAGCTGTGGTCTTGCTCCTGTTCCTGTTGGTCGAACAAGCAGGTAGGTGGAAGGGTTGGGTGAGGACCATTAGCTGCACTTGAATAGGGATCCAAGGCATGAACTGGGGATGGAAGGGAGAAGGCTGGTACCGGGCGGGTGGGCACAAGGCTTAGGCAGATTCTGAAGTGAGCCCTGTTGAGTCCCTACCCAGTCATGACTCAATCATTTCCATCTTTATTGTCCTTTTCTTACCTTCCATACTGGCTACAGGACCAATATGAAAGGTTAGTTTGTTAGGGGTGGGGACTGTCCAGCATGAAGGGCTTTTCTAGGAAAGTTCCATCTCTTGATCAGCAGTACCATGGAATGCTCTCGGTCTCTGCTGAAAGCTGATCTCTAGCGAGCTAGATACAAAGCCCTCTAGACAGGCTGTGAGCTTGGGAATAAGACAGGGGGGTCAAAATAGACATGAATGCCATTTCTGGGAATGGTCAGGGCCACACCATTCTACCAGCTGACAACAGTGGCCAGTGGAGGGCTGAGGTCCTGTTTCTCAATCATCAGCTGAAAAGCAAAAGCAAAAGCCCCGAGATCCAGTGGCTCTAAGGTTCTAAGCTGCCCAAGAACCCCCTCGGCATTTGCTTACTTTGTATTCTATCAGGGTGAGGTGTTTGTCTTGTCGTAGAGAGACCGGGTAGTATGTATCCCAGGCTAGCCTGGAAACTATTTAGCTGGGGCTAACCTTCATTTCCTAGTCCTGCCTCCACCTCCCAAGTGCATGATTTATAGGCCTGTCCTACCTCCCCGGCGAGGAGTTTGAAGAGCACTGGTTGAGTACTGGCTTTTGTGGGGTTAAACTGTCGGGGACTGAAGGAGAGACACAAGAAAACACAGGCTTTGGAGGCAGAAAGACGAGTCCCAGTTCTGTTGCTTAACTCTGGCCCTGAGTGTTTTCTAAGCTTTTCTGAGTACCTGCATTTCATCATCTGTAAAATGGGGATGATGTTTTTTCACAAGGTAGTTTTGAGATTTATGCAATGTTGTGTGGGAGTATTTTAGAATAAAAAGTTCTCCAGCAGTCTTGGTAATTTGGCTTGTGTGGCAGTGGACAGGGCCACACCATTTTGTCAGCTGGTAAGAGGATGGGCAGCATAAAAGTGCTCAGTCCTAGAGATATGCACCAATAAAGGCAAAGATACCAAGGTCCCAGCAGCAGGCTGACGTTCACCCCCATTGGTCTCGAAGTCTTTGGAGCCCAGATCGAGTGTGATCATTTGAGGCAGGGTCTCATGCAGCCCAGGCTGACGTCACTCGGTCTTCCTACCTCAGCCTCATGAGGTTGTGTAGGGCCAGCATGTTCATTAGTTCCTCTGAGGTTTGTGGAATTTTATTTCTTGGGTTTTTTTTGGGGGGGGGGCTTGTTAGTTTTTGTTATCTTATTTGTTTTTCAAGACAGGGTTACTCTGTAGCCCCAGCTATCCTGTAACTCTATAGACCAAGCTGGCCGGCCTCAAACTCTCAGAAGCCCAGTATGATTAACAGGTCAGAGTAGCAGGAGGAAGAATCCATATTTTAGGTTTAGTTTTGTGGTCATTCCTTTGAGCTGTGGTCACCATCCAGCTTAACGTGCAGTAAGTGGTATCTGTAAAGCCTCAAAAAGTAGTCACTTGGGTTTTCTTGGTGTAGTTGAGGGCCATGAGAGGCAGAAAGCAGTGAGGCTGAGGGGATGACCAATAATAGAGTAATTGTCTTCCCTCTCTTTAGCAGCTCACATCCTTCCTGTCCAGCCCCTCAGCCACAGGTCACAGGACTTAGCAGAGACACACTCGTGTGGTTTCTTTGCTGAAATTTGCCACTATTTCTCTCCTTCCTCCCCCTCTGGGCTGAGGTTTTTGTCTCAGCCCAGTAAACTCTGATGGGTCCTTGAGGTGGAAGGGGTGCCCAATGATGCCTGAGGAACCACAATACTGAAAAGAGAGGTCTGGGGCTGACAGGAAAATCTCTAACCCTCAGTAAACCCAAGTCCTACTACGGCAACTCCTGCCCGTCTGTGGGGTGAGGGGAAGATAAGAGATAAAGACAGGCTTAGCTTCTTCCCTGAGAAGGAACCCCACAAAGCCCCGTCCCACCTCCCTGACTCCTTTCCCTTTCCTGTGCACCGGGTCCCATGGGCACCCTGTATTCCCTCAGCTGCCCTGGGAGAGCCCCAGCTCTGCTACATCCTGGATGCCATCCTGTTTTTGTATGGTATTGTCCTTACCCTTCTCTACTGTCGACTCAAGGTAAGGCGCGCACACGTGTGTGTGTGTGTGTGTGTGTGTGTGTGTGTGTGTGTGTGTGTGTGTGTAAGAGAGGGAGAGGGAGAGAAGGAGAGAGAGAGGCGGGAGGGCGGCAGGAAGGGGAACCACATGGGTTCTCCATAGTTTGGAGGAAAAGGAAATGGGCCTCCAAGTTCTCCTTTACTGACTGACTGCCTTTCCCCTACTCCAGATCCAGGTCCGAAAGGCAGCTATAGCCAATGAGGTATGGAATCTCTCACACCTGCGCGTCAACATTTTTTTTCAGGCTCTCAACCTTCTTGAGTTACTAGCCTTAGGTCTGAGGCCTCTGGGAAGGCATGTATTTGAAGTACTAATCTGCACCCTGCCCCTCACCTCAGGATGGGTAGCACCATGCTATCTAGTTGGGCTGCAAATGAAATATCCGGACAGGAAAAAATCAAGTAGAGGTGACAGTACAGAGTTGTATATTTTACTAAAGTGTTTGTAGCCATATAGTAGATAAACTATGTGTGAGTGTTCTTTGCTTAAGGCAACTAACACTAACCTTGACCCAGATACTCCCTGGGTGGGAAAGAAGATGGTAGGAGGCCCGGAAGAAGGTCGAGGTCTCTAATGCCTTCCCCTTTCATCTCTACAGAAATCAGATGCTGTTTACACGGTGAGTAAACCTGTCTTCCCTACTTGAGAGGTCAGAAAAAGAGGCTGGGGTTTAGAGTGACCTTGATATGAATGGGCTCCCCGGGTCTAACTCCTGACCATCCCTTGACTCTCCTGCAGGGCCTGAGCACCCGGAACCAAGAGACATACGAGACTCTGAAGCATGAGAAACCATCCCAATAGCTTTAGAACATGCGGCCTTGCTTCTGTTCTTTTTCTGCTTCTGGTTTTCTCTTAGCTCTCACGGTTGATGTCACTATACCCCTTCATGCTTTTGACACTAGCTGACCTTACTCCCGTAATGCTAGGCTCTAAATTAATGTACATTGGCAATTCCTTGTCTTTTAAAGACTTACTCACAGGTGTTTATTTTCTTACATATTCTTTTGCTTCCTTCCCTGATCCCCAACCCTTGCTAAACAATGGAAAGGGATTACCTTCCAATAAAGCTGCCACAGATCTGACTCTATTCATCTTGTCATTTATATATTGGTTCAGCTTATAGAAAGTATTAGGCTGGATATTGGAGATCCAGTTTTGAGTAAGGCAAAGCACAGGACTTCAGGGATACTTTTGCTTTTTTTTTTTTTTTTTTTTCCTCCTCTCCAAAACAGGGCTTCTCTGTGTAGCCCTGGATGTCCTGGAACTGCTCTATAGATCAGACTGGCCTTAACTCAGAGATCCATCTGTCCCTGCCTCCTAAATGCTGGGATTAAAGGGGTGTGATGCAGCTACCACCCAGCTACGTTGCTCTTTTGAGGTGTGGATGCTGACTGTACCTAGATGAGTGATAGGACTGAGTCTCTTGGTGCTGTGACCTGGAACCAGAGCAGCAAACATTCTCACACTTCACACACACAAATAGATATTAGCACCTGAGAATTTACCTCTATAGTCAATGTGGCTTTCTGTGTCTGAAAAAAATGAATCATGATTGGTTTGTGGAAAAGCCTGTGTTTCTAACCCAAAATCGTCACCAATCTAGATATCAATCTATTTTGTGCATGTTTGAGTTAGCACAGCTAAAAAACTAAGCATGCAGAGGTATGTGGTGACTTCCTAGTGGAAGATTTTATAAGCACAATGAATTTTCAGGGGATTTGGGAGCAAGAAGGACCTTAGAGAGAACCTGCTAGAGGTTGGAGGTAGGAAAGGTCAAGGGAAACAAGTTGGGTCCACATGGGAAGTCATTTCCCACAAGGCGGGTCATCAAGGAACCTGAGAGTCTCCAGGAAGTTCCTTGTGGAGTTATTTAAGTCTTGTACAGTACAGGGAGCTCTGCCTCTGACCTACCTACCTCTTCCAGAAAGGGCCAGAGTGTCCAAGCTCACACTTGGCAATCAAGACAGCACAGCACTACATAGTGATTTATATTTTCAAAGTATTTTCCTCTTGTTCTATTTTATCTACTCATTCACCCGTGTAAGAATTTCAGGCCCTTTGAAATATTAACTTGTCTAAGGTCACTTTGAAAGTAGGGACACTGACTTTCTTGTCTATATACATTGCTCTACACAAAAGAAGGTGTTGTTTTGTTTTTCTTTGGGGGTTTGCTTGCTTGCTTTGTCTTGAGACCGAGTCTCTAATTTGTAGCTCTTGCTATCCTGGAATTCCTGACTGCGGGATTAAAGGCAGGCATATGCCTCTCACTCAGCTGAGAGGTTTTGAGGGAAGAAACTAGAGTGTCTTGGGAGAAAAGAGTTAACCTAACCTTTTATTGTGGGATGAAGCAGTGTTCCCCAGGACCAAAAGGAAAGACAGGAATCACACTGCTGGGCTTTTTTAAAAAAGCAAACGAATGACAACAAATCTATGATCTTTTCATAGAAAGTTTAAGAAGAAATTCTGAGGGTTAGCCTTGTTTCCCATGACCCCAGGTCAAGGGATGTTGTCTCTGAGTCCTTCATTCCTTTTGTAGGTCCTTCATGGGGACACTCCTTGTCCTTGGTATGGAGACAAATCACAGACATCTACTCTATCATGCCCATCACTTATTTCTTCAGTCTTTTCTTCCCGGGTCACACCAAAACTCACTTCCCCTTTTAGAAACAGATTGCTCTTTTTCCTTCCTCCTCCCCTCCCCCCCTCCACTCTACTACTTCTCTCAATCACTCAAAGACACGAGGCAGTTTGACTCCTGCATTTATTATAGAAAGCAGGCAGAAGGTAGGGGGAGGCCAGTGGGATAGGAAGACCAGTTTCTGACACCTCACTTAGCAGCAGGAGCTGGTTTCTCGGGGTTCATAAAATTGCTGAACAAGCTCATCAGATCAGTTCCAGCTTTCTTGAGCAGGGGTGTCAGCTGCTCATGTGTCTTTTCAAAGTAAGCCCTGGGGAGAGGAAGGACCCAAGGTTAGTGCGAAAGGTCCTAGTCACTGACAGGGGCTCTGTTGGTGGTGAGGGTCAGAGCAAACTGATCCAGGTCCCAGGTGATACCCTGATGTATCTTGGTATGTCAGTCTGTAAGGGGAGGAGTAGACCTTTCCTGCAGCAGAGGCTCAGACACTAGAGTGGAGTCCAAGGTCCACTTTCAGCTGCTCCCATCTGTCTGAGGAATACACTGGATCTATGGGGGTGAGGGAGGAATTTTTCTTCCCAATTTAAGCCGAATCTTCTGGAACCCCAGGTGCTGAGTTAGGACTCCAGTGAGAACACCTATCTGTGGTGGAATTCAGGTAGCTAGCAATATGCCTAAGCCAAAGGCCAAATAGCACGAACATCATATAAGTGTCTGAGTCATTTTTGAGGCCTAAGCATTGGCAGGTGGTGAAGAGGTCTGGGACAGCAGGTCTGTGGGTCTGGACCTCTAGCCGCCCAGGGCCAAGAAACCTCATTTACAACACCTGCTTCCTGTTCTCTGTATCCTGGAGCCCCTTGAGCCCTCTCCTAGAGACTTACTTGGCTTGAGTCTGAATCTCCGAGGTCTTAGCCTTCTCCATCAAGTCCTTGCCATAGTCAGTCATGCTCTGAATATATTGGCTGAACAGCTGCTGCAGACCGGTCTCCTCTGCCTGTCTCCGAACCAAAGCCCCTACACAAACACATATGCATGATCTTTTCATTTGGATTCCAGCCTGGCCTCCCTTCACACCCCACAGGATCTACCTCAGCTTTCAGCCCTTCTCCAAATTGGTGTCCAGCTAGGTATTTGGGGTTTTGTCATTTTTTTTTTTTTTTCCTTTAGAAAGGAAATTCTCGATTTTCCTCTTGAGTTTTGGTTGGGTAACTCAAGCCCCCAGCATCTTTTTTTCCTTTTGTTTCCTTTCTCCATATTATGAACTCACCTTCCAGGCTGCATATGGTGATAAGCAGTACAGCCATTGCAAGCAGCTTCATGATGGCAGCAGTCGGAACGTGGCCTAGGGACGGTGTTGCTGGTGGGAAAGAGCACTGAAGTCAAATGGCCTGTAGCCCCTTCCAGGGATCCCCCACCCGAATGCCCGCTCTGACCCAATTCTGTTCCTTTCCACAATGAAAGTCTCATCCTCTCTGCCCGTTGCCCGCATCTCTGGCTCCCTCATCCTACCTGTTCAGTGTCGCAGTCCTTGGTGTCTTCTCTGGGCCTGAATGGAGGCAAGGGCCTATATACACACATCTACTTCCCCACCCCTGTCAGGTGATGCAGAGAATGGCAAGTCCAGGGGGGCAGAGATCATGCTGGAGTAAACAAATTGGAGAGGTGGATGGAGGAACCAGCAAAGCAACTCTTGGTGTTAGAATGAGAGGCAGGGGGTGTAAACTAATGAAGACCAAGCCTTGTTCTTTGGGGATGGAGGGCTGAAGTTGATCAGGATTCTAAGTTATTTCTCTAGAAAGCTCAGACATGATGATGCCCTTGTTATGTTTACCTCATGGATAGACTGCATTTCCCCAACCTTAGATCCCTTCACAGCACCTTGGCAAAGAGGTATTTGGGACCAAAAGGAAGGAGAAAGAATGGTGGCACGTGGCTTTAATCCCAGTCCTGGGAAGGCAGAGGCAGACTGATCTCTGTGAATTTGAGACCAGCCTGATCTATATAGTGAGCTCTATGGCTGATGGAGAGACCCTGTCCTTGAGCTTAGGGGGATACAAGTCAGAACAGGTACAGCTGACTCTGTCCCTTTGTGAGTTAATGTTTAATGAGACAGGAAGAGGAGCGGAGCATGGGAATGTAGAATAACACTCCAGGTTCTCATTAATCAGTACACCCTAACCCCCAAAAAACAAATTCAGAAAAATGGCCTCTGCCCTCCTGCTCCCAAATGCAATAGTTAAGAGGTTTCTGTCTAGATAAAGGTCCAAGGTGCCTGGTTGTTTGATCACCTTATCAGTTAGGTCCTGGCCCTTGGCCCAGCTCTAATTGTGTGGGAGGACAGAGGCACATTCCCTAGGTCCAGAGCTCTCCAGCGGAATCAGCTAAGAAGATACTGAAAACATTCCTATCTTTCACCCTTTTGCCCCCAAAGCTTCCCCCTGTGTGCCCTGGAACACCGACTGGCAGATACGGGAGTGGAAGTGGGGGAGCTGGTGAGGGAGGGGACAAACAATGACCAAAAAATCTTTCCACCTGCCCCTGGCCCCAGGGGAAGAGTGTAGTAGTTCAGGCTGTAGTTGTATTCCTAGGTTTTATTAGTTCTCTCTGCAAGGAAGGACTAACCAGAGTGGGCAGCTGCTCCAAAAATTTAGTTCTGTCCACAACGCGCTTCCCTCCCCCAAACTCTCACAGCCTTTCCTATTCTAAGGAGAAGGCAAGGCGTGTAGAACTCCAGAGGGGAGAGGAGGTGGGGGTAGGCTTCTATTTTCTAAGGGGAAGCTCTGCGTGAGAGAGCAGCAGTCCTTTGGAAATGTATGGTGGAGGGCTGTGGGAATTCTCCATAGGATTTCAAGAAGGTCGTCAGTAATGTAAACTAAGTCTTCACAATCCCTGATGTCTCTTCTTAAAACACGTCCCCAAACTCAAAGTATAGTTTCACTTTTCTCACGTCCGGTCTAAGGAGCTTCAGTGGTCCAAGCGACAAAATGCTCCCTCTAGTGTCTCGAAAGCTCACAAGTTTATCTCGACCTTGAAGAGGTTGGGCGATTTTAGTAAGGTGGCCTTCAACCCAAACTCCCACTGTTACTGCAGCGGCGGACTGAAGCTCTGGGGCCGTCAGGCCTGCCACTCTTCTGTTTCCTCCTCTCCCATTGGGCACTGGGAAATAGAAGCACCATTTTTTCATCATTGGGTGGGTTGGGTTTTTGAGCGCTTCCTTTGCCCATTTCCAAGATGGCGCTGATGGCCATGCTTGGAATGCAAGGTGAAGTTATAGTTTTGCCATTACTCAAGATGGCTGCCCCCATCAAGATGACCGGGGTGTGCCTAGGGGAAAGGGGCAGCAGGATGGTTTGAGATGGTAAGGACTAGTATTCCTTTGCAGGCAGAGCCTTGGGACGTAGGAATGAAGAACAGAAAACTAGGGAGCTATATGAAGCCTGTGGTGGTTAAGAATAGATAATGGGCGAGCGGATAGACGTGACAGGTGGGGGGTGAGGGATTAACGATGGGGCAGGAGTGTGCCTGGGATTCAATTTTCCCATCGGTGCTCTTTCCCCCTACTATTCCTTGTTGCAGGTCTAGCATTGAACCATATGGAAGTTTCTGAAACTGGGGATTCTGATGATGGGGGGTGGAGCCCGAGGAGGATAGAGGGAGCAATAGATTGTTTCCCCAGGATAACCCCAATCCATCCCTGTCCTCCGGTCTAAAATGGGGAACACCCTGGGCCTGGCACCGATGGGGACTTTACCCCGCTGGAGCCCCCGTCGAGAGGAACCGCTGCCCAACCCCGGGAGCTTCGATGAGCTGCACCGATTGTGCAAAGGTGAGGACTTGGCATTTGGGTGTCTCCGGTTGAAGGGGGTCGAGGAGGGTCTTGAATGTTGATGTTTAGTGATGGGAACAGTAGGAGAGCTCACAGCTGGAGCATCCCGCAGTCCAGAAGGATCAGCTGTCCACAGCGGAGCAATTTGTTGCAGCAGTTGAAAGATCATTTCCTTCGGTGCTTCATATGAAACTGAAAAGGAAGTCTATCTCCTTGGTTAGGTGTCCTTATCTGTACTTACTCCTTCCCTTCCCCTCCCTTTCAGATGTATTTCCAGCACAGATGGAGGGCGTGAGGCTGGTTGTCAACAAGGTTCTGAGCAGCCACTTCCAGGTGCTCCCACTTCTCCTGCCCCTCCTTACTTCTCCCCACCTGACCCCGGATCATCTTCACACCCTTTACTCGAGTCTGAGCCGGGCTATGTGGAACAAATGAGGGATAACCTGGGGTCGCTTTTACTTTCTTTGCCTGTGGGACTTGTTGCTTAAAATCCAGTGGCCCTCTGCATATGCTGGAATAGTTGAGGTTCTTAAAGGTACCCCCTGGATGGAAAAAGAGTCAAGGGTGGGGACTGACGTGAAGTAGAATGTTAGGTTCTCCATCGTCTCTTCTTTCCTCAGGTGGCTCATACTGTGCACATGAGTGCTCTGGGCTTGCCAGGCTATCACCTCCATGCCGCCTATGCAGGGGACTGGCAGCTTAGTCCCACTGAGGTGAGGGCCCCACCACACTTACGCCAATTCCCTAGAACCTCCATATGGATGTAGGTCTTGAGAAGGAGGAAATGTGTGTGTTTTCAGGAAGATTGTTCAGCAACTGTGTCTTTTGTGTCTCTTCTGAACGGGAGAGGGTAGAGAGAGATTACTGTGCAAACACGCTAGAGTTTGTCTTTGGGGTCCACCAGGGGGCACTGTGTGATGTTACTGAAATCCCTTAATGTTTATGTACAGGTGAATAAAACTACCTACCCATGTCAGCCTTACTGTCTACACTCCTTAACAGGTGTTCCCCACTGTGGTGGGGGATATGGACAGCAGTGGCAGTCTGAATGCCCAGGTCTTGCTTCTGTTGGCAGAGCGGCTGCGAGCTAAGGCTGTCTTCCAGGTGACCCACAGTTCCTGCCTCCATCCACTGAGGCACTTCTCTCTCTCTTCCATGGGTATCCTGCCTTGGGGGACTCAGGGGGAGGAGCAGAGGCAATATTGAACATAAAAAGAGGGAAGGGTATTTTATTTCTATTTTATTTCTTCACCAGACACAGCAGGCCAAGTTCTTGACATGGCAGTTTGATGGCGAGTATCGTGGAGATGACTACACAGCCACTCTGACCCTGGGAAATCCTGACCTGATTGGGGAATCAGGTGGGGAACTGAGACAGAGCTCTTGCCTGTCCATTTGCCAAAAAAACAAAAAACAAAACAAAACAAAACAAAAAAACAAAAAACAAAACAAAACAAAAAAAACCTGGGCTAGAATGGGGGTGACTGGATAGTAAGGGCACACATCTGACTCTTGTCTCCTTGCTCCCCTGGCAGTGATCATGGTTGCTCACTTCCTGCAGAGCATCACTCATCGGCTGGTGCTAGGGGGAGAGCTAGTTTATCACCGACGACCAGGTGAAGAGGGGGCCATCTTGACTCTGGCTGGGAAGTACTCAGGTATGGTGCCAAGCAAGACAGTGGCGAGGAGGGAGTGACTCTGGGCTTTTCTGGTGTTCCTTGTTAGTATTTACTGTAGTAACTGTCTTCGTCTTCTCCTCTTTCCCCCAGCTGGACACTGGGTAGCTACATTGAATGTTGGGTCAGGTGGAGCCCATGCAAGTTATTATCACAGGGCAAATGAACAGGTAAGATTACCGAGCGGATCTGCTATCCTAGTCAGAAACTCTGCCCCCAAGTCTCCCCAGGCCTCACTATGGTATACATTTTCACACATGTGTTCAGCTTGCTGATACCCTGCCAAGACATTTCTGGTATTCATCATGTCTGTTACCCCTCATTTTTGTCCCTGCTTCTCAGGTTCAGGTAGGAGTGGAGTTTGAGGCAAATACAAGACTACAAGATACAACCTTCTCCTTTGGTTACCACCTGACTCTGCCCCAGGCCAATATGGTGTTTAGAGGTGAGGGTTATTGTGACATTTGGAACTGGTAAGAAATTTGGGGACATGCAGAGAGGGAGGTTCTACCTTACTTCTGTTGACTCCTCACTCCAAGTCTTACTAGACAACCTGATCGGTATTCTTTTCCCTGGCAGGCTTGGTGGATAGTAACTGGTGTGTAGGTGCTGTGTTGGAGAAGAAGATGCCTCCCCTGCCTGTTACCCTAGCCCTTGGAGCCTTCCTCAATCACTGGCGCAACAGATTCCATTGTGGCTTCAGCATCACTGTGGGCTGAAGTTGTCCTGGAGGCAACTTCCACAGCAGCTGGAACCTTTGAGTCAGATTCCCTAGGGCCAGAGACTAACTAGGTCCCTTTCCAGAGCCTGCCTTGCTGGAGGATGACATCTAGGTCCCATGGGCAGAGTGGGGGACAGGACTGTGTCCTCCTCAGAACTGGAGCTGCCACATAATCACTTTCCAGTGAGGCAATGGTTTGAAAGTCCCAATTCTGCCATGAGCCCCACTATACTTTTCCACAAGCTCTGTGGCTCTGAACTGAAGGAGTAGAATTAAGGGATGTATCTGGCTCTCCTCACCCTACTTTTTTCTTTGTTATTTTTGTTTAAGATATTAGCTCCTTTTTCTTAAGAGCAGAAAAATCTGCATGGGGCAAGCTCCCTGTGCCATTTCTTCCATCTTTTCATCCTTCCAAGGCTGGGAAAGTAGGGTTAAAGAGCTAAGTCTTTGGCCATAGAAAAGACCAAGGAATGGACCCACCCATTCCCAGAAGGAACTTTACCCCCAAGCCCCGAAGCTTCCTCCTTTTTCATCTTCTGTGTTTCCAGAGAACAACTTTGGCCCCCCTGTTAGCCCAACTCCCCACACTCCCCCCCTGCCCTCCACAACCCACCGACAACTGCATGAAGAGACAGTTACTGTTCAGGGTTTCATTGCTGTCACTGGATTCTTTTCAGCTGCTCCCATCTAGGGGACCAGAAATTTCCCCTTTCCAGTCCAATGTGTCCCAGGGGTTCTGGGGAAGGAGGCAAGCCTGGGCCTCAGCTGCAGATTTCTTCAAGCAGTGGCATCAAAGCAGACAGTCCCTGGATGCGGTGTACTTCATATGAGTATGCATTGTTTATGCTCCGGAGCTCAGCCAGCAGGCCCATCAGTTTTGCATACAGAAACCTTTAAAGGGAGTAGTAGAGTTATGAGGGGAAAGAGAGAGAAATAAGGCATCTAGGAGTCTTGTCCTGGGTCCCATTCCCCTGAACTGTCCCTCAAGGAGGCCAAGGCTGAACATTAGAAAATCATGCTATGAGTGGCACATACCATATTTTGAAAAATTTCAGAAGTCCCCAAGAAAGCCGCTATCAACACTGTCTTCCTTCTTTGTGCCTAATTTTTTCCTGAACCCAGGGGCTTAGAGGTCAAGTGTAAAGAAATGCTACACTTGGCCAAAATTTCAACTGTACAGAATCTGAAGGTAGAGCCTTCTAGATGGAGTTCTAGAAGGTGGGCGTGCTGTTCTGTGGTATAAAGTATTCCCCTCTTAGCAGCAAACTGATTCATCAAGGAGCAAGTAATGCAGAAGAGCATGAAGTTCAGAGCCTGGACTACTGAGCCAGGGACAGGCTTTGTCCGTGAGGCTGAATGACCATGATTTCAAATGGAACTGAAAAAATTCAAGGGATTGACTCAGAGGACAGGAGAGGGCCAAGAAAGAATAAACAAGACTTTGGAAAATTTTGCTTTAGTTTGGAAAAGCCAGAGAGGTGAGGTGATGGCTATCACCAATCTCAGGAATGCTATCACACACGGGCTACTGTTTTGCATCTCTACTGAATTAAAACATTAAGTTGGAAAAGTGAGATGGGAGCACAGTATGAGCAACTTGGACACTGGAACTCTGTGTGATAGGGTGGCCCAAGGGAAGGCCTAGATTCCTACGTGCTTGATTTCCCACAGGGAACAACAGTAAAATGCATTCATCCTCATCTCAGTGTTTTTCAGATTCCTTCTTCCCCCAATGCAGCCTCTGAGCCCCCAGCCTCCTACCTACCGACTTTGGGGCCTTGACTGCTGCTCCATAATGTAGTTGTTCAAGATCAATGCCATCTCCTCTTGCAGCTGATCAATCTCTTGTCTCTGAGTAACTCCAGGCCTGTCTGAGATAGGAAACTGGGATGGACATGGTGGCAGGGAACACGGGTTGGGAGCCTCACATTGTACAGTGGCTGAGGATGGCATAGAGCTACCCTGTGGGCTTGGAAGCTAGATGGTCAGGGATAGATAAAAGGGGCTGAGAATTTTGGTAGAGGTGGTAGGGCCAGATTGGCTTGGTTCTTACCTGGAGAGAAGAGGGCCATGACAGCCATGAGCACATACTCAGGCTCCTGGAGCTGCAGTCGTTTCAAAGTCCCATGGAAATGAAAGACCAACTCCACAAATTTGTGCTGGAACCCTACTATGAGAGATGGTAGCTTAGGAGCCTCCTGTTCATTGCTTCATACCTTACACCACAAGGAACATACGCATACTAGCCTACTGCTTACCATGGACCGCATCTTCCATTTTGTAGCAAAGAGGCCCACAGAGGAAACTCTGGGTTTGAGGGCAGTAAGTGCTGTTGAGTGAGATGTGTAATATTTCCACAGCTGCTCCCTTGAGAAGGGAGATCTGGTCCTCCACGGGTAGGGACCTGCATGGAGCAGAAGACAAGAATCCTTTAGACTTAGGTCTGCATATCAAAAAGGCCTGAGTGACACACTTAGAGCTGAAAATGTAAGACCTAGTGCTTGGAAAGGCTAGGGGATATGTGACTTTAATCAGACACTGGCATGATTTAGGAAGCATTTACTTTCTGAAAGACCATGTGATACTCACCGGAAAAAAGGCAGGTCCTTGGTGAACTTGATAATCTGCTGCACCATGAAAGTATTGATATCTGCAAAGTGGGTGAGCAGAGGCATCACTGGAACCAGAGGAGAGAATGGCCGGTGATGGATGAACAGGTGAGCTGGAGGCTGTCGAGTTCAGAGCATATGTGAGAGGTCTCGGCCTTGGCTGTCCGTTGGGCCTCACTAGCCTTAGTGGGATTTTGGCTGAGGAACCTGCCCACTCTGGGGTTCTAGAGACCTGTCCTCTGACCAGGCATGGTACGTAACCCTTCTCCCTCAGGCCACCTCCTCAGGGACCCAGGCCAAACACTATAAGTTCTCACCCTGAACTTCACTAACTGGTCAAACATGGGGAGCAAGTGGCGAGTGTGAGCCCCCAGGAAGGTCTGAACCAGCTCTTTCTGCTCCTGACTCAGTTGCAAGGATGCTTTCTGTGCCCGCCGCTGTGCCTGCCTGGCTCGCCGCAATGCCAGGGCTTCTGCCGACAGTATCACTGTGTCAGGCAAGAGAGATGACAAGGCTGTTGAGAGCAGCAGAGAGTACCTTTCTGCCACTCCTTGATATGAGGCTACTCAATCTTTCCACATAAGGAAGAAGAAAGGAAGGTTTCGGATGCTTCCTTGGATTTCACTGAACTAGTAGTATCTCTAGGTTGCAGGGGATCCCTGCACACTTCTACCAACTTTATATTTATCTGTGATGCACTGCAGCAGAAGCAGCGCACTATGAGAAAAAAACAGCAAGGGTGGTGGGCAGACACACGATGTTTAGCTCCTTGGCAACACTGAAGAAGGCTTAATACTGAAAATGTCACTTCCTATTTGCATTGTGTTGTCATTTTAAGAGTCTTATGGCTAGATTTTTACCAGATGTAGCAACTCTAACTTTGACAGGGCAGGCTTCATATTTCTCAGAAACAGACTCCAGTAACATTTCCACAGTCATAAAATAAATGATCCAGGCAGAACTTAACTCAATGTCATTTGGCTTCTACAGTGTCATTTACTTTCCACAGCACAGTGTTGAAAGTAGTATGGTATGGAAAGGCAAGCATTTGAGAAGCAGACAGGCTTGATGCTGAAGTGTGACCCTGCTTTTTAGCTGACTGACTTATGTTGTGGGAGGCCAGCTTCATTATCTGTTGGGAGCATAGTACAGTTACCTGGCACAGAGAAAACAGCAACGAATAACTAAGAAGTACCCAAGAGATGACAGGTGCTATGTACTCAAGAGATAGAAGAGAAAAAATGAGCCATGTGAACATGTAGGGGAAGGGCATTTCAGGTAGAGGGAATGGCAAATGGAAAAGTCCTGGGGAAGAGTAGTATGCTTGTATGTTCAATACTATTGTATTGAGCCAATGTGGCTGGAAAGGATTGAAGGAGCTTAAGAGACAAAGCCCGCAGTGGGATGTGTATGATATCATCTACCTTAAAAGAGATTGGATGGGAGGGAGACCGGAGAAATGGCTCAGGGTTAAAAGCACTGATTGATCATGCAGAGGACCTAGGTTCAATTCCTGGTACCCACGTGGCAACTTATAGCCATCTTTAACTTCAGTTCCAGGGGATCCAACATGCTTTTCTAACCTCTGTGGACACCAGGCATACACACGAGGCACAGACATTTATGCAGGTAAACACTTACACACTAAAAACAAATATTTTTTAAAAACTGGAAGTTTTGGAAACTGTGGCGTAATCTGATTAGTTTCAAAAAGCTTACCCTGCCTGCTATGTGGAACATGAGCTATTAGGTACGCAAAACAGTGGAGATGCACACTCAAAGGATTCCTGGCATGGTAGGGGGTCAACTTACTATCTTTCCTCATGCCAGCATTTAGACACTTCTGCAACCTGCAGGCTGGACAGTGTCGTCTCTGGGCTTTGCTGACCTCACAGCTTCCAGAAAATGGGCAGATGGGACCAGTGGTTTTGCTGACTGTTCGTCTGTGAGATAGAGAAAAACACCACAGGAGTTGAGATGGAAGGGAACAGGCAGGTGGTGCTAAGAGGAGGTTGAAAGGATATGACCTAAAAGACTAATTGATTTAACAACAGGCTAATCTAAGTGATGCCCCCAAAGGGCTTCAGAGGTAGCTGGAGCATTTCCCTGGGGATCCAAGGTTACTCAGGGAGACTCATTGTGTAGTACTAACTCGGTACTGTGCAGTAGTGTGTACTAAACAAGTGTTCTTGACTAATACACAGTCTCTAGGACAAATGGTTGACCTGCTGTTTTATTATTTCAGCAGTTTTATACAGTGTAGTGCTCAGCGAGATTGAGGGTGCTAGACACAGGGTAGTTTAGCTTAGCTGTAAGGGTATTATAGCAAAAAAAGCACGAGCCAGTGTTTCAAGAAAAATTGATAGGAGTTGGGGTTGTTTCTTTTGAGGGGAAAGCATTCACCTGAAGAAGCCTTTACAGCCCTCACAAGTCAAGGCATGGAAATGATAACCCGTGGCTCGGTCTCCACACACCACACAGTTCCTTGGCCCATATTCCTCTCCACCGGCCATGGCTTCAAGTGTTAGCATAGCTGTCATGGTAATCCTGAATGTGAGAGGGAGTTAACAGTCAGCTCTGGACCACACTAGACTCTCTTCTTCTGTGGAATCCCTTCCCTCAACTACCTGATCCTCAGCATTTCTATACTAAAAGCAAAAATGTGGCTTTCAGTCTCTGGTCCCCAACAGATTACCCACCTGTTTCTCCTAGGCAGTATGTCACATGCAGGCCACAAAATCTGATGTGAGATGCCTCTCCCAAGCCTCCACAATGACCCTACTTTCCTTGTGATCTCAGGAACTGCAGGAATTGTCCTTGGCCGCTTGTTTTCTAGATCTCTCGCATGTGAAATCCAGGTACTCTCAGTACCATATGTAGGTAGGATGCAGACTCTGGACCCAGGGCAAAGACTTGGGGCGGGAGGTTTTCCCGGCATGCCTCAACCACGTTTGATGGCAGATGGGGAGGGACTATGGTGGGTGGGGACCTCAGGACTCATTAAAAGCAGCTACTTATCAGACTCATAGAGATTTTCCCTACTGGTGAGTTTTAGGCTAAATCTACAGCCCCCCCCCCTTTATGTCAATCCTGGATAAACTGATAGAGAGAGGGAAAGCTTTTGCACATACAAAATGTCAATAGTAAAAGAATACAAGTCTCCCAAAGGGTTTCCTCTCTCTCTCCCTCTCCCTCTCCCTCTCCTTCCTCCCTTCCTTCTCCCCCCCCCCCAACTAGGTTTTTCTGTGTGTAGCCCTGTCCTGGCACTCACTCTGTAGACCAGACTGGCCTTGAACTCAGAGATCCACCTGCTTCTGCCTTCCAAGTGGTGTGGGAGTAAAGACATGCACTAACAACTGCTTGGCTCTTCCTTTAAAAAAATTATTGATTTTTTTTTTTTTAACGTGTACACCTCATACCCACAGTGATCGAAGGACAGTGTCTGATCTCCCAGGACTGGAGTTATAGGCAGTTGTGAGCTACCATGTTCCTTACTAGGGACTGCACCCAAATCCTTTGCCAGAGCGTAAATGTTCTTATCCTTTGAGCCTTCTCTCTAGCTCCAGAATTGTGTTTAAAAAGGATTTCAGGAGACTAAGAATTAGGCATAAAGCCAGAAGAGATTCCATTTCCTTACTAGGGATGAGTGAGGTATGAGTAAAGAGTGAGCTCTGGACGGTAGAGCGATGGTTCAGCCAGTGACATGCTTAATGTTGGAGCAGAAGGACCTGGGTTTATGACAGGTGTGGAGCCTGAATGGGACGGGACTAGGCCCTCTGCTTGTGGGAGACAGTTGTGTTGCTTGGTCTGTTGGAGAGGCCCCTGGCACTGGGATCAGGATCTATCCCTGGTGCATAAGCTGACTTGTTGAGCCCATTTCCTATGGTGGGATGCCTTGCTTAGCCTTATACAGAGGGGAGGAGCTTGGTCCTGCCTCAGCTTAAGGAACCAGGCTTTGTTGACTCCATGGGAGGCCTTTTGGAGGAGTGGATGGGGTGGGGTTGGGGGGGTAGGAGGAAGGATGGGAGGGGGAACTGGGGTTAATATATAAAATGAATAAAAATTTAAAAAAAGAACCTGGGTTTAAATCTTAGAACCTACTTTTTATTTTTTATATTATATTATTTATTTGGTTTTTCAAGACAGGGTTTCTTTGTGTAACAATCCTGGCTGTTATGGGACTCACTCTGTAGACCAGGCTGTCCTTGAACTCACAGAGATCAACCTGCCTCTACCTCCCAAGTGTTGGGATTAAAGGTGTGCACCACAACCACCTGGCCCCACTTTTTTGTTTTGTTTTGTGTGCACTGGTATTTTTGCCTTCATGTATGTCTGTGTGAAGGTACCAGAACCCTTGTAACTGGAGTTACACAGTCAATATTAAGCTGTGCCATGTGGTTACTGGGAATTGAACCCATGTCCTCTGGAAGAACATCCAATGCTCTTAACCAATGAGCCATCTCACCAGCCCTGAGCTCACAATGTTTTAAAAGGCACAATGGGATGTTGTGGAATATTACTTTACACTGTGTGAAGATGTGTCACTGTGACTGACTTAATAAAAAGCTAAATTTGGCCAATAGATAGGCAGGACATATAGGCGAGACTTATGGACAGAGAGAGAACTCTGGGAAGAAGAGAGGAGGAGATTCCAGGAGATACAGAGCAAGCAGGATGTGCAGGAGAGGTAATAGCCACAAGTCATAAATGCAGAACATAAATGGGTTAATTTAAGTTATAAGAGTTTGTTAGGAACAAGCCTAAGCTACAGGCTGATCTTTCAAAAATTAATGATAAGTCTTTTTGTCATTATTTGGGACCTGGTGGGCCAAAGAAAGGCTCATTACAGTGGGTCACACTTGTAATCTCAATACCAAGGAGGCAGAGACAGGTGGATCCCTAGGGCAAACCTAGCCTAGGGGGCAAAACCATACCAGTGAGAGACTGGCTCATAAAACAAGATAGGGCTGGTGTAATGACACAGTGGTGGGTAAAGGCATTTGCTGCCAAGCATGATGAGCTCTTTGATATCTGCTGGAAGGAGAGAACTGGCCTCTGAAAGTTGTCCTCTGACCTCTATAAATGCTCAGTGGCATGTGTGTACCCCTTTCCAAATAAAGAAACCCTCACAAAACAAAGTGGATGGCACACAAGAAGTGAATGATACCCAACATTGTCCTTTGATCCACATGTGCCTACACACATGCATACTCTCTCTCTTTCTCATACACACACACACACACACACACACACACACACACACACACACACACCCTCTAATAAATTAGAGGAAGTTGAACTTGCTTTGGGAACTCTTGTCCTAGAGCTTGGTTCGTGGGTTATGATTTGTGTGATCACACAGGACCTGGAAATCAGAGGATTCCCATACCTGGTTTAATTTTGCTGTTGCCATGTTGGTATTTGTTTATTTATTGGTTTTCTCTGTATAGTCCTGGCTGTCCGGGAAATCACTCTGTAGACCAGGCTGGCTTCACACTCAAGAGATCTTCTCATTTTTGCCTTCCTAGGTCCCACAGAAATAGAAGGACAGTGTCTGGTCTTCTAGGACTGGAGTTAGAGGCAGTTGTGAGCTTGGTTAAAGGCAAATACAATCACCACCCAGCTCAAGGAAACTCTTATAAATAGGTGCTTGCTTACAGTTTCAGAGGTTTAGTCCATTATTATCATGGCAGGAAACATGGTGGCATGCAGGCAGACTTGGTGCTTGAGAGGTAGCTGAGAGTTCTATATCCAGATCCATAGGCAGAGAGAGCAACATTGGGACTGGCTTGGGATTTTAAAACCTTAAAGCCTACCCCTCTAGTAGCAGGCTTTCTTGGACCACCAGCCCCTTACTGTTAATTATGGATTCTCAGCCTTAGCTTAAACTTGTTTCTAGCTAGCTTTTTAAATGTAAACTAACCAATTTCTATTAGTCTATGTGCTTCCCCAGGCTCGTTTACTTCATCTATGTTCTGTCCGTTCTACTTTCCTGCTTTCTGCTTGTCTCCTTGAATCTCCCTCCCTTTCTCTTTCCAGCGTTCTCTGTGCCTGGAAATCTGGCCTAGCTATTGGCTCTTCAGCTTTTAAAAAACCAATCAGAGTGACACATCTTCAGAGTGTACAAAAAGATTATTCCACAACAGTTGACTCTAAAAATTATTTATTTTATGTGTATGTGCATGCCAGAGTTCATATGTGTCCCATACCTATGTGTGCATCCATGAACTTCAGAAGGTGGTGAAGTAATTCTCTCTCTCTCTCTCTCTCTCTCTCTCTCTCTCTCTCTCTCTCTCTCTCTCTCTCTCTCTCTCTCTCTCTCTCTCTCTGGTTTTGGAGCCTGTCCTGGAACTTGCTCTGTAGACCAGACTGGTCTCAAACTCACAGACATCTTCCTGCCTCTGCCTCTCACGTGCTGGGATTAAAGGTGTGCACCACCATAGCCTGGTTGGTAATTATTTCTATTAACAAATACTGACTGAAGGGGTGGTGGGCACCTGCCTTTAATCCCAGCACTTTGGAGGCAGAGGCAGGAGGATGTCTGGACTACAGAGTGATTTCCAGGACAGCCAGGGCTGTTAACAGAGAAACTCTGTCTTGAAAAACCAAAACCAAACAAACAAAACCCAAAAAACCCAACAACAAATATTGAGCCCCTACCATGTGTTAGATAAAAAGATAAGTGAGACACTCTCTTGTATTCATGAGGGTTAAGCCTATTAAGGAGATATCCCTTTTAACAGACATAAAAACATATGTTCAGACCCATAAAGGTGCTATGTTCAGAGGATTATGTGACCAAAAGAAGGTCCTTAATCCTGATTTGGCAGAGCAATGCTGTTTCCATCTCCTTCTTGGATGAGTGGCAACTAAATTGATTTATAAAAGGCAACGAAGAATTAGGAAGGAGAAAATAAAAACACATTCAACCAGAAAGTGCAACTGAGATGTTCACAATGCCAGAAACCCAAAGGCTGAGATGGTAGAGCCATGAACAGGCTTCTTTCTTAGCACAGGACTTTCCCAGAGAGTGAGAAGAAACAAGGGCTAGAGAGAAGTGAAATGAGGCTGAGATTTGGCACAGCTAGACTGGACTAGATTAGACACATCTCATGTGTCAGACTAAGCAGTTTGAATCCATTGGGAAGCTTTATTTATTAAGTATTTTGCAGTACAAGTCTAGGGTCCTGCTCTGTAGGCCAGGCTGAAATTCTTGCAATTTGGCTCCCTCAGCCTTCTTGGTCCTGGGATTATAGGAGTACAGCGCCACAGATGGTTTATTAGAGAACTGGTAAGGTGGTAAACTTGAGATTGGAGAGATGGCTAGGAAGAAAGGTGATGGCTGCTAAGCCTGATGACCAGAGTTCAATCTCAGGGACCGGCATGACAGAAGGAGGTGGGGGGAACAAACTTCTGCTAGCTGCCCCCTGACTTCTACACAGGTCCTGTGCTAAACATGCGTACACACAAATAAACCAATATAAGAACAATTAAAGAATGAGCTGGGAAAGATATGGGATAGCATTGTTTTTTTGAGGCTTTAGAGCCTGTTCTGGAACTTGCTCTGTAGATCAGGCTGGCCTGTCTGTATTCTAGGTTGCTCACTTTGGTGGCTGGTTCATAGGTAAATGTAAGGATGGAGGCCTGGAAGCAGGGCCCAGCCTGCTATTACCATAATGCTGGCTAGAGATTAAGCCTACTCTAGAATAGTGGTAGGGACATTTAGGAAAAAGGAGTGTCAAAAAAATACATGGGAAGTGAAACCACCAGGTTGAAAAAGTGGAAGAGGAGTTAATGACTTTGGATGTCTGTTGTGGCTGACTGGGGATCGTTGGTACCAAGGGGCAAAGAGGCTGCTAGAGAAGGCTAAGGTCCTTTACGTGGTCACTGATCCTCTTCTACAGTGACTATGCATTTCGTCAACCTACTATCAAGTCCCTGTTCTGTGGCTAGACACTGTGAGAAGGAGGAATGATTTAATCATGAGCTGGTCTAGCTTCTCTCTGTTGCTGTGATAAGACACTTTGGGGGGGGGGGGAAGCAACATAAAGAAGAAAGGGTTTCTTAACTCACAGATCTAGGTTACAATCATCATTTCAGGGAAGAGAAGGGAGGAAGCTCTAGCAACTGGTCATGATACATCTGCCCTGGCTTCCTCTAATAATAGGCTGTAAAGTGTAAACTGAAGCAACATCCTTCTCTCCTTGCTTCTTTTTCTTTTTAATAACAGCAATAGAAAACTCTTAAAACCTATCACGAACCACTACTTAGGAGTCCAACACTTGGTAAGCAGAGGCAGGTGGGTCTCTGTGAGTTCAAGGTCTACATGGTGAGCCCTAGAACAGCTAAGGCTACATATGAAATTCTGCCCAAAGAAGGGAAGGAAGGAAAGAAGGAAGGAAGGAAAGAAGGAAAGAAAAAAATAAATCTTGGAGTTGGAATTCCCTTGGGGCTGCCAACCAGCTCCCAAATAAAGATTCAGAGACTTATTATTAAGGAATTATGGATGCTCTGCCTTAGTTTAGGCTTGTCCCATCAGCTCTTTTAACTTAATTTAACCTGTTTCTATTCATCTACATTTTGCCTCAGGGCTTTTTACCTTCATTTCATCTGTATGATCTACTCTCCTGCTTCCTCCATGTCTGTCTGTCTGGCCTCTGCTGCTTCCCAGTCATCTCCCTTTCTTTTCTTTTGAGCCTAAATTCCTCTCCCCACAAGTCCCATCTGGACCTCTTGCCTTGCTATTGGCAATTCAGCTTTTTATTAGACCAATCAGGTTAAGGTAAAACAGCAACACATCTTTACATAGTTAAACAAATGCAAGGCATCTTTGCATAGAACTAAATACTCTGCAACGAAACCCTTAGGACTTAAGTTCAAGTTCTGACCCTAGCTCTTTAGTTATTACTAGCTGACTTAGTGATCTTGTCTTTTTATTAATTGTTTGACACATTTTAACGCAGTTCAATGGGCTCTGGGAATCAGATATTGTCATCCTGAACTCACTACAGATTGGAATAGAAGACTTCTAGGTTGGCACCTCTGGTGGTTTGAACTTACTATTATTATTTATAGACTCATATATGTAGTCATTAGGGAGTGGCACTACTTGAGAGAGATTAGAAGGTGTGCCCTTGTTGAGTAGGTGTCCTTTTGTTGGAGGAAGTGTGATACTCTAATGGGCTTTGGGTATTGAAACCTCAAGCCAGGCCCAGTGGCTCTTCTTCCTGCTGTCTTCAGGTTCAGATGTAGAACTCTCAGCTACTTCTCCAGCACCATGCCGCCATGCTTCTTGCAATGTTGATAATGAACGAAATTATAGCTGTTCTTTCTTTGGACTGCCAGCTCCTGAATAATGGCATGACATGGAGACTTCTTATTAATTATGAAAGCTTGGCTCTAGCTTAGGCTTGTTCCCAACCAACTCTTAAAACTTAAATTAGCCTATTTATATTCATCTATGTTCTGCCACGTGGCCCATTACCTCTTCTCAGTACCATATGTCTGACTTCCTTTGGGTTTGGCTAGTGAATCTCCTGCTTAGAAACTTTTCCTGAGTTCCTCTCTCTGTCTGAAAGTCCTGCCTATTCTCTCCTGCCTGTCCCGCGCCCACTTCTCGCCCGCAAGAAAAGACGCGACACATGTAGGATCCTTCTGCAGTACAGCTTTAATGCTCCGTGAGGGAGAGCATTCAGCTTACGGAAAATGGAGGGGAGGGCAGAGAGAGCCACGAGGTAGAAGAGTCTGATTTTATACAGACCAAAGGCCCCTGCTTTGGACGTGTCATCTTTCTATAGGTTGCAGTCCAGTATCCCACATGACGCCACGGAAGAGGCTGAGAAACCAGTCTCGCGAGAGTACGCATGTGTTCTCTACTGACTCAGGCAGGTTGGCCAGCACCAGATAATGGTGCCACCCTGAGGTCTTGGAGCCAGCGGCCTCCAACACCTGCCTAGATATTGGTCATTTATCTCTTTATTGAACCAATCAGAAAGTGCCTTAGGCAGGTGAGGAAGGACAGAGGCACATGTTTACACAATGTACAAAAAGATTATCCCAACACCAAATCTCTGTGTAGACAGATGTTTTTCTTTTCCTGACCATCTGGTCCCAAATAATCACTCAGAGGCTTATATAAGTTACAAATTCTTGGTCAATAGCTCAGGCTTGTTACTATATAACTCTTAAATTTATTTATTTTTAAGAAAATTTATTTATTTATTTTGTGTACAGTGTTCTGCCTTCATTTATGCCTGAAGGCCAGAAGAGGACACCAGATCTCATTATAGATGGTTGTGAGCTACCATGTGGTTGCTGGGAATTGAACTCAGGACCTCTAGAGGAACAGCCAATAATTTTGACCTCTAAGCCATCTTTCCAGCCATCAACTCTTCCATTTAAATTAACCCATTTCTATTAATCACATGGTGTGTAATTTTACCTGTTCCCTGGCATGTCTTGCTTCCTGGGTAGTTGTCTGGTGTCTCTCCTGATTCTGCCCTCCTTCCCATCATTCTCAGTTTGGCTTTCCTGTCTAACTTCCTGCCCAGCTACTGGCATGTCAGATTTTTATTAACCAATGAGAGTAATACATATTCATAGTGTAGAAAAGGATTGTTCTACATCACCTCTGAAACTGTAAGCCAGCCCCACTTTTTTTATAAGAGTTGCTGTGGCATGGCATCTCTTAACAGCGATAGAACAGTGACTAAGACAGCATAGGATACATAGGGAGAAGCCAAATGGAGGAAAAATGTTTGAGCATTCACTGGGGTCTAGAAATTGTTACTGAGCCTTGACTTTAGGCAGAAATATCTGTCCTGCCAGCAACTCCCAAATACCTGGCAGCCACTTCCCAAATAATCACTTAGAGGCTTAATATAAGTTATAAATGATTGGCCATTAGCTTAGTCTTGTTACTAGGTAACTCTTACACTTAAGTCAACCCATATTCTTATCGATGTTTAGTGGCTTAGCACCTTTTCTCAGTACAGCATTCTCTTCTTGCTTCCTCTGTGTTTGGCTGGTGACTCCTAACTCCTCCATTCTTCTTAGTCTTTTCCACAAGCCTAACATTTTGTAGCACAAGCCTCATGCTGTTCTGTACCACAGCCCACTTGAGAGACACAACTAGGAAGCTGTTTTTGACTTTATTTCTGTGATCTAGAACCCTTTTTAAGCTTTCTCAGGCTTTATGCAGATGTACATGCCCCTCAATGGGACACCATTTGTAGCTTGAAGTTTCTCTGTCCCAATTGGCGGGTCCTGCAACAATTTGGTCCTAAATAATCACACAAAGTCTATATTAATTATAAAACAGATTGGCTTATGGCTCAGGCTTATTATTTGCTAACTCTCATACTTTAAGTTAATCCATATTTCTATTTACGTTTAGCCACATGGCTTGGTACCTTCTTGCTCAGTACAGCATTCTCATCCTACTTCCTCTGAGGCTCACTGTCATCTCTGCTCTTCTGCTTCCCAGAATTCTCCTAGTCTGCTTGCCCCACCTTTACTTCCTCTCTAGATATTTGACCAATCAGCATTTTATTAGGCCAATATTTACAATGACAAATATTGACAATGTACAAGAGCAGTATCCCACAGCAGGCTGACCTGGAAACAAACTTTGCTGGGCTTACTTTTCTATGTACAGAATAGCTTCTCCAGCCTTAGGGTCTTTCCTGTGGAGCAGATAAAGAGTAGAATCTCCTGCATGGGTCATTGGCATCCATGGAAAATAGGATTGGCGTGTTCACCCTCTCCCTATATACCTACCTTAGGCCAGGATCTGAAAAATACATGTGCTGGCTGAGATCTGAGTGTTAAGCTCTCTGAATTCTTATTTCTCTTACCTGGAGTTGGGGACCTACCAGACAACTTTATTGTAAAGAATAAAGTAATATGTAAAATTCTTCTCACAGTACTTAGAACATGGGAAAGGTCGATCTGTGTTCATTCCCACACTGTCTTCCTTCTTTGCTCTTCCATCCCTGCCCTCTCACAGATGCTAAATTGACAGCTGGAGTCACCTGGTCTCTTTTCTCTCCCTAAAACTGACCAGAAGTCATGATTTGTCATTGCTGTCCTTTGACCTCTACAAGCCCACTACCTCTTGGCTGAGTTCAGGCCTGCATCATTTTTCACTCGACCACTGCAGGAGCCTACTAAATTATTCTCCTACTCTCAGCCCCATCTTCTAACCCATCCTCCATGGTTGCTATTTCTAAAATGCAAATTTGATCATGTCTCTCCCTGATTAAAATTCTCCACTTGATTTCCATCACCTTCAAGGGGAAAAAAAAAAATCCAATCTTTTTATCGTGTAACACAAAGTCCTTTATGATCTGGCCCCTATTTGTCACTTTGGCCTCTTCTATTCTGTTTCTTCCCTGCCCTGACCTAGTACATCACACTTGGCTCTAGATGTGCTTAAACACCGAGTGCCCTGAACAGGCTGTGCTCACTTCCCTCTGACATGGCCCTCTTGTTTCATTCAGATGGAATCACCTCCCATCACCCTCTGACTCCTGCCTCCTTCAGATCCTCCTCTCTGGGTCCTCCTGGCCCTTCAGCCTTAAGTATAGCAGATCACCTCTAGGAGCCTTAAGTTATATTCATGCACCACTTTGTTACTTTGTTACAGCACTAACTGGAGAACAATTGTAGGCTTCAGACTATCATTCAATTTTTAGTTGTTGGATTAAGAAGCTGCCTCCCCCCACTCCTTTTTGTGTTTTTGAGACAAGGTTTCTCTTTGTAGACCTGGCTGTCCTGGAACTTGCTCTGCAGCCTCAAACTCATGGAGATCTGCCTGCCTCTGCCTCCCTAGAGCTGAGATTAAGGGTGTGTGCCACTATCATCTGGTAAGAACTGCTTTTTAAAATGGAGCTTAAAAATTTTTTTTAAACAACCTAATTATTATTTACTATATGTGTATGTGAGAACACATGTAGGAGGCTAGAAAGGTATCGGCTCTCCTGGAACTGGAGTAATAGGCAGTGTGAGCTGCTTGGTGTGGGTGTAAGGAATGAAAACTCAGGTTCTCTGCAAGAATAGTATGTGCCCTTAACCCTTGAGCCATCTCTCCAGCCCAACAATTGCTTTCTTGTTTCATTTTTTTCTTTTCAAGTTTTATTTTATGTGTATGGGTGTTTTGCTTACATATGTGGCTGGACACCACTTACATGCCTGATAACCATTGAGGTCAGAAGAAGGCACTGTATAGATAGATAGTTGGGAGCTGCCATGTGGGTGCTGAGACTCAAATCCAGGTCTTTTGAAAGAACAGACCTGCTCTTAACTACTGAGTCATCTCTCTAGTCCCTTTCCTTTTCTTTTTGAGATTTATCACTACCCAGCCCACCTTCGCCTCCTGAGTACCATGATCACTGCATTCATGAACCACCAAGGCAGTCTGAAGTCTGCATCTTTTAGGTTTTGATTCACAGAGGTTCTTAGTTGTGGCTTTCGATTTTTTTTTTGAGATAGTGTCTTGCTTTGTAGTCCAGGCTGACCTTAAACTCATGGCAATATGGTTATCTCAGCCCTCAAATGCTACAGTGACAAGCACGAGTCATGAATTGGGCGGTGTTGCACATGCCTTTAATCCTAGCACTTGGGGATGCAGAGGCAAATGGATCTCTGCGAGTTTGAAGCCAGTCTGGTCTACAGAGTGAGTTCTAGGACAGCCAGGACTGTTACACAGAGGAAGCCTGTACTGATAAACAAACAAAGCCAAGCATAAATCATGACACCTGGGTGAAATTACAGAGGCGTAAGTATTCTGGACACATACAAATGTTTATGGGTTGAGACTGACTAAGATATGGATTAAAGTCTCATTCCAGGCACTGAAGAGATGACTCAGTGGCTAAGAGCATGTGTTACTCTTGCAGAGGACCCAGGTTCAGCTCACAACCACCTGTAACTCCAGTTCCAAAGGATCCGGTGCCCTCTTCTGACATCAGAGTACAAGGCAACACAATGGTACTGAAGGAAAAACACTGATACACATAAAATACTATAAAATAAAATATAATCTCATTCTAAACGTACACTCTTTCCATGTGTAATCATTTGTGTTATTCATTCCGTAAGTATTGAGTGAATGCACTTAGTTTTTTCAATAAGGGTTCAATGGATTTCTTGTCTGCGTTGGGCACTTTGCTACACTGATGTCCCAATGTCATCTGGAAACATTCCTATTTTGCTTTTAGCTGCTGTCTTTTAGACCTGATTATCCTTTGTTGTTCCGACTCTCTGGCTGGATGCCTATTAGTCTCTCACGCTGATTCCTGACCCCCTTCTGACTTCTGAACTGTTGCTACACGCTGTTCCTACCGTCCGTGTTTGCATTTGATATTGCCTGACCTTATTCAGGTGTCCACGGAGCCAACTTTCCAGTCTGGGCCTGCTCCCTTCTGTTTGACCTTCCTGTACTGGCGCAAACACTCTGAACAGGAAGGGCTCCTTTCATTTGGATCTTATAATCTGATTTTAATCTTTAGATTTTCCAATTCGCCAGTGATCTCTAATAGTCTCTTGAATTCAGTGCACTTTCTCCTATGTGTTTCCCTATCAGTATCTCTACTGCTTTTGACCCACCGATAGCCACACCGTCTTCTCTAATAATTAAATATTATTAATTGATTAAATTAAACTACCAGAGAAGCACCCTGCCTCTGAGCCACACCTCCAGCCCTGTCTCCCTATTTCCAACTGCTATTTTCTTCCTCCCTCAAAGGTGTTTCTTTTCCCAAGACTCTGAGAGCAGCTATGAGTAATCTCTGCTCAGGCTCATCTTCTATGTTCTTCCCTGATAATTCATCTATTCACAAGACACCAGTAAGAATCGAAAATTCCTAACCGCTTAAGTTAACAGTTTGCAAAGTATCTTTATTTGTTTTATTTTATTTAATCCTCATCGTGACCTATGAAGACTTCCAAAATCTGCAACTAGATCCACAGGATCTTGCTATTTGTGTATTTTTTTAAAAACAATTTGTTATGTATACATTGTTCTGCCTGCACCCCAGAAAAGGACACCAGATCTCACTCTAGATGATTGTGAACCACCCTGTGATTGCTAGGAATTGAACTCAGGACCTCTGGAAATGCAGCCAGTACTCTTAACCTCTGAGCCATCTCTCCAGCCCTCATTTTCTTGGCTTTGAGACAGGGTCTCACTATATGTATCCCTGGCTGGTCTGAAGATTGCGGTGTAGATCAGGTTGGCTTTGAACTTGTAGAGCAATATGTGCTTCAGTTTCCGTGCCGGGATTAAAGGCATGCACTGCAACACCTGACTTTTAACTTAAAAAAAAAAAAAAGCTATTCTTGTCAGCACTTGGGAGACAGAGGCAGGTGGATTTCTGTGAATTCTAGTCCTATCTGGTTTGAGTTTCAGGACACCCAGGGATACACAGAAAGACTCTACCTCAAAACAAAGCAAAACCCCAAACTAAAATCGCTATTCTCAAATTGAATCCCCCCCCCCCCATTTTTTGGAGACAAGGTCTCACTATGTAGCACTGTCTGGCCTTAAACTCTTAGAGATCTACCTGCCAGTGTGTCCTAAATGCTGGGGTCAAAGGCCTGTGTCTGAACCACGACACCCAGCAATTTCAATTTATTAGTTTTATGGGACTCCACACTTCTCTAGACGTCTACCACAGCCTTATAACAATATTCCTTTCTGTTTCATTCCAGTGTCTTTCAGATTAGACTATAAAGTTTACATCGAATGAGGATTTTTGTTTTTTTGAGGAACACTTTGGCGTGTAACTCACGATACTCATTGTACCTCCTCCTCTCCGTTGGAGCTGTAAGGATATGCCCATCCTTGGCCTAATATCTGTTTCTTGATGCTGTCTCCTCTGTCATCTAGGCAGCTTGGGAGATCAAGCTGCTCACCCACCTTATCTTCCAAGATAAGGCTCATTCCTGATCTAGCAACCTAGGTGGGGTCACCCAGGTAAGCCCTACCATGATAACTGTTAACTGTTAACTGTTTGAAGCTTGCACAATGTGTCCTGCTCCAGGAAATGAATGTCTGCAGGTGGTTTCACAGGAAATAGCTTGCCTGCCTGCATTCCTAAACTCTGTCCTAAGATGAACTTTGGTTCTGCCCTGTTATCACACAGAGCCCGCCCATACCTCCTCCCCTACCCAGAGTAGGGTATAAGAATTCTGCCCCCAAAATATTCGGGGCTCCAGGCTTTTCTGCAGTGTCTGGAGCTCACAAATGTGTGTACCGGTATTCATATTCATATTCATTAAACTCTCTTTTTCTTTAATGTTAACAGTGGTCATTAGCCGTGGTCTTGGAGTGTCTTGGGGTATCTTGGGGTGTCCTAGGGGCGCCCGCCTACTACACAGATAAAATAAAAATAAGTAAGTTATTTTAAAAACAAGTGCTAGAGGGTTCATTAAGATCACTTGCTGCTCTGGTTCTACTTGGTTTTATAATAAAAACCTGGAGCCAGATATTGGGAAAAAGCTGAACGATCAGAGAGACAGAGGAACAAAGCACAGCCACTTCTTACCTAGCCAACTCCTGAGGTTGTTCCAGAAATCCTCGGACTGAATGCCTCTAAATCCTTCTGAAAGGACAGGAAGAGAAGGAAAGGCCGACTCACGTCTCCTCCCGCCTTATACCTCTTTCTTAGCCCCAGCCAGACCGCTTCCTGGTGCTGGGATTAAAGGCATGTGTGTTTCAAAGTACTTAGAACAGAGGCATGGGATCCCAAGTGCCAGGATTGAAGGTCTGTGCTACTGCCTGGCTCTGTTTGGTCTTGAGCTCACAGAAATCCAGATAGATCTCTGCCTCTAGGATAGAAGGTGTGAGTTACCACCCCCTGACCTCCGTGGCTAAATCTGTGGCTGACTCTGTTCTCTGTTCTTCAAGAAAACTTTATAAGATACATAATATACCACCAAAGATTAACACTCTCTTCTGGCCTCCTTGGGTACCAGGCACACATACAGTGTACATACATACATGCAGCAAAGTGAAATACACACATTAAAAACAATTTATTTTTATTGATTTTTTTTTAAGAGAAGACCAAGTTCTAGGCTGTAATGGAAGTCCCTATGTAAACCAAACAGGTCTCAGACTCACAGAAATCCATCTGCCTCTGCCTCACAAGTGCTGGGATTAAAGGTGTGCATTGCCATACCCAGAAAAAATAAAATAAATCTTTAAAAAATGCAATAATTGAAAAATCAGATTCTATAATTAAATTATTGTTTCTCATCATGTAGTATTGTTAGCTTCTTTGAAAATTTAGCTTTTTTTTTTTTTAAAGAATTCTTTTACACTAAAATTTACTCAATGGATGTGGGAGTATATGCCATGCTGCCACATATGTGCAAGTGCCTCTCGAAGAGGGTTCGAGATATCTTGGAAGTAGAGTTACAGACAGTTGTCAGCCACTGGATGTGGAACTGTACACCTGGTCCTCTGGAAGATCAGCAAAAGCTGTCAAGCCAACGATTCAGCTTTTCCACTAAAATTTAAAGAAATTTTGCAGCTCATGAAATTGATACGAAATTCATATTTCCAGTGGTCACATATACATTTATACCAGCCACAGCCAAACCTGTTGGTGTCTGTATTCAAGCATAATAGATGATACAGCAAAGAGTACATATGTCTCTTAAGAACAAAACATCTATTAATTTGATTGTTCCTTGGCAAGCTATCTGATCTCTAACCTGGAGGCAGAATTCTCATTAGTATCTTTTCATAGCAACTTAAGAATTGAGGTTCGTTTCACTAATGACAAGCCTTTCAATGCTAACTAATTGTTCATTAGAAAGATTCCAGAGGAGTACGCTGCATAAAGTGAGTAGGAGCTAGCCTAGTGAGAACTTTAGTAAACTGGAACAACCAGAAATGGACTCAGAGCATCTCAGGTGGATTTAATTTCCAGAGGAAATGTGAGAGTACAAAAAAAAAAAAAAAAAGAGTATTTGAACTTTTATTTGACCTTGGTTGTTGAAAAGAGACTGAATGGTTGAGACAAGGACAATTACAGTTTTTTAAGAGGCTGTGAAGGCATCAACCAAAGAATATTTCTGTGAAAGCTGAAAATAACAAGGTTTGGCTGACAGAAACTGTAAGAGATTTTTACAATGCCAACAAGAATCACAGGCATGAAAACGTAAAGAATTTCCTTAAAGAGACGAAAACTATATAGATAAACAGAACTACATTAACTAAAGTTATCAGAAGGTTCCTGCATTAATCTGAGCTCTGTTCATTTTCTTCCTCCCAATTTTCCCCCTAAAATATATGTACAACATATGGGGTTAGAGAGACAGCACAGGGTTCAAGAGCATTTGCTGTTCTTCCAGAGGACCAGAGTTCACCTCCTTTGGATACATACTACTTATTACTTCTTTCTCCTTCACCGCTCTCCTACCTCGTTTTCTGTCCTCTCATCCCCCGACGGTCTCCCCCTCCTTCCTGCTCTCTCTGTCTGTCTTACCCTAGTTTGGAAATGCAGCAGATTTCTGAGCCTGCCACCACTGGATTCAAGGAGCTGTCAGTCTGCGCTAGGCAGAGTTTCTATTGGTTGGGCTGGAGGCGGAGACCGGAGCTCACTATAAAAGATGGGGCCGGTCAAGGCGCGCGGAAGCTGCTGACAGGACCTGATCAGAAGGGGTCCCCCGAGCAGAGCTTTAGCCAAAGCGCTCAGGGCAGCACGGAGCTCGAGGCACGCCTGCCCCGGAGCCCTGCAGCTCTTGGCCACAGTCCAGGCATCCCCCGAGGACCCCCTCGCCTCACCTGCGCCTGCCACGCCCCGTCCGGCCGCCGGGATGAGCGAGGTGAGCCGTGCAGCTCGCCCCCACCTCCTCCCGTGCTAGCGCTCCCGGCCAGGGCTGCGGCGGGGAGGAGGCTGCGGCTCCAGGTCCCCGGGAGGCGAGGGGTACTCTTTGGGTGGACGCCACTGTCCCTCTATAACAGACCCCAGTCTCCCGGCTCTCTGAAGCTACTGGAAAGGAGCTTTTAACCTGCCAACTGTCGATTTGGGGAGGGGGTGACTGAAGTCAGCTGTAGGAGGGAACAGAGCACTTGGGGGTGATAAGCTGTTTTGGGGGGTGCTAGTCCTCCGCATCTATCTTACTGCTCCGAGGTTACCTTGTCTTTCCTTGCTGCCCTCACTATGCAACCTCCCTAGCATCGTGCTGTTCCCTGTAGGCAGCAGCCAACAAAAGCTCCATCCCTGGCCACCTAACTCTCTTCAGGCACTTCTCACTCATTCACTGAGGAAGGTTGGGGGTACCTGTCCTGCTTTCCGTGAGCACTGTGAAAGAAGTAAGTCCAACCCCTGGGGAGATGGGCCCTTCCAGAGTAATCTCCATCTTCAGTGCCTGTTACATCAAAGTCTTCGGACAGGTTCTCTGATGCTCACTGGAGCCAACCCAGCCTTTTAATTGGTTGACTCATTTCAAAGAACACTGTCCATGGTAAGACTTTGAGAGGACCCGTCTTATTGTTTGACCTAATTTGTGGCACCCCGGGGCACATCCTCATATTATGAGGCAAGAATTATCTCTCCTTCCCGGATGATGTTGGTATGAACAATAGCATCTCATGCTTTCCTTCCGTGGCCCGTTTCCTAGTGAGAATGCCCTTGTGTTCAATCCGTTTCTCAGCAATCTGCCAGCCCCTTGTTCTGCTACTTACTAGTATGAGGCCTTAGGAGCATCATGGAATTTGTCTGTGCTTCTGCTTTTTATCTGTAAAACAAAGACAGTACTGATTGCTTTAAAAGATTAAATTATATGTGCAAAGAACTTTAAATACTATCTGGCTCCGAATAGATACAGGGTTAGCTATTCTCTCTCTCTCTCTCTCTCTCTCTCTCTCTCTCTCTCTCTCTCTCTCTCTCTCTCTCTCTCTCTCTCTCTGGTGTTTCAAGATAGTTGGTTATAAGAATTCCCAAGGATCACTTAGTGATAGAGCACTGGCCTAGCATGAAGTGAAGTTCTGGATTCAGTCTCCAGTACTGCAAGGAGAGAGAGACAGAAAAAGAGGGGGGTGAGGGAGAGAGAGAGAGAGAGAGAGAGAGAGAGAGAGAGAGAGAGAGAGAGAGAGAGAGAGAGAGAGAATTCCCTGGAGCCTGGGTCCCAATTTAGATAAGAAAAGATGAATATTTTCAGTAGTTCTGCTGACTCCAACCAAGTCATCACCGAGGGAGTCAATTAGCGCCAGCTGCTGTGTTGCCTTGGTTGCCATGTCCACTGAGTTTATCCTGGAAAATCCAGCGAGTCTGGTGGGCTGCAGAGAAAAGAAAGCAGCTTCTAGTACCTCAGCTGGTTGTGACTGTGACCATGGCAATCTTGCAGACAGAAAATAAAAGATAAAAAAAATAAAAGGAGTGACTTTCTCTAGCTTTTTAAACTCTAACATGAGAGACTTTCTTATATCCTCCCCTCCCCCAACCAAGGTCTAGGGTTTAATCCACCCCTCTCACCATAGTGCTTCTAAATCTGACAATTTTAATCCAAACCACCCCCCCCATTAGTTTATCTGAAGGCTATGCTAATGAGATCTGTGGTTTGTGAATATGAGGAGATACACATGGCCTCTAGGAAGCACAGCCAGGGGGCTTTGAAAGGAATGTTTAGTGGCATGACAATGGTGTTGTGTGTTAAGGAAAACAATTTGGTGTGCTTGGGGAAGTCAAATCTTGGGGCCACTCTAGACAGCAGCTGAGTTTGACTAGCCTTAATTAGGGGCTCTGAAGACTAAAAGTGGGATCCTTCAATGCGGACTCTATGTGTAAGACTGCCCAGCCTCCTAAACTGTCAGGGAAAACTGGTTCTAGCTAGCAATTTAGCCATCCAAACTACCTCCTAATACAGAGTGGAGCCTTGCTTCAGGGATGATTATTTATAATATCCAGAGGCAGCCACCTGGGTGTACACAGAGACCAGCTGTTTCTAAACCAGAGCCCCAAGGGGAGATCTCTGTTTCCCCGCAGGCTAAGAACCAGTTTGTTTTCTTCCTCTTGTAAAAAGCTATGATAAAAGCGGAAGTGTCATTCAGGGCTCTGGAGCTCTAGGGAGACACTAAATGGCTTTTCTCTCAGCCCTACCCTGTGGATCTCCTCTTTAAGTTGATGTGCTCAGGCCGGGAAAACCATGTAGCCTGAATCTTATATAAGTTTCACCTCCCCAACCTGCTTATTTCCTTGCTTCAAGACATTACACACAACGAGATTTGGGATGTCTTTAAGAGATTCACATTTCAACTGAGGACTGACTAGAGGTGGGGGCCTCTGGACCAGGGCCATTGAATGTGTAAAGGTTCTGGTAGGGCTGCTGAGCAGGACTGCTAGCTCTGTTTTCCCTTGGTGGCTCTTCGCTGTCACTCAATACTGCAGCAGAGAGAGCATTTCCCTGTGTCTACATGCTCTTGTGCGGAGGAGCTGTGGGGACCAGCTTGTCTGTGTTCACAGCTGGAGGCAGCACTTGATTGCTGTGAATCACAGTCTGTCCCCTGTAGTTTAATAACTTCCCCCTGGTTCCTGTGAAGCTTGGATATAGGAAATACATTTAGTCCCTGAGGGCTCTTTCTTGTAATCCCGTTTTTGTGCAGTATAGCTGGCTGAGTAAAGCAGAACTGCAGGGTTTGCATGTTGCATTTCTCGTCTGTGGGAAACTTAAGAATCTTTTGGTCCAGCAGTCACTCGGCTGAAATGGGAGTCATGGATTACTGGTGACAGGACAGAACTAAAAACTTCTGCTCTCTCCTTTACTACTCTTTTGAGGTGTTCTTACCCTAATGAAACAAGATATTGGTCTTTAGGGATTGCCCCTCCCCAGTTTGTGTACATCTGTCTTTATCTGCAACCTTCTCTACAAAGGACATTCAATCATAGTGATAGAGTTCTATTATTTCTTCTATGAGCCAGTTGTTAGGGAACTTGGCATCCAACTTTCTCTCCTTCATTGATGGCTTATTATTATTATGGTTAAGTTGGATATACAGCATAGGACTGACTACACACTATTAGAATGTCTTCTATCTCTGGAAGTCTGTATTTCAAAACAGGGAAACCAGAATTTGGTTCTCAACTTTGTTCATCCCTGTTTTGCTCACCAATTTAGGTTGTTGACTTTAGCTGCTCGAATAAGAATTTCTGGTTGGTAAGAAGTTGATGGGGAGGGTATAAAGATGATTCATTCTCCAAATGACAGTCATGATCAGTTATCACATGGGATGTCAAGTTTCTGTGGGGCAGGTGACCGCAGGGAGTGTGGTGGGTGAGGCTGATGCATCTTTTCTGCCTGTCTGTGGAGGAACCTAACTAGTGGATATGATGGAGATTGTAATCCTGGTTACGGGGAAGAAGATAAGCCAACAACTATCTTTTCAGAGTGTTGATTCTGTGAATGCTTACTGATGTTTTTACCTTCTACTTCCAAGTCGTTTTTCATAAGTCTGGTTCATCATAGAAAAAATAAAATTCTTTTGCAAAAATTCTTCAAGGTTATATCTTTTACCAAGATAACCCAAAAAAGGAATATCAGGACATTTTAGTGATAGAGTTTTAGATTTGATGAAGAACTTTAAAGATCTTCTGGTCCAACCTTATTTTTCAGGTGAAGAACATGAGCCCAAATCTTATCTGAGTTTGTACAGTACTGAAAGACTAAAGATAGTACTGCTGCTGTCTCTTTCCAGATGAATTTTCCTCAGGGCTTATTTAACCTGTTTCTCCATTGAATACAGAGGAATTCCATTTACATGCAGATTTAAAAAAAAATAGTCCTGGAGATTGAACCCAGAACAAATACTTTATCGCTAAGCTAATCCTTTTCCTTTGAATTTTTATTTTTAATTAATTAATTTATTTATGGAGACATATAGTTGTACCTTGGCTTCCTCACATTATGGCCTTTATCTCCCATGGTGAGATTACAGGCATTTACCACATACCCAGATCCTTTTGTGTGTTATTCTGAGGCATACTCATAATTCATATTAAGTTGCCCATACTCATCTTAAACTTGAAGTTTTCCTACATCTGCCCCCCTTCCCTCGGTGTCTCAGGACCCCACTCTAGCTCAGGCTGGTCTAGAACGGTCTATCTTCTGTGACTCTCAAGTACTGAGATTGCAGCTATGTGTCAGTATGCCTATCTCTCTCCTCTCTCTCTCTTTACCCCCCCCCCCCCACCAGACAAGGTCTGGCCTCATATTCACTGTGTAACCAAGGATGACCTTGAACTTTTGATTCTCTGCCCACCTCCCTACTACTGGGATTATAAGGATGCTAGGTCTTAGGCAGCCCTAGAAATCCAACCCAGGGCTTTCATGCATGTTAGGCAAGTCCTTTACCAACTGGACTACATTCCTAGGCTCTATCTGTAACTCTTTTTTTCTAAGACAGGGTTTCTCTATGTAACAGCCCTGGCTGTCCTGGAACTAAATCTGTAGACTAGGCTGGCCTTGAACTCACAGAGATCCTTCTGCTTCTGCCTCCCAAGTGCTGGGATCAAAAGTGTGCACCATCACCACAGGGCTTAATTTCTAATGAATATATTATAAATACTTTCTATAAGCAACAGAAACTGTGATTTAATAAAGGCTGAGTAAAAAGATAGACATAGACATTTTAGAGATTCACAAGACCTACATATTTACCAGTAGAGTACATTTGGGTATAATACTAGATGTCTTGGTCCTTGTCCTGTTGCTTTGATGATACTCTAACCAAGGCCTTTTTTTTGTTTGTTTTTCGAGACAGGGTTTCTCTCCACAGCTTTGGAGCCTGTCCTGGAACTCACTCATAGACCAGGCTGGCCTTGAACACACAGAGATCTGCCTGTCTCTGCCTCCCAAGTTCAGAGATTAAAGGTGCGGGCCACTACCGCCAGGCTCCAAGGCAACTTTTATGAGAGAAAACATTTAATTGAGGTCTTTCTTACAGTTTCAGGGGTTTGATCCATTATCATCACGGCAGAGAACAGGGTGGTACAAAGGCAGGTACTAGAGTAGTAACTGAGAGCTATATCCTGATCTATAGACACACGGAGAGAAACAACTACACACACACACACACACACACACACACACACACACACACACACACACACACACACACACACACACACACGGGGGTGGGGGGAGCACATTATTCTGGCTTTTTGAAGCCTCAAAGCCTACCCCCAGTGACAGTCTTCCTCCACCAAGGCCACTCCTAATCCTTCTCAAATAGTGCTACTTTCTGGGGGAGGCTTTCTTTTACTAGGTTCTTAGTATTTTCATAGTTGTAGAGCATCAAAGATGAGGGAATTTTTCTTTCTGAAAGTATACTATCATAACAGCAGTCTTATTAATTCTGTCTTTCTTTTGGTGGTGATGGGTTTACTCATACTGAATAAACATTCTGTCACCAAATATAGCCACAGCCCTGTCTGTTCTATTTGCCTTGGAGGATCCAGTGTGGAGGAGCCCATATCTGTGTAAAATTGGCATATCCAATGACTAAATGGCACTGTATGTTTAGTTTTCCTTCATTTGATTATTAAGGCTTTGGGAGGAGAAGGGCAGAGCAGGAGAATTATTAGTTGGGAAGGTGAGCAATGAGCATTTCTTGGGATTCCAGGATGCCATGTGTACAATTTTCTAAATTCATACACCAGACCTCATCCTCAAAATGGCTTGAGTAAGCTGCAAGAATAATCTAAGAGTGGAGTAATGGAGGGTTGCTCAGTTAGAAAAATGTTTGCCTATAACCCTAATTTCATTCCCCAAACCAACGTGGGAAAAAAAAAAAACTGAACAATTTGTGCAGTGGTGCCCACATGTAGCCTCAGTGTTGGGAAGGCAGACACAAGTGGATCCCTGAGTCTTTCTGGCCAGTCAGCTCAGCCCAATCAGCAAGCTTGATGCCAGTGGGAGATCCTGTCTCCAAAGACTAGACGAACACCCCTGAAGAAGGATGTTTGAGGTTGCATTCCCACCATCACACCCACATACTCACATGTATGCATATACCTGCCACCTGTGTCACACACACACTCACATAACTCACTCACACACACACACACTCACACACACACTCACACACACACTCACACACAGTAAGCTAAATCAGAAGTGGATTCGTTACTGCTCTGTGATGCTATCATCTATAATCCTAGTATCCAGGATATGGAAGCAGGAGGAGGATGATGAGTCTGAGGCCTCCTGGGCTTTGTAGCCAGTTCAAGGCCAGTCTCTGGTATCAAGGGATCCTGGGAGAAAAAAAAAAAAAAAAAAAGGATAAACAAATAAAGGCTAAGGTCGTAGCTCAGGTGGTGGCTTGTTTGCCTAGCGAGGACAAAACCCTTAGTTTGCTCCCCAATACCACATAAAACAGGATCCTGTAATCCTAGCACTCAGGGGTTAGAGGCAGGGGGGGTCATAAATTGGAAAAGGCCCTCCCCAGGCAGTGAGTTTGAGGTCTGGCTGTGTTATGTGAGAATTTATGGAAAAGGAGATAGAGAATGTGTAAGAAAAATTAGAGAGTAAACAAACAAAACGTCAAATATCCCTCCTTTTTTTGGTCAAAATCTGCATTCCTTCAAAGAGCCTTTAACTGAATGCCCAGAAGCCTGGAATTTATGGCTGGGTCTGGGGGTGTGTATCTATAGCCCTAGTACTTAGGAGGTGATAGCAAGAACATCAATTCAGTGCATACCGAGCTCAAAACCAGCCTGAGCTACATGAGTCTCTGCCTCAAAACACTGAAACAATACAAAAACCTAAAACCGCAACAAAAAAGCCAATGAACTTAGTAGCCCAGGCTGGCCTAGGGCTTCTTGGCTCAGACTAATCACAGAGATCTTCCTGACTACTGAAGTTACAGGGGTGAGCTACCACATGGGTGAGCTACCTTCATCAGTTCAGCAGCTTGATTTCAGCTTCCCACTGAGTGACTCCTGCAAGCTTTCTCACCTGGTTTCAAACCTCCACGCGGGGGCTGGGGGTGGGGTGGGGTGGGGGAAGAGGTGCCGTTTACCATCCTCTTGTGCTCAGCGCTGCCTCCCTCCTACACAAAGCCCTCCAGCTGAGTGTTTGCTTTGTAGGCTGTGGGGGGGATTAATACATTTATTTTAGAACGTTAACACCATGGGTGGGATGCACATTAAAGATTATAGTAATAAATGAAGCTTTCCTCTCTCTCCCCATCCCCTGCTCCTCAGTATGGGGTAAAGGCACAGCTCCAAACTGTGTGCAGAATGCCACAAATAACCACTCATTAAACTGTGGCAGCCCGGGCTGGGAGGATTGGGCAGGGGCTGTTGACTCACTTCGTATCATGAGTTGGCATGGGCAAGGAATTTTGCCCCTGACTCTAGTGGGGGTACTGCTATTCCAGGAAACAGTGGGGCGGCTAAGGGGAGAGGGACAAACCAGGGGACTATTCCAGGAAACAGGGTGGGGTGGCTAAAGAGCGAGGGACAAGCCAGGGGACTGGGGCTGTTTAGGGTCTAGTCTTGTGCTAAGAGGCTTCTGAGATCTCAGGCGTCTGGCTGTAAATTCTGTATTAGGAGAGGAATGTGCGTTTGAGGAAATTAACCTAAGGGTTCCTAGTTCTTCCTCTGTTATCTGGAGGGTGACCTTGAGCAAGTCTTCCTGAAGCTGTTGGTGGACTGCAGCTGATTGGTGCACTGAAAGAGTTGAACCGGTTCCAACAGGGCTCCAAAAACAGCAGTCCAGGGTCGTGCAGGGGCACGGGATTCCAGAGGCTTCTGTAAGGGCCCTTAGCGGTGACTTTCATTTAACACTGGGGGAGAACACTTCAGCGTTCATAGAAACACCCCTATGGTGGGGGTAGGAACAAAGTCCCTTTTCATCACCTGGAAAAATATCCAGGAACTCGTACCTCCTTTTAAATATCCTTGTGCCCCTCTTTGCTTCCTGGAAACGGAGTTTGTGAAGCCTCAGATCCACGACAACACAGACAATAGGTGGGCTCTGTTAAAGCACATAATTTAGAATTTTTTGGCTTCAAGCTCCTTTTAGGTTTCTCTGCTCTGGTCTACAGAGACAGAACTGTGGGTGCCCATGGCTGTTCATCAATGCTACGCCATTGTAGCAGGGCTAAAATTTGTGTTTCCATTTGCACAGCACCCAAGTCGAGTCATGCAAATGCAGGGTGCAGTTGGCCCAGGTACAATGAAATGATCCTCGCTTTGAGTATTGCTGCTATTAACCATCTGTGAGCCCTCTATAAAGAGCCCTGGAGAGTGAAGAGTATGGAGAAAGCTGAATAGTTTACTCTTTCCCAAAACTGGTTTTAATTTGCTGCTTGGAAAAGGGGCGGGCTGGGGAGGGGGGTAAGGCTGTCGTCCTTTTCTGGTGATGATGGTTGCTGTGGTAACACCACTAAAGAGGGAGGTAGCAAGGAAAAAGGAACAAGGGCCGGGCGCAGGGTGAGTTGGTCCTGCATAACACCAAGTTTGGGTAACCTACTCTTCAATAGTGGCAGCTGGGAAGGAGCAGCTCCATGGACTCTTTAGGTGCTTTGCCAAGACAGTGCTGACTCATACAATTATTTTTGGAATTTTTTTTCTTTCTGTGTTTTCTTTCTCCCTTCCTTCCTTCCTTCCTTCCTTCCTTCCTTCCTTCCTTCCTTCCTTCCTTCCTTCCTTCCTTCCTTCCTTTCTCTTAGATACGTTTTCATTATATAACCCATATTGGCTTCGAACTCATGATCGGTACTTAGCCTCACTAGTACTGATGTTATAGGTATGTTATACCATACTTGAACACAATTATCTTTGGGTTTTTGTTTTTTTTTTTTTGGTTTGGTTTTGTTCTTGGCTTTAATTTTTTTTTTTTTTTTCGGGTGGAGAGTCCCAGGAATTGGCAATCATTGCTCTTTTGTCCTTTCTCTTCTTTTCTTAAAGAAGCGTCTCTCTCTTATGCAGCTTTGGCTGTCCTGGAACTCATTATGTAGACCAGGCTGGTCTTGAACTCACAGAGATATGCCCGCCTCCTGAATGCCGGGATTAAAAGTGTGTTCCATGGCATCTGGCTGTACCAATACTCTTAACCACTGGACAGTTTAGCCCGCCTCTCCCGGCCTCTCTGAGGTTTATTTTCATGTATTTTGTGTGTAAACAAGTGAACTGTGAACTTGCCTGATGTCTGAGGAAGCCAGAAGAAGGTTCCAGATTCGCCCAGGGCTGGAGTTCCCGAGGTTGTGAGCCAGTACGTGGGTTCCAAGAGCCCACCTTGGTCTGTTGTCTCAGCAAGTGCTCCATCCTTGAGGCGTCTCTCTAACTATAATAAAATATTTTTTTAAGAACGTGTTTTAAAACCTCTTCTTTGGTGAATCATGCCTGCAATCCCAGCATTTAGAAGGTTAAGGAGCATTGCCATGAGTTTGATATAAGCCAGAGCCACATAGGGAATTCTAGGTCAGCCTGAGCTACACAGTGTTAAGTTCATGTTTCAAAGAAACAACAAACTCCAAACCAAACAACAAAAGTTCCTAAATACAAGTTCTTATCTGACATGTGATTTGTAACCTGCCCCCACCCCGTAGCTTGTTCCTTTCTTCCCTTAGGAAAAAATTCAGCTTATTATGTTTTGCTGTGAGTTTTGCTTTTAGGATGTCTAAGAATTCCCTTCCCTCCCCCCATAAAGTTACAAAAGCTCACCCCCTATGCTTTAATCTGAAGATTTACACTTAATTGTAGCTGCCACTGTCGTATTGAGGCAGATTTCTTTCTTTCCTTTTGTTTTTTCAAGACAGGGTTTCTCTACGGAATAGCCCTAGCTGTTCTGGAACTTTCTCCATAGACCAGGCCAGCCTCGGACTCTCAGAGATCCACCTGCCCCTGTCTCCTGAGTGCAGGGATAAAAGGATGCGCTACCACCCTCAGCTTTGAGATAGGATTGCTATGTAATGCTGGTAGGGCCTGTGTAGACCAAGTTGATTTCTTCAAGGTTTAGGTTTTGTGTCTATTTGCAGTGAATTTTCTGTGAGGTATGAGGTATAGTTTGAGATGGGCTTCTTTTGTTTGGCTTTGCAAATGATGGTCCAATTGTTCCCTTACCCTTTGCTGGAAAGAAGATCCCTTCTCTTCTTTCTGCCCCAGAGTCTCTCTTCTGCTTTCCCGTCACACGCTCATCATTTCATGTTCACCATTTCCTCCTCTTCCTTAAGAACTCCTCCCTTTCATGGCCCCCTTTCTGTTTTCATCTTGTTCATGGGCCCAAGACACGCCCCCCCCCCCCCCTAGAGTCTGCATATGAGAAAAAACCCGCTGTTTGTTTGTCTTTCTGAGTCTGGTCTCCATATCTTGCCATAATGATCTCCCCTATCCTTTCAATATTATTGCTTCTCAGGCCTCGGTCCCAGGCCCACACTGCTTCATTTCATCCTAATGGTACATTGAAAAGAAATTCACATCAAACGGGGGCAGGCAGAGAGAGAAAGGGGGTGTTTATGTTTGAGAGGAAAAGGAGCTAATTGTCCCGGTTCCTAGAAAAGAGAGAGGGATGATTCTGGGAGCTCATCTGAGCACTGATAAAAGTTCTGGGAAGGTGGAGATGGGCAATATGGGATGTTTTCCTGTACTGGGATCGTAAGAACTAAGACCCGGTTAAGTAACTTATTGGAGAAAAATACTAGACAAAGAGAAGTTGGTTCAGCATTTTAAAGCCTAAAGAAAAAAGTTCCTTAACCCGGCAGGCCTTTTGTTTTCTAACCCCCCCCCCCCACCCCCAAGGAGGGTCCACAACTTGGAGCTGTAGAGAAAAACAAAAGAATACTCATGAGGAATGGGCAGCTACTGCCAAGATGATGGAATGGAACATTGTTGGAATACATCAGGCCCAGAGGAGAGAGTGGAGTGAAGGCATACAAGAAGGTAGGCAAGGAAAGAAATGAAGGCTCTCTAGGGAAAGCAAGAGTTGATGGACTTCTCAGTTGCTAATTAGTGTTTGGTACTGAGAAGTGTGAAACAATTAGTCCTGTGTGGGCAATGACACTGTACTGAACCAAGCTCCGAGCTCACTAGAGCTGGAATAACAGCTTTGAATGTAAGCAAGGGAGTCATTTGCTATGGAAAAGAGTGGGATGGTCTTCCACGTGTTATTCTCAAACCTTGAAGGGCCAGGATCTGGCCCTGTGGGTGAAAAATATGACTAGTCCCTGGAGGTCAGTTTGGTGTGTCAGGAGGCCCATAGAGCAGGAATCTGGGTGAGCAAGCATTGTCTGGGATAAAGCCCTCTCAGAGCATGAAAGTACACACCATAATGAGAAGGCAGGTTCCAGGTCCCCAGTGTCCCTGCGGCATATCTGCAAAGAAAGCGTTTTGGTGTGGTTTGAGAAGCTAGACTTTGGATCCAGCTGCTTAACTTTGCACACTTTAGTTGTCAAACTAGAAATCACATAACATAATGTTCAAGAGCCTGGACTTGGGCAGTGGTGGTGCACACCTTTAATTCTAGCACTGGGGAGGCAGAGGCAGGCAGATCTCTGAGTTTGAGGCCAGCCTGGTCTACAAAGTGAGTTCCAGGGCAAACAGAGCTGTTACCCAAAGAAACCCTGTCTCAGAAAAACAAGCAAAGAACAAAGATCCTGAACTCCAAAGTTAGACTAGACTCTAACATTAGACTGGCATTCTGGCTTTAAATCCCGACCTTGTGACTTAACTCAATGACGTTATGCCAAAAAATTAACCACTCTTGACCTCAGTTCCTGGTTTGAAAAATAAAAATAACAATACCTATTTTATGAAGCTATTAGAATAACTCAGCTTGTTAGTATTTTTAATGTGCATACAAAAGTAGCAGATTAGTAGTATTATCTATGTGATAATAAATAACAAGGTAAGGTAACAATCCTAAGTCCCCGATTTCTGTCAACTCTCCTGCTTGGAATCTGTAAGGAGAAGAAAAGCTGCGATTAACCATTTTGCCATTCCTATTTCTGTCCAGCAAGCAGAACACCTGAGAGGTTTGTGAGCCACACCTGCCTAGAACGAAGGCTGAGAAATGCAGATCTATTATAGCTCTTGAGTTGACATTGCTCTTTTGGAGATATGAGGGTTTGTAAGGGGTTTTCTTAAAGAGCAGCAGATGAACTTGAAATATGGATGGTCTGATGCCTGCCCATACGTGTACCAGATCCCCCTGATTCTTCTAAATAATTGATGACTTTCTAGAAATCAACCCAGAGCATTGAAGCAGAGGATAGAGACCAGTGAGGAACAGAGTACCAGAGAGAGGCTAGTTCAACTGTCCCTACCCTCAACGAGTCACAGACAGCTAAATCTAGAAATGCAGTGCCCACAGTGGCTATTTTGAGAATTGGCTGGAAAGAATGGAGAGGAGGGCAGAATAAGAACCTCTAGCACTTTTCAGTGGGTGGAGTGAGGGGGTTTGCACAGGGCGTTGTGAGTAGTGGCGACCTTCTAGTACTCCATCCTGGCCTCTCTAATGGAAATTCTTGATCTTAAGTTATGACCTTTCATAAATATAACCCAAATGGAGCTGGGAACCCCTGGGGAGCCAAATCACAGCCGCTGCTCTGTTCCGAGGCCAGGTCAGGCTCAGGAAAGCGGGAAGCTGGCATGGCAGAGGAACATGGCAGTCTGTGTGGTTTCTCTCAAGATCTTCTGACCTGAGAAGGAAACAGCCTGTGTTCGTCATTTTTTTTCTATTGCTATGATAAGACAGCCTGACTAAGGCAATTTACAGAAGAAAGTTTATTTGTGCAAATGATTTCAGAGCGTTAGAGTCTGTGATAATGGGGTGGAGGCAACAGGTACTAGGAATTCAATCTTGAGGACAGAGGCTGAAGACTCACATTTTAAACCAGGAGCTCAAAGTAGAGAGAATAAACTAGAAAATGGTGTTGTCTTTAATCTCTCAAAATCAGCCTGCCTCCAGCAACACACTTCCCTCAACAAGACCACACTTCTTGAGTCATCCCAGACAGCACCACCATCTGGGGACTGTTTGAATGGGTGACCCTCAGAGGCTCTTAGGTTTGATACTTGGTTCCAAGTTAGTGGAACAGTTTGGAAAGGACTAGAAAATATGGCCTGGAGGAGGTTTGTCACTAGGGATGGCTTTGAGATTTCAAAAGACTTAGCCATTTCTAATGTCTCTGCCTCCTTGTGATTTGGTCTGAGATGAGATGTGAGCCCTCATGTGGAGACATTTTCTCAATTGAAGTCCCCTAAAAGGATTCTACCTTGTGTCAAGTTTACATAAAAGTAGCCAACACATACAGGGGCTAAGCATCTAAATACTCAACACTAGGGAACATTTCTCATCCAAAATCACCACAACCCCTCTCCCCCAGGGGAGATATTTAGTATGGGGTTCCAATGTTTAATTTTTAAAAGGGAAGAGTTAGGATGGAGTGGAAAATTTGATGAGTTAAGGCAATAAGCTTGGAGTAAGGCAGAGGTGATGGTTAAAACCAGGATAACGATTAGAGATTTGTTGGCCAATAGAGAAAGTAAGACTTGACGTTAGAAACCTTGGGACTATTGGAACTTACCTCTTGATCCGTGACTCTCGCGTTTGGACAATTGACTAGCAAATTTCTCACTGCACATGATCCATGCTTTGTGTTTTCAGTGTGAACAAACTTCTTGTGAAGACATTATGGCGTAGTGAAAGGTATTACCTACTAGACCATTATACTGATCATGTGCAAAAAATGAAATGAATATTAATTAACCCAAAAGATCAAAGAGAAGAAGAATAATGACTGGGTCAGTTATCCTAGAGTTTCAAAAATAATCCTTCCTTCCTTCCTTCCTTCCTTCCTTCCTTCCTTCCTTCCTTCCTTCCTTCCTTCCTTCCTTCCTTTTTTCTTTTTTATTATTTTTCAAGACAGGGTTTCCCCATGTAATAGCCCTTCCTGGCTGTCCTGGAACTCACTTTGTAGACCAGACTGGCCTCAAGTTCACAAAGATCGTCCTACTTCTGCCTCCCAAGTGCTGGAACTAAAGATGTGTGCCACCAGGCCCGGCTTGGGTGTTTTCAAATCCCACCCTACTTCCTTTTCTGTAGCTCAGGCTGGCTTGGAATTTTTAATCCTCATTCATTGTCCTCCAAATTCATATTATACATTTGTGTCCACATATCGAGCCTCTGATTTTCAAATTTTTTAAAATCACTATGTGTATGTATGCTTCAATGTTCATAAGTAGGCCTATGTGTGTGGGTGTTCTCATGTGTGAAGGCTCCAGGCTAACCTTGAGTATTGTTTGTTTTTTGTTTGTATACTTTGTTTTTTGAGTCAGGGTCTCTCACTGGCTTGAAAGTCACAAGTGAGGCAGGCTGATGAGCAAGCCCCAGAGATCTACCTATTTCTGTCTCTCCCTGCTCTGGGATTACCTTGCTTCTTTATATGGTTTCTGGAGATTAGACTTAAATTCTCAAGCTTATACACCAAGCACTTTTTGGACTAAACTATCTCCCCAGACACAGCCTCAGATTTTTTTTTTAAAAAGCATATACTAGGTAAACACATACTATCTTTAAAAAAGACTCAACTCTATCAGTGTCATCGGGTTTCTATTGCTGTGAAGAGACACCATACTCATACAACTCTTATAAAGGACAACATTTAATTGGGGCTGGACTTACAGCTCACAGGTTTGGTCCATTACAGAGGAAAGTAGGTGAGCATTCAGGCAGACATGTTGCTGGAGAAGGAGCTGAGAGTTCTACATCCAGAAGGCAGAGGGAAGAGAGAGTGACACTGGGCCTGGCTTGAGCATTTGAAACCCCAAGTCCACGCCCAGTGACATGCCTCCTCTAACTAGGCCACACCTTCTAATGCCACTCCCTAAGCATTCAAATATAGGAGTCTATGGGGGCCATTCTTGTTCAAGTCATCCAATCAGTTTATTGTTATTGTTTGGTTGGTTCTCAGAATAGAAAGCAGAGCCTTGAGCATGCTAAGTACATGCTCTACTACTGAGCTAAACCCTCACCCAGATAGTACCAGTTTATGACCTACCTTTGTTTGTTTTGTTTTAATATTGAACTCAGGTCTTCATGCATCCAGGCTAACTAAGATATCATTCTAGTCTATACCTCACTATTTTTGTGTTAATATTTTTTAACTTTACTTTCTAATTTTTTTGTTTGTTTAGAAGTGGGGTTAATTTAAAAGAGTTGTAAGAGCCAATAATGGCTTAAGAGGTAAAAGTATGTGACCCATAAGCTTGACAACCCGAGGTCTAGCCTCAGAACTCACAGTGGAAAGAGTGAACAGACTCCCGAAAGTAGTCCTCCAACCTTCATAATGCACCATGGCATACATTCACCCAAAGCACACTTATACAGTACGAACACACACTCTTATACTAATAAATAAAATTCAATTAAAATTTTAAGAAATTTAATATAGATTTTGAGCATTCTGGTTAACAGAAAAGAAGTGTTCGAGAAAAATTAAGACCCACCCATGATGGTGGGCATGAGCTTGTCAAAGGACAATGAAAATTGCCTTTGTTTATTGTTATTATTATTGAGAAGGGTTTCTCTGGGTACTCTAGGCTGTGTTGGAACTTGCTTTGTAAAACCAGGCTGGCCTCAAAATCATAGTGTCTGCCTCTGTTTCTCTTGTACTGGGATTAAAGGTATGAGTCAACACCAGGCCCAGTTCTTTGTTTTGTTTTGTTTTTCCAGAGGGGATCTCATGTAGCCCAGGCTAGCCTACTACTTGCTGTATTTTGAAGGCTATCTTGACCTCTTGATACTTCAGCCTTACTCTCTCAACTGCTGGGATTAGACCTGTGTTTCCATACTCAGATTCTTCTAACTTTGTATTAGAATAGTTAACCAGAGTTAAAAGTATAGTTCAGTGTACACCTATGTGCCCTCAATAATTCAGACATTATTAACACATTAGCACACTGTGTCAAAATGTGAAAATACTTGGTCTGCAGAGTGAGGAGTCAATTTTCCTGAGTTCCAAAACCAGGTTGAGCATTTTTTATTTGTATGACATGGCCTTGGGTAGGGTGAGATCCAGAACATTGTTCTAAGGTTTTTTTTTTTTCATCTATAAAATAAGATGACCTCTCAGAATTAAATGGGGTAGATTTTACATACAATAATAAGTGCTCAGTAATTATCACTTAGTTATCTGTTTTGTCTACTCACTGTACTGGCTAGTTTTATGTCAACTTGAAATGAGATAGAGTCAATTTATTTTTTAAGATTTATTTCTTGATTATGAATACAGTATTCTGCTTGCATGTATGCCTGCATGCCAGAAGAGGGCACAGATTTCATTATAGATGGTTCTGTGCTACCACATGGTTGCTGGGAATTGAACTCCAGATCTCTGAAAGAGCAGCCAGTTTTCTTAACCTCTGAGCCACGCTACAGTCATTTTGGAAGAGGGAGATTCAGTTGAGAAAATGCTCCCATCACATTGTCCTGTGAGCAAACCTGCTTTATACATTCTTGATCGATGAGGGAGGGACTGGATCACTGGGGGTGGTACCACCTCTGGGCTGGTGGTCCAGGGCACTATAAGAAGGCAGCCTGGACAAGCGACTAAGATCATTCCTCCATGGTCTCTGCCTCAGTGCCTGCCTCCAGGTTTCTACCTTGAGTTCCTGCCCTTGCCGTCTTCAGTGATAGACTTTGACATGAAACTCTAAGCTGAAATAAACCCTTCCCAGGTTGCTTATGCTCATGGTGTTTATTACAATAATACAGACCCCAACTAAGACACTTATCCTGGAAGATAGGGACAGTATCTTGGTTGATTTCACTTTAAATGCACAGCCAGTAACCTCAAGAATGCTCTTTCACTCTCTGGTAATCTTGCTATATCACAGCGATCACTCATTTCTTAGATGATCATGTTCCTCGTTCTTGTCTTTCCTCAAACCTTTAACATTTCTTGCGATAGCGGGCTTTCTTTTGGGCCATCAACCAGCCTCCAAATCATGACATGATCTCTATGTCCTTATTAGTTATGAATGCTTATCCTGGACTTATGCTTGTCCCCCTAGCTCTTATAGTTTAATTTTACCTGTTTGTCTTCATCTACATTTTGCCTCGGGCCATTTTACCTTTCTCTTATTCTGTATGTCCTACTCTGTGTCTGCCTTGCTGGTTGGCCCAGGCATCTCTCTTTCTCTCTCCTCTCTGCCTGCCAGCCCCACCTATCCCTTTATTGCCCAGCTATTGATTGTTCCACTTTTTATTAGACCAATCAGGTGCTTTAGGCAGCAAGGTAAACAAATACAACGCATCTTTATATAATTAAACAAATGGATCACATCTTTGCCTAGTTAAAGTAATAGTCCACGGCATCTTGCTCTTAACTCTCCAATGACAACTGCCCTTGTTACACTGAGAGAATAGAAATACTAAATAGAGAACATCTGTACATTCCCACCACATCTGCTACGAGTTGGCACCTGTTCCCCGCCTTCATCCCTTCTGTAAATGCTGTGTTAATACCCTGTCTACAGCCAACCCTTCCACTTACGTACTGTATCTGTTTTTTTCTTGCTCATTCAAGATACCACTCTGATAATTATCCTTTCTCCCATCCTCGTTTTTTCCTTTTCTACTAAATCGTTCCCATCAGCATTCAAACCTCCTTCAGCAAACACCTTTCTACCATCTCACATCCATCCCAAACTATTGTCCAGTTCAGTTGTCCTTAAATTGAAAGCTCTTTCACAGAGCACTCAAAATGGCACCTGCCAGTCTAGCCTGTTACCATGAAAGTTTTTTGAAGTCTGTTATTCTCTATCACCTCCTCAATGTGACCTTATTCTAAATGGCTGCTCTTCTGCTTACACTGATGGAAAACTCTCTTATTTCTCCTGTGGTCTTTCTCTTCTGTAGCCTAATCTCTGTCAAAAAGAACAATGTTATAATATTGTTTCTTGGCCTGGGGCAGCCAGAGGTCCAGACCCACAGACCTGCCGCCCCAGACCCCTTAGCCGCCCACTGTTGCTTAGGCCCCCCAAAATGATTCAGACGCTTATATTAACTTTGTGCTGTTTGGCCTATGGCTCAGGCACATTGCTAACTAGCTCTTTCATCTTAACACATTTTCATTAATCTGTCTGCCACGTGGCCCGTGGCTCACCTGTGTTCCTTACATGTTGCTCCTTTGGGCTGCTGGCCTCGTCTGATCTGACTCTGCCCTCCTTCTCCTAACTATTCTGATTCCCCACCTACTTCTACAGTGCCTGCCATGACCAAAACAGTCCTTTATTTAAAGATTGATATGCAAGGCATACAGAAAGGCATTCCCACATCAGAACAATCCCTTAAAAACTTGATAGAGTGGGTGCAACATGACCAGCCTCCTCACTGCCCTGTTGCCGTGCCTCCTGAGCCATGATGGGCTATATCCTTTCTTAAACTGTAAGCTAAAATAATCTCTCACTATCAAAACCAGGAAACAAACAAACAAACACAAAACAAAAAAACCAAAAAACAACAACAACAAAAACTGCCAGAGAGACTGGCATCATGGTACACACCTGCCATCCCAGCACTCGGAAGGTGAAGGGCTGGAAGCACGAGAGCTACCCTGTCTGCATAATGACCCCATGTCAAACAAGCTAGCAAACAAAAAACAAGAAGCATCTCCTCTGGGATAATCAATAGATATTCCAAACTTGTTTTGAAAACAAAACAAGCAAACAAAAAGGACTTACTGATCCTCTCAGTAAAACTCACACTATTAGTTGTCTTCTCTGTAGCAGGAAATGAGAACTCTCCCTTTTTCGTGTGTTAGGACATTTCCTTAGGAGCCATCCTTGACTCTCTCTTTATCACAATCCCACATATCCAATTAAAATCCCCTTGGTCTTAGTTTGAAGATAATGCTCATAGCCTCCCCACTTACTCTCTGCCCTGCTACTGTTCTAAGCTACCATCTTCTCCGGCTTGGCTTGTTGCAGTGCACCCCCCCTCCCCCCCCACCCCTCCCACCCCTCCACCCCCACTTCTTGTTTTCTCTTTCATATGCCTTTTGTGCAATCCGAGTTCTCCAATGGCTTTTACTTCTAGTGAAAGAAATCCCTTGCTAAGTCTCCCAAAGACCCTACATAATCTGCTCCCGCCCATAGCTAGGTCTCCATCCCCCCTCCTTCCTCTCTCCACTTCAGCTATGCCTGGATCTCGATGGTCTTCAAAGAAGCTAGTCATACCTCTATCCTGGGGGTTTGCCACAGACATCCGCAGTCTTCATCACCTTCCTTCCCTCCTAAAGCTTCCTTGCTCAAATGCCACCCTTCTGAGAGACTTTGATATAGTTCAGTGTTAAAACACTTGTCTAGCATGGGTGAGGCTCTGGGTTCAATCCCAAGTACTTGATGGTGGTGGTGGTGGTGGCAGACTAGATAGGCTTCTCCTGGCAGCTATGTAAAAGCGTGTTCCTCTGTTCTTATCTAGCACTTATCTCTTCCCTACCTTGCCCTTTCTTTGGTACTTCTATCTTCTTACACCACAGTCAGCTATCTGTGTGACCCTTAAATGAACACCACAAATGTAGGGTTATGTTATCTGTTTTGTCCTCTTTTTTCTGACATCAACACAAGTATTCATTGATTTAATGCATTTTGAAAAACATTTTCATTAAGTGGCTTGCGATGTAGCCCAAGTTAGTCTGGAATTTATGACAAGCCTCTTGCCTCTGTCTCCCGAATTACAAGCATTCTCTATCATGCTGGGCTTATTGAATGAATATTGATGTTTTTTTGTCTGTTTTCAAGACCTTCTTCTTTGAAAGATTTGGGAAATATGCCTGGTCATGAAAAGCTTGGATGTGCATGAGAGATCTAAGGCAGTGGTACCCTCATACTTCCATTGTTATTCTTTTCTTCCAGCTTCACACAAAAACACCCCCGGCAACCAACCAGGCATCTGACCCTGAAGAAAAAGGTAAGTGGGCTTGTGCTAGCCTGTTAACAGAACTGTCAGCCTAGAGGCTCCTAATGCCAGAGGTCACAGGAATAGCGATGTGCGCAAATGAAACAAGAGACTGCTGTAGGCCTAGGTTCTTGCTGCTTTTTCCTAAGATGCAACTGTATCAGCATTCTCTCTTGATTTTATCAAGTAAAGTCTTGAGTGGTTGGGGCCAGGGAGATGGCTCAGTGGGAAAGAGGTGCCAAGCCTGATGACCCCAGTTCAGTCTCCAGGACACTTACGACGGAAGACAAGAAGTGGCATTCACAGATTGTCCTCTGATCCTCACATGTGGGACACATACAGATTCTGATTTTTTAAAAAATGTATTTAAAATATTTTTTACTTAAAAAGTTTCTGTGTTTGTGTGTATGCCTGTATGAGTTTATGTACACCACCTTATATGAAGGTACCCAAAGAGGCCACAGGGCTTCAGAGCCCCAGGAACTGGAATTATAGGTGGTTTTGAGCTACCTGATGCATATCCAGGTCTCCTGCCAAAGCGTTAAGTATTTTTAACCACTGAGCCATTTCTCTGACCTCACAAAACATTTTTGAGTAATAAGAAGAAACTTATCAGATAATCCAAGACACTATTCTTCATTAGAAATTGAAGGAAGAACGTGTGCTTTAGGATTTGAACTATAGGATTTAGGAATAAGTGATGACAGAAGACATTTGTCATTTGACTCAAGAATAGCAAAACTTCTTGTGGTAACAATGCTAATTCTAAACCTAGCACCCTACCTTTTAGAGTCATCAGTCATTTATAATCTTTGAAAAGGCCGGGGGACCTCAAGAGTTAGCTCAATATGAACTCTAAGCGCTCTATTTGAGGTCTGGGGGAAAGGGCTGGAATCGGTGGGATTGCCTCATCAATGTGTCTCCAACTGTCTCCAGGGAAGGCTGACAGCATCAAGAAGTCTGAGGAAGAGGAGGAGATTGACATTGACCTGACAGCTCCAGAGACAGAGAAGGCTGCCCTTGCAATTCAGGGCAAGTTCCGGCGATTCCAGAAAAGGAAAAAGGATTCCAGCTCCTGAATGGCCAGGCTTCCCCTCCCTCCTACTTCCTCTCTCCCCTACAGCTCTGACTCTCCTGTATCTGTCCCTTCATCCCTCTAGCCTCTCCCTGTGGCTAGCTCAACCTTTATATCCTCTTTCCTCAGGCTCTCTTAAGCCACCACAGTAGTAGAGACACAAAGACATAAGGAGACTTCAGTTGGTAGTTACTAGGCTAAGAGTGGATCAGTCTTTTGCAGAGAACAGAAAAAAAAAAAAAAAAAAAAAAAAAAAAAAGGTTTTGAGGTTTGAGCCTCCCCTACCGCTAAGGCTAAGAGCAGAACGGGAAAGTCTTCAGAGTGCAGTGCCTGAGGGTGGGGCATATGAATTTTGCCAGTTGCAGCACCCACACTTTAGGTAACACTGTCTGGTCCTTACACACCACCCCTTTCATCTCTCATGACTCAGTCACAATGCAGCTGCCCTTTCCCCTGAACAGACATAAATCAAGGAGCTTGCAGAGTGTGGTGGTGCATGCCTTTAGTCCCAGAACTTGGACAGCAGAGGCAGGTGGATCTCTTTATGTTCAAGGCCAGCCAGGGCTACCTAGAGAGAGACTGTGTCTTTAAAAAAACAAACAAACAAACAAACAAACCTGTCCCCCCAAATCAAGCAGCTTAACACGTTAGTGCATGCTGAGTAGACTCCTTCCAAGGAAAGAAAGCAGGTAGAAGCAAGGAAAATCTTCCTTTGTTGTTATTTCTGACATCAGAGGAGCAAGAGATAGCAGAAGGTCCAGAGGCCATAGGGCAGGAAATTAAAACTAGGAAACATTTAGGAAGGAAAGAAAAGTAGAGAAGGTAAGATGTCTGAAGCTACCAAGATATTGTTAAATAAACACAACAGGAGGGGCTCTCTGGCCTTTGCAAATCTGCCTACCTCTAAATGCTACTCTCCCCATCTCTACTCTCCCCAGAGCCATGTGAGCCAAGTGACACCCCTAGAGTTCTCAGCCACCCCACTGTGGAGTCAGGGCAAAAATAGCCACTATATGTGATGTTAGCATGTTTAATAATAATAACAATAAAAAGCCCTCAAGTGGGGCCATTGAACCGCTACTAGTGTGTTTTCTTGGGTTAAGCATGGAGGTAAGTCTACCTGGCCCAGGAAGGGCGGTGTAGAAACTGCATGGATTATATGGTGGCACAGGAAACTGCCCAGCCCAAATCGATTTCAGATGAAGCTAATCCTGCCTTCCTTCTTCTGACCTTGGCCTCACCTTAATGCAACGCCCCACACTGAGTCACTCTGCTGCTGTCACCACCCCCAGGGTGCACCTGCAAGGATGATGTCTTCCTGCTCAACTGCCAGCGCTGAGCACACTTGGTACACATCCCTGAAAACAAACCTATTCTTCCCTGTTTCTTATCCCCAGATGACCTATTCCAGATTTCCCTCCTACTTGGTCTTCCTCCCAGATTCTCCCCTCCCCTCCTAGTGTTTATACAATAAGAGGTGGAGACGGTGACTCAGGACACTAAAGAGGACCACTCTTACACTGAGAGTTTTAACCAGAAATCAAATAAAAATAATGATTTTCAAGTGAGCTAACATTACTGATAAATAGCCTCTACACATTAAAATGACTAAAGGCTGAGCAAAAAAAAAAAAATCTATACTTGCCACACTTCTTACTTTTTTTTTTTTTGTGGGGAGTAGTGATTGAAACAGTTTCACTACTAACCAAGCATAGTGAAACATGTCTTTAATTCCAGCACTTGGGAGGCAGAGACAGGCAGATCTCTTGAATTTGAGGCCACCTGGTCTATAGAGCAAGTTCCAGGACACTCAGGGCTACTGAGAGAAACCCCATCTCAAGAAAACATAACAAAACAATTTCATTTTGTAGTCCAGGCTAACCTAGCACTTGTTACATAGACCAGGCTGTCTTTGAACTCACAACCCCACTGCATTAGCATCCCAAGTGCTGGGATTACAGCCTTACCACTATGACCCGCTAACGGCTTTTTTATTTTGGTAAACTTTGTAAAGCATAATTTTTTTTTTTACCATTTTTGTTATTTATTTTTATTTTGTGTATACTATGAGTTGGGGATTTTGAGTTAGTTATTTTATGTGTATCAGTGCTTTGCTTGCATAGATGTCTGTGTACCATGTATGTGCCTGGTGCCCATGGAGGTCAGAAGTGGGCATCAGATCCCCTGATTGTCAGCCACCTTGTAGGTGCTGGAAACCAAATCCAAGTTCTCTGGAAGAGCAACCACTGACATTAATTGCTAAGTCATCACTCCAGTCTTGAGGTTTTTATTAATGTATGTGAGTGTTTCCCTGCATGTATAACGTGCACCATGTGCATGTGAGTGTCCACAAAGTCCAGAAGACAACATCGAATTTCCCTGAAATTGGAGTTACAGGTCGTTCTGAGCTGCCATGTAGGTGCTGGGAACGGAACTTGGTTCCTCTGCAAGAAGAACGCTATCTCTCCAGCTTCTAAATTTGATTTAAACAACTCCCATCCTCTGTGAATTTTATTGTTCTTCTGCACATCTCTATAGTTCCTTTCTCTCCTTTTTTTTTTTTTTTTTTTTTTTTTTTTTTTTCCGAGTCAGGGTGTTATCATGAGGCTGGCGCTATCCTGAAACAACTCCAGATCCTCTTTTGAGTGATGAAGTTATAGAAATGTACCACCATGTCTCACTCTGTAGCAGGCTTTCTTCTGGGCTCCCAACCAGCTCCCAGATCATGCCATGAAGACCTAACATCAATTACAAATGCTTGGCCTTATCTTATGCTTCTCCCACTGCTCTTATAACTTTTTTTTAAATGGTGTCCTTTTATCTGGTTTGCCTCAGAGCTTTTAACCCTTTTTTCAGTCTGTATGTCCAATGTTTTCTGCTGCTTCTGTGTCTGTCTGGCCGGTGGCTGCTGGCTGGCCCTGGGCGTCTCCCTCTCTTTCTCTCTTATTCTCTTCCTTAGGGGCTAGATTCCTCCTCCATATTCTCTCTGCCCACCGGCCCTGCCTATCCCTCCTCTGCCTAGCTATGGGTTGTTCAGCTTTTTATTAGACCGATCAGGTGCCTCAGGCAGACAGGTGAAACAAATGTAACACATCTCTACATAATTAAACAAATACAGAATCAACAAATGTACACACCTTTACACAATTAGAGTAATAGTCTATCACATAACTCTCTTCTATTTTTTGGTCCAAGAATATAAAAATCAAAACCATGTAGCAGCCATTAGTAAGAAACAAGGGACAGTATCTCTGGAAATCAGCCTATATTCCAGAGTATAGTCATGCCTAGCGAGCTCATGGTTATGGGATATTAATAGAACTGAATAGTAATTCCTAGGAGGGTCCTCTGCAAAAGGAAATACTTCTGGTTGCTAGGGGAAAGAAGGAAGTTTCATTGTAATGTTTGGAATCTGATACAAGTACACTATAGTAATCACAGTAGCCTTTCACTTTGGCCTCATGGGCAAAAAACAAAACAAAAAACCCCCCTGATATGCTAATCCTGGGATGTGTTCAGTATGCCCTGATAAAATAAGTACTCTCAGGGCTAGTTGTAAAAGTGTGTTGCTGCACTTCCAGAGGACCCGAGTTCAGTTCCTAGCACCCAGGTCAGGTGTAGCTCCAGCTCCAAGCAGTCCAATACTCTCTTCTAGCCTCTGTGGCCACTCAAATACACACACACACACACACACACACACACACACACACACACACACACACACACACACACACACACACACACACACACATGAACAATAACAACAAGTCATTGAAAATCTATTTAAAGATTACTCTCTGTCCTTTGGTCCATGGACGAGTGAGAACTGACTGACTCTCTGCCTTGGTCTGCCCCTATAACACTGAGGCCAGGCAGAAGCCTCCTGGCTCTGGCTATATGGGAGCTGGTTGGTGTGAGGCAATGGGGATTTCTCTGTTGCCAGCCTGTTTCCTGTAGACCTGCTACTTGGAGGGTATGTGTTGAATTGTTTTGCCACACTAATGTAGAGCCTGTTGATGCAGCCCCAAACTGTTCATATACATTTGTAATAAAAAGGCATCACATCATTGACTTGGGAAAGATAACTGACCAAAAAGAGAGACTTAGGCACCTTCAGTCAAGTCAGTGGTGATTCTATAAAGGCTCCAAGGGCTGGTCCTCCACCTGCTGTTTCTCATGGCTTGAGCTGAGTGGATTCCCTCTGCCTGCCTGGAACACTCTCTTGAAGTCCAGGACTTTTGATGGGCTCTCCTTTGGGCCCTAAAACTCTGCCAATGATCCTTGAATGATAATCACACAGAGACTTTTTTTTAATGAGTGTTTTGTCTCATGAAACAAAAACTGGAAATCTCTGTCCTAAGGAGAGGCTGTTATAAAGGAAATAGCAGTAGAAATAAACAGAAGGGGAGGGGAGACTGGAAACATGTTTGGGTACACCAGTTATCTCAGCTCTTGGAAAGTGGAGGCAGGAAGATCATGAGTTCAAGGTCATCCTTGGCAACATACTTAGTTTGATGCCACCCTGGGCCACATGGGACCTTGGATCAACCTCCACATCCTAAAAAAAGTCTAAAAGAAAAAAAAATTACGCACATTACTTTTGACAACTAATGTGTGAGTTTCTCCAACTCTCAAGACATCTTATCCTATAGTTATAATACCAGGTATCTAGAATTAATGCCACTTGAGACTTGCACTTCTAGCTAACCAGTTGCCAGAGCACTTCCTCTGCTTGATAATTTGCTAGAATGGCTCATAGAATCTGGGAAAGTTCCTTACTTATTATTATCACTATATTCTAAAAGGTACAGCTCAGAACCCACTAGAGAGGTGAACACTTGTAATCCCAGCACTTGGGGATCTGAGGCAAGAGGATTAGGAGCTCAGGGGTGGCCTGAGCTAGATAGTGACATAGTGCGATATGGGATGTCTTTCTATATGCTGTGAATATCATTCTTTAGTAAAAGAACTGTTTGGGCCTATGGCAGGGCATCTTAGAAGGAGGCAGGAAATCTGAGCATACATAAAGGGGAAGGAGGGCAGAGTCAGGAAAGATGCTACCCAGCTGCCCAAGAAACAAGATGTAAAGAAGTAGGTGAGCCACAGGCTCAGATGACAGATGAATAGAAATGGGTTAAGATGCAGCAGCTATCTAGAAATATGCCTGAGCCATAGGCCAAGCAGCTTGTAATTAATATAAGTGTCTGAGTCATTTGGGGGGGGGGTGGCTAAGCAGTGGCGGGCCAGTTCAGACTGTGGGGCTAGGCCAGGCCAGAAACTTATTACAGTAGTGAGAGATGAGAAACAAGGAAACTACCCTACCTGTCTCCGAAATAATAGCTATAAAAATGGAAAAAGTAAACAGAACAAGGTCAACGGAATCTTGTGTGCCACCTTTGTGCATGTTCCTGGCACATTGATATGCCAATCCGAAAGCTCCCTGAACTTTGAACCGAAATTTTAGAGTTTTTATAGAATCATCATTACATAAGCATGATGTTGGTGGCTAAATCAATCTCCTTTTCCTCCCCCCTTGGTAGAGATAAGGGTGGAGTTAACAGCTCTAATCCTCAAATCATAAAGTTGGCTTTTCAGGCAGTTGGCTGTCTTCCAGGAGTTATCTTAGAGTCATAACTAACATCAACTCTGGTATGGTTGAATTGGGCTTTTGAGCCAGCTGAAGTGGCGCAAGCCTGTAAACCCAGCAATCAGGAGGCTGAGGCACGTGGATTGCTTTGACTTGGAAATGAGCCTGGGGCTACACAGTGAATCTGAGGTCAATTTGAACCACACAGGGGAGACCTTGTCTCCAGCAGGGGTTAAAGGGCTTAGGAATATTGAAAGATGCTCCCCTCACCCTTATCACTCAGAAAATGCCAGGGGTTCTAGGATTTCTATGCCAGGACTTGAAAGTGAAGACCAAATGTATGTTTTTAGTAGGAACTAGTCTAAGGGTTAGGGGGTAAAAGAATTGACTAGACTAGATTAATATCAAAATTTAATAAAGAATAGACACTCAGACAGAAGTACAGTAGGTAGGGCTGGACAGATGGCTCTGCATTAAGAGAGAGCACTTGCTGCTCTAGCAGAGGACCAGGCTTGGTTCCTAACATGTAACTAACTCCCAACTCCAGAGGATCTAACAACGTCTCTTGACCTCTGTGGGCACTCTCAAGCATGTGCGTAGACACACACAAACACAGAGGCAGGCAGGCAGGCAGACAGACAGACAGACAGATACACACACACAGAGGGAGAGAGGAGAGAGAGAGACAGAGAGAGAGAGAGGGGGGGGGGCGTGATGCAATAGGATCCTTTAATAGCAGTTAGAAGTTACTCAACCTTGCCTCCTGGATCATTTGTGCAGGGTCATACTGAATACAATTCAGAAAGCAGCTCATAATCCTGAGGTAGTAAATCTTAGATCAATACTGTCTTCTTTACACATGCCACTTGGGGTGAAGCTCCAGAAGCCATTAGAAACTGGTGTCTAATTGTCTAAAGAATTACAAGTCACTGGGTCAGACTCCAGAGAGTTATGCTCTGTCAGCTAGAAAGTGGACTTTGCCTTTCTTTTGGGCCTTTTTGACACTATGTTTCTTATTAAATCACATTATCACGCCTGAATCACTGGCTTCTCTCTTCTGGTGCTTGCTCAGTTGTACAGGGGTAGGTAACAGAGCTGGGATTACAGTCCAAATGGAAGGGATCTGGGGAATCTTATAAGCTAAGTATATACTTTTAGTTACATTCCCAAAGCCCAGACTTGCAGAGATAAAGGCCTTGGGGAGGGTGGGGGTGGGAAGAGGGAGGGTGTCTGTGAGGGCATTGGAGCAGATAAAGAGACAAGGATTCTCTCTCTGGACAGTCTTTCAAGCTGCATCCAGAGACCTGGCAGTGTTGCAGGATAGGGTTGCTTTGATCTCCCCCAATGTCGGGCTAGTTCCTACCACAGCTTTCTCCTACAGGAATCCCTGCCTAATATCCTTCTGAGAGCTACCCTTCCTTCCCAGCTCTTAGCTTCTCATTTCTGAGTTTACCTGATTTCTGATATCGTTTGCAGAGGTGAGTGGCTCCTGGTAGCTTCCTTGTCCCTGCCACATGCTCAGTGTTTGACAACCAGTCCTCATTAGACTCACTCCAATTAGCAGCTGTCTTGCTTATCATAACCACGCTATTGTCTGTGCTTCTGGAACTAGAGAGATGGAGGGTGAGGAGTTTTGCTTTTTATATTAAGTTAGGTATCACGGGTGCTCTTCCTTCTGGCCAAGTGGCAGGTCTGACTCAAGATTAGAAAGGCAAGAGACTCACAGAGCACAGACAGGCAGAAAGTCGGCCTGTTCCCAGACACACAAGAAAAGCATCCCTCCTTCTGGAAGTTGTAGGAAGGCACTGTCTGCCTTCATATCCCCCTTAGCACTCCAGCTTCCCTTAGGGCTCATTTATCATCATGACTGTCGATCAATTCAATCACTGAGCCTGTGAATGCGAAGGGACTTTATTTGAGGGTCTTAGGAAATGCAATGGAGGAGCCAGATTCAGACAGTGTTGAATGTGTGTTCTCAAAGACGTGAAGACGGGGGTGGGGAGGTGGGGGGGGTTATGTAGAAAGTGTAGGTTGTTGGTTTTGTTTTGTTTTGTTTTTCAACTTTTCCTCTTTGCTGTTTGGGGGCCCACAAGCCAGCTCCCAAATAAACAGAGACTTATTTTTACTTATAAATACCTGGCCCTAGCTTGGCTTATTTCTAGCCAGCTTTTCCTAAATTATCCTGTCTACCTTTAGCTTCTGGGCTTTTGCCTTTCTCTATTCTATATACCTTTCTTTCCTTCTTACTCCATGGCTGAGCGGCTGCCTCCTGGCATCCTTTCTTCTTTTTTTTCCTTTCTCTTTCCTCTTCTCTTTTCAATGTTCCCCTGTTCATCCTCTCCGCCTGGCAGCCCTGCCTATCCATCTCCTGTCTAGCTTTTGGCTGTCCAGTTCTTTATTAAACCAACTAGATGTTCTAGACAGGAAAAGTAACACAGCTTTAGAGAATTAAACACATGCAAAATAAAAGAGTGCAACACACGTTTGCATCATTAAACAAATGTTCCACAGCATAAACAAATGCAACATACCTTAAACTCATATTCCACGCAGGCAAGCAGTACTGCTTTACTTCAAAGCAGTAAAAATTACTTTCTAGTAAAAAATTATTTTTCTTTAGAATTTCAGGAAATAATTGAGACTATGTGAACAAAACATAAAGGATGTGTATAGTAAAAATGTCTACAAAATGGGAATCCAGTCTTTAGGTGCATAGTTTGAATCTCTGAG